>CM064542.1:8093711-8780401 GCA_032716605.1 Paralithodes platypus
ATCAATAGAGCACACATTTCCGCCAGCACTCTCTTGAGTGTCCCACAGGTTAACACCTATCTTAGCACACAATAAGTCCACTACTTCCGTCCTGGTCACCAAGGTCCTTAGTTCTCCGTGACAGGACTTGTTGTATTAACATTTTGGGGATATCAAACTGCTGGATTGCCTGACACTGGCTCATTCCTACACTGCTAGCAGCAATAGTCTGTGTTATGGTCTTAATTGCCCCGGGTCGTTGGACACAATTACCCCAGGTATTATAGATAAAAATACAGAGTGCACATACATGTCAATCAATACCAAATTAGCTGCATACATACCTGGGATAGGAGGCTTCAGATCAGGTGAATATGGATTGGCTGAGGGGTGCAACTTTGCTGCAGTATACCTTAGGTTTCACAGTTCATTTATTTTGCAAGTGGAAAAACCAAACAAAAATACATTATGATGTGAAGGTACTTTTGGGACGAGCGGGTAATGTGCTTTACACAAATTAATGGTACATACTATACCTACATAATCATACTTATAGTATGTTATTTGATGTTTATGTTCTCACTAGGAATAATTTCGATTACACTTTTCTTAAGCGGTTTCGATTATCCTCAATAGCTCCACTCTACGGTATATTCTGTTGTCTATCATATCATACGTAGGAATGAATTTCAAGCGTCAAAAACTGAAAAAGGTTTACTAAATTACTATTACATATAACTATTCAATCATTTATTAAGGATGCACTATATCCATCTCTCATATAATTTTAAGGTAGTATACTTGCTAAACCCCCTTCTAAAACTCATGAGTCAGGAACCGTTCCCATGCCATTTAAGCAATCGTGCACTTGTGTCTCTCTCTCTCATGCCCTCATCCTATGACCGGAAGGTGTGATGGAAATTTCCTTCACCTCTGGGAGGTAGGGAGGAGGTGTATGGCAGTATATTGGGGACACCCTCTCCACGGAGCCTACCTGCTTCCGCGGAGGGTCCAAGGTCCACGTAATTTTAGAGATCGAGTATGAAATTTGAATATTTAAGTTAATTACTCGGTTTTAATACACAAACAAGTGTATAAATTACAAATTATTTTATTTGCATGCATTAAAGTAAAAAAGATTACTAATAAATAATATATATAATGGTGAAAATAGCATTTAGCATACGTCGTCTGCCGAGTCTTCGCCATGTAAACAAAAGATTTGGTCAATGACTTATTGAATATTATGATCTAAAATACATAATCCTCCCATATTAGTGCAAAGGAATTGTATTTAGGTGTATAGGTCTACAAGATGTTATATTGGTTAGCTTTTATATAATAAGAATGGACAAGGTAGGCTATACATAAGCCTAGCCTAGGCCTAATCTTTCTTTCTACGCTAGGCCAAGGATTCTCCGATTTCTTGGACACCTGTTATCAAGAATCGGAATTCAGAATATATTACAAAATTCCAAAACAACCGTGTAGCCAGGTAGCCTACTGTATGGGACCTTAGCCTACTAGCCTAGGCCTATGCCAACATTTATTTTATAGGTTAACTTACCCTAGATTAGGCTGGGCTAGCCTAATATCATGTCAAATTTATAGGGGAGGTCTAGGCCTATTATTCTAGTTTGACACTGGGTCGAAGTTATGATCTATTATTTAGGTTTAGGCCTAGCCTATAGGCTATTCGTTATATAAATTATATGATATATCATATACCGGTACTTCATAATTTCATTGGCATAGGACCTAGGCCTAGCCTAGCCTATGTTCAAACCGTTGGTAATTAATTTGGCCTATATTAGATAATTAACCTATAGGGCCTACTCCCTAAATCAATAAAATTAAATTGGTACGGTCGTCATGTTTACAACTTTAGGCTAGGCCTACTTAAATTATGCGCTCACATTTTTTATTTTGTTTCTGTTATTTGCCCCCTGCTGGCAATAGATATGATGATGACAATATGTCATGGGGGTTATGAGGGCCTCAAGGCCCTCAACCTATTTTTGTATCCACGGCAGTCAAAATATCCGGGAACGTGATCACGAGCGTGCAAATATTTGTTGTTGCTTTGGTGTCTTAAGATTGATGGATAATGTTTGTTTTACAATTTCCGATGGGTTTCATAAAATTACACGGGATGGATGTAGTTAACGGGTGTACCACTACCAACATACAACATAAATCATCTATAAATACTTATAATAAAATAAATACTTATAAATCTATAATACTATGTTAGGTTAGGTTAGGTTGTTTGGTTAGGGTAATTAATTTTTGTATTTAAAAGCAGTCAAAATAGACGGGAACATGATGGTGAGCGTCCGCGTAGTGTAAACAAGACGGGCGGTACACCCGGTAACTACATTCTTGCCAATGACACACCTAAAAAAAATGAAAACAAGGAAAGCAAATATAACATAAGCTACTTGTAAAAATCATCCCGTGTAAAACTGGAATTTTACCATTTAGGCAGTGGCTTGACTCTAGCTTCAGACCACCTCAACTGTTTTAGAAAGGCTATCAATAATAGTTTCCCGATCCTGACCAGTGACAATGACATAGCCTAGGCTTAGGCTAGGAGCTCTAGGTTATGTTTTGCACTCGCAAATTTATAGGCCAGCTAGATGCGGAACTTCAGACACCTGTTTCCAATATCAAACCTGGTTCTTCCCCCGCCGCCCCCCCCCCCCCCACCCTAAAATAAAAACGGAAGATTTGACTGCTAAGTTTCCCATGGTTTTTCATATTGGTTTTAGATCATTTTCATCATTAGATAAAATTAGATGGGATGGATGTAGATTCCGGGCGTACGGTCATCATGTTTACATAGGGCGATCGCCGCGGTTAACTTAGCGTCTATTTTGACGGCGATTTTCTTTCGGTTATTTGCCCCCTGCTGGCAATATACAATATGTCATGGGGGGCTTTGCCCCCCCTCAACATATTTTATCCAAAGGCAGTCAAAATTGACGGGAACATGATGGCAAAGGTCCGACGCCAGTACGCGTAGTGTATACAAGGCTGACGGTACACCCGAACTCTACATTCTACCCAATTAGTTTTAATCCCCGTAAAATGTTTTTCTCCCATTATCCAACAATCTTGAAACACTCTGATGTATGTCATTTTCAGAGTAAAATAACAAAATCAAATTTGTCTCAGGATAGAGGATGGGTTGAGGGGGGGTGTTACCCCCCATTACTTATTGAAATCAGCATCTATTTTGCCAGTAATTGGCTTAATAAGATTTTTAGGCAAGAATGTTAAGTGCGGGCGTACCGCCACCATTGTTTACACTATGCGGAGCGGTAGTGGACGCTTGCCATCATGTTCCCATCTATTTTGACTGCCTTTCGATACAATATGTTGAGGGGGCATTCACATATTATCATCATCATATAAATTGCCAGAAGGGGGCAAATAACTGGCGGTGACGTCGGACGTTTGCTATCATGTTCCCGTCTATTTGTAATGCCATTGGATACAGTACTATATTGAGGTGGGGCTTTGCCCTCATCACATGCCCCCTGACATATTGTCATCGTCATATATATTGACAGCAAGGGGCAAATAACAGAATTTTTGTTTACGTCCAAATTGACGCGAAGTTACAGCAGCGATCGCCCTATGTAAACATGACGACCGTACGCCCGAAAACTACATCCATCCTGATTTTTATCGCCAACAATAGGGCGAGTTTTTTATTTGTACAGTCCTTTATGTATTGCACATGAAATGCATTTCCGTTGGTAGAAACAAATGTCTACAGATCATTTAAGTAAAAAAAACAAAGTTTTCAAAGTCAAAGACCACCTATACCTGAGAGGTAGCCTACTCAATTCCTGGCTGCAGTCTCCTACATAAACAAACTAACACCACCCACTACACTACATGGCAACACACCCACAGACACCAAGAAATATCAAAACAACACCCAGCACACGGTATCATACACAAATACTGTCATCTCTCCCTCCCTGCCCACCCTAAACCAGATTCCAGAAGCATATCTATACTCCTATCGGGTAGGATATAGTTCCCGGGTGTATCGCCAGCCTTGTTTACACTACCCGGAGTGGCGCAGACACTTGCCATCTTGTTCCCGTCTATTTTAACTGCCTTTCGATACAATTTGTTGAGGCCCCCCCCCTCACCCCCCCATGATATATTGACATCATCATATAGGCTATATTACCAGCAGGGGGCAAATAACCAAAAAAATCGCCATCAAAATAAACGCGAACTTAACCATGGCGATCGACAAATGTAAACATGACGGCGGCGGGGGAGGCGTCGGCCGATTGCAGTCAAGTTGCCATCTATTTTGCATGCCATTGGATACAATAATATGTTGAGTGGGGGGCAAACCCTCACCCCCTCATGACATATTGTCATCATTATATATATTGCCAGCAGGGGGCAAATAACAGAAAAAAATCGCCGTCAAAATAGACGCAAAGTTAACCGCGGCGATCGCCCTATGTATAAATGACTACCGTACGCCCGGGAACTACATCCATCCCCTCCTATCTCTCGCCGTTCCATCCAATCACTCTTAGACAACACGCATCTGCAGGCACGACCTCTCGAAATCCATCCTTCTGAATCCTCCCTTCCTCGCGAGGACAGAGTCCACCTCGCCAGGTTGAGATGTGGGCACCATCCAGCTCTTCTGAGCTATCGGAAGAGACTGGACGACTCCGTCGACGACATCTGCCCGGATTGTAACACAGCACCCCATACCATTAAACACATTGTAGAAGACTGCATTTCACACAATCACTTACGCCAACAACAATCTACACTCCTTGAGAGCCCTGTGAGAAAGCCCGTCCCATGGCCTTCCTTAGGTACTATGGGCTGTCCGGCCAGGCAGCTTAGGGAACGACAACAACAGCATCAACAACCATATTGGTTAATACTGTATTAGGAACCGATAATAAAATTAATCCTGCAACAATGGAAATTGAATTATGATGGAAATTCAACCAGTAATGAATCTAACCAAGTCTAATCCATTTTACAGTAGGTTAGGTTAGAGTAGAAAGGTAAAATGTGTAACTGTTACATACCAGTACTTGATAATGACAGTATTGGTAACCTTATTCACAAGGGAAAAAACAAATACTAAATACAGTACAGTACAGTACTGTATAGCCACCCAGTCTGGAAATTAAAAAAATACAATCCTCACCTCAGTTTTTTCTGTTCTTTCCATGACAAAAATCAAAGTGATAGTCCGGACATTGACGCTTTCTTTCAAAAAGAGAGAACTATCTTTATACCATCTTTCAGACAATTTCCCCAGTCTTTCAGACTTCTACCATGTTTTTTTTAGCTTGGTTTGAATGGCATACGGCACAATCACATCGGATGGTAATGATTGTAGGGCCCATTGGGTTAAGCACTTAAAGCAGTTGCACAGTTGCTCAGTTAAGTTCTGTTCTTTGTTTTAATCTAAGGTATGAAAGTAAAATTAGTAAGAATGAATTGCAAGTGTGGTTTTTCTTATCATTAGTTGACTAATCAGATGAGTTAATCACTACATAAGAAACTACACTCTTAATTCAATCATATGCATTATATTTCCATACATAAAATCACAGAGAGGAACAGAAGTTCTGTGGGTAACTGTGGTAACAATTTAAACCAGTAAATGAACAGGCATTGGTTCCAGATCCTCCAAGCAACAAAGACTCGCCCTCCTTTACGGAGGTGAGGCTGTGGTTAGGATGAGGGTGGGAAGGCTCCTGATATCTGGCTTATCGGGAGAACTATTGAAAGCCGGGGTCGTGGCTTTGATCCATGAGTTGCATGCAGTCCTGTCTCTGCTGTCTGGCAAACTGGTACCATTCCTCTTGACTGGAAAAGGAGCTTGATCATCCCTATGTGGAAAGGAAAATGGGACCAACAGGACTGCAATAACTACCTGGGGTCACGCTGCTTAGTGTGCTAGGCCATTTTTGGCTCATATACTACTGAGAAAGATTCGGAGTCCCCTCCTAAAAGTCAGAGACATGAGAAATCTGCGTTCACACCCAAGAAGTCAACGATTGACCGAATCCTGGCACTCAAGGTCCTTGTGGAACGCCAGCTTGAGTTTCAAGAGGGGTTGCTTGCAGTCTATTTGTCGATCTCAAAAAGGCATTTGACTCTGTGCATCAGGAAGCACTGTGAGAACCTCTCCCTTGTAATGCCAGCAGTTTTGGCAACTACTTCAATGGAAATACAATGCAGAAAATCACTTGAGCATAATTATAGCCCAAGTGGAGTACTGTACTTTTGTTGGTCTAGTGGTGAGTGTTCCCCTAGTGAGTATGGGGACCCGGGTTCGAATCCTGGACCGTCCTGGTGGTCACTCCACAAAAACATTGTGGGGGACCATTTCGAACTGTATCTAACAAAGTTTAGGTGTATAGGTTGAATTGTAAATAGTCATATAAAAGTACAGTAGTTGTAGAGTTAGCAAAAATAGTATGGTGTAAAATTGAGGTTCCTAAACAGACTTCGTAGGATACCAGCAGTGATTACTGATCTGGTGTTCGAACTTCCTACATGAACTGGCGTCAAGTGTGGTTAGTAGGCCTCCCCCGTTTTCAATGTAAAATCAGGAGTGAGGCAGGGATGTGTGCTGGCACCCTCACTTTTCAACACTTGTCTGGATTAAATAATGGGCCAGACAATTAGTCATGGTTAATACTGAAGCATCGATCGACAATATTAAGATCACTGACCTTGACATTTCTGATGATGCAGTGATTTTGGTGGAGTCGCTTGAGATTCTCATACTAGCTCTCGAATCACTACCTGAGGAGTCGGAGCCCCTCGGTCAAAGGGTCTCTTGGTCTAAGACTAAAGTTTAATCTTTCAGTGACTTGTTGGGCGAAGCAGTACAGTCTGTACAAGCATGTGGCGAGAATGTAGAAGTCTTGGATAAATTAACTTATTTTGGTAGGGAGATTCATAATGGTGTTTGGATCAGGCCACGATGTCCATCGCATCGGCCAAGCATGCAGTGTTATGGATTCTCTCAACAAGTTTATATGGTTATTGCGATACATGTGCAGAAGGATTAATTTGAGGATCTTCAAAACACTGGTGCTCCCTGTCTTGCTATAGTCCTTCTATTTTATTAGGGCCATTTGGGTGTGGTCCACTTGGGGCATCAGATAAAGGCAGAATTGTCACGTTTAGGATAACCAGATAATGGGACACTTTCTCGGGTACACTCGTACCCTAGGTCAGGTCAATCCATTTACCGGTAGCAACATCGCCTAAGCAACGTTGCCATGTTTATACAAATTATTTGCATTTATCCTTAAAATTTGTTCACATTCTTAAAACCATACAGTTTTTATTTTATTTAATCTATACAGAGTATTGCTAACCCCTTTCTAAGTTGTTAATAGCTTAAAATGTGAGATTTGTTATTAAGAAT
Source organism: Paralithodes platypus (assembly GCA_032716605.1). Lineage (NCBI taxonomy): Eukaryota > Metazoa > Arthropoda > Malacostraca > Decapoda > Lithodidae > Paralithodes > Paralithodes platypus. The sequence goes on from CM064542.1 coordinate 8,101,144, forward strand.
TTAAGATTTGGCAAGTCTGCTTTATCAGATACCTGACCTGACAACGCCCAAACGGCTTTTACAAAATAGAAGGACTATATATGGTTGCAAGACATGGACACTTAACGGTCATTTGGAAAGACGCATTTGCTTCTTTGGTACCAAGTGTTTACGCATGATCATGGGGTACCGCTGGTGCGACCACGTATCATACCAGCACATACTCTCAAACTTACTCAAGATATTCTTGATGCGTAATCCATGAACGCCAGCTTTGGCTATATGGGCACAAGGCCCAACTCCCTTGAAGTCAACCCTGCTCATGCGGTGGTTTTGGTGGGTGACAACCTTGAGTGGAGAATACCTCGGCAAAGACCATGTGATTCATGGTTAAGAAAAGACAATCATTCATGTTGTGGGCTGCTTGGGGTGGATCGAATCACGGCTTGGGAACTCACCTGAAGAGACGCACGGGAATGGAGTTGGAGAGTGAGTGCAGCTAAGCGACACCGTAACGTAAGCCCCCATTGAGTTTCGGACTTGTTCAGAAAACTTAAGAAATTAATTAGGAAATTTACCGGTATCAGTACCTAATGACACCAAATTTAAGATAAATTTAGTTAGGTTACAGGTTAGGTTGCAGGAGGGGGAAATCAAGGAAGAGTTCAGGAGAGCAGTAGAGAGACGACTAGGTAGATTTGACCTGGAAGGTATGGAGAAGGTGAGCAAAGTGTTTAATGAAGAGATCTGTGCAGCATGTGAGGAGATGTGCAGAGTCAGGAGAAGAGGGAGTGGAGTGAAGGGTACAACATGGTGGACAGAAGAGGTAAACGTACCTTTGGAAGACAAGAAGAAAGCTTATAGAAAGTGGTTGGGTAGTACAGTAGAGGGAATGCAGATTTGGAGATACAGAAAAGAGCGAGGTACTTGGAGAAAAGAGAGCAGTGAAGGTAAGTAAGATAAAAGTAGATGAGGAATTTGGAAGGAATCTGAGTGTAAATTGTAGGGAGTGTAAGAAACTATTCTGGGAAGAAGTCAAGAAAGTTAGGGAAGGTAGCAAGAGAAACAGTAAGGGTCTGAAAGATAAGAATGGGCGAGTGCTAGCCGAGAAGTAAGAGAGAGTCGAAAGATGGAGGGAGTACTTCAATTAATTGCTGAGTGTAAGGAATGAAATGCCAGCAAACATAGTTGGATGGGGTATGGGAGGGAGAAGAAAAGTGGTGGAGGAGGAGGTGGGGATCAGGAGGTCAGAATGTGTGAAACCATGAAAAGAGTGAAGTTGGGGAACCACCAGGAATAGATGGAGTGTGTGGGGAAATGCTGCAGGTATGTTGGCGAGATACTGATGGAATGGGTATGGAAAATGTGCAAACTAGCATGGGAGAAAGGGAGTGCACCTGAGTGTGTGGTAACTGCCGAGGAATATGTCTTGTAAGCGTAGTAGGGAAGGTGTACAGTAGGGTAGTGATTGAGGGAGTGAGAGCGAGAACGGACAAATGGATAGGTGACGAGCAGGGTGGGTTTAGGGAGGGAAGAGGATGTGTAGATCAGATTTTTACCCTGAAATGTGTTGTGGAGAAATATCTGGAGGATCAACAAAAGCTGTATGTTGCCTTTATGGACTTGGAGAAGGCCTATGACAGAGTGGATAGAGAAGGTATGTGGAAAGTACTTAGAATATACGGAGTAGATGGCAAGTTGCTGAAAGCAATGAAGAACATGTATGAGGGTGCAAAGGCGGCAGTACATGTGGAGAATGAGCAAAGCGAGTTCTTTGATCTGAATGTTGGGTTGAAACGGGTGTGTGATGTCCTCGTGGTTGTTTACTGTATAAGGTATATGAATGGAGTCATGAAAGAAATACAAGGAAGAGCAGTGGATGTTGGCGTATCGCTGATAAGGGAGGGAAACTAGTGTAAGTTACCTGTACTGCTGTTTGCTGATGATAGCCTACAGCTCTGATGAGCGATAATGAATGGGAGTTGCAGGGTCTGGTATATATGTTTGGAACAGTGTGCGAAAAACGGAATCTGAAGGTAAATCCGGGGAAGAGCAAGGTTATGGTCTTCGAAAAGGGTGAAGCCACAGAGCGTGAGGTGAAGTTGAACGGTCAGGCTTAGAATGTCAGCTCATTTAAGCATCTGGGCAGTGTGCTGAATAAAGATATTAGTCTGAGAGAAAGACAGTGGGGTGGATTCTTCCATGCTCGAAAGGATTACCTCAGTAATGCACTCTACACTCTCTGAGTGTCCCCGGCCATGGAAGCAAAGATCATTCCATGGGAAATCAAAGAAGTACCGTACTGCCGTAGAGCCTCCCAGTCGGCAGAGCCAAAGGAGCGCCGCCAGTTGGGGGTCTCAGAAGGCGTATATTGGAGAGACATAATAGGTGACAGAAATAAGGTTACGATCGGAGGAGCCCAACGGAGGAAGAATTCCAGTATAAGCAGAAGGATTAGAGGTTAGAAATAAGTCAAGAATGTTGGGCCGATCTCCAGGGCACCGGGATACGGGCGGGGTGCTGAACTAATTGTTCTAGGTCATTTAGCATAGAAAAGATGTAGGTTTGTTCACCAGGTTGGTCAGTGAAAAGAGAGGAGAACCATTGGTGATGGTGAACTTTGAAATCTCCTAGGAAGGAGATTTCAGAGAAGGTAGAGATGAATAGAATGTTTTCCACTTTAGAAGTAACATAGTCAAAGAATTTTGGATAGTCAGTAGAATGAGGTGAGAGAGAAACAGTACAGATATATTTAGTGAGAGAGCTACAAGATTCCTTAAGCCAGATAGTTGAGAATTCAGAAGAGTCAAAGTTGGGAACATGAGAGCAAGTAAGATTGTTGCGTACGAACACGCAACATCCACCTGTTTCTTTAAATTGAGGAATTAGATAGTAGGAGGATATAGAGAAGGGTTTTCTGTCTGTTGCCTTAGACAACTGGTTTTCGGTGAGAAAGAAGGTCAGGGTTGGCGGAAGAGAGGTGGTGTTCAACAGTGGGAGTCAGAAAGAAGGCAACGAATGTTGCAGAAATATGTAGTACAAGTGGAAACTATATACGGTCCAGAACATTTTGACGGTCGGTATCATAAGCCAGACCACTGGGGGCATTTCTGGTCCCCCACTGGGGACTGCGAGGTGGTCGTTTGTTTGTGATATTTGTTTTGGTTTTATATTTTGAATAGATAGTGTAGTATATAATGTGTTTGTGGTATAATGTATCAATAGAAAGAGAACGTGTTTTGGAGGGCAGACTGGGGTTGCCCTCAATATTGGTGAGACACGGAAATGATCAGCAAGGGAGGCTAGGTGGTGAAACAGGAGTTCCAGCCGTCCTTATCAGCTGCCTGTTACACTCCCTGGGAGTACCGCCTGGTCCATGGTGAGATGTACATGTGGGTCCGCGTTGAGAGACAGAACGCCCAGTGTGGAACTCAGAGGGTGCTTGGGAATTGAGAGCACTAGTGAGGAGATGCGTAGGAGTAGGCTTACATGGTATGGACAGGTGGAAATGATGGATGAGAATCATTTGGTTAAGAAAAGAAAGTATGAACGTGGAGGGAGTCGCAAGGAGAGGTAGACCAAGAAAGATGTGGGATCAGGTGGTACAAACCGATCTCGCAGCTAAAGTACTGACCAAAAGGGACGCCAAAGACCGGGCTGCCTGGAATGCCGCCCTTAGGTGAAAAAAGAGACTGACCTACCGTACTCACATGTTAACAATAGTGTTATATATATATATATATATATATATATATATATATATATATATATATATATATATATATATATATATATATATACAGTTTATATATATATATATATATATATATATATATATATATATATATATATATATATATACATATACAGGGTGTCCCAGGAGGAAAGGGCATAACTTTGGGAAATTATAAAACAAGGAAGTCCAAATCTCAACCGTTAAAAAGATATTGAAGTCTTTCATGTCAGATAGTTTTCAACTGTCCAAAGTGAGCTAATATATCTATAATCATTTTCCAACTTACAAAATTATAATATCTTTACAATAACATAGTCAAATTATTGCAGTTAGATGGAGGTGTGCTAGGCACTAGGACAGCTAGGCCAGCCTTATGGGGAAATACTTAAGAAAATGCCATTTTCAACATGCAATATCTCTTCACTGTTTGAGATTTGGAATATTTTGTATAGATAATGTTAAGCTTAGAATATTTTGTTTATCATTTCCCAAAGTTATGCCCTTTCCTCCTGGGACACCCGGTATATATATATATATAGCCGAGAAGCAAGCGAGAGTCGAAAGATGGAGGGAGTACTTCAACGAATTGCTAAACTTAAGGAATGAAGGACCATCAAACATAGTTGGGTGGGGTATGGAAGGGAGAAGAAGAGAATTAGGAGAGGAGGAGGTGGGGATCAGGAGGTCAGAAGTGTGTGAAACCAAAAGGGATGCCAAAGACCGGGCTGCCTGGAATGCCGCCCTTAGCTGAAAAAAAAAGAGACTGACCTAGTCACATGTAGATCATAGTCATAAATGTATGTAAGTATGTAGGTTATAATTATGTATGTATGTATATATATATATATACAGTATATATCTATATATATATATATATATATATATATATCTATATATATATATATATATATACAGTATATACAGTACAGTATACGGTATTGTACAGGTCTCCCTCGATATACGATTTGGTTAAGTTCCTTAAAACCTGATCTTAAATTTAAAAAAATGTATCGCAAACCCTAAAATTAATGGGGTAAATGTGGATGCGTTCTCGGACCAGCCAAAACACAAACCCAAACACCTGAACACCAAGAATAATATCGTAAATCAGGGCATCTGATAGTGAGGGAGACCTGTATACAGGTACACAGTTTATTTATCAAGCAATCCTAACCTAACCTACTTAAGTTCTGAAGAGCGACTACATTTGTCATTTGATACTGGTTAAGTACCAGTTGTAGTTTAACTTTCACCTTGTTACTGTGATTGGGAATGCATAGCAGGTGTTTCCTCTACTTTCCTTGGGAGGAACCTTTACGCAATCTTGGTCTAAAGTAGAGCTTATCCTAATGCTATACTAAGACATTCCATACATACACATAAATACAAGTTTAAAGACAGTTTGGTCTACAGAGAGTGTGGTTACAGTTTCATGTCCTAAATGGCGGCTTTCCAGGCGACCCTGTCAAGGGCTACTTCTGTTTTCAAGTTCTTTATTTTGAGATCGAACCAGAGTATGTGATCCCACGTCTATACTCAAACTAAACAAATGTATGTCCTTTATTTTCTGCTTTATATCAAGCTATATTTAATCTCGGTTCCCCCTCCCCCCATAAAAAAACTAAATCAAAATAAATACTGTACTGTAAATCTTCTCCCTCCGTTGGGCTTAACCTATCATAACCTTATTTCTGTCACTTGTCTTGTCTCTCCCTTACAGCCTTCTAACCCCCACAGCCAGTGACGACAGTGGCATTTTAGCTCTGATGACTGGGAGGTTCTATGGCAGTACTTCTTTGATTTCCCATGGAATGATTTTTACTTCCGTGGCCAGTGACCCTCAGAGAATGCTAAGCACATTACTGAGGGCATTTGGGCATGGAAGCATTTATCACATTCTGTTTCTCTCAAAGTGTCTCACAAAAATCTTGGTTTACTCACGCTTATTCTATTGGTGTCAGCAACAAGGAGGAGGAATTCAAACGCTACTATCGTCTTCAAACTCAAGAATCCCGTACTTTATATGTTTCTGCCCAGAATCAAGGCAGATCTGTTCTTAGACTCGCCAAAAACTCTTTCATCAATAACAATTGCTCTTAGCTTTCCAACTCTAGCTTTTCCCAAGCTTTTTGACATCTAGCCAAAAAACCTCGCTAACAAGTTATCTTCTTCGTCTTTCCCTCCTCATTTCCACTCTGATGGTACCACCGTCACCTCTTCCTCTGACAAAGCTGAACTCTTCGCTCAAAGTTTTGCTAAAAGCTCTACCTTGGATGTTTCTGGTGTTACTCCTCCCTCTCCACCCCCCTCTCACTTACCCAATATCATAATCTCTTTTAAGGATGTATTTTCTGCCCTCTCTGGGCAGAACACACTGACCGAATGGTGTTTCTCCTGATGTACTAAAAAAAAAAAAATTGTGTTGACTCCCTGCGTAGGCAAACTCTTTCGTGTCTGTCTTTCCTCTAACGTTTTTCCTTCTTGCTGGAAGTTTGCTCTTATTCAACCTGTCCCAAAGAAGGTGTGACTGCTTTCAAACCTCTAACTATCATCCAATTGTTCTCATTTCTTGCACCTCTAAAGTTTTTGAAACTATTTTTAATTCAAAATTTCTTAACCATAATCTACTTTCAGATTGCCAGTGTGGTTTCCTTAACCACTACTTTACCATATCATAGTAGATAAATGTGTACCCTCCAGTACCAGACTTGTTGCCATAATCAACGAGACAACACCCTCTCAGCTCAAGAGTTTGTGGGTAACGGAGCCAGCCGGCCTAGAGTAGCTGAGAGGGAGCATGAGAAGTACTGCCAACTCCTCCCAGCATTTCCTCTAAGTCATGTTAGCAGCTCTAGCTAGGTATTAGCAGAACTAGCAGGATGTATGAGAGCCGTCGCTAGTATTGGTGTCACCTTTTTACTGACGGGTTTGCGCCGTCGCTGGTATAGTAGGGGTTAAGGAACACTACTGGTGATCTTTTTACTTATCTTACTAACTCTTGGTCATCCTCCTTTCGGGACTTTGGTGAGACTTTATATATTGCGATAAACATATAGAAAGCCTTTGATAGTGTCTGTCACAAATCTCTACTTTCCAAACTACCTTCTTTCGGTTTGTAGACTATCCCTCTATCTGTGTCTTTGTCTCTAATTTCCTTTCTGACCACTCCATAGCTGCAGTTGTGGATGGCCATCACTCACTTCCTCAACCTATTAACTCTGTTGTTCCTTGGGTTCTGTCCTGTCTCCAGTTCTCTTTCTAATATTCATTAATGATATCCTTAACTGTTCCTCTAGTCCTATCCACTCATATGCTGATGACTCTACCTTACTCTATTCACTAGTTTTTCACAACAACCTAGCATATAATCACTCCAAACCTCACGAGACAGGGCCATGGCACGCCTATCTTCTGATTTATCAATTATTTCTAATTGGGACAGAAAATGTAATCTTGTTACTTTCAATGCCACCATAACTCAATTTCTCCCTCTATCTACCCGTCGCAATCATCCACAAGACTATCAATTACTCTTCAATAATACACAATCAACCCTTAATCTTCTCTTAATATTCTTGGTTTATCTTTTTCATCCGACCATTCTTGGAAAGATCATATTACCAATCTTGCAAAAACAGCTTCCCAAAAGTTAGATGTGCTCAACCGTCTTCGTGGAGTCTTCATCCTTGCACAGCTTCTTGCTCTGTCCAGGGTCACAGTGCACCCAATATATCAAGTATTGTTCACATGTGTGGGCAGGTTCCACCCATACCACACTTCTCGAAAAAGTAGTAAAACACATTTCGCATCAACTTACTTCTTCTTTCTAGTTCTCTACAATCTTTTTATACATGCCGCATTTTTGCATCTCTTTCCCTCTTCTATTGCTATTACAACAATCAGTGTTCTTTAACCTCTGAAGTGCGCATGGGGGGTATGAGACACCACACTCCTGTGCTGACGTATTTGAGCTGTTCCCATCACTAACATCGTTATTTTACCATAAATAGCATTAATACTTATCCATATGCACCTATTATAGGTTGATTATAAAGGTATTAACCTGTTACAACAATAAAACAAGTGGAACAGTGTTTGGATGGTCAAAATCGGCGATACAGGCCGGGAGTTACATAATGTATGGCTGAGGCAACCTCACTTCCCACCACTTTTCTCCAGGTCTGGAGAGAGACTGTCGATCGATACTCTCTCTCTCTCTCTCTTGCACTCGCTTGCTAACAGTGATGACAATGCCCTGCTTGCAACTCGCTAATTTTAGCACGAAAATATACCACAGAATAAGGGAATAACAGGGAAAATAGGTGATAACTGAAGGAGGGGAGGAAAGTGGGGAAGGAGGGGAGGTGGAGGAGTTATATTTGGCATGGCCCAGGGGCAATAAAAAATGAAAAAATAAAAAAAATAAAAACAAAACAAACAAATTTGTTGGGGTGTTTTAAATGGATTTTTGTTTTCCCTGACTCTTAAGAGCCTTCCCGCAGTCCGCCGGGGGAACTCTTAAGAGTCTTCCCGCAGTTCCCGGGTTAAAGCTCTCTCAGTGCATACCTCCTCCCTTGCAGCGAGTGGGAGGCACCCGCCTTTCAACACAGTCCCACTCCTATTCTGTCTAGCTTTGCAACCCAAGAAATAGCAAATTTTCTCACTTTCTTGTACTGAACAAGTGAACTCTGGAACTATCTCCCTCACTTAATTTTTCCTTCATCCTATGACTTAAATAATTAAACTGGTTGAAACTTAGTGTGTCAAGGCATTTTAACACCAATGTCCCTTGAATTTTACACTCTGTCACTCTTTTGGCTTTTGGGGAGACACTTAATTGTTACAGGCAACCTGCCTGATGTCTCCTTCATACAAAACAAAACAAATGCATTAGTCACCCTCCTGTCACAATAACACATTCTGTTCACAGGATATTTGCTCTTTATACCTATTTTCTGGTTCTTCAATATTCAAATGTTCATTATACAAGTATAATATGCACATATAGTACCGTGATATTGCTTTGTATGGCAAATATAACAAATTATTTCCGAATCAAGTCTAAACCAGCCGCACTGGGGACCAGTCAGAAACATGTCCTACTGCATTTTACGAGTTAAGTGTCCATGTCTCCAATCCATATAATAAGACAGAGAGCACCAGTGCATTGAAGATCCGTAGCTTCGTTATTCTGCACAGGTATCGACAACGCCATATATTTTGTTGAGTGAATCCATAACCCCATATGCTAAACCGAGGTGACGATTGACATCATAGCCGGACTCAAGTCTTAGTCAAAGGAACCTTTAAGCCCAGCGGTTCTGACTCCTCATGTAGTGTCTCGAGGGCCAATCTGAGAACATCCAACGTCACCACTAAGATCACTGCGTCCTCTGCAAAATCAAAATCGGTGTTCTTGTAATTGCCAACGTCTGCTCCACAGAAACTCTGCCCAACTGTCCGGCCCAGTAACTAGTCCATACAAGTGTTGAAAAGTGTAGGTGTTAGAACACACACCTGTCTCACACCTGAATTCACAGGGAAGAAAGAGGATGCTCCTCCACCACACTTGACAGCACTCTCTAGTCCTGTATAAAATCCAGACTCCAGGTCAATAATCACCTTAGGGATTCCACGTAGTCGTAGTACTGCCCAGAGTGGCTCTCGGTACACAGAGTAAAATGCCTTCTTGAGATCAACATACACTGCAAGCAGCCCTATTTAAAACTCAAGTTGGTGCTCCACGAAAACCTGGAGTGCCAGAATCCGGTCAATTGTAGATTTTTTAGGTGTAAATCTGGATTGCTCAGGTTTATGCTCCTTTAGCAGGTGACCTCAGATTTGCATCAGTAGAATATGGCCAAAGACCATTCTTGGCACACTGAGCAGTGTGATACCATGATATATATTGCAGTTCTGCCAGTCTCCTTTCCCTTTCCTTATTTTTCCACTCTGACCGATAAGGAATCTTGTTATCCTACTCTCCTACATACCTCAATTTGTCTTTTCCTCGAAACTCCACACATACTCCTCAAGCAAGTTATCTCAATTATTTCCAAGCTTCATTTCTCTTGTACATGCAGACTCCATGTCTCAGCTCCATAAATCACTGTTGGTACAACTATCCCTTGATACATTGCATTTTTAGCTTTCATTCCGAGACTTCTCTCCTTCCACATAATTCCCATTGTTCCGAAAACTTTCCTTCCCTCACAAACTCTCTGTCTTACCTCCATTCCCACACCTGCGTCTCTGCGTATCACTCCTCCTAGATATTTAAAACACTCCACTTGTTCCAGCATTTCCCCATCCAGTCGTACATTTAGATTTACCCTACAAGCATCTGTATTACACACTATCGCTTTACTTTTATTGACATTCACCCTCAGCTTCCTCCTCCCACATAACACACCTAACTCTTTGGCTACTCGCTGCAGCTTCTCCTCAGAATCCGCCACCAGTGCTATGTCACCAGCAAACAGCAACTGATTCCACTCCCAATCAGTGTCAACAACTAATAATAAACTAAGGCCTCTATAACTTAAACACTCCTGCCAGTCTCCGTTTCTCTTGTACAAAGGGCCGCTATTGTGCCTTTGATAAAGGCACAATGGTACCATTGATACAACAAAGCAAACATTGAATAGTCTCATCAACCAATCTATTATCACATCTCCACCCTTCTTAATACCCTCCACAGCAATACCATCCATACCTTCTGCTTTACCCACTCTCATTTGTCTCACTGCTGCAGGTGGTGGGCTGACTCTTTGTCAGAGTGAGAGTTGGTGTCCTCTACTTCCCATAGCCTTTTCCATCCTTATCTCTTTCTACATTTCTAATGATGTAGGGATGTGACAACCCCAACGCTCGCCACTATCTGGTGCAGATAGCCTCCTCTGTGGTGGAGGGGAAGGAATTTCCACCACCATACTCCCTGCATGGCATAAAAGACGGCTGAAAGGGGAAGGGGCGGGGGGGCTAGGAATCTTCCTCTCCTTGTAAAATTTACCTACTAGACAAGACAGAGATACGGGCAAGGGAACATGAAAGTGGTCCCGGAACCTAAGAACTGTTACTTTAAATGAGCATGGCTGTGGAATATATGAGCAGCGAGAGGACATTGGCAGGTTGTTTGAAAGATGAATGTATGACATGCTTGCGCTAAGTGAAACGAAGATGAAAGGAGAGGGTGAAGTGAATTTTGGAAATGTGAAAGTTAGAAAGTCTGGAGTAGTTGAGAGAGTCAGAGCGAAAGAGGACATGGTTATTATTGTGAAAGAAGAGCTAAGAGGGTTTATAAAAGAGTGGAGAGATGATTGTGTGATCAATGCTAATGTGGTGCGAATACAGTTTAATGGTGAAAGGTGGATATGTGTGAGTGCATATGGGCCAGGAAGTGAAAGGACGGTAGAGGAGGGGGATTTTTTTGGGTGGGGAAATATGAGGGATTGTCTACAAGGGTTTGCTGAAAATTATAATGTGTTAGTTTTAGGGGACCTGAATGCTAGGGAGGGCAATGAATCTACTGAGGGAATAATAGATAGTTTTGGTGTGGCGTTGTAAACGAGAGTGGAAAAAGAATTATTGATTTATGCAGAGTGCAGAATGGGTGTAGGTAACGGAGACGTATGCATAAGTATACATGGCATAGACTTGTGAGGGGAGAGATTGTATTAGTGTTGGTGACAGGGAAAGAATGTGTAGACTGCTCGATGTGAATGTGCTGAGAGGTTAGGCTGAGGGTATGTCTGATCATTATCTTGTGGAGGGAAAGCTGAGAGTGAGGAGTTACAGGAGAAAGCGAGACAATCAAGAAGTAAGAGAGGAAATAATAGTTGGTGAGATGGAGAAAAGTACAGTAGAGTCAAGGGAGTACCTGAAGAGGCTAAATGAGAAATGGATGGAAGTGAGAGAAATGGAATAGAGAGAAATAGAGTATGAAAGGCAACAGTTTAAGGAAGGAGTGAAAGCAAGCACAGAGGAAGTATGTGGTAAAAGGAGAATAGGTGGCAGAGGTATAAGGGAAGCGAATGGTGGAATGATACGGTGAGAAATGCAGTTGAGGAGAAGAGACAGTGGATTGAGAAGGTTTTGCAGGATGGTAGTGTTGAGGTATGGAGAGGTAGCCTACAAGGAAAAAAGAATAGAGGCGAAATGGAAGACTAGAGAAGCGAAGAACAGTGTAAATGAAAGATGGGGCCAAAGATTGTGTGAGAATTTTTAGGAACGTATTTAAGATGTTCTATCTATCCATTTCTGTATCATTCGCGGCCTTCCTCTAACTTCCACTCTGTGGAACACCATCTCTCTTCTACCAAACCAGACTTACTTTTCCTCACCGAAACTCAGCTGTCTAAGGCAACAGAGAGCAAACCCTTCTCTATATCCTCATACTATCTCTATCCTCAATTCAAAGCCAAGAGTGGATGTTGCGTGTACATACGCAACAATCTTACTTGCTCTTCTGCTCCCATCTTTGACTCTTCTGAATTCTCAACTATATGGCTTAAGTTATCTAGTCACTCTCTCACTAAATATATCTATGCTGTTTATCTCTCCCCTAATTCTACTGACTATCCAAAAAAAATTGACTACAGTATCTTACTTCTAAAGTGGAAAACATTCTATCCATCTCTCCCTTCTTTGAAATCTCCATGTTAGTAGACTAGACTTCAATGTGTTACGTCCTGGGATAGATAAACACTGGGCTCTTTCTATTGGACTAGGTATGCGGCAACAAGCAACAACGGAAAACGCTTTATCCAACCCTTATCTTTAAACCCAGGCAACAAACCACCCTAAACCGTCAAGAGTCCTGCCTGGACAACGAGGTATCCTATGACTCGGTTACAGGGTGCACGCACTATAGACTGCTGATAGTCAAGCAGGCTATATAAAAGATCACACAATTAAGTTGACTTAAAGCTTCAAGGAAAAGATAGATAACGGAATTAAATTGCAGAAACAATTTAATAACAAACTAGAAGAAAGTACATTTAACGTTACGTTAATTAATACAACTAATCACCCCTGCGTGAAAGAAGGTGAAAGCAAACAGTCCTCAAAACATCGTACAGGTAGACAAGATGCGGGTTTCTAAACTGCATGCGGCTACTGTAGGATCTGATGCTTAGCAAAGAAAGTACGTTACGGATTTAGAGAACTCTTAACTCATAAGCAGGAATAAATACTAGTGATAGGCCATACAGTGTATAATGGCATAGGTATAATTAAATAAAGGCAGCAACTCGCAACATAACCACATACAGGTGTGCTTCTCACTCTTAGTCAGGCAAGCCTGCTCGGACAGAGTCTCTAAGCCACACCCTGACTCACAATGCTCACAAAAACGGTAAACTGTGGCACAATAACAAGCATACAGAGATAATAAACCCCTAGCTGTTAATCTGCCAGGTGGCAGAGGTCTAGCCGGAAGGATATAGGCTTCGGATACCCGGGCTGAGCCACCTGCTCTAGCCTAGGGACGTTCCCAGGTCTGTGCGCCAAATTACTCTAATTGAAAGGGTGCTCTCTTGAGAGACTCAGATCGCAAGTATCTGACTCTCTCCTGGCGACCCTGAAACAAAAGCAAGACGTGCTAGCGCAGTGCTGAGTGGACTAGGCAATGGCCCTCACACAACACAACGCTAGACACACAGGGACACAGACAAGAAAATGCCCCCAGACTCCCACGGGTATCCTAGTAAAGTCGTGCGGGTCCACGGGACTCGCACCAGCAGACTTTACTTAAAGGATCGCAAAAAGCCTCCCCTCCGGTCTAGCCCCTGCTAACCTGACACAAGAACACACTAGCAAGCATGAAACCACCAAATATGAGACAACAAAAAAGCTTCCTAGGTCTCATTAACAATTACATCCCTGCATAAGGCCCAAAATCCTATCTAGTTATCTGAGAGCTCGTCGTTAATACAATAATAGATATAAGGTCTATCAAGGGGATGGGATAATTAAATAGATTGGTGAAGTAGTGGAAAGAAGGTATACAAAGTAAGAGAGAACGTTTCTAAGTGGGGTTGAGAGGGATAGATATCAAGGGGGTCCGAAGGGTACGACAATGAGGTGAGCTCTAAGTCTTGAATCTGACTGGACCCCCCCCCGCCCCCCCCCCCCCCCCCCCCCCTAGGCATGCAGAATACATCCCAGGCTTGGCAACACTCAACACAGTTGCCTGGTCAAAATCCTCTACCCCGTGCGTGAGTCGAAACTAAGCCTAACGTTGCAATCAAATGCATGTGGCAGCGCTTCAGGCTCTTCCCAAGCTGGTCTCTCCGCGCGAAGCAACGTCCCAAGTCGGTCTCTCTCTCTCGCTCGTCTCTTCTCGCTCTCACTAGACTTACATCTTATATATTATAATGAAACAATCAACTATCGAGAATAAAATATACTAAGATGCGTTGGTTAAGAATAAGGGCAGCTTCAAGCTGTGAAACAACATAAGAATATCCCAGACATTAGTTACGTTGTCGTAGGATATATACTAAGGGAAAGCCTGCCGGCCGGCTACCACCAGCCGGTTTCTAAACGGCTGGGCAGCCGACGCACGCGCATGCCCGCACGTGGTTACTATGTAGAAGCGTCACACCTCCCCTAAGATATAAGACCCTTGACTAAGTTCTTCATATCTAACAGAAAGCTTCTCATCGTACCACACACTGTTGCGACACAAGGCACTATATATAAACAAAAATAAAGACTGTTGCGCTCCACCGAGCAAGTTCAACTAACTCAGCGACAATAAGCGAAAACATTCAACTTAGATACTGCTACAACATCTTATACAAAATTCTACACGTTATAAAAAATAAAGTTTTTATAAGGTTTTTGCTTTTTTAATTTGTTTTTTTTCGGCTGAACTACAGTGACAGCCTATTTTCCTCCACACTCAACCCTCAATCCTGTGGCAGTCTAACCAACATCATCCACCCTTGATAGACAATCCGCTATCACGTTATCAGAACCGGCAATATGGCGTATGTCCTGATTATACTCCTGAAGCATGAGTGACCACCTGGTCAGCCTCATATTGCGGTTATAAAACTGATTCAAGAATTTCAGAGGGTGATGATCGGTATAAACCACTACGACTGGTCCGAAAGCAGGAACATATACATCGAAGTGCCTGAGCGCCAGCACTATCGCCAGGAGTTCTTTTTCAATTACAGAGTAATTCCTTTGTGCACTATTGAATTTTTTACTGTAAAAACTCACTGGATGTTCGATACCTTCATCATCTGTCTGTAACAAGACAGCCCCAGCCCCTACGCCACTGGCATCAGTCGCTAGCTGAAAAGGTCTGCTGAAGTCTGGGGCCCTGAGTATGGGGTGGGTACATAACAGGTGTTTTACCAAGGAAAACGCCTCTGCACACTCAGGAAACCACCGGAACTTCTTGTCCTTAGATAATAAGTCAGTTAAAGGTGCAAGTACAGTCGAATAGCCTTTGATGAAGCGACGATAATAGCCTATCATACCTAGAAACTGCATGATTTGTTTCTTAGTCGTAGGCTGGGGAAACTGATCGATGGCTTTGATCTTTGTCTGTGGAGGGCACACCTGACCCATCCCCACCTCGAACCCCAGGTACAAAACTGTGGCTTTGACAAAATCGCACTTACCCAGGTTTACCACCAAACCTGCTTCATTCAGTTTATTAAAAAGCTGTCCGATGTGAGCACAGTGACTGTTAAGATCATCGTCGTATATTATGACATCATCTAGGTACACCGTACAGTTGGGAATGTTGGCTACAATGTCGTTCATTAATTTCTGAAACGTTGCAGGGGCATTTTTCAGCCCGTATGGCATAACATGGCAACGATATGGGGTACCGTCCACCACAAACCCACACACACCTCTCGCGGTCGCTCAGACAAGGGTACTTGCCAATATCCCTTAACAAGGTCTATCTTAGTGAGGAACTTGGCTTTTCCTATCTTATCCACACTGTCGTCCACGCGAGGGATAGGGTAGGCATTTGTGGGGGTTAAACCATTCAACCTGCGGAAATCTATACAAAACCGCACCTTGCCATCTGGTTTGGGCTGCAGTGTGACTGGGGAAGTCCACCTTACTGCACCCTCAGAAATCAGCCCACGTTTCAGCATATAATCAAGCTCTTCCCTAAGTGCTGGTAATTTAATAGGGGGAACACGGTATGGCACTGATTTAAAGGGCGGGTGGTCCCCAACATCGACATCGTGCACCGCTTGAGTAGTGAGGCCAGGATGCTCCGCGAAAACAGCTGGGTTTGAATCAAACAAGTGCTGCACAGCTACACGTTGTTGCTCAGGCAGGTGCAATATCAACTCGTGAGCCACTGTCTAGAATTCCCCGCCCACTGATCCGCGGAAACATGACAATCCCAATTATCCTCCCCCGCAGCTTGACTGTCCCTTCCTCCTTCTCCACCACGATTGCTGCAGATCAACACCGAGACAGTGAGTGGCTCGTAGGGGCGCCTCACATACTCTTTCATCAGATTTACATGGCAAAGTTGGTTCTTTTTCTTACGATCAGGAGTAGCTACTAAATAGTCTAGATCAGAAACCTTCCTTACAACCCGATACGGACCAGAATACTTGGCAGACAAGGGGTGTCCCACCAGAGGCAGTAGTATCAGTACCTCCTGATCTACTTCAAATTCCCTCAGCTTCACCTTCTGGTCGTATCTGTCCTTCATCTGAGCTTGTGAACTCTTAAGGTTCCGACCTTCTACCTCCAGGCTCTTTAGCATTCTCTCACGGCTTTCAACAACATACTTTAGAAGCGAGCATGGCTTTGTGACTCCCTCCCAGATCTCCTTGACTATGTGGAGGGGCCCCCTGACCCTGTGTCCAAAAACCAACTCGTTCGGGCTAAATCCCAAGCTCTCCCCAGGTACTTCTCTCGCAGCAAATAAAACGTATGGGAGACCTAGATCCCAGTCCTTCCCATTTTCCATGCAATAACACCGCAACATACTCTTGAGAGTCGAGTGCCACCTTTCCAAAACTCCCTGACTCTCGGGATGGTAGGCAGATGACACCACAGACACTATCCCATGTTGCTGCATGGTCTGCTTAAACAGAGCAGAAGTAAAATTGGATCCCTGATCAGACTGGATCTCCTGAGGGTAGCCATAACGAGAGAAATAGACAAGTAGGTTTTTGACAACAGTCTTAGCCATCCCGTTGCGCATGGGGTAAGCATCTGGATACCGTGTTGCTACATCCATTACAGTTAGTAAAAATTTATTGCCGGCACAAGTGGGGGGCAATGGGCCAACCATATCGATAACTACTTTGCTGAAGGGCGACCCAATGACAGGGATGGGTTGTAACGGGGCTCTCGGGATGACCTGATTGGGTTTCCCAACAACTTGGCAAGTGTGACACTGTGACACTCATGACACAACACTCGCATTTAACCCAGGCCACCAGAAAAGCTTGCTCAGAGCTGCCTCCGTCTTACGTGCCCCCAGGTGCCCTGCCAAAGGCACATCATGAGCTAGTCTCAATAAGCTCTCACGGCACACCCTCGGTACTACTAACTGGTCCACTAATCCTGACCCGCCATCCCACTTTTTCTTGGGATCCTGATGTCTCCGATACAAGATCCCCTCGGACGAGAAAAAATCACCAGGCTGCGCATCCCCATCGCTCTCCAGTTCGACAGCACCATTACCACACGACATGACTTCAGGATCTTCCAGCTGCAAGGAACATATATCAGCAGGTGCGAGATTATCCAGGTTCATCTTAAATAATTTATTTCCACCTCCAATGTCCCGCTGAGCCATCCTTTCCTCACGCTGCGCATAACGATGCTGTCACAGAGTCTCTTCCTGCCCTGCACCTGCACTAGCGGTGACAGGCCCCGGGGCCTCTCCAGACTCTAATATAGGTGCCAATAAGAGTCACCAAGAAACACTGCCGGCTCAAAACTCTCCAATTGACCAACACTTCCCGTTTTCTTGTGACCTTTCCTCCCCGGTTTGATAGACTGAGGTGGTGGCTGCAAGGCTCCGGTTGTCTGAGAACGCGTCACAACACACGCCATGGTTTGTACGCTACACTTATCAACCCACTCCTGTTCCTCCCTACTAACGTCGGCCGCCTTCTCGGCAATGACCAAGGGTGAAACCTTAGAAGCAGGCACCGCAAAGTCGTTGCCGAGGAGGAGGTCGACGCCCCCAACAGGCAAGTTCTCTACAATTCCTACATCCAGCTCCTTCGCCACACCACCCACCTCCAGCTCCGTCCGCACCAGCGGGTAGGACTTCGTAGCATTGATCCCCTGAACTACCACCACCCGAGCAGCGTTAATCGGTCTACCAGTAAAGTTCTTTAACAAGGTCTGAGAAGCCCCCGTATCACGCAATAGCTTAACTCCTCACCTTTCGCCAGCCCACCTCACAAAACCATGCCCTCTATGACCCCCAAAGACGTCGCGGACAGGGTTCGAGCCTTCCGGACTCTTGAACACAGGCTGTGTCCCACCCTCTGACGAACTACCCTTGGCAAACTCAAAAGATATAGGCGACACCCCTATGCTGCGGGCCAATGACACAACCTTGTTTGGTGGCTTGTTCGGACAAGCATTTGCAAAGTGACCCTCCTTGTGACATGCGAAGCACTCTTTACTCTTTGGTTTCCCTTGGGAGTGGGAGGTACCATTAGACTTCTTATACGGGACGGTATTTGGTTTATGTTCAGTTTTATTGTCAGTGCTAGATGGTTTTGTGTATTTATGTGTATCAAAATTCTTGGGAGGGGGAGGGGTACGATCCTTTGCACCCGACTCACTCCTAGCTGCTGCTCCGCACCCTCGAATTAATGACAGTCGGAGGTCAGCCATTTCTGCTGCCTCCTGGAGAGTTCTAGAATGTTTTCCTTTATATTTAGTATATTAGTCCCCGCCTGTGCACTTAAAGAACTGCTCCAAGAGAACCAGCTCACTCAACTCCTCAAAAGTAGCTGCCCTCTCAGAACGCAGCCAATGTCGTAGTGCATCAGACAAGTCCCGGGCATGTTCTAGGAAGGTACTATCCTTGCCCTTAGTAACACCCCGAAACTTCAAGCGGTAAGTTTCTGGTTGTAACTCATAGGCCCGTAGCACAGCCTTCTTTAGCTCATCATAAACTACACAGGACTCTAAAGGTAGTGCATCATACGCTTTTAGCCCCTTTCCTAGGAGTCTTGATGAAACTAATGCTGCCCACTTTTCCTGAGGCCACTGGTGTTCCTGACACTTCTTCTCAAATCGCATAAAAAACTTAACCACACATAATTCATCGAACACAGGAACTAGTTTAAGCAGGTGCGACAATGATTGGTCCCGATGTCTGTTACCTCCCCCAATATTTCGCCCTGTTACCTCCACTCGAGATCTCTCCAGCTCCCTGTCAGCCCGATACCTAGTAGACTCTGCCTGCAGTTCAGCCTCTCATATAGCTGTTCTCTCTGCAGCCTCAGCCTGCACACTAGCCTGTCTCTCGGCAGCCTCAACCTGAGCTCTAGCAACCTCAGCCTGCATACTAACCTGTCTTTCGGTGGCCTCAACCTTGGCCATCTCAAGCCGAAACAACAAATCTGAAGTCAACCCTTGAGGAGGGGAAGGTGCATTTAATGGAGAGGGTCCCTGTGATTGAATTCCACGCTGCCATTGACCATCAACTTGGGGGTATGTACTAAATTCAGGTACCCTGACATTTGATATGGGGGTAGAGTGGAGGGGGGGCTGGGGACCGGGGCCCCCAGTCGCCTCTCCACCCAGGTCTCTCCCTTCTAAACCCAATATCAAAGTCCTCAGCTGATCTTTCCTCATGTCACTTAAACCCTGGTGACCCTGAAGACCTGCCACACACTTTAAGCCATACTTATTCAGCTTCAACACCCTGGCAGCGGTAAGGGGCACCTCTAAAAATCTTCTAGCACCCTCCTCGCTATCGACTAGCCACTCCACAGGTCTTTCTCCCTTCGAGCCCGTATCGTGAACTGACCCATCACTGTGTTCTGATGTGTTAGACATGTTTGTGTACTGCAGTAATTATCACGGTTATAGAATGTGCCTTATCTCCTATGCAAGTATGTATATACTAATGTTATTTACAGTCTTTAATGTGTTATATTGGTTGCTCCAAAAAAAAAACTCTATGTCCACTGTCTTCCTCTAATCTTAAGGAATCTCAAAACAAATGACCACTATATTCCTCTGTTCAGTAAATCCTATGCAAGGTCGCCACTTGTTACGTCCTGGGATATATAAACACTGGGCTCTTTCTATTGGACTAGGTATGCGGCAACAAGCAACAATGGAAAACGCTAGATTCAACCCTTATCTATAAACCCAGGCAACAAACCACCCTAAACCGTCAAGAGTCCTGCCTGGACAACGAGGTATCCTATGACTCGGTTACAGGGTGCACGCACTATAGACTGCTGATAGTCAAGCAGGCTATATAAAAGATCACACAATTAAGTTGACTTAAAGCTTCAAGGAAAAGATAGATAACGGAATTAAATTGCAGAAACAATTTAATAACAAACTAGAAGAAAGTACATTTAAAGTTACGTTAATTAATACAACTAATCACCCCTGCGTGAAAGAAGGTGAAAGCAAACAGTCCTCAAACATCGTACAGGTAGACAAGATGCGGGTTTCTAAACTGCATGCGGCTACTGTAGGATCTGATGCTTAGCAAAGAAAGTATGCTACGGATTTAGAGAACTCTTAACTCATAAGCAGGAATAAATACTAGTGATTGGACATGCAGTGTATAATGGCATAGGTATAATTAAATAAAGGCAGCAACTCGCAACATAACCACATACAGGTGTGCTTCTCACTCTTAGTCAGGCAAGCCTGCTCGGACAGAGTCTCTAAGCCACACCCTGACTCACAATGCTCACAAAAACGGTAAACTGTGGCACAATAACAAGCATACAGAGATAATAAACCCCTAGCTGTTAATCTGCCAGGTGGCAGAGGTCTAGCCGGAAGGATATAGGCTTCGGATACCCGGGCTGAGCCACCTGCTCTAGCCTAGGGAAGTTCCCAGGTCTGTGCGCCAAATTACTTTAATTGAAAGGGTGCTCTCTTGAGAGACTCAGATCGCAAGTATCTGACTCTCTCCTGGCGACCCTAAAACAAAAGCAAGACGTGCTAGCGCAGTGCTGAGTGGACTAGGCAATGGCCCTCACACAACACAACGCTAGACACACAGGGACACAGACAAGAAAATGCCCCCAGAGTCCCACGGGTATCCTAGTAAAGTCGGGCGGGTCCACGGGACTCGCACCAGCAGACTTTACTTAAAGGATCGCAAAAAGCCTCCCCTCCGGTCTAGCCCCTGCTAACCTGACACAAGAACACACTAGCAAGCATGAAACCACCAAATATGAGACAACAAAAAAGCTTCCTAGGTCTCATTAACAATTACATCCCTGCATAAGGCCCAAAATCCTATCTAGTTATCTGAGAGCTCGTCGTTAATACAATAATAGATATAAGGTCTATCAAGGGGATGGGATAATTAAATAGATTGGTGAAGTAGTGGAAAGAAGGTTTACAAAGTAAGAGAGAACGTTTCTAAGTGGGGTTGAGAGGGATAGATATCAAGGGGGTCCGAGGGTACGACAATGAGGCGAGCTCTAAGTCTTGAATCTGACTGCCCCCCCCCCCCCCCCTAGGCATGCAGAATACATCCCAGGCTTGGCAACACTCAACATAGTTGCCTGGTAAAAATCCTCTACCCCGTGCGTGAGTTGAAACTAAGCCTAACGTTGCAATCAAATGCATGTGGCAGCGCTTCAGGCTCGTCCCAAGCTGGTCTCTCCGCGCGAAGCAACATCCCAAGCCGGTCTCTCTCTCCCGCTCGTCTCTTCCCGCCCTCACTAGACTTTCATCTTATATATTATAATGAAACAATCAACTATCGAGAATAAAATATACTAAGATGCGTTGGTTAAGAATAAGGGCAGCTTCAAGCTGTGAAACAACATAAGAATATCCCAGACATTAGTTACATTGTCGTAGGATATATACTAAGGGAAAGCCTGCCGGCCGGCTACCACCAGCCGGTTTCTAAACGGCTGGGCAGCCCACGCGCGCGCATGCCCGCACGTAGTTACTATGCAGAAGCGTCACAAATGTTCACCACCACCTATGGCTCTCCTCTTATTTCATTGATCAACATGGTGAACAAGCCTACATCTTTTCTATCATAAATGATCTAAGGGCAGTTAGTTCAGCAACCCACCCATATCCCGGACCACCCTGGAGATCGGCCAACATCCTTGACTTATTTCTAACCTCTAATCCTTCTGCTTAAACTGTAAACCTTCTCTCTCCGTTGGGCTCCTCCAATCATAACCTTATCTCTGTCACCTGTCCTGTCTCTCCAGTACAGCCTTCTGACCCCCCCTGCCGGCGGCACTTGTGGCACTTTGACGCTGCCAACTGGGAGGCTCTACGGCAGTACTTCTTTGATTTCCCATGGAATGATGTATGATTTCGTGGCCTGGGATCCTAAGAGAGTGCTGAGCGCATTACTTAGGTAATCCTTTCGTGCATGGAAGCATACATCCCATTCTCTTTCTCTCAGACTAACTCACAAAAATCTTGGTTTACTCACGCTTGTTCTACTGCTGTTCGCAATAAGAAAGCCTTCAAACGGTACCGTCCCCTTGAAACTCAAGAATCTTGTACTTTATTTGTCTACGCCCGGAATCAAGCCAATTCTGTTCTTCGACTCGCCCAAAACTCTTTCATCAATAATAAATGCTCTGAACTTTCCAACTCTAGCTCTTCCCAAGCTTTTTGGCATCTAGCCAAATACCTCTCCAACAACTTCACTTCCTCGTCTTTTCCTCCCTTCTTCCATTTTGACGGTATCACCGTCACCTCTTCCTCTGACAAAGCTGAACTCTTTGCTCAAACTTTTGCTAAAAACTCCACTTTCTTATGCCTAATATAATCTCTGCTAAAGATGTACTCTCGGCCCTCTCTGGACTTAATACTTATAACAAGGCGTACGGACCAGATGGTGTTCCTCCTATTGTACTCATAAACTGTTATTCCATGGTGAATCCCTGCCTAAGCAAACTCTTTCGTCTCTTTCTATCCTCCTAACGTCTTTCCTTCATGCTGGAAGTTTGCTCTTATTCATCCTGTCCCAAAGAAGGGTGACCGCTCTCAACCCTCCAACTATCGTCTAATTGCTCACATTTCTTGCATCTCTAGTTTTTGAAACTATTCTTAACTCAACATTTCTTAAGCATTTATCTTCCCATAATCTACTTTCAGATCGCCAGTACGGTTTCTTTAAGGGCCGCTCTACTGGGGATCTTCTTGCTTATCTTACTAACTCTTGGTCATCCGCCTTTCGAGACTTCGGTGAGACTTTTTCTATTGCTCTTGACATATCGAAAGCCTTCAATAGAGTCTGGCACAATTCTTTAATTTCCAAACTCCCCTCCTTCGGTTTCTATCCCTTTATGTGCCTTTGTCTCTAATCTCCTTTCTGATCGCTCCATAGCTGCAGTTGTGGACGGCCATCGTTCACTTCCTCAACCTATCAACTCCGGTTTTCCACAGGGTTCTGTCCTGTCTCCAATTATCTTTCTAATATTATCAATGTTCTCCTCAACTGTACCTCTAGTCCTATCCACTCATATGCTGATGACTCTACCTTACACTATTAACTAGTTTTTCCCATCAACAATGCAAGCACTCCTAATCAAATGTGGCGAGGCCATAGAATGCCTATCTTCTAGTCTTGCTATTATTTATGATTGGAGCAGAGAAAATCTTGTTACTTTCAATGCCTCCAGGACCCAGTTTCTCCCTATCTCTCCATCACAATCTTCCACAAGACTATCAACTATTCTTCAACAACACACAATTTAACCCTTCATCTTCTCTCAACATTCTAGGTGTATCTTTTTCATCTGACCTTTCTTGGAAAGATTATATTACCACTCTTGCTAAAACAGCTTCCCAAAATTTAGGAGTGCTCAACCGTCCCCGTGGGTTCTTCAACCCTGCACAGCTTCTTGCTCTGTATCAGGGCACAGTGAGCCCCTGTATTGAGTATTGTTCGCATGTGTTTTTTTTTTTTTTTTTTTTTTTTTTTTCTATATTCCAACTTACTTCCTCTCGGGCATAGGCTGAGAGCCTTAACATTCACCGTTTTACAATGAACAGTGAAGCCCGTGAGGTCTTGTTCCAGTCTAGGGAGTGAGACATGTGAAGCACGTAGAGCACAACGAGCACCTGCCATCTTGCCTTCACATGAGGCACGGTGCTCACTCATGGCCCGAAACGACCCCATCTCTGAAGCTATCTCGTTCCCGTGCTTCACTGTCTCAACCCCTACACTCGGACTCTCACACTTACACACACACAACGCCACCTGTTGAGCAGATAACTCACCAGGCATTGCACCCCTATAGCATATTTTGAATATGGGAATATTCATACACTGCTATTTAATCAGGGAACAATGAGGGTATTTTATTGACGTTTCGGTGGGCTTGTGGTAATGCACTGATACTAGGTACAGCTCAAATTCCATCCCAATAATATCTTCCCATTGATACATCGGGATTTGAACCCGGGACCTTTGGATTACCAGGCCAGTGGCGAGACCACTCCACCATTCACCCATATTCACCCATACCGCACTTCTCGAACGAGTAGAATCAAAAGCATTTCTCCTCGATCAACTCGCCTCCTCTTACTAGTTCCCTACAATCTCTGTCTACATGCCGCAATGTTGCATCTCTTTCACTCTTCTATCGCTGTTTCAAAAATCAGTGTTCTTCTGAGCTCTCTCATTGTATAGCTATACCCCCTCCCTTGCAGCAAGTGCGAGGCACCCGCCACCCCTATTCTGTCCAGCTCTCCAACTCAAGAATTGGCAAATTTTCTGTCTTTCTTCTACTCAACAAGTGAACTCTGGAACTCTCTCCCTCAATCAATCTTTCCTTCATCCTATGACTTAAGACTTAAACTTCGAGTGTCCAGGCATTTTGACTCCAACGTCCTTTGAATTTGGCTCTGTCATTCTTTTAACTTTGGGGAAGACACTCGCTACAAGCAACCTGCCTTTTGTCTCCTCCACACACATAGAAAACAAAAATAGAGTAAGGAAAGGAAAACACAAGAGGAAAGAGTCGGTGAAAGATGCAAATGGAGAGATGTTGTTGTTATTCTTGTAGTTCCCCAGACTGTCTGGCCGAGCAGTCCCGAATCTGGTAGACTGAAGCCATCCTGATGCTCGGGCCCCCGAAGGGGCCAGGGAGAGATGAGATCTGTCTCTGAGAGAGCAGCGGGGGAGGGAAACATCAGCCCATGGGCTTGCACCCCCGGGCCACCATCCGCACCCCACCTTGCAGTGCCACCCAGAACACTGTTCCCAACTACAGGGTCACACATCCTTACTGGGGCCCTGAGCCATATTATCAAACACCTTGACATGATGCTGGAAAGTGTAACAGATCAATGACTCAATACACTTTCTAACAAAGATTGCATTCTCCGACTGATGCATTGGCCACAGAATGTGGATGATGGACATCCAACTCCTCACCTAACAATGTGTTAGGTGAGGAAGAACTCGCCCCCACAACATCCTGGAGGGTGGTCAGATCCTTGGGCTCTGACCACCTCCCGATCATTATCACCACCAAAACCAGACTCACCCCAGCTAGCCACAAACACACATACACCAATTATAAAAGAGCTAACTGGGAAGCATTCACAAATGAGACAGAACAACACTTCACAACTCTAAACAGTACACCCATCACTAACATCAACAATGCTGTACACATACTCAATAAAACTATCCAAAACGCTGACAAGAAACACATTCCAAGAGGTAACAGAAAAAGACACAGCCCCAACTTCACACCAGAAATTCAAAACCTCATCAGACAACACGACATACTGAAACACTCCCCAGCACCCCACAAAGACATCACACAACAAATTCAAGCACTCAACACCCAAACTAACAACAAAATACAAGAACAACAAATACTAAATTGGAATAACTTCCTACAAACACTTGATCACAAAACAAACCCTAAAAAATCTACAAAACACTAAACACCATCACACTTTCCAACAGCAACACAACACAATCACATGCTGCAATCAGAACAACAGACTCTACTCCTTCATGTAAACAACAAGCAAACACTCTCATCAATCACTTCTCACATTTCAGCCACCTAAAACCTCACAAAGACGACCGACGTGTCATCCGACGTAAGAGACAATTCCCCACAGACCCTGACTATACACCCTTCACCAATCACCAGACAAAGCATATCATCAACAATCTCGAGCACTCACCCGCCTGTGGCCTAGACAACATAAGCAACATACACCTCAGACACCTGGGACCACAAGGCATACAAGCACTCACTAACATATCAAACTACAGCTATTCACACAACACAATACCAGACATTTGGAAGCATGGTATCATCATCACATTCCCCAAACCCAACAAAGACCCCACACTACCCTCCTCGCACCGCCCCATCACACTCCTTTGCTCCCCCTCCAAAGTCATGGAATGCCTAGTATTACAACTAATTACACCTGACCTACCCCTAGCTCCAACACAAAATGGCTTTAGGCCACTGCACTCCACAAACACTCTTCTCACAGACCTTACACAAAGAGCTTTCGACGGCATCAACTCAGCTAGACCACCACACAGATCACTATTAGCCACACTCGACATTAGTAAAGCCTTGAGTGCCATCCCTCGCCACAACCTAACAAACAAAATCTACAACACAAACATGCACAACAACACAAAAAGGTGGCTGGCCAACTTCCTAGGAGGCAGATGTGCACACGTATCTTTTGCTGGTCAGTCATCTAAAATCAGAAACTTTCCAAACGGAGTCCCACAAGGATCCGTCGTATCGCCCGCACTCTTCAATCTGTACATGTACGATATAACTACACCCAATACGCCCCAAATAAACTTTGCCTCCTATGCAGATGACATAACACTCACATGCACACACCATGACCCAAAAAGAGCAACATATCTCCTTCAACCCTATCTCAACACACTACATGGCTGGTGCACTACAAACAGACTTAATCTAGCCCCAGCCAAATCCACCGCAACCCTGCTCACAAGTTGGACAGAACACGAATACATCCCTCAACTCACCATAAACAACACACCCCTAACACATACACACACACCCAAAATCCTAGGAGTAACATATGATACTCATATGACATTCAAAACAGCACACCACAAACATTAAAAAGAAACCGACACCCAGACTTAACGCCCTCAGGTCACTTGCTCACACAAAATTTGGACACAACAAAGAAACTACCACCACAGTATATAAACAATACATAAGATCAGTGATGGAATACGCAAGCCCAGCCTGGGCTTCTAACCTAGCTGAAACACATCATTAGACCTTACAGACTATTCAAAACAAAGCCCTGAAGATCATTACAGGCTGCACAGCTACTGCACCCACAGATCACCTACATCAAGAAATCAAAATCCTCAAAGTCAAAGACCATCTGGACATGAGAGGCACTCAATTCCTGGCAGCAGCCTCCACGAACCAAGACCACCCACTAAACTACATAGCAACACACCCACACACACCAAGAAATATCAAAACAACACCCAGCACACGGTATCACACACAATTATTGTCCTCTCTCCCTCCCTGCCCACCCCGAACCAACTTCCAGAAGCAAATCCATACTCATATCTCTCACCGATCTATCCGCTCACTCACAGACAACACGCAGCTGCATGCACGACCTCCCGAAATACATCCTTCCGAATCCTCCCTTCCTCGCGAGGACAGAGTCCACCTGGCCAGGCTGAGATGCGGACACCATCCAGCTCTCCTGAGCTATCAGAAGAGACTGGATGACTCCGTTGTCGACGCCTGCCCGGGATGTAACACAGCACCCCATACCATTAAACACATCATAGAAGACTGTATTTCACACAACCACTTACGCCAACAACACAATCTACACTCAATGAGAGCTCTGTGGGAAAGCCCGATCGTGGCCATGGCCTTCCTCAGGGACTCGGGGCTGTTCGGCCAGGCAACTTAGGGAACAACAACAACAACAACAACAATGTGTCTGTGTTTAGGTGTTGACAGCATTGGTGTGGAAAGGAAATTGCTAATGACAATAATATAATTTTACATGAATGCATTGTAAAATGTGAAGGTGGGAGATAAATTATTGAGTTTTGAGGTCAACGTACGAATGTGGCAGGTATACTGTATGTCATGTGACCACAGCTGTTAAATACAGTACTGTACAGTATATACCGTACAAAGATGAAATTATCCGAGAATGGAGGATGAGAACAATGGGCGGAATAGCTAGGCTGGAGTGAAAATATATAGAGGTAAATATGTTAATATGCTTATTTAGCCTACAAATAATGCTGCCCTATTGGCAGTAAGTTGAAATGAACTTCATAGACTATAGTCACTGACTGATGGTGTGCAAATAGCAGAAGTTAATTTTCAATGTAGGGAAAACTAGCGTACCAATAACAATATTTAAGAGGAAAACAATTGAAATTATAAAATATAAAGCCAAGTAGCTACATGAGAAGAAGTTTAAATTAAACTGAGAAGTGAGGAATTTGAAAGATTGAAGGTTTGAAACAGTAGGAATGTGTGCATGCTTTTAGTAAGTATGTTTGTTTCTGTGAGAAATGTAACCTGAAGGTCAATGTGATGAATAGTAAAGTTATGGTCTTTGAGAGGCATACAGCCACAGAGTATGAAGTGAGATTAAATGGTAAGATAATAGAAAATGTCAGATGATACTGATAATGTACTTAATGTAGTGTATGGACAATGGACATTGTAGGAAAGACAAATATCAAGACAGAGAGGGGTGCAAATTAGTTATTTGAGAAATACATGAGGAATTACAAGAACAATGTGATGTGGATGTGGTGGAGAGTGTTGAAGAGGAACACCTTGAAATAAAAAGAATGGAGTTGAGAAAGATATGAATGAAAGTGGTGTTGGGTGAAGGAAGGGCAACGACTGACATATATTAGAGGAACATAGTGAAGGCATTTCATTTATAGCATATGGCAATAAATAGAATATAAAGGAATATGCCTATAAAGCAAAGTATAGGCTACTATTTACACCTCTTTAAAAAAAAAAAAAAAAAAAATGTGAGTCACAGCATTAGGCTACCCTAGACAAATACAAAATCACTATGTAGATTGAAGTTTTTGACATGTTCCCATTCAAGTGACATGTGATCATAATTATGTAGGATATGTTATGTTCAATGTTTGATTTTTTGCAAAAATGTATGTTTTTGATTATTGACTTCTAAGATTAAGTTATCTCAATATAAAAACTTGAAATTTAGACACTTTGCTTTCTACTACT
Organism: Paralithodes platypus; assembly: GCA_032716605.1. Classification (NCBI taxonomy): domain Eukaryota; kingdom Metazoa; phylum Arthropoda; class Malacostraca; order Decapoda; family Lithodidae; genus Paralithodes; species Paralithodes platypus. Next base: position 8,130,313 of record CM064542.1, read on the forward strand.
TTCAACAATTTGTTGCAATCTCAACTTTTGTCCTATTATAGTCCAAGTCAACCCATGTCCGAAGTCACCCCATTTTACAGTATTGTACTGTACTTTTAACCAGCCACTAATGTTTGCTAAAAAATGCCATATCCTTTGAATTGCAATAATGTATGAATGAACTGCAATTTGATAATTAGCCATAACCATTATAGCTGTACTGTAGCTATATACAGTATAGTACAGTACAGTACTTATTACAAACTACAGTACAAACAAAGTTCATGGAATGCACCACAAGTGCAATTTTGAGTTCCTCAAAAATCTAGTATAGTATCTGTAGCCTACACTTGTAAATTGGTAATTTATTTCAGTGATGGTCAGATAAAACTGTTACCATCCCCAGTCTCCCAAAGAGTAGAGAATATGTGTGTGAAGAGAGGTGAATACATGAATTTTCTATGTACCGGTATGCAATAATAATATTATACACATTGAAAATACACATATTCACCTGTTTTCATATACACATTATCTGCTCCATAGGCACCTATGTGTTGAATATAGATGCTATACCAGGTTTTTACTGAGGTTGTATTAGCTTATTAGGTAGGTTCTTACTTGGCTGGAGAAGATGAGAACACACAAGAACACAAACACGAAGGTAATAGAGAATAATATACCACAGAGTATAAACATAGGTTATTCTTATTCACGCAAAATCATATGGTTAACCCGTTGAGCCCCGGCTAGTTATAATATTTTGTTCACCCCAGTTCCAAGCCATTTTAACTTCTTTTTTTTGTTTGCTAAAATGGAAGACAAGGATTAGAAATGAAAAAAAAAAAAAATAAATCACCTCGGACATTTTTTTTTTTGGGGGGGGGGAGCCTCAACAAAATTTGTTGAGCCAAAATGGAAGAGAATGGTGAGAAATGAAGAAAAAAATAAAAAAAAACTCACCTCGGTCATTTGGGGGTCGGGGGGGGGGGTCGAAAGTTCGTCTCCCCCGCATGACCACCCGCCCGGGAGCACTAGGGTGAAAACTGAGTATGGCATTGTATGGCATACATCCTAAGGAGTGTATCACATAAATCTCACGCCTCTAGCTCCCATACGACCGGAGTAATGAAGGTTCAAAGTGGCGGTGAACTAAGGGGTGTAAAGTATCCCCACTAAGCCCACCACCACCGGCCGCGCGGCTGTCTTGGCCCGCTCACACCTACCGGCCCGGCTCCCACACACACTACGGTACCTCCCCCTCCTATTCTCCCGCCATTTCCTACCTTACGAGCCACGTAAATGATTTTAATATGCCGGACGCACGTGATGCGTCGCTGGGAGTTGGTGATAACAAACTGCCGACGCATCACGTGCGACGCTGGGTCTCAATGGGTTAAAGGTGCACTGTTACATAAGACAGGGATAGGTTTTAAATAGCAGCACGATCAAGGATCAAATAGGCATCTCAAGGGGAAGATACAGCCAGGTTCTGAAGATCTCTGACGACGTTGCTGGCTGGTATTCCCAATGACGTCCTGGTCCGTGGGGTGGTCCTCTCGTGTGACAGTGACAAAAGTTAGGGGAAGACTTCCTTGTAGATCCTCTGAAGATTGTAGAGGTGAGGGTCTTACATGAATAACGAGCCGTTACACCAGTGTCTTACACTCTTGTATCAAGGAATTAAAGTAAGGAGCCATTTCACCAGTGTCTTACGCTCTCTCTTATAATCCAGACCTAGACTTCAGCAGGCAGTTGAAGACTTCCTTGTAGATCTCTGAAGACTGTAGAGGTGAGGGTCTTACATGAAAACGAGCCGTTACACCAGTGTCTTATGCTCTCGTATCATGGGATTAAAGTAAGGAGCCGTTCCACCAGTGTCGTACGCTCTCTCTTACAATCCAGACTTAGACTTCTATGTGAGTCTCTAGAGGAACTTACATGATGGAATCTTGGGATTGTTACGAATATGAGCCGTTACACCAGTGTCTTACGCTCTCGTATCGTAACGACTAAGTAGGGAGTTTTATATACCAGTGTCTTACACCCTCCACTACAAGTCCTGACTGAGAAAGAAGCAGTTACACCAGTGTCTTACGCTTTTCCAACCAGCCTTCCTATGTTTGTGGGTTTACTAAAAATAGAGCACTTGCTCCGTGCTGCATACTCTAATTATAGCAAAGTCCCGTACCAAAGCAATGTAAAAATGTTAGAAGGTCACCAGTGTTGTTTAATAAAAGTACGAGGAAATCCAAGCTACTTTCGAGAAATGCGTCGAGTAGTTTCACCAGTGTCTTACTCCCTCAAGGCAATTTCTCGGTAAAGATAATCCCAAGTCTTCCAGATAACTATCAGCCAGTGCCTTTTAGTATATCTTTCCAACTGTACTGCTTCTGGATTTGGCTGGGGATGTCTTACTAATTCCGTCGTTCCTTTCGGCTGCGCATCTCAGATCTATAAGGGCGGTTGTGCGCGGAGGAGGGTGTGTTCGACGGTGGTAGCCCTTCTCGGAACTTGCGCCACGGCGGTGGCGAGTCTCCGCGCAAGATGGGCGTGTGGTGGTTTGAGGTTTATGGAAGGTTTTCTCTCCTGGATGTTGTTGTCGGCCTTCTTTGGTTTTGCTGGTGGTCTTGGAGGTTAACTGCACAGTTAGATCTCTTCCTGGTGTCGGGGGAAGTGGCGAGGTGGTGGTGGCGACCCGAACCTGCCGGGGTGAGGAGGCACTTGTGTCCTCTTGTCTTGGCGGCGTGGTGACAGGAGTTGCTTTTGTACTGGTGCTTCCATCTCCTCCTTTGTTTTTCTCCCCTATCTCAATAACCTAGACAAACATTAATGTACCGTATTCTAATGTTTATATTTTCATATTGCTTGTGGGTATCGCTGTGTTATTGTTTGTTTTTTATGCTAAGGGAGCGGGGACCAGGACGATGGCCAGCTGTTCTGTTGCTGCCATACACTTTCTTCAAGGTACTTTTTTTAAGGAACTAGATAAAACCTACCAGAAAGATTATTTGGGTGCGGTGTCTGGCTCATTTTGAGTTACTCTATGAACATATACAGTATATAGATATGTGTGTATATCTCACAGAATTTGACAGGAAGGTTAGTCAGCTAAAGAACAGAAAATGTCAATACTGCACTAGAACATGTACTTGCAATGAAACTTTTGTATGGTGCAGGTCTGGATGGCAATGACAAGAAATTATTCTGATGGCAGTGGATTATGACAACGATAATTTATTCTTTCAGATGAAATGTGGCCTAAAGAAATACAGTACTAGAATAATGAAAATGACACCGACATACACAATGTGTATAAATGTACCACAGATTAACAGTAAGCCTAAACTAGTAGATGTGGTGGAAGATGTTAATGCTGTGAGAAATGTCCATGCTTCCTGGAGACCGAAGAGAAATGGATATTTTTCACGGCAAAGTCTGTATATATCTCAGTCTTCTAGTTGGAGATGGGATAATGCTGCAGCTGAGGGACCGAAGAAAGGTAATCCCACAAGTACAGTATAGGATTTGTGATTCAACTACACAATATATGCCTCTAACTGTCCTCAAAGAAGGAAATTAAATCCTATGTATCCTATGTTGGAATTATTACTAAGACCATGGAAACTATCTATCTATCTATTGCCAGACGTCTGTATACTCCCCTTAATAAGGGTGGCCATACAAAGAAGGCCCCCAAGTGGACCTATCCCCTGAAAGAGGGACAACCCAATTCCAGTTTACTGAAGGACTTACAGGATTGACCACTCAATTTAGGACCTGTCCGACCCCGAGGCACTTTATGTATCTTTTTAGCTCTATTTTTCTAGAGTGGTGTTCGGCTAGTCCATCCACTAACCTGCTTCACCCTTATGTAAGCAGTACCGGTATGGTACCAATTTGTATCAGGTTTACTCCACTAGACAGGTTGTCGACCGAGGCTGACGAGTCCCATCCACCCGGATTTTTATAAGGTTGTCTCCCCTAGATGGGGTGCCAACTAAGGCTAACGAGTCCCATTCACCCGAAATATGGAAACACTTGTTTCTCAAAATCTGGAGGAAAAAACATAATTTTTCTAGTTTAACACCGGGTTGAAGCCATCGATATATTATTTAGGCTAACCGGTATATGTTAGTTATATCATGCAGGCTACTTCATTGGCATATATTATGTAGAAACCATCGGTAATTCATTATGATATACAGTACCGGTACTGTACTCCCTAAATCACTAACAAAATACGAAGGATGTTCTGTATGTAGTATTCGGGCTACGGTCGTCATGTTTACATAAGTCGTAGGCTAGCGGTTTCGTTTTTGTTTTTGTTTTATTGTGATATTTGCTCCCTGCTGGCAATATATATGATGATGACAATAAACCATGAGAGGTTGATGGGGGCAAAGCCAACCTCAACCTATTTTTGTATCCCACGGCAGTCAAAATTGACGGGAATGTGATCACGAGCGAGCGAATATTATATTCACTCACTTGTTCGTCAAGGGGAATCCACGGAATGCGAGCTAAGCTCATTATTATCGCGCCTCCTTAACTGGGAATGTATTGCGTGAAATGCATGTTAAGTGTTTTATGTATCGTGGGAATGGCTGTGAATGTCTGTGTAGTCTGTATTTTAGCCAATTGACGACATTTGGAAACGAAGGCTTAGGGTTAATCTGTACGGTACCATTCTCACTACGGTACCAGTCTCACCCGAAGGCTTAGGTTGACCAGTAGCTTAGGTTGACCAGTACGATACCCATCTCACCTTGTAACCTATCACCAACCCCAGATGGGACGTCACAACTTCGTCCACCTATATCAGGTTCCTATTTATACTGCTAGGTGAACAGAGGCTACACCGTTAAGAGACTTGCCCAAATGTCTCTTCCCCGCCCGGGTCTCGAACTCGGGACCTTCTGGTTGTGAGCCAGACGCGCTATCCGTTACGCCACGGGGAGGTGTTGTTGCTTTGGTGTCTTAAGATTGATGGAAAATGTTGGCACGAATGTTAAGTGCGGGCATATCGCCAGCCTTGTTTACACTATGCGTAGTGGCGTCGGACCTTTGCCATCATGTTCCCGTCTTTTTGACTGCCTTTGGATACAATAATACGTTGAGGGGGGCTTTTCCCCCCTCACCCCCCCCCCCCCATGACATATTGTCATCATCATATATATTGCCAGCAGGGGGCAAATTACCGAAAAAATAAAAATAGACGCGAACTTAACCACGGCGATCGACAAATGTAAACATGGCGGCGGTGGGGGAGGCGTCGGACCTTTGCAATCATGTTCCCAGCTATTTAGAATGCCATTGGATACAATAATATGTTGAGGGTGGGCTTCGCCCCCCCTCACTCACCCATGACATATTGCCATCATCATATATATTGCCAGCAGGAGGCAAATAACCAAAAAAATCGCCGTCAAAATAGATGCGAAATTAGCCGCGGCGATCGCTTTATGTAAACATGACGACTGTACGCCCGGAATCTACATCCATCCCAAAATGTTTGTTTTTACAATTTCCGACGGGGTTCATAAAATAACGCACTTATAAATAACCAAAACAAGGTAAAACAAAATAGATGAAAGCCTACTTGTAAAAATCATCCCCAGACAACCAGTGTTAAACTGGATAGGCCTATTTACTGAAAAATTATGAAAAATATGAGTGCGAGCCTTTTCCCTATAGCCTAGGCTAATTACCAATTATTTGTTTATGGCAAACAAAAAATGGAAGGCACAAGTCACAAGTGTAAAGATTATGAATGTCACCAAAGTTGCCAAACAGTATTACGGAAATTGTATACAATAACATTAGGCCTATTACAATAATTCATTAACTAATTTACTAGGTCTATAGGCTGTTATGTTGACCTTGTGTTCCTTCCTACTGAACTCTCTTTTGGTGTATATACAGATTTAAAATAACCTAGGCTACAACTTAAGTTAGGCTAGCCTACTGCTTGACCTATCTTATAACTAAAAGGTTAGGCTAGCCTGTAACCCTCACCAAAGTCCACAGCCTGCCTATAATAGGCGGCTAGGCCTAGGCCTGTTCATAGTTTCACTAGGCCCCCTCCTTGTATTAAACAATTTCATAAAAGTTTCCAAAATATACATAGGCCTAGGCCTAGGCTAACTACCATAACATTATTACACTAGGCCTAATTAATTAACTAATGTACTGGCCTATAGGCTACAACTTAAGTTAGGCTGGCCTTCTGCAGCAGAATCTGCTAGACCTGTCTTAACAGTCTTATAACTAAAAGGTTAGGCTAGCCTGTAAATCTCAACCAAGTCCACAGCCTGCCTAGGCCTAGGCTTTTTCATAAAGTTTCACTAGGTCCTCTCCTTGTACTAAACAATTTCGGAAAACGTTTCCAAAATATAGCCTACATAGGCTAACTAGGCTACCATAACATTATTACACTAGGAATACTAATTCATTAACTAATCTACTATAGGCTACAACTTAAGTTAGCTAGCCTACTGCTAGACCTATCTGATAACTAAAAGGTTAGGCTAGCCTACATGTAAACCTCAACCAAGTCCACAGCCTGCTTAGGTGGCTAGGCCTATTCATAAAGTTTCACTAGGCCCACTCCTTGTATTAAACAATTTTGTTAAACTTTTCCAAAATATACATAACTACCACTTTAAGTCTACTAGGCCTAGCCTACATTAATGTCAAGGTTGTGTGACACTTTGTGAAATTCGATGTTAGGCCTACCCAAAGTTGTCTGCGAACTTGCGAAATAATGTTCTTATTACGTAACTACTGAATGAAGCACTGTTCATGCTACAATAACTAAAGTTGTAAATAATTATTCGAAGGTAACCTCTTGTATATACTAAAATAAAGTTCCTTTGCACTAATATGGGAGGATTATGTGTTTTAGATCATAATAAAGTCAAGAAGTCATTGACCAAATCTTTTGTTTACATGGCGACGACTCGGCAGACGACGTCCGCTAAACGCTATTTTCACCATTATAAATATTATTTATTAGTAATCTTTTCTACTTTAATGCATGAAAATAAAATAATTTGTAATTTTATACACTTGTTTATGTATTAAAACCGAGTAATTACCTTAAATATCCAAATTTCATAGTCGATCTCTAAAATTACGTGGACCTCGGACCCTCCGCGGAGGTAGCTAGGTCCGTGGAGAAGGTGGCGGAGATCAGATGCCATAGGCCACAGACACAGTACTCGTACACGCTGGGCGCTACATATCACAATATTGCTATCATTATTTGCTTGTATCATAATAGAAGGTTTTTGTTTTTGTTTCTCTCTCTCTCTCTCTCTCTCTGAGGTTAATATCAACCGATTTTCACGCGAAACTCTTTGTAGATTAATTAGCACACACACACACACACACACACACACACACTGAGAAACGGAAGGCAAAGTTCAGTGTTATAAACCCACATTCTATACTGAATTCCTTGATAAAACAATGAGGTGTAAATAATTGTGTTAATACATCTAATTAACACTTTAGATAATATGTTGTAATTTTCATCAGCTTGCAATGCTGGGTTATACGAGTTGTTCTATTTGCAACACCTGCATCAGGTAATATTTTTAATGATAAGAACGTGTAATAATATACAGCTAAAGTCCTTATTGTTTCTATATGATACTATTAGAATATAGAAAATAATCGTTACCGTATCATGATTTTAGAATCTAGCTCCGATGAAATTCTGTCTACTATGGAAATATATGGGAGTATATCTAAAAGTTATTTAGTTTATATAATTTAAGTTCTATATTACAGAATGTTACACACACACACACACACACACACACACACACACACACACACACACACACACACAGTGGTCCATAGCATATTGGTTAGCGCGCTTGGTTCATATACAAAAAGACACAGGTTCCAGTCCCGAGCGGGAAGGAAACATTTGGGCATTGGAGAAACATTGGAGAAAATCCCCAATACTTTCACATCTAGTCATCCATTCAGCAAGTCCTACCTCATCAGGCTGCTAAGGTTGCTGAATGTGGTAATATGGTCGGGATGAGCGTGAGTGGGTTGTCGGCTGGCGACACTGCAGAAAGGGTCGGGGTGCATCGGTCAACTGTTTACCGGTAGCTGAACAGGTGGGAAGAAGAAGGGCAACTAACAGACCGACATAGAAGTGGGGCTAAGCGGAAAACCACGCCAGAACAAGACTACAAAATTAAAAAATTATATGGACAACCATCCATTCTCCAACGCCGAGGAAGCTAAGCAACATTTGTAACTTCAAGTTTCTACAGACACTATATGCAAGAGATTGAAGAAGGGATATAAACATAGATCACCAGCTGTCAAGCCAAATCTAACCGTGAGGCACAGACGAGGCTTGATTTTGCTCGACTATTTGTTGACCAGGGCATTGACTATTGGGCAAGAGTTGTTTTGATAATGTCAGAGAGTTTCCATAATAGTACCTGGATGATTAATATCGCATCACTTAGCCGAGTTGGCGGGGGAATGTGTAAAATAGTCATGGTTGAAGTCTAAAATAAAATAACCACATGTTCAAAGGCATAGTCCTCCTAGAGACTATAACCTGGTTCTTCAAATAAGATCATATATCCGATCAAGGCCGAGTGGTTGCGGTGCTCAACTCTCCGAAACCTACCTGGAGTGAGTGGGTTTGAATCCTGGTCAGGATACCTCTCTCCCAACCAAGAGTTGTTTTCTCAGAGAGAAAACTTTCAGCTCAAATACGCATGGAAGACTGCGCTGTTGGAGACCTAGCAACACACGGCTTGTGAGTTAGTCCTATACTTCGTTTCTTTTCAACTGACGATAAATTGAACCCTATAGCAGTTAATTTATCGAAACTTAATGTAACAATATGAAACTACTGTGTCTCTGCATCATGATAAGACCAAGTTTATATAATTTGCACCATATTTCATTACAAAACCTAAATAAGTAACGGAGAAATCTTGATGGGAACTTTGCAATTTACCGCCAGTTGAGAAAATGCAGAATATAGTTGATATTGTGCATAACATATATTGAATAGTTATTATACAGAGTAATACTTTCCATCATATCACTCTTGGCAAATTACATGTTAATCGAGCATTATAAAACGTATTATTTTCTGTACTCATCCACTAATACCCTTAACTTACAAATGAACTCCTTACGTATATTGCTCAAATACTATTAACTAGCATTACTTGATATAATACTCACACTAACCACTCCTGTCTATACCATCGGTTATATACTTATAACCAACAACGCTCCGTTAGTAACTCATCCTAGCCACCTCGCCCGCCACTATCTATGCAATATAGAATAGATCTTCTCGTATGCCTTCCCTCCCCCCTTAGTGAATGCATAATTATTTTGTTTGCGAACATAATCAATAATACTTTACCTAAACTATCATTGGTGAATAGAGACCAGTTTATCATGATGAGGATCAATAAATATAATCATTAATCCCATTAGGATTATGACTCATTTTTGCAGTTTAATCGGGCTTTTCATTAGAGGGTTTATACAACTTAAAGAGGTTCTGTAAGAATTATAGGGACACATACTATGTCATATATACCCTTTGACTTTCATAATCCCTTTCTACTCTGAATAGGCCTATACTGCCAAAACGCGACCTGATTCCACAATATAAACATAAACAAAAATCATAAAAGAGGGAATTTTTCAGACGACTGATTGGCCCATTCACGGCGGATCCCACTGACAATCAGCACATCACAGCCATGTGCCTATCTAATTATGTCTTTAAGCTTTCGTCATTATTGAACCTAATTGTAGCACTCGGTAGCCTATACCATATATATCTACCAAACGAAATTGATAAAATGTATTGGACTTCTATCGCTATCACGGAGCGGCAGTCAGTTTTCTACATCGTCTTTGTTGATCCCACTTACAACTTGAGCATCTGTATGATGCAGAGCTGGGCACCACAAACAAAAAGTCAAGTCAGCAAACACAAATCAGCAAACCCAGAACATAACTTCAGCAAACACAAATGTGCAAACCTTGTGAAATTTCTAGTCCTCAAATGCAAATATGCAAACGCAAACCGTTTTTTATTTATTTTAAATTTAAACTACAGAATCAAGGGTAAATCAATAAATTCAAACTCTAAATGTCAATAAATATATATATTTACTTAAATATAATGTTTCCCAACTTCCACGGACCTCAAGGATATACATGCAGGCTTTTAAAGCTTGGAAATTGCTGTAAATTGCCAAAACATTCCAGAACGTCACCCGCATTGAAAGGGTTAATATATATAGCATAGGCCACTTAGTTTGTCCACATGGGCAGTAAAACGTTGGGGCAACTTGTTTATGGGGAGAGTGCTTCAGTAATAATCAGTATTCGCAATTCCGCACCATCAGGAGGTACGCCGTATCACAGAGGTGCAAGGAGGCGATTTATTCGTGGTCCCCCCTTTGGGAATGGCAATAGGCTATATATGCCTAGATAGGTCTACTTTAGATAGATTAAGTAATTTAATAGAAAGTAGCCTAGACCTATTAATTTTAATGCTCAGAATAAAGGCCTAGCTTCAGATCAAAATTGAATAACATTTTATTGTAGGCTAAATTTAGTCTAGGCCTATATGATACTTTCAAAATTAACACTTTCTACTTGACAATAATAAATTGAGTGTGATTATAGGCCTAGGCCTATACATAGAAGTTAGAACATGCAATATTTAGCCTAGGCCTACATGCTTTGAGGCATTTTGATGGAATTATTGATTATAGCCTAGACCTAAGCTATATATATAGAAGTTAGAACATGCAATATTTAGCCTACATGCTTTGAGGCATTTTGATGGAATTAGTGACTGATTATAGCCTAGACCTAGGCCTAGGCTATATATTAAAGTTAGAACATGCAATATTTAGCCTACATGCTTTGAGGCATTTTGATGGAATTAGTGATTATAGCCTAGACCTAGGCTATATATAGAAGTTAGAACATGCAATATTTAGCCTACATGCTTTGAGGCATTTTGATGGAATTAGTGATTGATTGATTATAGCCTAGACCTAGGCCTAGGCTAGCCTATATATATATAGAAGTTAGAAAATGTAATATTATTTAGCGTACATGCTTTGAGGCATTTTGATAGGATAGGGTAGCCTAGGCCTAGCCTAATAAAATTACTTATATTAGTAATTAGCCTATAGGCCTAGCCAGCCGTCCGGCTGGCTCAGTTGATAGCGTGCCTGATTCCCATCTTGAAGGTCTCGCGTTCAATCCCCGCTCAGATTGAAAAGTTTTTCTGGGATATAGCCGGCGGTTACCATCACCCCATGAGCAAGAGGGATGGGTAATGGTCTCTGGTAGACTAAAGAAAGCCAAGCGCTTGTGAATCCTCGAAGGAGGAGATACAGGCGCTATATAAGTAACCAGAAGATTATTATTATTATTATTATATTTAGAAGTTAGAACATGCAATATTTAGCCTACATGCTTTGAGGCATTTTGATGGGTTTAGTGATTATAGACCTAGCCTATATAGAAGTTAGACTTAGCCTAGGCCTACATGCTTTGAGGCATTTTAATGGGATTAGGGTAGCCTAATAACATTAGTTTAGGTTAAAAATTAACAGGCTATCAATCAAATTAACGATAGCCTAACTTTATAATCTTAAATTAGGCTAGATTATAAAGTTATAAAGCCCTTCTCCAGAGACATCTTCTAGGTGGGGCCAGGGGTGGCTTAGGTCCTGGATTTCTGCATGCTCTGCAGCATCACTGTCGGATGATGGTGGTGAACTGCTCCCCATGCTGTTGGCAGCTGCGGTAGGCATGATGGTAGACTCCATGTTCACTTCAATAGGCCGAAAATATAAACAAAGTTGAAGTGCTAGCAGGTTGGAACTCTTGGACTGCTGTGTGTTGTAGGTGTTAGCTCGACGCTTGCTACTAATTAAGTGAACATTGAACAAACGTGAAGAGCCGATGTATAGGCCTAGATTCCAGAACACAGGTAATTGGCTTGGTCACATGACTTTTTTTGGCTGGAGCTGCAGGAGCGGCCCAGGGCTGGCTGGCGGCTGGAATTTTTATTTTGCGGACTCGAGGTTTGCAACATGGAGGTACTTTCCAGAGCTTCAAACCCGCAAATAGGCAGCCATTTTGGCGCCAACGCTAATTCGCCAACAAAATGACACTTCCGCCATGGCGGAATTGGCTATTTGCGGAAGTGTTGGCTAAAGTGCCCAGCTCTGGTATGATGCCATATCATGTATTTCATGATATTCACCTCCTCAATAATATTTACCTTCTGTTAAATTTTCTAACCCATTTTGGCAATAATTCCGTGTCATTTAGCCTTAGTCGTCAGGCGTTAGAATATTATTGATGTTCTAATATTTTATTATTCTGGATTGTTTTGCCATTCTTCTTTTGCACCGTAACTTCCAATCAATCTGTGGACATTAGACAGCAAAGTTAAAAACATAGTCCATGTGAAGCCTTACTAAGGACAGGTGAAATTTTAAAATTACGTATGTTGTTATTCACGCTTCTAAATATCAATCTAAAAACTCTGATTTCAAACAATGTTGCATAGTTATTTGGGTTTCATATCACGCCTGACGATTATTTCCAAATTTGTTGTAGTCATTGAGTTACTTAACTCCATGTTATTTAGCCTCTGATATAGCGTCTTCGCCTGTCACCACTCAGATTGGTGATAAGAGTATTTTTGTTTCTGAGATATAGCTGGTGGTTACTGGCTACCCTTGAGTAAGGGAGATGGGTAATGGAATCAAACATTACAAGAATACATTGAGCTATTGAATCTCCTTGAATGGGAGATAAATGGCGCATAATTAATTACTTTAAGATATTATTGTTAAATGTGTATCCTGACATTTCTATCGATTTCCCAATTTTCACTAAACTGCATCCCCTACATTTAATATCATCTGACAAGGTATTGCCCATTCAGGTAGTGTATCAAATTATTTTTGAAGAGCATGAATCGTTATCAGGATTAAAAATTCAACCTATTTTTAGTGTCATTTGAAATATTTCCCATCTTTTTAGTTAGGCTTAATCAAGGTCGTTAAGGGTAAAATATGAACAATTGAGGAGCTAAAACTGACCATCAGTGTAAGACCCCAACCTTCACTACATCCCAATCTGATTGTAAAGGCTATTGTTAATGCTAAATTTGTGTTTCCTACAAATTAGCCATGGTCTAATTCAAGTAATATAGTTCGCCCTATTCCATGAGTTGCTTCTTTAATCAGCAACCATTCATGTGGTTATTTATCGAGAACTTTACTGACACGTTTTTTTTTTTTTTTTTTTTTTTTTTTATCGATTCGTATGCTTGGGAAAAGAAAGGTTAATAGATAGCGAGACACTCGCAGCCAACACGGTTCAATTCCATTACAAGATTGATGATTACGCATTTAACAAATGTGACAGCAGTATACTCATCTTAATTTGACTTTTGTAATTTAGTCAGTAGCCAGTCCTTATTCCCACAAGGGCTAGGGAGTATCACCAAGAAACACACGAAGGGAGGCAAAACAAGAGGCGGCAGGGGAAGAATCCACACAACACTTCGTACACAAACATTCGGAAACCTTAATCACTTATTAGCCCCCTAGATCACTGACTTCACCTCAGATGCTATAAATGTTCTGACAAATTTAGTCTCTTAGTCATTTAGCTGTATAAAATTACATATTATTGAGTAACATCTAGCCTAATACATTTTATGCATATATACATTTAGCATAACTCATCAAATCTATATCCGGTATCAGCGAACTTGGCGCTAATCCTACCGCTTAACATCATATATCTAAACAAATACAAAAATACAAATAATAAAATGGAGCTGGCATTTATATTATTGTTTTAAGAGTAGATCAGAAAATAGATGTAGACATTTTCTACCCGTTTCTCAAGCACATTATGGGTTGCAGAGAAGCTATAAGGATCACAATTAGAGCCAAGGACGCTGACACCAAGTATAATGTTAAGGAGGGGCACTGATTAAAATAATCACAAAAAAGTTTATAATATATTATATAATACAATCTATGCAACTCTTTGTGTTCATTTAAAGTTATGTATAGAATGTGGATCTTTAAAGTAATGACACTTACCATTCGTATATGTGTGTTTACTACAACATTTTATTGCCCATAATTATATATATCCAATGCATTCCTACGCAGATGACTCAACACTCCACAGTTCCTTCACATTTACCAATTCTTTCACCCAACCCGATCTTATAAATTCAAAAATAAACACTGCAATTTCTCTGAACCAGGACCTTTCTAGAATTAATGGATGGGGACAAAAGAATCTAGTTTCCTTTAATACACAGAAAACCAAGTACATTCAATTTTCTAACCGACAGAATCTCACTGACTCCCATATATTTTTTAATGATGTAAATATTCCCGCTTCCCCTAGTATTGACATTCTCGGTGTAACATTAACTACTAACTTGAGTTACGTTGTATGTTAGAAGCATTGTTAAGAATGCCTCTAAACAACTGGGACTCCTGTACAGAGTTCGAGAATTCTTCACTGACGAGCAGTTGGCCGTAATATATAAAAGTCATGTGCGTTCTCAGATGGATTACTGTTCACCTCTGTGGGGTGGAAGTGGAGTGGTTGCATTGAGGCAGTTGGACAAAATTCAAAATATAGCTATTAGATTAATCAATAACCCTGCAATCACATAGGACCTTCCTACATTATCCATACGAAGAAACGTTGCATCCCTTGCATTATTCTACAGATATTTTCACAGCAATTGTTCCGAGGAACTTGCTTCAATTGTGCCGCCTCTCCACATCTTTCCCCGTAGAACTAGGGCAGCTGAGAGCGTCCATTAATTTACACTTTCTCCTCCACAATGCAGAACTTCTGCTTATCAGAATTCATTTATCCCCAGAGCTACTACTCTTTGGAATTCACTTCCCTCGAATTGCTTTCCACAAACTTACAATCTACAAATGTTTAAATCCAGTTGTTACAAACATTTTATGAATGGAGGATGCCTTTAGGCACATGGACGTTTTTGTTTTATCTGTGTTTTTCCTTCCTCCGTTCATTGTCTCTTTAAAAAAAAAAAAAAATATATATATATTAAGCGGAGAGAGAGAGAAAGAGAGAAAGACCCTTCTATTATGATAAAAAAAACAAATAATTATAGCAATATTGTGATATGTAGCGCCCAGTGTGTGCGAGGACTGTGTCTGTATCCTGGCTATGGTAGCACGGCCGCTGGTGCCTAGCCTTCCTAGACACCACGATCTCTGCTAGACACGACCACACGGGCTTGGGACGGGAGTGCAACCATGACAGGTTCCACATACCTAATATTGTGTCGCAAAACTTAGTTGGGCTACTGTACCTGTAACTTTAAACACTATAAAGAAAGCAACTAGACTTAACTGAGCTATATTTCTGTATTCTGTATTTCTGTAAAATAATTGGATACATTAGGAAAAGATAATAAAGTATTAACACACACACTAAATGTTACAGTGTCAAACTATATGTGTCACTTGCATAACACTGTGGTATACCTTAGCCGTAAAGGGATCGAACCTTCCTTGGGGCTAGCTCTAGCTGCTACTGACCCTGGGCAGCACTAGGGCGATCTGCCGGCATTTACCAGTGTGGTGTGATACTCAATTAGTTGCTAGCAATCATCTTGGTGTTCAAGCAATTTTCTGTAGGGAGGAGTGTGAACCATGCTTACAAGGCAGGAAACATACCAAGGCATTTATAGGTAAGAGTATGATCTTCTATGGGTGAGTCATACCAACTAGAAATGTACAGTTGCTAATAAGTGAAAAACTGATATCATGTTATGAGATATACAGTATATGTTATAATATGGTTATCCCGTAGTGTGCAGTCACTCAAAATGCGCTGTTAAAATCACACACACTAATAAAGGGAAATATAACTCATTCAGAACCGTTGTATCTTGGTTGTAGAATGTGTGTGCTATGAGAGTTACAATGAGTTACAAGGAATAGTTAGTATCTCAAAGAACTTACGGTCCATTTAGGGGAAATATTCGAAGTGGAAGGGGAGACATTGTTCAGTGCACTACGCTCCTTACATAGTGCGCACAATACACTCTATTAACTACTGTCTTCTTGAACTGTTGAACTGTGGATTTGTTTAAAACCTCTGAGGAAAGTTTGTTCCAGGTAGAACAGATCTTAAATGGGAAACAGTTTCCACAAATACTAGTGTTGAACCTTTTAAATTCTAACTACCAGCCATGGTTGCGTATTGTATTCATATTGAGGCTAAACAGTTTGCTATGATCCACATTGTCAAACCGTTACATATTTAAAAAATGTAAATGAACTGAACTCGTAATCTGCGTGTTGAGAGAGAGAGAGAAGCAGATCACCACAGCTGAGATTTGTGTAACCCACGTTGTGTATATCGACTTATTTTGAGAATACAATTATACAGTATATTGTATTAATAAATTCTTAATACATTTTAAATGTTGGCCACTCTAAGCATGTGCAATGATGGTTTAACAATAATTTGCAATGAATGAGAACAATCGTCGCTAATCACTAACTGCAAGCTAGAGAAGGAAGGTAGGGGAGTTGGGGATAGTTTGGGGGTGGAAGGTGGGGGTAGACTTGGACCCGACTCCCCCCTTCCACCTGCCCAGGACGGAGTAGGGGAAGGAAGGACCCACCCCTGAGCAACTTTTAGTATGCGTGAGTTTACATTATATGTCCAAAACCAATGCATTAATTTGTTAATGTTTTTTCTGTATAGTTTTTACTTTTATATAAGAATATACGTACACATTTGCAACAGCCTTATTAGCTTGCACTAGTCCGTTCCCTTTCACTTAATTCAATGTATAGCATTAATACCATAATAAGAACAGCTCTGTAACAGAACATTGTGTGCTCTACTGTGCATAATCGACTTATAAAATGTAACAGTTGATGGAATCTGGTGAGGGGGAATTTTAGAAAGAGGTGGAAGTAATGTATTAAAGGAAAGGTGAAGGGAATGGTGGGAATTGAGTAACTGACCCATTCATAACCAGATAGGACTTCCAGATGTTCATCAGATGAAAAATATGAGTCATCTCTCTCTCTCTCTCATGAGATTGGATTATTATGAATTAATCGGTAGGTATGTGTTATACCAGGGTTTTTACCAGGTTTACTTAATGGTCGTGGTGAGTTCTACTTGACTGGGGAATTCCAAGATCATACAAATACATGCATAGAAGACAATAGAGGGTACATATAACACCAAGTGTAATTATAGGAACAGTTTTGTTTAGCTTAACTCTTATTTCATTAATGACAGATAGTTATACAAGATCAAAATGGTAATTATTTATACAACAATAACTGTCCTAGCATGTGACAGGATCTAGAAGGAGCTTGGGTATTTGATTATAGCTTGCATGCTTATCAATATACATAAAATAAGTACATTTACGAGATAGTACAAAATAAGGTGCTTGTTCTACATTTATACAATACTATAGCACTTGTACATTTGACGTGGATTTTACTAAGTCACTCGAGGTGGCCTTATGCATTGGCGTATTATTAACAAATCATTCAGAGTCAATAGTGTGAATTTTAATTAGGTAAGTAGGTATATTCACTGGCGTCTGGTTTATTTCAGACAGAGTCAATAGGTGGGGGACTCTGCATATATTATGGACACCGACGCACTGGTGTGAAAAAGACCGAGTCGATATGTGGGGACTCTAACTATTATACTAGCACCAACGCACTGGTGTGAATTGAACAGAGTCTGGAACTCTAACAATTTTATCAACACCGACGCACTAGTGTGAGTTTAGTAGAGTCGATATGTGGGGACTCTAACTATTTGGCTAGCACCAACCTACTGGTGTGAATATGGCAGGGTCAACATACCTATGGGTTAATGGGTATAGGGTTTTAAATGAGGTGCCAAACATGTAATGACACTGGGCACATCATTGGATGAACGCAAGCATATAAACTAGCACAAGGCTATAGAGTCTTGACTATCCTGACCGTTGTATTAACCGGTGGTGAAGTTCTGTTCAGGTACTCTTGGTGTGGGGTCTTTAATATCTCAAATGTCATTACACAGTGACGATATATCGGGCGAACGCGAGTTAATAATATGGTCATGACCTATACTATTGTTTTGACTGCTGTTACGAACTGGCACTCGGGTACACAAGGGCTCTCAATCAGGACTCGAATACGGCTCGCTGCCACAATGGAAACACACGATCCCAACCCCTGAGTACTGCCAGCCGAACAAAAAACACCAATACCCTCCAGAGTTCAATCTGCTATGACGGGGTATACAAGAACTCGGTACTAGTGTTCAACAACAGACTAATAAAGAGACAGGAATTATCTAGTCTGGTCAACAATCAAACAATGAAGTAAGAAACAACAACACCAAAGAATAGTGTTGGCCGAAGCCGAAGTCATCCACCCTTGACTATGAACTTAGGAAGTCCACCACCCTCTACTTCGGATTGGCACTATACGTTACGTTAATTAATAGTCCTTAAGCATCGAGCAAGGAATCTTCTGAAAAAAGTTAGATGCTTCTCGGATGCTCGTAAGAAGTACGTATCGGATTTTGAACAGTAATTCAATAAGCAAAAACACTGGCAATTAAATACTATTAAAGGCTTAAATTGGCATAAGAATAATTAAAAGAATATGCAATAGTAAATGGCAAACATTAAAAGGAAGTACTCCGCAAATGCAACGGCAATAGCCTACTCGGATTGTGCTCGTGGGCCACTAATCACTAAAGTAGCCAAGCTTGCAACACATGAAATCAATAGTGCATAAACAATATCATACATAAGGAAAGCTTCAATACTATTCTGTATCTACTAATCGAGTAAAGTCTAGCTGGGGTACTGTGGGCAAAAGGTAGCAGTGACTGAGCAAAAACGGCTTGTAGCCTAGCGAAGTCCTCAGGACTGTTTAAAGTATTACGTTAAAACTAACAAGTGCACTTTGAGAAATCCAGATCCCTTGTATCTGGTTTTCTCCCGGCTCCTTGACAAAGTAAAAACAAACTGTTAATAAAATACAGGGTGGTTAGGCTCTTGCCCTCACGCACTGTAAATTATAAACTCAACACAGTCAGCCGCGAAGACAACCTAGGCTTCACTGAACCGAAACGAGTATGCAGGTTTATCGCTTAACCACTGCATCAAACAACAACTCGTAACACAGAAAATCCTTACCCCAGTCTAGCATTACCTAGACCAGCAGAAAACAGGAATAATAATAATAACACACAGGGAAATGCATATACAAGTGCAACAAACATAAATCAATCCTATTCTAAGTCAACCCTTCCAAAATAGGCTATCTAATAGGCAAGTATCTCATGAGAACTCAAGCGATAATACGTTGGCTGACTAGCTCTGCACCAACCATGGAAGTTAAACAGGGCAGGGAAAAGAGGAAATAAGAATGTAAGGTAGTAGAGAAAGTTCCCATCAGTCAGAAGAATATAAATAGTTAGCAAGGGAAATGAGAAGTCGCTCTGCCTAATGAGTTCTGATGAAAAAATGGCTAGACTTCCCTTTTATACCCGGCCCTCTAGTGAGCCCAACGTGAACTACTAAGGACCGCCCACTGACAACCATTACGTAATTTCTCTCTCTCCTCTGGGATACACAAAGGCTCCCCCTAGCACTGAGGGAGGGAGGAGTGCTAGTGAGTTAGGCCTACCTCCTGCCTGGCGTACCCACTGACACCTAACTGTGGCTGTTTCTCTTCCCATCATTACAAATAAGTTTTACACACAATACTTATAACTAACGATATAAAATAGAACTCGTTGATTCAGATGAAAACACAATACATATTCATAATACTTATAGTACAACGGCTCACACGAACTAAGTTAGGAAACTCTACATAGACTACAGCCAAAGTTCCTGCCCTGACGATCCTAGCGAGAGTGGGGCATGACTAGGCGTTCTGTACAGCATGCTCACACGTGGACATGTGTCACACTGCCTCTGACCTTTAAAGGAGGTTCAAGGAACTCGGGGCGGTGTTTAAACCTTTTAAATACAAGTGTCTGCCTAACATGTTACCGACAGATTTATTAAGGACTTCTTTATGCAGAGTGCCTGTTAAGGTGTCTCGCAAAGCCCTGGACTAGACGAAGGACCTTGACATGTCAAGTATCTTCGAAGAGTTTAGAAGGGGCTGGATTTAATAATAAAAGTACGATTCAGGGCTTGCCCATATATTCTACTTTTAGTAAAAGTCGCCGCCTACAGGGGATTATTATGTTAGTACTATACCATGGCAAGTCTAACAATATTTCATTAATATTAAAAAGAACTCCTGAGATTTGTCAAGATATTCGGCATGCCGTTCAAACTTTACTTGAAGGGGAGGGTAATCCTAGGACTATCACTACTAGCATGCCAGTATTATGAAAGCCCTAGAATTGCTTGCACTGTTCAGCTTTCGTCGGGATATTGACGACTTGGGCTGAGATGTCCCGGGATATGTTTTTTGAGGTTAAAAGGTCATAAGTCTAGTCAGGGTCAATCTAGGGGATTAGGAGACCTCCCCTAGAAGGATGCGGGCAGGTGATCCGGTCCTTGGGGATAAGTAGGGCGCAAGTCCTTACGCCGGTGGTGGTACTGGGAGTTCTTCTTGCTCTGGCTCAATTCAATACGCCTTTTGGGGGCTTCTTGATAAGGAGAAGGAATCTTGATGGATTTCCCAGGTGTTGATGGACATTGTGATGACACAGTTGCAATTCGGGCATCTCTTCCGGAGTTCGTGGCGAGTCTCGGAGTACTAGTTTTACGTAGATGTTGGGGTGGAATATTCTGGTCATTCTGGTGGTAATCTGGTACACGTGGTATTCCTCCGTGTGCATGTTTCCTCGTTGATGTATGTTTCTTCTCTTCCGTTGTTTCGCCTTTTCTTTTCTCTTGTGGGTGTTGTTTATTATGGTTGTAGGATACCTTCGGGATGCGTGACATTACAGATATTATTTCTTGCCTGGTTCTCGGGAATGGTACATCTTTATTTTCTATCTTAGTTACTCCATTCATTTGGACCGGAAGTCGTGCTTCTTGGTGGTGGCATCTTGTCTTCCTCGTTCGTTGTTATTTCCTTGTCTTCTGTCTCCTTTACTTTCTTCTGCTGTCGTGGTCTTTCCCGTCTTCTTCTTAGTGGTTCTCTGGTTGTTGCTGTTGTTTTGGCTGATGTACTGGGAATCTGGAATGCTGTGTTTGGTGATCGATTGTTTCCTGTTTCCTCTGTTTGTAGTTTTTATCCTCTTTGTTTGAGTTTGTCCCTCTGTTTCTCTGTCGCGTTTTTTTTGTCTGCTTTGTTCCTTCTTCTCTGGGGGTCCTCTCTTCTGCGTTCACGGGAGTCTTATTTAATTTGGTTATTTTAGTATGTAGGTGTAAGTTCCCTTTCAGATTAACTTCTTTCTATACTCTCTAAAAACTCAATCAGAACCTTTGTATCTTGGTTGTAGAAAGTGTGTGCATTGAGAGTTACAATGAGTTACACGGAATAGTTAGTATCTCAAAGAACTTACGGTCCAATTCGGGGAAATATTTGAAGTGGAAGGAGATTGCCTGACCCATAAGGTTACACGTCATCCTATGTTCCGATCCAGCTTTTTAGCCGGAGGGTGTGGTGGGTGGAGGGTTGGGAGAGAGCCTTTTACTTTGCTGTCCTATTCTTCTACTATAAGCTGTCTAGTAGTATTCCGGCCGGACCACCTAGTAAGGACCGCAAGGTCTGAGTTTCTGTAAAACTCTGTGTAACTCTCTTTATGCTCCTCCTCTTCCCTCTCCTTCCCTCTTACTGTCACTATTATTCCTCGATAGTATTTCTTATACTGATCATTCCAGGCGATATTAACCCTTCTTTGGCGGCGCGCAACTTATGTCGTGTGAAATAAATATGGACTAAGTGGTGGTTCACAACTTATGTCGTGTGCCATTTTCACCACGTAATGTTGCTGAGAAAGAGAGCTGAGCGGTGTGAGGAGCGTAGGAAGGCTATGACCGCTGCCCACCACCGCGGTGGACCAACTGAAGTGAAAACCACCCTTCCCTCCCCCCTCACACTCGCTACACAGGGAATTATGTAGGGAAAGTACCTAACTACATGGTTTTTGCACTCGTGTTGCGCGATCATTGCAAGAGAACCAGCGGTCGTACAAGGATGGTAGGGGTGTCATTGGAAAGCTCTGTTTATCCCCTTTCAGGGATAGATACTTGTTTTACGCTCTGGGTCTTATTTAGGTATGAAAATGATCACGTAAACAACCCTATTTAGGGTAAAAACACCCCGCTGGGCGGTACATATAAATTATGGCCTAGGCCGCTCGTAAGGTGTTAACCTCCTTCAGGGTGATGGCGTCTCTTATGTATCATATAGATAAGGCCACCACGGCCCACCTGTTTTACAGATGACAACAACAATTCATACATATATAAATGAAGCTTAAGAATTGTAAAATATGCCAAATAGTAGATAACTAGAGCATTTCCGGTATGTAATAACTTAAAGAATATATAATTAATGTGACAAAAACTCTAACTTATTTCGATGATATAATAAATGATAACATTATATAATGATGTACTAATGTGTTTTCTGAAACATAATGCATGTGAATAATGAAGAACACTTTTGTTTGTCTATGTATGAAGGATACATAAGGCAACTGAATATGCCAGTAACACATGTCCTCCCCCCACCCACCCACACCCCCACACACCCAGTTGAAAGAGTAATAAAGAAACATATGCAATGTACGTACACTTGACCAAAGAACAATCTTTACACTGGTGAGCTCTAAATAATCTAGTTTGAACGGAATTAATCGGGTGAAACATACGTCTGTGAGGTATTATCATAAGATTTCAACCCACTTCCAGAATGCTTGGAGCGTTAGTTTAAAGATTGTTTTTTGGTCGAGTGTACGTTGGATTTTAAATGTCTGACCACACAGAGCTTGAAACAGCTTAAGTCATAAAATGGGGGGAAGATAGATTGAGGGAGACAGTTCCAGAGCTAACTTGTTGAGTAGAAGGAAGACTGGGAAAATCAGTCCACTCTGAAGTTACCTCAAAACGGCACCATACTATTTTTGCCGACTTTACAATGACTCACAATTACAATTTACAATTTTTACAATCACATCCGAACTGCGTCTGACGCGTTAATTCGCCCCAAACGTTTTTTGGCGCGGCCCGGCCGAGATTCGAACTCGGGTCCGTCACGTGGGAGGCGAGCGCTCTAGCCACTACACCAAGAGAAGTACTCCACTTGGCATGATAGCTCAAGGAGATTTACGCATCAAGTTCAGTTACAGACACCTTGCCACAATCCAGGCATTACATCACTTTATCGTCCAGGTAGCGAAGACTCCGAGCGAGCGGAAGAAAGCGAGGGACAAGTCTGAGCGTGTCAACTACAGCGAGGCTCCGAGACAACGATCACCATTAACATCCCTTATTTTCGTCAGTTGCCAGGTCACACACCACGGCGAGGAGGCAATGCAGGAACCACGCCATCTGCTACCATACCTCCCCAACGAGCCGCGGTCACTGGGACATCATCTCTGAGAATTTCTGAGAGCTCTAGCCTTAGCAACTGTTGTAGCCAACCAGTTCAGGCAAGCCAGCACACCATGGGGATTTACTTAGCCTATATGTACAGCACCCCAACTAAGCCTCTCAGATATCCCTTTACCGCTTCCACCAGTGAAGTGACCTCGAAACGGCACCATACAATTTTTGACGACTTTACAATGACTCACAATTACAACTTACAATTTTTACAATCACATCCTGTCCTGTACATGGTAAGAGGTTGTGTGGGGTTGAAAAACATGCGTAAACGAATGAGCGCATCTAACTTCTGGGAAGCTGTTTTAGCAAGCGTGGTGATACGATCTTTCCAAGAAAGGTCAAAAGAAAACGAAACACCAAAAATACTGAGAGAAAGTGAATGTTAGATGTGTGTTGTAAAGTAAGAGATAGTCGTGTGGAAGATTGTGACGTGCAGATGGATGGAAATATTGTGCTTTGGAAGCATTGAAAGTAACAAGATATTCTCTGCCTCAATCAGAAAAATATGATAGATTAGAAGATAGGAATGCCATGGCCTCCGCGCACGAGTTTTGGAGTAATTGCATGGTGAGTCGTTGTGGAAAACTAGTTGAAAAATGTAAGGTTGATTCATCTGCATATGAGGGCATAGGGATGGAGGTACAGTTACCATATCACTAATGAGTATTAGAAAGAGGACTGAAGACAGGACAGAATCCTGAGGAACATTGGAGTTCATAAGTTAAGGAAGTGAGCGATGGACATCCACAACCATAACTATGGAACGCCTGCAAGGAAGTTAGAGATAAAGGCACCGATAGAGGATTACAAACCGAAGGTGTGTAGTTAGAATTTATAAATTTGTGCCAGGCTCTATTGAAGGCTTTCGATATGTCTACTGCAATAGAAATGGTCTCACAAAAGTCCTGATAGGAGGATGACCAAGAGTTAGTAAGATAAGAAAGATCACCAGTAGAGCAGCCCCTAAGGAAACCATGCTAGTGATCTGAAAGTAGGGGGGAAGCAAAAAGGGAAGCTATTAGAGTAAAGATAGTCAGAAGAGTTTGCTTAGGCAGGGAGTTAGTACGGAAGAACAATTTTAGTGTACAACCGAAGGATATCTATTTGGTCCATTTATCATCTTAGTAATAAGCCCAGAGTGGGCAGAAAGTACATCTTTAGAAGATATTTGGAGGCTACCCATAAGTAAGAGAGGGGAGGGTGGATAGGGAGGAAATAGCACGGGAAATATCAAAGGTGGAGTTTTTAGTTAGAGTTTGAGCGGATTCTTCAGCACTATCAGAGGACGAGGTGACTGCTGTGCTATTGACGTGGAAAAGAGAAGGGGAAAATGATGAAGTAAAATTGTTGGCTAGAAGCCAAAAAGCTATAGTTAGAGTTCATTATATTTGTTATTGATAACAGAGTTTTTGGCAAGTCGAACACATTTGGTACGATTTCGGGCAGTCACATACAGAGTTTGAGACTGAGATTGAAGGTATCGTTAATTTAGTTGAAGTGGACTGTATATATTTGATTTATACGATTAACAGATATAGAATATTTATTACCTTGGATGATCTCAGTTGGTGATTAAAAGATGGCGGAAGATAGGCTAGTTGATTTGAGTGGGTTAGTAGGATAAGGAAAGCAGAAAGAAAGAGGCTAGGATAGGATAGATATTTACTTTAAGTTTCGTGATAACAAACAAAAGATGATGATGCAGTGACTATGTGAATATGAGATGAAAGTGAAGCAAAAACACCTAAATATGATACAATGAAGAAGTATGCTTAGCGTGTGGCTGCAACGGAGGTTTGGTGGAGAGTGAGGACGAGAGAAACGTCTTGGGTGTCTCTCGTGACTATCCGCGCATGCGCATAGCATATGGAAAATGTATACCATCCTTATACAATGAGATACATATGAACAATCTTAATAAATAATACACAAATATATGGGAATTATAATCCTACAATACTTTCCCATATATAACTACAGAATAATATATTCTTCCCAAATTATGGAACGTCCAACCTAAGGTTACGGAAGCGTTCAACTTAAGACTACGGAAAGCGTTCAACTTAAGACTACGGAAAGATATGTAACGCTACATCAACCCAGATTACGTAACATCGAGACTGTTCATACTAGATAAAGTATACTGAGTATGGACATATTCCCGCCTACAATAAATATACAAAATTTACATGATTAGATTAGCCCGGAGGCAATCTTATCCCGCCAAGCTTGGGAGGATATCTGGGCTGCCTGTCGACTGGGGCGTCCGCCGGACGCGTCAACAGGCCGCGCCGAAGTAGGAGCCAGGGAGGGGACATCTATGGATAACGGGTCCGAGGGGGCAGCCCTGCGATCTAGGTCACCTTCAAGATGATATAGTCGTACCGTCGGCAAAGTGATTATTCCAGTCCTGGTGTGAACTTTTGCTAACCGAACCTCATCATCACGACCGGGTAACAACTCCTCTATACGACCCAATTTCCAGAATACATGCGGACCCTCTTCATGGAAGGTTACCACGTCACCTACCCTAGACCAATGACCTGTTAATGGTGCTAGTTTACTAGTTTGTGCCTCTCTCAAAGTCACCAGATATTCTGTCGACCAGCGATGCCAAATGTATCGCGATAGTTTACGAATATATTTGTAACGGGCCGATATCACTTCCTTATTTGTGTAGTCTGGATCTTCCATAGTATCCTCATCATGTTCTTCAGGAAGATCCCGCAGTCTGTATCCACGTACCAGTACTGAGGGTGTGATTGGGGTAAGGTCGTCCAAATCACCAGAAGCATAATATTGAGGGCGATCATTTACAGTGGCTTCAATCTCCAAGAGTATGGTGTTGAGTTCCTCAATCGATTTGAGAGCTCTACCCAACACCTTCTTCAGACCCGCCTTCACGATACCTATGGCCCTTTCCCATATTGCGCCGAACCAAGGTGCTCTGGTGGGAATAAAACGCCATTCGCATTTCACATCCGCAAGGCAGGTCTGAATCTTGGGATTGTTGCTCACTTCTTTGAGATATGTAGAATTGTAGATGACCCTATGAAAGTTTTTGCATTGTCACTCAGCATGATACGTGGATATCCCTGTCTACTGCAGAATCTTCTGAAGGCATGTAGGAAGCTATCACAAGTGAGGTTGGTGACCAGTTCCAGGTGAATTGACCTGGTAACGGCACAGGTGAAAAGTATCATATACACCTTAAGATTGGGTGAATCTTTCACAGGGATTGCTCCACTGTAGTCAACCCCGGTAACTTTGTAGGGGTCACCTCGGGTGGTTCGCAGGTTTGGTAAGGGAGGAATTCCTACGGGATCATAATGTGTTCCCTGTACCCGTCTACATTTTAAGCATTTGCGTAGGAATTTCTTGACCACCTGCCTGATTCTAGGCACCCACCATCTTTGTCGGTCATAGGTGACTATATGATCAACCGCATAATGACAACAGAGTCGGTGACACCTATCGATGATAAGATGGGTGAAGGGATGATTGGGGGTCAGTAGTATTGGATACTTACTTGCCTCCGAGAGTGCTGCCAATCGTAATCTGCCTCTGCAATGTATTAATCCCCCTTCAAGTGTAAGCCCAACTGGTTGATCAGGTTATTCCTGGACTTTGTTCCTTTAACCAGTAATTTGTATTCCTGCGTATATATTTCTTATTGACAGAGCTTATGTAATATTTTATCTGCAATTCTGATCTCCTTCACATTGAAGTAAGCACTACCTGTGGGTGGTGCGCCTTTGATTTTTTATTTTAAATTTTCTACAAATCGTATCACACATGCTGTAACACGTAACTTTTCATAGCTGCTGAATCTATCCCAGTCCCATAACCGTGTGTCACCGTTAGGCACCGAGTCAATTACCGGTGCCACAATAGCAGTGTGTCGCTCGCTCAAATCTATATTTTCTGGCCATTCGTTGGGATTATTAAGCCAGCATGGGCCATTCCACCACAACGCAGAAGATTTGTGATATTCAGCAGATACACCATGAGTAATGCAGTCACTTGGATTCTCTTTGGTAGACACATACCGGAACTGTGCGGTTGGGAGCAGGGTATGAATCTCGTCGACACGGTTGGTGACGTACACTGATAGCTTCTTTCTGCTATGTAACCAGTAGAGCGTAATATGGCTGTCACTCCATATAACTGTCTCCGAGATGTTTAGCAAATTTTTAAAGTTTCCTCGATAAAGTGAACGAGTCTAGCAGCCAACAGAACTGCAGTTAGCTCTAATTTTGGGATGGAAAGGGATTTGATCGGGGCGACCTTCGCCTTCACCATGACTAGACGGGTGCCACTTGTGTCAACAAAGTAAATGACGGTGCCGTAGGTGACCTTGCTAGCGTCTGAGAAGGCATGAATGGAAACAGGATGGTCCATGACAACTCTCCGTGGAAAATTAAAACCCTTACAGAGACGAAGATCTGAATAATGTCTTCCCACTCCTGAACCAGATCGCCAGTCAAAACCTCATCCCAACCTAATTTTATCCTCCATAATTGCTGAATAAATAATCTTGATTAGATCGACACCGGTAGAACTATCCCCAAGGGGTCAAAAAGTTTAGCCGTCATACTCAAGCAAATCCGCTTTGTAATCTGCGAATATTGCGTGTACTCAACGCCGAATGAGAGGGTATCTGTGTCCGTCTCCCAAAACAATCCTAGCACCCTCACATGTTTCTGCTGTACCGCCGCCGCACCATCCCGTTACAGTACAGTCCACAAAACAGAACTATTTGTCGCCCATTCACGCAGATGTAGATGGGCATCATTCATAATTTCTCGGACTTCACCATAGGTATTAATCAGGAAATCTTCATCATTACCTGTACCCAGTAAATTGTCAATGTATAGCCCTGACAAAATCTGCATTGACATTTGACAAGTGTTACTCCTTCAGCCATATTATGTTCCAGTAAGTCCGAGGAGGCGGGAGCCCCAGGATCATTGCCACTGCCTCGCACTACACTCACAACAACACTGAGGCCGTTAGAATTATCGCAGGAGGCTGAGGTTGCCACCAACGGTTTTATCGTATGGTAACTTATCGGACTTACTGAGCTCATATGACGCAAAATCGCGTCATAAACTTATTGGAGAGGTATAGAGATAAGTCCATATGACGCGATCGCGTCATATGAGTTTTTGGGTATAAGTTCCATATGACGCGATCGCGTCATATATGTCGCAAGGAGTTAAAATGGTGGCATTCAAAAGAAATTGGGAACATGTAGCGCCAAATAAAACCGCCTTGAATCGATAACAAATGAGGGGGGAATCTAGCTGCCGTGGAAATTTTGGCCACATAAACCGAGTATAGTCTTGGTCGTCCTCATGGAGTTTTAACATCAGAAACGCCTTCTCGATATCAGACACCCAGGCATACTTATCGAGTCTAAACCGGAGTAAAACCTGCACCAAGTCTGGTACCAGTGAAGGTCCAGTATGTAAGCAGTCATTAAGACTAGGCTGACGATCACTCACCTTGGCTGAACAGTCGAAGACGATACGCACTGGCGTAGTTTTGCTCTCCTTGACAACTCCATGATGAGCCAAGTAATGTTCGGTATCTGAATTGTCAAACGGCATCTTTTCTATAAAACCACGGGACACCTGCTCCTTTATGACCTTTGAGTATTCCTCGCAAAAGTCAGGTTCTTTGATGAATCTTCTCTGAAGACCCCGAAGACGGCCTATGGCCAAACCCTTGTTAGTTGGCAGCTGATCCTTGTAATTGTTCCAGGGCAGTCTTACTTTATAGTGTTGGCTGTCATGATCGTAGGTAACGGTATCCTCATATGACGATAGTGCTTGACGCTCAACTTGTGAGTATTCCTTAGCGGTTATCCCGATATGATCTATATCCCACAATACATTTAAGTCATTTTTGCATGGTGGAATATTACCAGTGGACATGTATGCGTCCATTGGCGTAACTGCTACTTTCAATAGAGTAATTACTTCTGTGCTGGAGCTGGTATTTTGTGCCACATATGAACCACTTATGGCGTACCCGTACTTGGTAGGAAGCAGAATCAGGCTACCTGACCTTTTATACCCAGGTCGCACTATATCGTAGTAGTGATCCGCACCGATGAGCAGCTCCAACTGATCTGTGTCCGTTGCATGAGGATCGGCTAATTTTATGCCTTTACTTTGTAAACTAACCAGTTTAGACTTTAGGCTAAGTTCACCCTTATGTTCTGGTAATTCATCAACCACTATTGCGTCTAGTTGATGGAATTTACCTCTGTGTTTGTAATGCAGCGCCACAATATTATATTCCCTAGAGGCTTGTTTTCTGGTAAATCCGTGAAGACATAACTCCTCAGTTCCTTTAGAATTGTAGGAAAGGGAGGATAGAACAGAAGATAGAACACAAAGGTCCTCTGAGAACATTGGTCGAGTAGCGATCTGATTTTAACACAATTATTATCCTTACCCTTTACCGGCAGCTGTACGGTAGGCAAGATTACTGTATTTTTACCTGTGGCAACGGACATTGTAGTCGAAGTAGCAGCAGTATGCTCTCACTCTTGTTGTTATCCTCCGCTGGTCTACTTTCCTTCCCTTGTTTTCGTGTACATAGGGAATGAAAGTGTTTGCCCTTACAAAACTTGCAGCTTCTTATGTTAGGGTTAGTACAACCCGAATGGCCATGCTCTTTTGACAAGCACCCAGGCAGAGACGTAGTTGACGGGCTCTTTTAACTTTAAGATACTTCTTATACTTCTTTTACTTCATATATTTGTACCACAAATGATTGGTGCCACTACACAGGACACAGTTAAATTTCCTGTTTTCACTTTGGGCGGTAAATGTTGCCATAGCCATGGGTGTACCCCCTACTTTGTCTTGACCTGCCAAATTGTACACTTCAGCCTGGAAGCAATGGGTGAATTTCTTATAATCCAAGCTCAAGTCTCCCATTTCCCGTTTTATGGTTTCTTTTAGTGGTGATGGTAATTTATTGACAAGAGTTACCACACAAAATTCCTCCAAACAAATTCCATGGCTAATGATTGACCTCATCACACTCTCTGTATTAGCATAGAAGTTCTTCAGGTCAGCTGTTTGGTATTTGGGTGACGCTAGTTGATTGAATTGGGTAACATAAGCTGCCTTGATTCGATCTGGATGCCCATATGTCTCTTGCAGGAGTTCTATTGCTGGGGCATAACTTGCACTTTCGACAATGAATCCTTCGACTAGCTTATGCGCATCACCCAGAAGCTGACCCTTCAGATAGGTGAAGCGTTGTAGGTCGGGATTGTCATGGATGGTACACTTGAACATCTCCCAAATCCCCGACCACAATGTAGCATCACCCTCAAATTTTGGAAGAGTAAGATGTGGTAATTTAACTGTGGACTTCTTTGGCTCTGGTCGAGTCGACTCCCTCTTGACCTCTGGAATTAAGACCCCCTTTAGTGTGGCAACGATTACTTGGATGCCCTCCAAATACAGGGTATGCTCTCTTAACTCCTTGATATACTCAGCGTCCGTCTCGTATATGTCGGCCAGGTCCTCCTGTGTGACCTCATACTTGTCAATTTGCTTTTGAATACTGAGCAACCTGGCCTCCACTTCCACCCTAGACGCCGAATCAAGGAAGTCCTCGATCTCAGAGGTCAAGACCGTCAATGAGCCCTTAAGGGGACCGGCCGCTTTTTACTCTTGAAGGTGTCAGTGAGTTTTGTCTGAGTTCCATAATATTTGGAACACTTATAGGGGACCTAAAAAGAGAGAGATTCCTGTAATCTTAATTCTCTAGGGCAATTAGTTTTTGAGTTAGGTAAGAATTAGTGTGTAAATGTATGACTTTATTAAAAATCAAAGGCATATACAAATTTTGTTGTATGATTGTTTTATTGTATTGAGGGTACTCACAATAGGTTGAACTTCAAATGAACATTTCAATTTTTTCTATTTTGCATCTAATCGTGGAATGAGGGCGTTTACAATTAGGTACAAATTAGCTGACATTTGTCTCGGGGTGCTGTGTCGAAATGGGAAAGAAATAAAAAAATGGGAAATGTTGAGTTGTAGGGAATTTTATGCCCTTTCCAATGACACCAGAATCATTGTTGTAGCATGTTTGGTTACTTCATGGTTGCGCCAACTAGCCCGCTATCTTACGTGAGGTAATAAGCCAGGAGATGGCTGGCAACCGGGCCGGCCAGCCGCACCCTACCTCACTCGCCGCTCAAAGCACACTGCCTCTCTCTCCCTCGTGTACCTACACCCAAGCTGTTACTAGGGTAGGGATAGCAGATACTGCCAGGAAAAATATCTTCGAAGGTAATATTTACACACAAAATGCATGGTTTGACTAGGTTTTTTTTACATGTATGAAAATCATAATGCATTTCCTACGACGCTACTCGACCCGCGACCCGCGAAAGTTTGAAACAAGCACAGAAATAAAATACTTCCAGACTGAATATCGCCTCAGGACTTTCACTGATGACAGAGGGATGGGTGATGATGCCATATATCGGGTTGCGAAATATAGCCTTTCTGAGCACTTTCATGAGTGAAAAGCGGCCGGTCCCCTTAAGCCCAGCCCGACGCCGTTGTAAACTTGTAGCCATGATGATATGGGAAGGAAATTTAGTGATATTAAAATAAACTATTAATGCTAGTCCGAGTTAGTTGCAGATGTCGTTAGTGGTTTCATACAGTACTCCATTAAATTAAATCAAAACGCGAGCTGAAAATAAAACACCCTCACGAAATGCGGAAGAAGAATATTGGCCAAATGTAGACTAGCAGTCTGGAGCCTTTAATTTAACTCATTACGTAATGGTTTTTAATTAGATTTAGAAATTATAGAATCAATTCAACATAATTTAAGCAAAGCCGGGAGGGAAATTAAGTACAACTTAGGCCAAAAAGTATCTAGATGCCAAAAAAGGTACTGATATTGAAAATAGATTTAAGATTTTTAAGAGAGAGAGAGAGCCAGTAGGTTAATTTAGTTAGGCTCAAACTCAATGGGTACCGAAAATTTTATATATTAAATTTAAGTATTGTGGAAATTATACACAAGAAAAGTTCATATTAACCCGTTGACCCCCAGCTAGTTTGTAATAAAAGTCCCACCTAGGCCCAGAGGGTTGAATTTTTTTTTTCCAGAAACAATAGCGAATGGGTTAGGAATGAAGGAAAAACCATGAAAAACCGATCAAAAAGCTAAAAAAATGGTCCTACATAGCCCCCGAAAACGGATTTTACAAGAGTAAAAAATTGAAGGCAATTTTCCCCAAAAAGAGGTTTTTGCGTGCTCACGCGCACGCGGTTCGACTTTGAGAGTTTTCAACCATCGGCATGGTTGCGTGGGATACATACACAGTTCCCATACAAATCTGAGCCCTCTAGGTGCCATAGGACCGAAGTAATTAACCTGGACGCAACCATTGCGTCGCTGGGTTCTGGTGATCGAACATTGCAGACGCAACAGTGCGACGCTGGGTCTCAGCGGGTTAATAAGTCACAATGAAATTATTTCAGTTGGTTTAACCCACACTCAGCCTATCAACTATCATAATACCTCGCCTTCAGGGCACACGACGAGAGTAGAATTTAGAAAGATATGTGAATGAATAATCTAAATTATTAACCCTTATTTAGCGGCGAGCAACATAAGTCGAGTTAAATAAAGTTGGACTATGTGGCGGCGCTCGACATAGGTCGAGTGGCAATTTCAGCACGTAATGTGGCTGAGAGAGAGAGACAAGTGGTGGCAGGAGACTAGCGAGCGTATGACTGCTCCAGACCACCGCGGCGAACCTACTGACACAAATCTCAGCTCCCTCCTCCCTCTCTCACTCGCTACATACTCAATTATGTACTGAAAGTACCGAATTACCTGCTTTTTGCACTCGCGTTGCACGGTTATTGCAAGAAAACTATCCATCATACAAGGATCGTTATGGTGTCATTCGAAAGCTCTGTTTATGCCCTTTCAGGGATAGGTACTTGTTTTACGTTCTGGGTCTTATTTAGGCATGAAAATGATCACGTAAACAGCCCTATTTTGGCTAAAAACACCCCGCTGTGCGGTACACATAAATAAACCGCATAGGCCGCTCGTAAGGTGTTAAAGAAGTTATTTTACAGTATAATTTTGATCTAGATTAAATAACCTTAAATTTTGAAATTATTATACAGTACAGTATGGATGATTTAATCTTAATGCCAATCAATTGTGATATAATTTGGGCCTAAAGGGTTAGTAATAAAAAATTGTTAGTTAATACTGTACCGACTTTGAAGAAGTTTTATTAAATCTAGACTATACTGATTTTGTTGATCTACTCTAATATCATGGTGGGCAAACATCTCGTCGTATGCCCTGTCGATAAGCGCATTCTCGTCCTGTCCAAGGAACCGGCGACATGTGGCCAGGATCTCCGAAAAGAGACGGTTTGACGCTTCGTGCGTGAGGTGCACTCCGTCGGGACCGAAGTCGGCCTCGGAGGTATTCATAGACTGATACCGCTCCCGGTTGAATGGGATGTGGTGCTTTAGCCAGCAGTTAACCGCGTTTCTGATGCGGTTGAATTCGTCAGTAGAGATTCCTCGTGGAGCCTGCCGCTTTTCTACCCCAATTACCCGGACTTCTCCCCCTGAGCGACGAACTACCTCCTCGGCCAAGACCTCGATCCCCTCCGCTACTTCTCTCGGACTGACCCCGCTTCTGATCTCATTCCCTCCGATCACTAGGAAGGTCAAGTCGGGCTTCAGCTCCAAGAACTGACCCCAGGCTTCTGTGGTCCTCAAGGTGCTGATGCTGGCACCTGGGGTTGGCCAGAGGAGTAATTGCAAAGAAAGGCCTGTACACGGAGCGGTCCACATATAAGTCCCTCACGTAGGAGTGGCCCAAAATTGCCACTTTCCTAATAGGCCCCGGGTACACAGGCCTATCAGCTACTGCAGGAAAATCCTCTCCTACCCCTCCACCTGCAGCACCATGAGGCCAAAAGACGTGGGCCATGAGGTACGGACGAAAGTACACCCCCACAAAAGACCCACTAAGGCTATGGCACCACCAACCACCGAAATTTCACGCAAAAAAAGGGGGGGATGGCAAACTAGTGAAAGGTTAAAGGAACAAATATATGGTTAATTTAGTTGAAGTGGACTGTATATATTTGATTTATACGATTAACACATATAGAATATTTATTTACCTTGGATGGTCTCAGTTGGTGATTAAAAGATGGGGAAGATAGGCTACTTGACTCGAGTGGGTTAGTAGGATAAGGAAAGCGGAAGGAAAGAGGCTAGGATAGGCTAGATATTTACATAAAGTTTCGTGATAACTAACAAAAGATGATGATGTAGTATGTGAATATGAGATGAAAGTGAAGCGAAAACACCTAAATATGATACAATGAAGAAGTAAGCTTAGCGTGTGGCTGTAACGGAGGTTTGGAGGAGAGTGAGGACGAGAGAAACGTCTTGGTGTCTCTCATGACTATCTGCGCATGCGCATAGCATATGGAAAATGTAGCCCATCCTTATACAATGAGATACATATGAACAATCTTAATAAATAATACACAAAAATATGGGAATTATAATCCTACAATACTGTCCCATATACAACTACAGAATAATATATTCTTCCCAAATTATGGAACGTCCAACCTAAGGTTACGGAACCGTTCAACTTAAGACTACGGAAAGCGTTCAACTTAAGACTACGGAAAGCGTTCAACTTAAGACTACGGAAAGCGTTCAACTTAAGACTACGGAAAGATACGTAATGCTACATCAACCCCGATTACGTAACATCGAGACTGTTCATCCTAGATAAAGTATACTGAGTATGGACAGAAGGCATTGGTACGGTCTATATCCTTCCTCCTTATTGGTGACAGCAGTAGAACAACCCAATAAACAAAGATTTGTGTTTTGCATTAGATTGAGATGTTACAATATTGTTTACATTTAAACCTCATTTTTTTCCAACAACCTGTATGTTCATGCGGCGGGTATGTGAATGATCGACTCAATTGTTGTTGTTCTTGTTATTGCTAGTGTTGTTGTTGATCTTGGGGATAAGAAGTGGCAAGTGGATAAGACACTCATGATTTAACTGACATTTAGTATAGATATTGTCTACCAAACTCCATTGCATCGTGATAGCCAACTAAAAGTAATCGATGGTCCAGAGCCCGAAATCCCAAGAATCGGCACCATCCTAATGTGTCAAACTGTCAGCATAATATCCAATTAACGGCTAGTAAGTAATATGGGTACGATCACTGACCAAGATTATCATATCGAAATAATATCTACATAACGATAAGAAGAATATGATGTTGAGAAACGTTAAAAGTCCTCTTTAATGGGAACAATATTCACCCTGGCCCATGGACTAATATGTGAAACCCGTGCCGCCGCAGGTTTGCGCACCATCGTTCTGGATATATGCTACGTGGTCATGATCACTGAATTTTGACTAACTAAAATTAATGTATATTCACACACGTCCATGTACTTATAGTGAGTGGCAAAGCTTAGTTCCTAATCTATAGATCTTGTGTTCGAATATTAAGTAAGGCGTATGGGACAACTTTTATTTATTGACTCAATGAAAGGAAATTCAATGTATACAATCGTTTAGAAACCGTTAAACTTCTATGAAAAATCAATAATAAATGAAAAGGTAATACTAGGCGGACGGGTGCAATATTAAACATTAACTGGAGAAACCCCCACCATAATACATTTCACGTAACATTGGTGTAATAGACAGTGACCAACATAATGTGATTTCCAGGAATGGATACAATAACTCACATGGGTAATTAACATGCCGAGATTGGTACTAGAGTCACAGAGTGTATTATTAGGCAATAACCAACAACTGTAAACATCGATCCACATGTTCACGTAAGCTCAAGCTATCAATTGCGAGAAAATAGGACTTTAACTTTTGAACAATATTGCTTCTGTATACTGTACTGTAGCGCTTATTAGTATACATTTGGTTGCCCGAGTTATTTCTGTATCTTAAAATGTCCGTCTGGCATGATATTTGTTAAATTGACCTTGGTAAACGAAGGAGATATCGAGTATAGTAGTGAACACATTAATATCGAACACAAACTAGACAATGCTATACTACATTCCAATTCCTTCATATATTTGGCTTCAAAAGTTCAAAAATCTAAATGGGTGTAGGTTTACTAGTGTTAGCGACTGTACTTACATATATGCAGTCGGTTCCAGTGTTGATGTTCGTTATAAAATAGTGAACACCTTTACCACCTGCTGATTCATAAACCTTAAATATTTATAACCAGTATATTGCATCTGCTACGCTCAAACTTCTGTACTCAACAACCATATTTCTCGCGGCTCTGAAAACACATCGCCTCTGAGACGAATGATTATTTTCTCTTTAAATAAGATGGGAAGCAGATTACAGAAAACTGAAGATGAAGACGGATGGTACCTATTATCAATGGGAAGAGAGGGAAGTAATTATGTGTGAAATATTAGGAATTACATCAAGTGAGCCTAGAGGGAGGCATTAGTTTTATTTATGTATCTCTATTATGATAATTGAGTTCCTGGATAACTCAGCCAGTATATCATATCAACCAATATATCTTGACC
Source organism: Paralithodes platypus (assembly GCA_032716605.1). Classification (NCBI taxonomy): domain Eukaryota; kingdom Metazoa; phylum Arthropoda; class Malacostraca; order Decapoda; family Lithodidae; genus Paralithodes; species Paralithodes platypus. The sequence continues at coordinate 8,167,642 of CM064542.1, forward strand.
GGTACTAAAAATACCAGAGGCAATCAATCAGATAATTATATATTTTTCTAAAATATAAAGTACTAACATAATTTACCATAACCGGTTGCCATCTTTGCAGTTTACAGATTGTGTATACGCATTGTCCATTGTCGCTGTATTTGTAATTGCAGTGCTGTAAAGTGATCCAAGTTCTAGGAAAAACATTCTGGAAGAACTGGAAATTGAAGAATAATGGGTGGTTAATGTTATAATGAAGATGTACGAGGTTCCACGGGTGCCAGTAGGATGTAGTGAGTGGAGATATTCCAGTTAATGTTGGGCTCAACATAGGCTCAGTAATAAGCCCACTACTAATTGGCATGCCCCTGCGATCCCTTTCTATGGTTTGATTGATTGATCTCACATGATATGTGTTATAAGTAAACAATCTAGGCTTTATTACAGATGGTTACAATACACAAGGCTATATTCAATAGCTGGATGGAGGACATGGACATTTCAGGATTAAGACTAAATATATACATAGTTAAATCATGATTAGTAGAGTTATGGAAGATATCGGGATTTGAACCCTGGACGTTTGGATTACCAGTCCAGTGGCAAGACCACTCCACCACACCTCCCCTTGATTACTGTACAGTAGTAGCTTTGTCTAGTTTTATTTTATTTATTTTATTTTTGTACACACGTATGTTTGACAGAGCTCCCAGAGTCAAATAAACCCTTTTGTATTTATGTTGTATTTGGCACAGTGTGAAATATTTAGTTAATAAATAAAGAACACGTAATATGTGTGTCCCAAACGTGTCCTGGCTTCATTTATATTATTATCTATCTATCTATTGCCTGATGCCGTGATCCCCGAAGGGGTGGCCACGAACGAACCGCCCCCATGCACCTCTGTCCCCAGTCAGTCGACGCCCTTCCCCCCAACCAGCACTGCCTTCGTTCATGTAGTTCCTCACTCCATCCTTCCACCTCATATTCGGTCTACCTCTCCCCCTCCGTCCCTCCACCTCGCTCTCGTACACCCTCTTAGTCATTCTCTCGCTTTCCATACGTTCCATATGGCCTCATCTCAAGTTGTTCCTTTTCACACTTTCCAGCACATCTACCTCCACACCACACCTCCTTCTTACTTCCTCATTAGTCTGTCTATCCCTCCATGTAACTCCGCACGCACTCCTTAAGTAATTAATTTCCACTGCTCTCACTCTTGGTCTGAGTCTCTCAACCAACGTCCATGCTTCGCTTCCGTAAGTCAGTGTCGGGATTACCACACTGTCATGCAAGGACTTCTTCACTTCCATACTGACCACCCTATTTCTTGTTACTGCTTTTAGCGTTCCTACAACCCTCTTCCCCTGTTGTACCCTCTCCCGCACCTCTTCATCCATAGTCCCATCTTTACTCAACACACTGCCCAGATACTTAAAAGAGTTGACGATCTCCATAGCCTGACCGTTCAGCTTCACCTCACACTCTGTGACTTCACCCCTTTCGAAGACCATAACCTTGCTCTTCCCTGTATTTACCTTCAAATTCCGTTTTTCGCACACTGTTCCAAACTCATTTACCAGACCCTGCAACTCCCATTCATTATCACTCATCAGAACTGTATCATCCGCAAACAGCAGTATAGGTAGCTTCCACTACCTATACTAGGAAATACTATCTAGGAAATACTAGTAAAAATCACATTTCGACCTTTGACGTTGACCTTCGACCTTAACTTTTTTATCGAGGATTTAGTTAGCTTAACAGCAATTTTTCGTATTAACTAGCATTATGACTATGGTGTAATTCGTATAAAAACTTATTTATTACAAATAGTGATCATAATTATACTGTGACCTTGACCTTTGACCTTTGACTTAAAATAAAATAAATATATTTGGATGGTCGTCACATTGACCAACTGAATTTGCTTGTATAATTTGGCGACAATACATCAAACAGTCTAGGAAGAGTTTAGGGAAAATGACAAATACTCTTGTTTTGACCTTGATCTCTGACCTTAACTATTACAATATGTATGGGAAATTTTATATAAATAATATTTAAGTAATACGCCACAACACAGCCAGTTTTCCAAAATTTGAGTATTTTTGTTTAATAAATAATAATAGTTGACCTTTGAACTTGACCTGTGACCTTGACCTTTATGTAAGAGTACATTTTTGTTTGCATTGACATTGCCCTTGAAAATCAAATAAGCATGCGTAATTTCACTCCTTATTAGCGGCCTAGCGGTCTATTTATATGTACCGCCCAGCGGGGTGTTTTTAGCCAAAATAGGGCTGCTTACGTGATCATTTTCATGCCTAAATAAGACCCAGAGCGTAAAACAAGTATCTATCCCTGAAAGGGCATAAACAGAGCTTTCCAATGACACCATAACGATCTTTTTATGACGGCTAGTTTTCTTGCAACAACCGCGCAACACGAGTGCAAAAAGCATGTAATTCGGTACTTTCCCCATACAATTCAGAATGTAGCGAGTGAGAGAGGGAGGGAGGAGGTGGGATTCGTGTCAGTAGGTTCGCCGCGGTGGTCTGGAGCAGTCATACGCTCGCTACTCTCCTGCCACCACTCTTGTCTCTCTCTCTCAGCAACATTACGTGCTGAAATTGCCACACGACCTATGTCGCGCGCCGCCAGATAGTCCAGATTTATTATACTCGACTTATGTTGCGCGCCGACATTTAGGGGTTAAAACCCATCAGTTAGTTTCATATGTATCAATAGAATAATTGACCTTGACCTTTGACCTCTATCTTGACCTTTGTATGTCTCGACATTTATTATTTTCCTTTTCACTTAAAGTGCAACTAACTCACCAAATTTTGTGAAGTTTGCATAAAAAGTAAAGAAAATAGCATATTGATATTTTCTTTGGCCTTGACCTGTGACCTTGACCTTTCATATGGAATTGTATAGTTTCTTGCATGACCTTCGCCTAGGTATTCCTAATATACATGGTAAGCCTAGTGAGAATCTAACAGTTAGTATAAGAAATACTAGTAGAAAACCTATTTTGATCATTGACCTTGATCTTTGACCTTACCCTTTAGAATATTTATCTAAATTTGGGCAATACAATACTGATGTTACCAGTAACTTGTATAGTGAAAATGAAGATATTTGAGTAAAAAGTAAACTAAATAGTAAAAGTTGACCTTTGACCTTGACCTGTGACCTTGGACATTTATGTAAGAGTATTTATTTTGTTTTTATTGACATTGCCCCGGAAAATCAAATAAGCATGCCTAATTTCATTAAAACCCATCAGTGACCCATCAGGGAAGGTGTGGTGGAGTGGTCTTGCTACTGGCCTGGTAATCCAAAGGTCCCGGGTTCAAATCCCGATGTATCAATGGGAAGATATTATTGGGATGGAATTTGTGCTGTACCTAGTATCAGTGCATTACCACAAGCCCACCGAAACGTCAATAAAATACCCTCATTGTTCCCTGATTAAATAGCACTGTATGAATATTCCCTTATTCAAAATATGCTATAGGGGTGCAATGCCTGGTGAGTTATCTGTTCAATAGGTGGCGTTGTGTGTGTGTAAGTGTGAGAGTCCGAGTGTAGGGGTGAGACAGTGAAGCGCGGGAACGAGGTGGCTTCAGAGATGGGGTCGCTTCGGGCCATGAGTGAGCACCGTACCTCATGTGAAGGCAAGATGGCAGGTGCTCGTTGTACTCTACGCGCTTCACATGTCTCACTCCCTAGACTGGAGCAAGACCTCACGGGCTTCACTGTTCATTGTAAAACGGTGAATGTTAAGGCGCTCCGCCTATGCCCGAGAGGAAGTAAGTTGGAATATAGAAAAAAAAAAATAAAAAATAGTTTCACATATACCAACCTTTAACTGTCTTCGTGGTGCGATGTATAAGGTGTTGATTTTCGGTGTGAGCATCCTGGGTTCGAGTCCACGGACTGCCACATGTGTTTGTAAATTTCATTAATCGATTTTAGGAGTATGGTTGGTTGTTGGAAGGAACATAATATTATTAGAATAGTTGACCTTGACCTTTGACCTTTATGATATGTGTCCAAATGTGTTATTTTCCTTTTCATTTAAAGTGCAACTATCTCACCAAATGTTGTGAATTTTGTATGAAAATTAAAGAAAATAGCATATTGACCTTTTATTTTACCTTGACCTGTGACCTTGACCTTTCTTATGGAATTGTATAGTTTTTTGTACAACCTTGGTCTAGGTATTCCGAATATACATGGTAAGCCTAGTGAGAACCTAACAGTTAGTATAAGAAATACTAGTGAAAAACTGATTTTGACCTTTGACCTTGACCTTTGACCTTACCCTTAAGAATATTTATCTAAATTGTGGTCAATACGGTATATAGGTAACCAGTAACTTGAATAGTGAAAATTAAGACATTTGAGTAAGAACTAAAAAATATGAAATATTGACCTTATTTTTAACCTTGACCTTTGACCTTAAACTTTTGGTTAAATGGAATATTTCTTTTTGACTGACCTTCGCATTGACCAAATAAATATATCTGTGAAATTTGGTGAAAATCCATCGAACGGTCTAGGAGGAGTTTCCGGACAGACAGACGGACGACGACGACGACGACGACGACGGACGACGACGGACGACGACGATGGACGGCGACGACGACGACAGACAAGCTGAATTATTGTGCACAGTATGAGGGCGGGATCTGTGTGCGCGATACCACTCTGCTTCGCAGAGTTGATAATAACAAAATTAATGCCAGCATTAAAACAAAATGTCTTCCATTAGATCAATTTTAAGCGAAACATTAATTATACATATATTTGTGCATATGTTTGCATACATAATTATTATAATGTGATTCTCAAGTATATTTCAGTTATAAATATTAACCGAGAAAAGCGTCGCCATTGTTTATATGTTTTTCTTGTATCATCTGAAGTTTCTCTCGATCTGATTTTTCCTGAGTGGTGCCTTTGTTACGAGAGACAGAGAGAGAGAGAGTGAGAGAGAGAGAGAGAGAGAGAGAGAGAGAGAGAGAGAGAGAGAGAGAGAGAGAGAGAGAGAGAGAGAGAGTGAGAGAGAGAGAGAGAGACTAACAGATATACAGATAGATATTCCCTACACTGGCCAGTCCCCCCCCCCCCCCCGCCCCCCAGACACAGATAAAAAGTAAAAACAAATATTTATATATATATATATATATATATACAGTATATATACTATATATATATATATATACATATATATATATATATATATATATATATATAATATATATATATATATAATATATATATATATATATATATATATATACTGTATATATATATATATATATATATATATATATATATATATATATATATATATATATATTTATATATATATATATATATATTATTATATATATATATATATATATATAAAGTATATAAACCGACAAATATACTCAGCCAGAGAGAGAGAGAGAGAGAGTAAGTTGTGCGGTTCCTTTGTGTCTATATATTTCTCTTCGGAAACAAAACATCTATAATAATTGAAGGGGGATAACAATAATTACTTTCTGCAATATTTGTCTTGTAATATAATTTGTAATTATTATGTTCTCTCCACCAACCAACTCTACTCTTAAAATTGATTAATGAAATTTACAGACACATGTGGCAGTCCGGCGATTCGAACCCAGGATACTCACACCGAAAATCAACACACTATGCACTGCACCACGAAGACAGTTAAAGAATACTGCACAAGCCTACTATTTATTATGCAGTTTCGAATCCTGCATACCAATCTTAGCATGTACAATATCCCAACTGCACTATCGGAGGCTATGCATAGGTGAAAGGAAATAGTAATTAATGGGGCACTTAACCCTAGGGAAGACCTCTCGATAAATTACTACTGAACCCGAATTAATTATTATGTTCTCTCCACCAACCAACTCTACTCCTAAAATCGATTAATGAAATTAACAGGCACATGTGGCAGTCCGGGGATTCGAACCCAGGATGCTTACACCGAAAATCAACTCACTATGCACTGCACCACGAAGACAGTTAAAGAATACTGCACAAGCCTACGATTTGTTATGCAGTTTCGAATCCTGCATACCAATCTTAGCATGTACAATATCCCAACTGCACTATCAGTAACCCGCAGTTAATTTGATAGCCGTGAGAATATTAATGGTGTAGAGAAACAAAGGAGTTAATTTGAACGGTGAGATGCATAAATAAAAGTGTTTTACTAAAAGTGTATATTGATAAAAACTATATATAGTATATGGGCACACAGATACGCATACAGAACAAACTTTCTTTATCTTCCATATATCTACCCTTTATTCATATATCTATAAATATCTCTACCTAACGAGATTTGCAGGAATTGTGCGATCGTTGCTATCTTTGTAAGTGGTTGTTTTCCTTTCTGTCTGTATGTTTGTAAGCGGGATATTTCGGTAACTAATGAACGGATTTACATGCAACTTCGCCAGTACCTTTATTTGGGTCGGAATTATATATATTTACCTTTTGACCATAGTTCCCCACCCTATAAATTAGCCCCATGAAACATACTCATTGGAAGTGTGGTGGAGAGGTCATGACATTGGACTGGTAATCCAATGGTCCTGGGTTCGAATCCTGATGTATCAATGGGAAGATAATATTGGAATGGAATTTGTGCTGCTCCTAGTATTAGTGCATTACCACAAAGCCCACCGAAACGACAAAAAAATACCCTCATTGTTCCCTGATTAAATAGCACTGTATGAATATTTCCATATTCAAAATATGCTACAGTGGGGCAATGCCTAGTGAGTTAATTGTTCAATAGGTGGCGTTCTGAGTGAGGGTCAGAGTCTAGGGGGTGAAACAGTGAAGCACAGTGCCGAAGCAGCTCCAGAGATGGGTCTGCTTCGAGCCGTGTGTAGGCGATCGGGTCCAGTGCATACTGCGAAGGCAAGGTGGGAGGAGCTGGTTGCAGCTTACATTCCTTCACATGTCTCACTCCCTAGACTTGAACGAGATCTCACGGGCTTCACCGTTTAATTCAAAGTTGAATGTACTGTACAAGCTCTCAGCCTATGCTCGATAGGGAGTAGTTGGAATATAGAACAAAACAAAAACAATACGGTCTACTAGTAGCCAGAATATATCATAAGGGATGTCTCTGGTACTGAATGGGATAATTTAAATGTAATCAACAAAAATATAGTTCTTTGGCATCATATAGGCCTGCACTCAGAGACCGGCCTTTCCTAAGCTAAAAATAATTGTCTAGTGTTACCCACTTCTTGAGGAAAAGTGTTATTTTATAGTCAATGTCAATATTTCGAACAGATTAACTCCTGTATTTTTTTTAATTTGATTTCAGCTATATTTAGAACAATTGTATGATGTTTAGGAAGTGTATATGATAGCGAAAATGATTGAGATGGTATGTAGCCTTTTTGTGGGTTTTGAGGGAGGCAAGAGGAAGGCGGAATGGTGAGGAGGGTGGAGAGGCTACAGGAGGAGGAAATCAGGGAAGAGTACAGGAGAGCAGTAGAAAGACGACTAGGTGGGTTCGACCGGGAAGATATGGAGGAAGTGGAGGAGATAAGCAAGGGGTTTAAGGAAGAGATCTGTGCAGCATGTGAGGAGGTGTGTGGAGTGAGGAGAAGAGGGAGGGGAGTGAAAGATACAGCATGGTGGACAAAAGAGGTAAAAATAGCTGTGGAAGAAAAGAAGAAAGCGTATAGAGAGTGGTTGGGTAGTAGAGGGAATGAAGATTTGGAGAGGCAAAAACAAACGAGGTACGTGGAGAGAATGAGAGTGGTGAAGAGAGTAGTGAAGGAAAGTAAGAGAAGAGTAGATGAGGAATTTGGAAGGAATCTGAGTGTAAAATGGAGGGAGTGTAAGAAACTGTTCTGGAGAGAAGTCAAGAAAGTTAGGGAAGGTAGCAAGGGAAACAGTAAGGGTGTGAAAGATAAGAATGGGAGAATGCTAGCCAAGAAGCAAGAGAGAGTAGAAAGATGGAGGGAGTACTTCAACGAGTTGGAATGAAGAGCCAGCAAACATAGTTGGATATGGTATGGGAGGGAGAATAGGAGAAGTAGTGGAGGAGGAGGTGGGGATCAGGAGGTCAGAAGTGTGGGAAGCCATGAAAAGAGTGAAGTTGGGGAAAGCACCAGGAACAGATGGAGTGTGTGGGGAAATGTTGAGGTATGGTGGTGAGATAGTGATTGAGTGGGTATGGAAAATGTGAAAACTAGCATGGGAGAAGGGAAATGCACCCGATGACTGGAAGACTGGCATAATAGTCCCCCTATATAAGGGCAAATGGGAGAGAGGAGTGTGTGGTAACCACAGAGGAATATGTCTTTTAAGCATAGTAGGGAAGGTGTACAGTAGGGTAGTAATTGAGAGAGTGAGAGTGAGAACGGAGAAATGGATAGGCGACGAGCAGGGAGGTTTTTAGGAAGGGAAGAGGATGTAATGATCAGATTTTTACCCTGAATTGTGTTGTGGAGAAATATCTGGAGAAGCAACAAAAGGTGTATGTTGCCTTTATGGACTTGGAGAAGGCCTATGACAGAGTGGATAGAGAAGGCATGTGGAAAGTACTTAGAATATAATTATGGAGTAGATGGCAAGTTGCTGAAAGCAGTGAAGAGCATGTATGAGGGTGCAAAGGTGGCAGTACGTGTGGAGAACGAGCAGAGCGAGTTCTTTGACCTGAGTGTTGGGTTGAAACAGGGGTGTGTGATGTCCCCGTGGTTGTTTACTGTATATATGGATGGAGTCACGAAAGAAATACTAGGAAGAGCCGTGGATTTATTTATTTTATTTTTTTTTCTATGTGATTGAGGGAGGCAAAAGGCATAACTGCCTATAGCGAGTGACTCCCCCATAGTTGAAAGAGTGACAGGGCCAAAATCAAGGGACGTTCGAGCCCAAATGCCTGGACACACGGAGTTTGAAGCAATTTAAGTCATAGGAAGAGGGAAAGACTGATTCTGGGAGAGAGTTCCAGAGCTCAGATGTTGAGTAGAAGAAAGTTTGAGAGTAACGTTTCACTCTTGGGTTGGAGAGTTGCACAGAGTAGGGGTGGGATTGAGTTGCAAGACGGGTACCACGTGTCCTACGTAAAGGAGGTGGCATGCACTGGGATAGCTCTGAGGAACACTGATTATTATAGTAGCGATAGAATAGCGAGAGAGATGCAACATTGCGGCGGAGAGAGAGAGATTGCAGAGAGTTGGTGAGTGGACGGGAGTTAATGATACGAAAGGCCTTCCTTTCAACTTTGTCTAGGAGAGCGGTGTGAGAGGAACCTCCCCACACATGTGAACAATACTCAATACAAGGGATGTTGGTGTATCGCTGAAAAGGGAGGGAAATGAGTGGAAGCTGCCTATACTGCTGTTTGAGGATGATACAATTCTGATGAGCGATAATGAATGGGAGCTGCAGGGTTTGGTAAATGAGTTTGGAACAGTGTGCGAAAAACGGAATTTGAAGGTAAATGCGGGGAAGAACAAGGTTATGGTCTTTGAAAGGGGTGAAGTCACAGAGTGTGAGGTGAAGTTGAACGGTCAGGCTATGGAGATCGTCAGCTCTTTTAAGTATCTCGGCAGTGTGTTAAGTAAAGATGGGACTATGGATGAGGAAGTGCGGGAGAGGGTACAACAGGGGAAGAGGGTTGTAGGAACGTTGAAAGCAGTAACAAGAAATAGGTTGGTCAGTATGGAAGTGAAGAAGTCCTTGCATGACAGTGTGGTAATCCCGACACTAACATACGAAAGCGAAGCATGGACGTTCGGGAAGAGACTCAGATCAAGAGTGAGAGCGGTGGAAATGAGTTACTTGAGAAGTGTGTGCGGAGTTACATGGAGGGATAGACAGACGAATGAGGAAGTAAGAAGGAGGTGTGGTCTGGAGGTAGATGTGCTAGAAAAGTGTGAAAAGGAACAACTTGAGATGGTTCGGCCATATGGAACGTATTGAAAGCGAGAGATTTACTAAGAGGGTGAACGAGAGCGAGGTGGAAGGAAAGAGAGGGAGAGGTGCACCGAAGGAGAGGTGGACGGATGGATTGAGGAAGTATATTAATGAAGGCGGTGCTGGTTGGGAGGAGGGGCGTGGACTGACTGGGGACAGAGGTGCATGGGGGCGGTTCGTTCGTGGCCACCCCTTCGGGGATCACGGCGTCAGGCAATAGATAGATAGATAAACGTCCTTCCCAAGCTGAATAACATTGTCTAATAGTTGCCAAAATATAAAGGCAAAGACTTCACCGGTACGGAAGGGGTTACAAGAACCTCCTAAATGCAAATATCAGGTAAAAATGTAATACAGAAATTCAATCCACCCCGCGATAAATTCGGAAATTATATACGACCGTAAGGGGAGATGGTTATGTTTTCTATCTCTCCTTCTCCTTCATGTTCAGCCCCACTAGTTTTCCGATTCTAAGACATCTAAGATGCCCATTAGTTTAGCGATGTTAATACTTTTTCCCTATTTTTTTTTGTAAAAATTAAGATCTTTCGTGCCATTTATATGTCAATTGATTTCCGGCAAGCGTTAGCGAGACTTTGATTAAGGAGGAACCGGCCTTCGGCCGAGATATTTTTCTACCGACAAATTTACAAATTTATCTAGAATATGGATATTGGGGATGTTTTCATAAGCTTGATGAAGGTCTAGGGAAGAGACTAGAGATATAATAAATCTATACAAATATTCTAAACAATAAACCCTACCCCCTTAGTGACCGCATCTAGCAGTAGTATTGAATCCGTTGATGTTCTTATAATTTCTGAATATCGTCCAACGTTAGCCAGAATAAGATTAACATTTTACTACGACTGATTACATTCGGCAAGCTCGCTGAAATATAAGGGATTAGTTGTGTCGTTTTGTGACTGATTACATTCGGCAAGCTCGCTGAAATATATGTGATTAGTTGTGTTGTTTTGTGACTATCGTATAAATACGATAGAATATGACTCTTTTGTGATCTCTTATGTCTCTGTGACGTCATGATCTCTCCTACAGAACGACGTAGGACGAGTAGATCGTATATTATAAGATTGTAAATAAGTTAAGTTATAAAAGGCCTCATATGCTATTAAGCAATATTGCCATGGTCTTATGTAGTATATATGAATTTATCGTATATATTAATATAATTTATCGTATAGAGCAACCTAAATGCGGTACGATAATTTGGGCTCCTGGCGGTTTGCCAAGGCAGCAAGGTGTGCTTTTGAGGTACGTCAGAGCCTTCACGAACACCAACCAGTTAACATCTAATTTTCCGCCCTCAGTTGATCGTGCTTTTGTGCCTCTAATCACAATACACATACAGCAATACACACAACTACACCATCACGACGCTCTCATCGACATCATGACTGACTGATAGATAAGCATATTATTCATGTCCATTCCCATGTAATCATTTATTCTTTCTTTAACTTGACTCGTGTCTTGGGACCGAAGTCTCGTTCCCCATTGTCCACCGCCATATTGGGTAAAACGTTCTCCCTTGCCTCATTGCCACGTGGAACTATTGGTGAGTTAATTCCTGGCTAATATTAACCCTTATAACCTTACCCTATAATTATATACATTTATTATGTGAGACCTTTGGATATAAATTAGCTTGTTTCAGATTGAATTCAATTTAGATATAGAGTATTCATTTAGATTGATTTGATTCATTATAGCTTAGTAATATTAACTTCCATTGATAGTTTTGCCACATTGGTGCCCAGACCCGGGAATTAGCTACCAGTAAGGGATTTTAAGGCAATGAACAAGGGGACATATAACAGGATGCAGGAACAACTCTATGATAAACTGGCAAGGCTAGCCAAGCGATGGTTAGAGCCGGAATGCAGGGTCACATCATTGCACCTGCCCAAGTTCTGCATCCCACCCATCGTCTTTCCCCAATAATTTTCTTTTCCGTTTCAGACTTCCTGTGACATATGACCTGACCTAACATTTTTTCTTGTTCAATATGATCCATTAGTAGGTATTGCTATATAGTGTACTATTTTTTCTCCATAACATAGAAGTCCGCCGGTTGGCGTCTCTTAAGTAGCCTATTATTTGGCCGTTGTTTTTGTAACGTGATATTTAGATACATAGCCTATAGGCTCGCAAGCAAAATGGATAAAAACGGTAAAGAGACACCGTCTAGTGGGGTGCTGAACAAAGCCCCTAAAAATCAAAGGGCGGGACTTCGGGGAGTAATAAATAGGCTAATAGTGGACGTCAACACTTTCATCACTACTGCTGAACTAGAGGAATTGGAGGCTAGATTAGAAAACGTCCAGGTTACCCACGGTCGTATTACGGCTCTGAGTGAGGTGATTGTGGCTGCCATGACAGAGGAGGAAGAGATTGTTACAGAGTGTGATAATCGCGCCCTCTATGACGAACCTGTCTTTAGAGCGAAGTACCTATTACAGCGTGCAATCGCGAGTAAGAAGGGAGGCGATAATGAGGCCCATAGAAGGGCTGACCCAAAACATACTGTACACCTCCCAAAGCTCAATCTTCCTACATTTGGGGGCAAGTTGACCGAGTGGTTAGCTTTCTGGGACGTATTTCGATCTACGGTTCATGAATCCTCTTTGGATAATGTCCGCAAGTTTCACTATCTGAAGGGACAAATGGAAGGAGAGGCCTTACATTTAATAGAGGGTTTTGCGGTAGTAGGTGGTAGTTATCTTGAAGCGGTACACTTATTAGAGTCCACATACGGGGATAGAGAGCAGTTGAAGATGGCCCATGTCGTTGCCTTGTTGGGGCTCGCAGAACCACAGTATGAGGTTGATGAGTTGACAAACTTCAGGGCAAATATGGAGTGCCATACTCGATCGCTAGATACCCTAGGGCTTACCACGCAGGAAATGATAGTCATTATCTTGCGTCAGAAGCTTCCTATGGCAATACTTGATAAGGTAAGATCATTTGAGCTGGGGGAATTCAAAACTCAGTTCAGTAAGGAGATCAATAATCTACAGTTGAACAAAGGGAGAATGTAAGAGTCGGGAGGGAGTGAGAATGTGGAGAAGAGGGGAACAGTAAGCATGACAGTGGGGACTAAAGTAAAGAAAGAGGGTGTGTATAAGAAACCTGCTCAGATTCTATGTAAGCTATGTAACAACAAACATAAATGGAGTTTCTGCGTAAAATACCCAACAAATGAGACAAAACTAGCACAGGCGAAAAGATTGAAGCTATGTGTAGGTTGTCTAAGTAAAGAACATGGTAAGCAGGGACAATGTACTGCTACATACTTAAGGCCCTGTCGCCACTGCAAAGGACATCACTTTGATAAGTTGTGTCCTACAGCAGATAAAGTCAAAGACGTCAAAAATGAGGGTACTACAACTGTGGCACTAGGTAGCACGCAAGACACCACTATATTGCCCACAATACAGATTCCCATGGAAGGTAATGACAGTAACAAAGTTTGTCGGGTACTTCTAGATCAAGGGTCTCAACGTTCCTTTATAAAGAGGTCCGTACTAGTGGGACTGAAGCACCGAATCGTAGGGGCTGAGACTCTTCGATTACAGGGCTTCACAGGGGTTACTGATAAACAAGACTACGAGATAGCGGAGATTTCATATTTCTATCGTAAAAACCGGTACTTTATGACTTGTATCGTAGTAGACACCCTACCAGAATATGTATCTGTGGGTGTGAAGAAGGTGGAACACGCATTACGTAGCAAAGGGGTTAACTTGTCAGATCCCATGGGAAATCAGAGTGAGGTGCATGTTCTACTTGGTGTGGATCATTTTTATGAAGTAGTATACCCTGGATTTAAAAAGATGTGTGGTGTAATTTTAATCCCCACTAAATTTGGATACTGCATGAGCGGAAAGGTGCATACTACACAGTCAAAGGTCCTGGTCGACACGGTCTCGATATATAGAGTCAATGTAACCGCAGCAGAGGAGTTGGGAAGGGAGGATTCCCAACCTAGTGACCCTAAGATGGCTGCCCAGTTCGACCTGGAACGACTGTGGAGATTGGATCACATAGGCATTAATCCTATGGAGACTGATTATGACTCGGAAGTTGCGCTACAAAGGTTTGACGAGTCTGTGTGCTACTGTGCCTCAGACAAGCAATATAAAGTTAGTTTACCTTGGAAGAACAGTGAGATAAGCCTACCTACCAACTATGGTTTGGCATTAGGTCGCTTGCGCGCATTGCAGCGGAAATTGTCTAACGAACCGAGCACGCGCCAGGCGTATGACGATGTATTTCGGAGTTATGAGGATAGGGGTTTTATTGAGAGAGTCGATGTCAAGGAACCGTGTAAGAAGGGTAGGGTTCACTATCTGGCCCATCATGGGGTAAAGAAAGACAGCGTCACCACACCAATACGGGTGGTGTATGACTGTTCTGCCCACCAAGGTCAACAACCCAGTCTGAATGACTGCCTGTTGACAGGTCCGTCCATGGTGTCGGATCTGTCCCAACATCTATTGCGGTTTAGGCTGGGGAAGTATGCCTATACCAGTGACATCGAGAAAGCATTCTTGATGGTCAAGCTAAAGGAGGAAGATAGAGATGTTACCCGCTTTCTTTGGTTCAGCGACATTAGCGACTCTGAAAGTCCCATCATAATATACCGTTTTCGGGTTGTACTCTTTGGGGCCACTTGCTCGCAGTTTTTGTTAAATGCCACAATCAGAAAACATCTAGCTGACACTCATGAGGACACAAGTAAACTATCTCGCGGATTATACATTGACAATTTGCAGGGTACTAGCGATAGTAAAGATGATTTGTTGTATGCATACTGGCAAGCACGCAGATTGTTTGCGGATGCACATCTATTTCTCCGCGAGTGGGTTACTAATAGTGAAGATCTTCAGAGTTTTATACAGGTGGATGGTACGGCATCTCTTAACCAGGAAAAGTCCAGAAATTTGGGGATGATCTGGCAACCTAAACATGACATACTAACTTTTCAAACAAGGTCTTTTGCTCAGCAGACAGGAGCGCACACAAAAAGAAGTCTGTTGAGCAAAGTTGCGCAAATTTTTGATCCTTTGGGTCTAGCATTACCTGTTACCATAAGAGCTAGGATTCTAATGCAGGAAGTTTGGAGACGTAAAATAGGATGGGATGACAGTTTGCCCGAGGACCTGAATGACCAAGGGACATTGTTGTTGAATGAATATGCCATCCTATGTACTAAACCTATACCTCGTAAAGTGGCGGCGTTCGGTGACGTTACGTTACACACGTTTTGCGATGCTAGCGCCACGGCATACGGGGTAGCCATATATGTTGTTACTTCATTTGGGGCACATTTAGTTACAGCCCGGGCCAAAGTAGCCCCGGTTAAGAAGGTAACTATCCCTAAAATGGAATTGACTGCCATGCTGCTATTAGCACGTCTGGTGCAACATGTACGCGCAGCATACGAGAGCGAATTAAATATTGAAATCGTTCACGTATGGTGCGATAGTCAGGTCGCACTCAACTGGATACATAGCAAGAAGTCTCTGCCAGTTTATGTGCGGAATAGGGTAGATGAGATTAGAGCCCTTTTGCCAGACGTTGCTTATCATTATGTAAATACAAAGGAAAACCCTAGTGATCTCATAACTAGGGGTATAACGGCTAGCCAGTTAATGAAGTCCGAATTGTGGTGGCATGGTCCAAAGTGGCTGCTCCATGAAAGTGAATGGACGATATGGCATGCTGTTGGTGAGGGACTTCTGCCACTGGAAACAGTGGCAGTTACAGCCCAACCAAATGAGCCACCGGGTCCTATCATGAAGTGGGCAAGATTCGGTGACTATAATAAACTAGTCAGGGTTGTAGCTTGGGTGTTGCGATATGTATCCAATCTCAAGCTTAAAGTAACGGGCCAACTCTGCAACAGGGGTCACAACATTGATGCTCGTGAATTTAAAGCAGCTGAAGTAACTTTGATCAAATGGGTTCAAGTAGAAACCTTTTCCAATGAAATAGAATCCTTGAAAGGCTCGAATAAGACATTAATGCCTAATATAGTGCGTCAACTAAGGTTGCACCTAGACAATGGCCTCATCAGGTGTGAGGGTCGCCTGAAGTGGTCGGGTGTACCAGACGGCACAAACCGACCTATACTTATGCCAACAAGACATCACGTTACTGATCTATTGATCATACGTGCACATAGGGAAGTAAAACACTACGGGGTATGTCATATTATATCAATTTTACGTCTCATGGTGGATACCCAGAGTTCGACAAGTAGCTCGACGCGTAGTGAGAAAGTGTGTAATATGCCAGAGACTAAAGGGTAAACCATATGCAACTGGACCAGCTCCACCCCTACCTGAATGCCGTGTAAAGCACGTAGAACCTTTCCAAGCGGTAGGATTAGATTACACAGGGGCATTGAAGACGAGGGAGCATGAGAAAGTTTATATATTATTGTTTACCTGTGCGACGTCTCAAGCGGTACACCTAGAACTATGTGATAATATGTCTAGCGAGGAATTTATGCTGGCGTTCAGACGGTTTTGTGCCCGTCGTTCATTCCCTCAACTCATTCTTAGCGACAATGCTCCCACTTATGTCCAAGCATCAAAATATCTAAAGGATATGAGTAGTGATCCTACTATCATCACTTTTTTGGGAGAGAAGAAGTGCGAATGGAGGTTCATTCCAGTTAAGGCACCTTGGTTTGGTGGAATGTGGGAACGGTGTGTCGGCATAGTAAAGTCAGGACTCAGAGCGGTTGTAGGACGTGCTCTATTAAAGAAGAGTGAGTTGACGGCAGTCCTCACAGAGATAGAGGCAGTCGTGAATGATCGCCCGCTTACATATGTGTACACCGCCCTGCAAGAACCACTACCATTAACGCCAGCTCACTTGCTATATGGAAAACCATTGACTGCGTTTCCATCTGATTTTCAGTCCATAGTAGAGTTAGAGGATCCCTCGTTGTACTCTGCGGTAGCGGTGTCTAAGAGATACCAGTATATCCAGGATAATCGAGGATTTTAGGAAACGGTGGATTAGTGAATATCTGCTAGCATTGAGGGAAAGGAGTGTTACTCCCTCTGGTAGACCAACGGGCCCTACAGTTGGTGACGTTGTTTTAATTAAAGAAGATAGTCCTCGTTTATACTGGAAATTAGGCCGCGTATTGGAGGTATACAAGGGGGCAGACTCTGTAGAGCGGGTGGCGCTATTAAAGACAGCCACTGGAACTACTGTTCGTCCTATCGCACGTTTGTACGCTTTGGAGCTAGATTCCGCATTGCAATCTGAGGCTCCACCTGTTATTGCTGGGTCCGAGGAATCTCGAAGGAACGACTCACCTCATACTGATGGTGATCATTCTCGGACCGGGACGCGTCCCAGACGCGCTGCTGCTGGCGCTGTCGACTTGTGGCGTCAGAAGATAGCCTCTGGGCAACTTTAGGTTTAAGGTGGGGTTCAGGTCTTTTTTGTGGGGGGAGTGTATCGTATAAATACGATAGAATATGACTCTTTTGTGATCTCTTATGTCTCTGTGACGTCATGATCTCTCCTACAGAACGACGTAGGACGAGTAGATCGTATATTATAAGATTGTAAATAAGTTAAGTTATAAAAGGCCTAATATGCTATTAAGCAATATTGCCATGGTCTTATGTAGTTTATATGAATTTATCGTATATATTAATATAATTTATCGTATAGAGCAACCTAAATGCGGTACGATAATTTGGGCTCCTGGCGGTTTGCCAAGGCAGCAAGGTGTGCTTTTGAGGTACGTCAGAGCCTTCACGAACACCAACCAGTTAACATCTAATTTTCCGCCCTCAGTTGATCGTGCTTTTGTGCCTCTAATCACAATACACATACAGCAATACACACAACTACACCATCACGACGCTCTCATCGACATCATGACTGACTGATAGATAAGCATATTATTCATGTCCATTCCCATGTAATCATTTATTCTTTCTTTAACTTGACTCGTGTCTTGGGACCGAAGTCTCGTTCCCCATTGTCCACCGCCATATTGGGTAAAACGTTCTCCCTTGCCTCATTGCCACGTGGAACTATTGGTGAGTTAATTCCTGGCTAATATTAACCCTTATAACCTTACCCTATAATTATATACATTTATTATGTGAGACCTTTGGATATAAATTAGCTTGTTTCAGATTGAATTCAATTTAGATATAGAGTATTCATTTAGATTGATTTTATTTGATTCATTATAGCTTAGTAATATTTAACTTCCATTGATAGTTTGCCACAGTGACTGATTACATTCGGCAAGCTCGCTGAAATATAAGGGATTAGTTGTGTTGTTTTGTGACTGATTACATTCGGCAAGCTCGCTGAAATATAAGGGATTAGTTGTGTTGTTTTGTGACTGATTACATTCGGCAAGCTCGCTGAAATATAAGGGATTAGTTGTGTTGTTTTGTGACTGATTACATTCGGCAAGCTCGCTGAAATATAAGGGATTAGTTGTGTTGGTTTGTGACTGATTACATTCGGCAAGCTCGCTGAAATATAAGGGATTAGTTGTGTTGTTTTGTGACTGATTACATTCGGCAAGCTCGCTGAAATATATGTGATTAGTTGTGTTGTTTTGTGACTGATTACATTCGGCAAGCTCGCTGAAATATATGTGATTAGTTGTGTTGTTTTGTGACTGATTTCATTCGGCAAGATCGCTGAAATATAAGGGATTAGTTGTGTTGTTTTGTGACTGATTACATTCGGCAAGCTCGCTGAATTATAAGGGATTAGTTGTGTTGTTTTGTGACTGATTACATTCGGCAAGCTCGCTGAAATATAAGGGATTAGTTGTGTTGTTTTGTGACTGATTACATTCGGCAAGCTCGCTGAAATATAAGGGATTAGTTGTGTTGTTTTGTCACTGATTACATTTGGCAAGCTCGCTGAAATATAAGGGATTAGTTGTGTTGTTTTGTGACTGATTACATTCGGCAAGCTCGCTGAAATATATGTGATTAGTTGTGTTGTTTTGTGACTGATTACATTCGGCAAGCTCGCTGAAATATATGTGATTAGTTGTGTTGTTTTGTGACTGATTTCATTCGGCAAGCTCGCTGAAATATAAGGGATTAGTTGTGTTGTTTTGTGACTGATTACATTCGGCAAGCTCGCTGAAATATAAGGGATTAGTTGTGTTGTTTTGTGACTGATTACATTCGGCAAGCTCGCTGAAATATATGTGATTAGTTGTGTTGTTTTGTGACTGATTACATTCGGCAAGCTTGCTGAAATATAAGGGATTAGTTGTGTTGTTTTGTGACTGATTACATTCGGCAAGCTCGCTGAAATATAAGCGATTAGTTGTGTTGTTTTGTGACTGATTACATTCGGCAAGCTCGCTGAAATATAAGGGATTAGTTGTGTTGTTTTGTGACTGATTACATTTGGCAAGCTCGCTGAAATATAAGGGATTAGTTGTGTTGTTTTGTGACTGATTACATTCGGCAAGCTAGCTGAAATATAAGGGATTAGTTGTGTTGTTTTGTGACTGATTTCTCATTCGGCAAGCTCGCTGAAATATAAGGGATTAGTTGTGTTGTATTGTGACTGATTACATTCGGCAAGCTCGCTGAAATATAAGGGATTAGTTGTGTTGTTTTGTGACTGATTACATTCGGCAAGCTCGCTAAAATATAAGGGATTAGTTGTGTTGTTTTGTGACTGATTACATTCGGCAAGCTCGCTGAAATATAAGGGATTAGTTGTGTTTTTGTGACTGATTACATTCGGCAAGCTCGCTGAAATATAAGGGATTAGTTGTGTTGTTTTTTGACTGATTACATTCGGCAAGCTCGCTGAAATATAAGGGATTAGTTGTGTTGTTTTTTGACTGATTACATTCGGCAAGCTTGCTGAAATATAAGGGATTAGTTGTGTTGTTTTGTGACTGATTACATTCGGCAAGCTCGCTGAAATATAAGGGATTAGTTGTGTTGTTTTGTGACTGATTTTATTCGGCAAGCTCGCTGAAATATATGTGATTAGTTGTGTTGTTTTGTGACAAGCATAGTACCACAATAGAACACAAACTATGATTAATTTACAAATTTAATAAAAATACATTTGTTTTTGTTATGTGCCTGGAACTACTATACAAATGTAAAACACAAACACATAAACATATACCGCACATTCCTGAGGAGGCTTTTTTCGGAAAAAAACACAATATTTTCTGTTCTGAGCATACAAAATTAAATTGACGACCATTTATGCTTCTATTAATTTATATATTGATTTAGTTTATATATTAATTACTAAGTACAAATTCGATTCTATTATGTTTTCATTAGACTACAAATATCTTGTCCCGGCTGAGAGCAAACACAATATTCATCATCAAATATATATATATATATATATATATATATATATATATATATATATATATATATATATATATATATATATATATATATATGTATATATATATATATATATATATATATACAGTATATAGTCAGACATAAATACTATTGGTAGATGCACAAACACCAATACAGTCGTTCATATATAGCTCATCATACAGTTAGACATACTGTACACATATAGACACACTTACTTACACAGCCACATAAACCTACACATAGATAGATATACTTAAAAGCCCACACATTGGCAACGCCACACAGACCCACACACAAACCTACACACACACACACGCAGAGAGAAACACGAAAACACAGCCACAGGGAAATCACAAACGAAAACTGAGTTCCGTGCCTCCCACCTGCTGTACGTGTGTGAATTTGACAAGTAAATACAGGAGACTGGTCTTGGCGATTGTTACCACTATCAATAGAGGTGAACTTAAAGATCGGCTTTTTCCGGCAACTTTATATCCGAAACTTTACTCTGTCATAGCTTTGATATATTTGTGTTGCACTGGTATCATAAACAGACCGAAATTAGTCATCTATATTCGACAACATTCATGTGATAATATATTACAATAATTGTCACAGTTAAGTTATGTTAAAAAGTAGCCGGAAGAAGGCAATGTGTAACTCCTACTTGAATGGCAGGTATGTTCAAACCACATGGCAACTATTTCAACCACCACAAGAATACCCGAGCCCCTCTTAAACACAATCAAATATAATTAACTCATGGAAAACAATCGACTTGGCTTTCCCTATTGAGAAAGATAAAACACAGAGAAGACCCACCAGTTCTAGGTTAAGGGCTACACCAATGTGTGGCTGTATGGGTATGGTTCAGTGTATGGTTGTATGTGTATGGTTCAGTGTATGGTTGTATGTGTATGGTTTTGTGTGTGGTTCAGTGTGTGGTTGTATAGTTCAGTGTGTGGTTGTATGGTTCAGTGTGTGGTTGTATGTGTATGGTTCAGTGTGTGGTTGTATGTGTATGGTTCAGTGTGTGGTTGTATGTGTATGGTTCAGTATGTGGTTGTATGGTTCAGTGTGTGGTTGTATGTGTATGGTTCAGTGTGTGGTTGTCTGTGTATGGCTCAGTGTGTGGTTGTATGTGTATGGTTCAGTGTGTGGTTGTATGGCTCAGTGTGTGGTTGTATGTGTATGGCTCAGTGTGTGGTTGTATGTGAATGGTTGTATGTGTATAGTTCAGTGTATGGTTGTATGTGTATGGTTCAGTGTGTGGTTGTATGTGTATGGTTCAGTGTGTGGTTGTATAGTTCAGTGTGTGGTTGAATGGTTCAGTGTGTGGTTGTATGTGTATGGTTACTGTGGTTCCTGTGGTTGTAGTTGAGGGCTATCAGTTAGTGCCCCGTGGTCCACGCCGTTGCGGCGCCGCCACTGTACATCCCATCTACCCTCTTCTGTGCCAGCTGGTCAAGAATGCTGTTGCTGGCAGCACGGAGGTAGTAGTGGGGTAGGATTGGTTGGTCTGGCAGTGATGACAGGAAATCATCCAAGTCTTTTTTGAATTTTTCAACGGTTGGGTAGTTTTGGTTTCTTATTTCTTTTGGCAGTGCATTTTTTTTGTTTTTATTTTTTTTAAGAGACAATGAACGGAGGAAGGAAAAACACAGATAAAACAAAAAGGTCCATGTGCCTAAAGGCATCGTCCATTCATAAATTGTTTGTAACAACTGGATTTAAACATTTGTAGATTGTAAGTTTGTGGAAAGCAATTCGAGGGAAGTGAATTCCAAAGAGTAGTAGCTCTGGGAATAAATGAATTCTAATAAGCAGAAGTTCTGCATTGTGGATGAGAAAGTGTAAATTCATGGGCGCTCTCAGCTGCCCTAGTTTTACGGGGAAAGATGTGGAGAGGCGGCACAATTGAAGCAAGTTCCTCGGAACAATTGCTGTGAAAATATCTGTAGAATAATGCAAGGGATGCAACGTTTCTTCGTATGGATAATGTAGGAAGGTCCTGTGTGATTGCAGGGTTATTGATTAATCTAATAGCTTTATTTTGAATTTTGTCCAACTGCCTCAATGCAACCACTCCACTTCCACCCCACAGAGGTGAACAGTAATCCATCTGAGAACGCACATGACATTGTAGAGCTTCGGACCCCGTGTAGCGAAGGCATTTTCTTTAAGTGTCTTAACTCTTTTCAGTGCTCTTGAGTTAATTGACCTGATAATAGACATACGGCCCCAGTCGTTGGTTTTCTTTTATCTCTATCAAATCCTTTTCTTCCTCTCCCAGCAGGTTTGGGGCTAAGTTGTTGAGAATTTTCCAGGTATAAATGATCAAGTATCTTTCTCGGCGTCGTTCTAGAGAGTACAAGTTTAGAGACTTAAGTCTTTGCCAGTAGTCTTCCTCCTTCACAGACACTATTTTACTAGTGAAGGAGCGCTGGATGCCTTCCAATGCTTGTTTCTCTCGTGACTTCCAGTGATTCAATAACTGGCAGCAGTAATCCAAGAGTGGTATTACCAATGCCTTATACAGGGTTAACATAGGTTCTCTTTCACGAGTTCTGAAAGTACGCAATACCCAGCCAACTTGGGCTTGTGTATGGTTCAGTGTGTGGTTCTATGTGTATGGTTCAGTGTGTGGTTGTATGGTTCAGTGTGTGGTTGTATGTGTATGGTTCAGTGTGTGGTTGTATGTGTATGGCTCACTGTGTGGTTGTATGTGTATGGTTCAGTGTGTGGTTGTATGGCTCAGTGTGTGGTTGTATGTGTATGGCTCAGTGTGTGGTTGTATGTGTATGGTTCAGTGTGTGGCTGTATGTGTATGGTTCAGTGTGTGGTTGAATGTGTATGTTTCAGTGTGTGGCTATATGTGTATGGTTCAGGGTGTGGCTGTAGGTGTATGGTTCAGTGTGTGGCTGTATGGTTCAGTGTGTGGTATGTGTGTGGCTGTATGTGTATGGTTCAATGTGTGGCTGTATGTGTATGGTTCAATGTGTGGTTGTATGGCTCAGAGTGTGGTTGTATGTGTATGGTTCAGTATATGGCTGTATGTGTATGGCACAGTGTGTGGCTGTATGGTTCAGTGTGTGATTGTATGTGTATGGCTCAGTGTGTGGCTGTATCGCTCACTGTGTGGCTGTATGTGTATGACTCAGCGTGTGGCTGTAGATGTATGGATCAGTGTGTCACTGTATGTGTATGGTTCAGTGTGTGGTTGTATGTGTATGGTTCAGTGTGTGGCTGTATGATTCAGTGTGTAGCTGAATCTGTATGGCTCAGTGTGTGGATGTCTGTGTGTGGCTGTATTTGTATGGCTCAGTGGGTGGTTGTGTGTTTATGGTTCAGTGTGTGGCTGTATTTGTATGGCTCAGTGTGTGGTTGTATGGTTCAGTGTGTGTCTGTATGTGTATGGTTCAGTGTGTGGTTGTATGTGTATGGCTCAGTGTGTGGTTGTATGGTTGAGTGTGTGGTTGTATGTATATGGTTCATTGTGTGGCTGTATGTGTATGGTTCAATGTGTGGCTGTATGGTTCAGTGTGTGGCTGTATGTGTATGGCTCAGTGTGTGGCTGTATGTGTATGGTTCAGTGTGTGGCTGCATGTGTATGGTTCAGGGTGTGGTTGTATGTGTATGGCTCAGTGTGTGGCTGTATGTGTATGGTTTAGTGTGTGGCTGTATTTGTATGCTTCATTGTGGTTGTATGTTTATGGTTCAGTGTGTGGCTGTATGTGTATGGCTCAGTGTGTGGTTGTATGTGTATGGTTCAGTGTGTGGTTGTATGTGTATGGCTCAGTGTGTGGCTGTATATGTATGGTTAAGTGTGTGGTTGTATGTGTATGGATCATTGTGTGGCTGTATGTGTAAGGTTCAGTGTTTTGCTGTATGTGTATGGTTCAGTGTGTGGATGTATGTGTATGGTTCAGTGTGTGGCTGTATGTGTATGGTTCAGTGTGTGATTGAATGTGTATGACTCAGTGTGTGGTTGTATGTGTGTGGTTCAGAGTGTGGTTGTATGTGTATGATTCAGTGTGTGGTTGTATGTGTATGGTTCAGTGTGTGGCTGTAGGTGTATGGTTCAGTGTGTGGTTGTATGTGTATGGTTCAGTGTGTGGTTGTATGTGTATAGCTCAGTGTGTGTTTGTATGTGATTGGTTCAGTGTGTGGCTGTATGGTTCAGTGTGTGGCTGTATGTGTATGGGGCAATGTGTGATTGTATGTGTATGGTTCAGTGTGTGGCTGTATGTGTATGGCTCAGTGTGTGGCTGTATGTGTATGGTTAATCAGTGTGTGGTTGTATGTGTATGGTCCAGTGTGTGGCTTTATGTGTATATTTCAGTGTGTGGTTGTATGGTTCAGTGTGTGGCTGTATGGTTCAGTGTGTGACTGTATTTGTATGGCTCAGTGTGTGGCTGTATGTGTATGGTTCAGTGTGTGGCTGTATGGTTCAGTGTTTGGTTGTATATGTATGGTCCAGTGTGTGGCTGTATGTGTATGGTTCAGTGTGTGGCTCTATGTGCATGGCTCAGTGTGTGGCTGTATGTGTATGGTTCAGTGTGTGGTTGTATGTGTATGGTTCAGTGTGTGGTTGTATGTGTATGGTTCAGTGTGTGGCAGTATGTGTATGGTTCTATGGTTCAGTGTTTGGTTGTATCTGTATGGTTCAGTGTGTGGTTGTATGTGTATGGTTCAGTCTGTGGCTGTATGTGTTTGGTCCAGTGTGTTCCTGAATGGTTCAGTGTGTGGTTGTATGTGTATGGTTCAGTGTGTGGTTGTATGTGTATGGTTCAGTGTGTGGCTGTATGTGTATGGTTCAGTGTGTGGTTGTATGTGTATGGTTCAGTGTGTGGTTGTATGTGTATGGTTCAGTGTGTGCATGCATGTGTATGGTTCAATGTGTGGCTGTATGGTTCAGTGTTTGGCTGTATGTGTATGGTCAGTGTATGGTTGTATGTGTATGGCTCAGTGTGCGGCTGTGTGTGTATGGTGCAGTGTGTGGCTATATGTGTATGGTTCAGTTTGTGGTTGTATGTGTATGGTTCAGTGTGTGGCTGTGTGGTTCAGTGTTTGGTTGTATGTGTATGGTTCAGTGTGTGGTTGTATGTGTATGGTTCAGTGTGTGACTGTATGAGTATGGTTCAGTGTGTTCCTGAATGGTTCAGTGTGTGGTTGTATGTGTATGGTTCAGTGTGTGGTTGAATGTGTATGGTTCAGTGTGTGGCTGTATGTGTATGGTTCAGTGTGTGGATGTATGTGTATGGTTCAATGTGTGGCTGTATGGTTCAGTGTTTGGCTGTATGTGTATGGTTCAGTGTGTGACTGTATGTGTATGGCTCAGTGTGCGGCTGTGTGTGTATGGTTCAGTGTGTGGCTGTATGTGTATGGTTCAGTGTGTGGTTGTATGTGTATGGTTCAGTGTGAGGATGTATGTGTATGGTTCAGTGTGTGGCTGTATGTTTATGGTTCAGTGTGTGGTTGTATGTGTATGGTTCAGTGTGTGGCGGTATGTATATGGTTCAGTGTGTGGTTGTATGTGTATGGTTCATTGTGTGGCTGTATGTGTATGGTTCAGTGTGTGGCTGTATGATTCAGTGTTTGGTTGCATGTGTATGGCTCAGTGTGTGGCTGTATGTGTATGGTTCAGTGTGTGGCTGTATATGTATGGCTCAGTGTGTGGTTGTATGTGTATGGTTCAGTGTGTGGCTGTATGTGTATGGTTCAGTGTGAGGTTGTATGTGTATGGTTCAGTGTGTGGCTGTATGTGTATGGTTCAATGTGTGGTTGTATGTGTATGGTTCAGTGTGTGGCTGCATGTGTATGGTTCAGTGTGTGGTTGTATGTATAATTGTATATGGTTCAGTGTGTGGCTGTATGTATATGGTTCAGTGTGTGGGTGTATGTGTATGGTTCAGTGTGTGGCTGTATGTGTATGGTTCAGTGTGTGGTTGTATGTGTATGGCTCAGTGTGTGGCTGTATGTGTATGGTTCAGTGTGTGGCTGTATGTGTATATTTCAGTGTGTGGCTGTATGTGTATGGTTCAATGTGTGGCTGTATGGTTCAATGTTTGGTTGTATATGTATGGTTCAGTGTGTGGCTGTACGTGTATTAAAGTCTTGGAGAGAATAATGGTTAAGAACATGACTCAATATCTCAAACAAAACAACAAAATGAACCAAGACCAACATGGTTTTCGCACTGGGCGTTCATGCCTCTCCCAACTGCTTGCCCACTATGAAACAATTTTAGAAAAGCTGGAATATAACAAAAATGTTGATGTGGTCTATCTTGATTTCGCAAAAGCCTTTGACAAGGTAGACCACGGCATTTTGTTACACAAGATAAGACAAATGGGCATTACTGGAAAGCTCGGGATGTGGCTGCACTCGTTTCTTACTGACTGGGAGCAGTGTGTAGCAGCTAGCGGTGCAGTGTCTCGGCTGTCGGTGGTCAACAGTTGGGTGCCACAGGGATCGGACCTAGGACCTCTGCTATTTCTGATCCACATATCCGACATAAACAGACACGTCTTACACTCGTCTGTAGCTTCTTTTGCCGATGACACCAGGGTACTGAAGGAAGTTTCTTCAGTATCGGATGCCGAAAAATTACAAACTGATCTGGCATCACTTTACTCGTGGGCAGAGCATAATAACATGTCCTTCAACGACAACAAATTTGAGCATATACATTACAGTTCAGGGGGAATCAATTACAATGCACACACGTTTGCAGCACCGGACGGTTCACATATAGACACCAAGGAGTATATAAGAGACCTAGGAATTACCCTCAGTTGTGACGGAAACTTTGCCCAACATACACAAAATGTGGTAAAGAAGGCACGAAGCCAGGCTGGCTGGATCCTTCGCACTTTCCGAACACGTGAAAGGCTTCGTATGCTGACGTTATACAAGTCACTCATGATACCATTGCTAGAGTATTGTTGTCAGCTGTGGAGTCCGTGGCGAGCAGGAGAGAAGCAGTCACTTGAAACAGTACAACGATCTTTCACCGATAGAATATCTGACGTCCGACATTTAGACTACTGGGCAAGGTTACGTGAACTCGACCTTTACTCACTAGAAAGGCGTAGAGAAAGGTACGCTATATTATACATCTACAAAATATTGACCGAAAAATCGGTAAATAACTTGAATATACGGTTTAGCATCCACCAACGACGGGGTCGGCTCTGCCATATTGAAAGGATATACCCCAGAGCAAGTACAAGAATCAAGACGCTCAAAGAAAACGCTTTTGCTATAAGAGGGCCACTCCTTTTCAATGCACTGCCCAGACACCTGCGTGACTCAACGGAACATAACCTTGAACGTTTCAAGAACCAACTATATAAATTCCTACGGATAATACCCGATCAACCCAAGCTGCCACATTACCACCTATGCGCTGCCAGCAACAGCATCATAGACCAGATGGCGAAGAGACGAGCAGACGGGTTATACTAGTGGCGGCGCATCAGCGTGGCCACGGGCAGCAACTACTGCCTGAAACAACTCATCACAGGAACCATGGGTATGGTTCAGTGTGTGGCTGTATGTGTATGGTTCAGTGTGTGGCTGTATGTGTATGGCTCAGTGTGTGGTTGTATTTGTATGGTTCAGTGTGTGGTTGCATGTGTATGGCTCAGTGTGTGTTTGTATGTGTATTTTCTATGTGATTTAGGGAGGCAAAAGGCAGAACTGCCTATAGCGAGTGCCTCCCCCATAGTTGAAAGAGTGACAGGGCCAAAATCAAGGGACCTTCGAGCCAAAAATGCCTGGACACACGGAGTTTGAAGCTATTTAAGTCATAGGAAGAGGGAAAGACTGATTCTGGGAGAGAGTTTCAGAGCTCAGCTGTTGAGTAGAAGAAGGTTTGAGAGTAACGTTTCACTCCTAGGTTGGAGAGTTGCACTGAGTAGGGGTGGGATTGAGTTGCAAGACGGGTACCACGTGCCCTACGTAAAGGAGGTGGTATACACTGGGAAAGCTCTGAAGAACACTAATTATTATGGTAGCGATAGAATAGCGAGAGAGATGCAACATAGCGGTGGAGAGAGAGAGATTGCAGAGAGTTGGTGAGTGGACAGGAGTTAATGATACGAAAGGCCTTTCTTTCAACTTTGTCTAGGAGAGCGGTGTGAGAGGAACCTCCCCACACATGTGAACAATACTCAATACAAGGACGCACTATGCCCCTGTACAGAGAAAGAAGCTGTGCAGGGGAAAAGAACCCCCTAAAGCGGTTGAGCACACCCAGCTTCTGGGAGGTTGCCTTAGCAAGACTGGTAATATGGTCCTTCCAACTGAGAGCAGAAGAAAAGGAGACACCAAGAATATTGAGAGAAGATGATGGATTGATTTTTGTCTTGTTGAAGAATAAGGGATAGTCCGCTGGGAGTTCCGTACGGGTAGATAGATGGAGATATTGGGATTTGGAAGCATTAAAGGAAACAAGGTTTTCTCTGCCCCAATTGGAGATAGTATTTAGATCATAATTTTAGAGTTCTATGGCTTCATTACGTTTGTTTGTCGTTGAGGGATTGCTGGCTGGGGCATTCTGAAAAAAGTAATGGAGTAGTGTAAGGTTGAGTCGTCTGCGTATGAATGGATGGGAATTGAGGTACAGTTGAGATCATTTATACAAATTAGAAAGATAATAGGACATAGGACAGAGCCCTGAGGAACACCGGAGTTTATAGGGTGAGGAAGTGAACAATGGCCGTCCACAACCGTGGATATGGAACGGCCGGAAAGGAAATTAGAGACAAAGGCACAGATGGAGGGATAGAAACCGAAGGAGGGTAGTTTAGAAATGAAAGATTTGTGCCAGACTCTACCGAAGGCTTTCGATATGTCTAGTGCAATAGAAAAAGTTGTATATGTATGATTCAGTGTGTGGCTGTATTGGTATTGTTCAGTGTGTGGCTGTATATGTAAGGCTCAGTGTGTGGCTGTATGTGTATGGTTCATTCTGTGGCTGTATGTGTATGGTTCAGTGTGTGGCTGTATGTGTATGGTTCAGTGTTTGGTTGTATGTGTATGGTTCAGTGTTTGGTTGTATGTGTATGGTTCAGTGTGTGGCTGTATGGCTCAGTGTGTGTCTGGATGTGTATGGCTCAGTGTGTGGCTGTATATGTATGATTCAGTGTGTGGCTGTATGTGTATGGCTCAGTGTGTGGCTGTATGTATATTGTTCAGTGTTTGGTTGTATGTGTATGGCTCAGTGTTTGGTTGTATGTGTATGGTTCAGTGTGTGGCTGTATGGCTCAGTGTGTGGCTGTATGTGTATGGCTGTATGTGTATGATTCAGTGTGTGGCTGTATGTGTATGGCTCAGTGTGTGGCTGTATGTGTATGGTTCAGTGTGTGGTTGTATGTGTATGGGTCAGTGTGTGGCTGTATGTGTATCGTTCAGTGTGTCGCTGAATGTGTATGGTTCAGTGTGTGGCAGTATAGTTCAGTGTGTGGTTGTATGTGTATGTATCAGTGTGTGGTTGTATGGGTATGGCTCAGTGTGTGGTTGTATGGTTCAGTGTGTGGCTGTATGTGTATGGTTCAGTGTGTGGTATTATGGATATGGCTCAGTTTGTGGTTGTATGTGTATGGTTCAGTGTGTGGCTGTATGGGTATGGTTCAGTGTGTGGTTGTATGTGTATGGTTCAGTGTGTGGCTGTATGTGTATGGTTCAGTGTGTGGTTGTATGTGCACATGTATGGTTCAGTTTGTGGCTGTATGTATGGTTTACTGTGTGGTTGTATGTGTATGGCTCAGTTTGTGGCTGTATGTGGATGGTTCAGTGTGTGGCTGTATGTGTATGGTTCAGTATGAGGCTGTATGGTTTAGTGTGTCGTTGTATGTGTATGGAGCAGTGTGTGGCTGTATGTGTATGGTTCAGTGTGTGGCTGTATGTTGATGGCTCAGTGTGTGGTTGTATGGCTCAGTGTGTGGTTGTATGTGTATGGTTCAGTGTGTGGCTGTATGTGTATGGCTCAGTGGGTGGCTGTTTGTGTATGGTTCAGTTTGTGGCTGTAAGTGTATGGCTCAGTGGGTGGCTGTTTGTGTATGGTTCAGTGTGTGGCTGTATGTGTATGGTTCAGTGTGTGGATGTATGTGTATGGATCAGTGTGTACCTGCAGATGTATGGATCAGTGTGTGGCTGTAAGTGTATGGATCAGTGTATGATTGTATGTGTATGGCTCAGTGTGTGGTTGTATGTGTATGGTTCAGAGTGTGGCTGTATGTGTATATTTCAGTGTGTGGTTATATAGTTCAGTGTGTGGCTGTATGGTTCAGTGTGTGGCTGTATGTGTATGACTCAGTGTGTGGATGTCTGTGTATGGCTCAGTGTGTGGCTGTATGTGTATGGTTCAGTGTGTGGTTGTATGGTTCAATGTGTGGCTGTATGGGAATGGCTCAGTGTGTGGTTGAATGTGTATGGCTCAGTGTGTGGTTGTATGTGTATGGTTCAGTGTGTGGTTGTATGTGTATGGCTGTGTGTGTGGCTGTATGTGTATGGTTCAGTGTGTGGTTGTATGTGTATGGTTCAGTGTGTGGTTGTATGTGTATGGTTTAGTGTGTGGTTGTGTGTGTATGGCTCAGTGTGTGGCTGTATGTGTATGGTTCAGTGTGTGGCTGTATGTGTATGGCTCAGTGTGCAGCTGTGTGTGTATGGTTCAGTGTGTGGTTGTATGTGTATGGTTCAGTGTGTGGTTGTATGTGTATGGTTCAGTGTGAGGTTGTATGTGTATGGTTCAGTGTGTGGCTGTATGTTTATGGTTCAGAGTGTGGTTGTATGAGTATGGTTCAGTGTGTGGCGGTATGTATATGGTTCAGTGTGTGGTTGTATGAGTATGGTCCAGTGTGTGGCTGTATGTGTATGGTTCAGTGTGTGGTTGTATGGTTCAGTGTGTGGTTGTATGAGTATGGCTCAGTGTGTGGCTGTATGTGTATGGCTCAGGGTGTGGCTGTATGTGTATGATTCAGTGTGTGGCTGTATGTGTATGGCTCAGTGTGTGGCTGTATGTGAATGGTTCAGTGTGTGGTTGTATGAGTATGGTTCAGTGTGTGGCTGTATGTGTATGGTTCAGTGTGTGGCTGTATGTGTATGGTTCAGTGTGTGGCAGTATACTGTAGTTCAGTGTGTGGTTGTATGTGTATGGTTCAGTGTGTGGTTGTATGTGTATATTTCAGTGTGTGGTTGTATGGTTCAGTGTGTGGCTGTATGGTTCAGTGTGTGGCTGTATGTGTATGACTCAGTGTGTGGATGTCTGTGTATGGCTCAGTGTGTGGCTGTATGTGTATGGTTCAGTGTGTGGTTGTATGGTTCAGTGTGTGGCTGTATGGGAATGGCTCAGTGTGTGGTTGAATGTGTATGGCTCAGTGTGTGGTTGTATGTGTATGGTTCCGTGTGTGGTTGTATGTGTATGGCTGTGTGTGTGGCTGTATGTGTATGGTTCAGTGTGTGGTTGTATGTGTATGGTTTAGTGTGTGGTTGTGTGTGTATGGCTCAGTGTGTGGCTGTATGTGTATGGTTGAGTGTGTGGTTGTATGGGTATGGCTCTGTGTGTGGCTGTATGTGTATGGCTCAGTGTGTGGCTGTATATGTATGGTTCAGTGTGTGGCTGTATGTGTGTGGTTCAGTGTGAGGTTGTATGTGTATGGTTCAGTGTGTGGTTGTATGTGTATGGTTCAGTGTGTGACTGTATGTGTATGGTGCAGTGTGTGGTTGTATGAGTATGGTTCAATGTGTGGCTGTATGTGTATGGTTGTATGTGTATGGTTCAGTGTGTGACTGTATGTGTATGGCTCAGTGTGTGGCTGTAAGTGTATGGCTCAGTGTGTGATTGTATGTGTATGGCTCAGTGTGTGGTTGTATGTGTATGGTTCAGAGTGTGGCTGTATGTGTATATTTCAGTGTGTGGTTGTATGGTTCAGTGTGTGGCTGTATGGTTCAGTGTGTGGCTGTATGTGTATGGCTAAGTGTGTGGTTGTATATGTATGGTTTAATGTGTGGCTGTATGTGTGTGGCTCAGTGTGTGGCTGTATGTGTATGGTTCAATGTGTGGCTGTATGGTTCAGTGTTTGGCTGTATGTGTATGGTTCAGTGTGTGGCTGTATGTGTATGGCTCAGTGTGCAGCTGTGTGTGTATGGTTCAGTGTGTGGTTGTATGTGTATGGTTCAGTGTGTGGTTGTATGTGTATGGTTCAGTGTGAGGTTGTATGTGTATGGTTCAGTGTGTGGCTGTATGTTTATGGTTCAGAGTGTAGTTGTATGAGTATGGTTCAGTGTGTGGCGGTATGTATATGGTTCAGTGTGTGGTTGTATGAGTATGGTTCAGTGTGTGGCTGTATGTGTATGGTTCAGTGTGTGGCTGTATGGTTCAGTGTGTGGTTGTATGAGTATGGCTCAGTGTGTGGCTGTATGTGTATGGCTCAGGGTGTGGCTGTATGTGTATGATTCAGTGTGTGGCTGTATGTGTATGGCTCAGTGTGTGGCTGTATGTGAATGGTTCAGTGTGTGGTTGTATGAGTATGGTTCAGTGTGTGGCTGTATGTGTATGGTTCAGTGTGTGGCTGTATGTGTATGGTTCAGTGTGTGGCAGTATACTGTAGTTCAGTGTGTGGTTGTATGTGTATGGTTCAGTGTGTGGTTGTATGGGTTTGGCTCAGTGTGTGGTTGTATGGTTCAGTGTGTGGTTGTATGGTTCAGTGTGTGGCTGTATGTGTATGGTTCAGTGTGTGGTATTATGCATATGGCTCAGTTTGTGGTTGTATGTGTATGGTTAGTGTGTGCCTGTATGGGTATGGTTCAAGGTGTGGTTGTATGTGTATGGTTCAGTGTGTGGCTGTATGTGTATGGTTCAGAGTGTGGCTGTATGTGTATATTTTAGTGTGTGATGTGTTGAGTGTGTGGCTGTATGTTTATGGTTCAGCGTGTGGTTGTATGTGTATGTTTCAGTGTGTGGCGGTATGTATATGGTTCAGTGTGTGGTTGTATGAGTATGGTTCAGTGTGTGGCTGTATGAGTATGGCTCAGTGTGTGGCTGTATGTGTATGGCTCAGTGTGTGGCGTTATGTGTATGATTCAGTGTGTGGCTGTATGTGTATGGACCAGTGTGTGGCTGTATGTGTATGGTTCAGTGTATGGTTCAGTGTGTGGCTGTATGTGTATGGTTCAGTGTGTGCTGTATGTGTATGGTTCAGTGTGTGGCAATATACTGTAGTTCAGTGTGTGGTTGTATGTGTATGGTTCAGTGTGTGGGTGTATGGGTTTGGCTCAGTGTGTGGTTGTATGGTTCAGTGTGTGGCTGTATGTGTATGGTTCAGCGTGTGGTATTATGCATATGGCTCAGTTTGTGGTTGTATGTGTATGGTTAGTGTGTGCCTGTATGGGTATGGTTCAGGGTGTGGTTATATGTGTATGGTTCAGTGTTTGGTTGTATGTGTATGGTTCAGTGTGTGATGTGTTGAGTGTGTGGCTGTATGTTTATGGTTCAGAGTGTGGTTGTATGTGTATGGTTCAGTGTGTGACGGTATGTATATGGTTCAGTGTGTGGTTGTATGAGTATGGTTCAGTGTGTGGCTGTATGAGTATGGCTCAGTGTGTGGCTGTATGTGTATGGCTCAGTGTGTGGCTGTATGTGTATGATTCAGTGTGTGGCTGTATGTGTATGGCTCAGTGTGTGGCTGTATGTGTATGGTTCAGTGTGTGGTTGTATGTGTATGGTTCAGTGTGTGGCTGTATGTGTATGGTTCAGTGTGTGCTGTATGTGTATGGTTCAGTGTGTGGCAATATACTGTAGTTCAGTGTGTGGTTGTATGTGTATGGTTCAGTGTGTGGTTGTATGGGTTTGGCTCAGTGTGTGGTTGTATGGTTCAGTGTGTGGCTGTATGTGTATGGTAAAGCGTGTGGTATTATGCATATGGCTCAGTTTGTGGTTGTATGTGTATGGTTAGTGTGTGTCTGTATGGGTATGGTTCAGGGTGTGGTTATATGTGTATGGTTCAGTGTGTGGGTGTATGTGTATGGTTCAGTGTTTGGTTGTATGTGTATGGTTCAGTGTGTGGCTGTATGGCTCAGTTTGTGGCTGTATGTGTATGGCACAGTGTGTGGCTATATATGTATGATTCAGTGTGTGGCTGTATGTGTATGGCTCAGTGTGTGGCTGTAAGTGTATGGCTCAGTGTGTGATTGTATGTGTATGGCTCAGTGTGTGGTTGTATGTGTATGGTTCAGAGTGTGGCTGTATGTGTATATTTCAGTGTGTGATGTGTTCAGTGTGTGGGTGTATGGTTCAGTGTGTGGCTGTATGTGTATAGCTGAGTGTGTTGATGTATGTGTATGGTTTAATGTGTGGCTGTATGTGTATGGCTCAGTGTGTGGCTGTATGTGTATGGTTCAGTGTGTGGCTGTATGGTTCAGTGTTTGGTTGTATGTGTATGGTCCAGTGTGTGGCTGTATGTGTATGGTTCAGTGTGTGGCTGTATGTGCATGGCTCAGTGTGTGGCTGTATGTGTATGGTTAAGTGTGTGGTTGTATGTGTGTGGTTCAGTGTGTGGTTGTATGTGTATGGTTCAGTGTGTGGCTGTATGTGTGTGGTTTAGTGTGTGGCTGTATGGTTCAGTATTTGGTTGTATGTGTATGGTTCAGTGTGTGCTTGCATGTGTATGGTTCAGTGTGTGACTGTATATGTATGGTTCAGTGTGTTCCTGAATGGTTCAGTGTGTGGTTGTATGTGTATGGTTCAGTGTGTGGTTGTATGTGTATGGTTCAGTGTGTGGCTGTATGTGTTTGGTTCAGTGTGTGGCTGTATGTGTATTGTTCAATGTGTGGCTGTATGGTTCAATGTTTGGCTGTATGTGTATGGTTCAGTGTGTGGCTGTATGTGTATGGCTCAGTGTGTGGCTGTGTGTGTATGGTTCAGTAGGTGGCTCTATGTGTATGGTTCAGTGTGTGGTTGTATGTGTAAGGTTCAGTGTAAGGTTGTATGTGTATGGTTCAGTGTATGGTTGTATGTGTATGGTTCCGTGTGTGGCTGTATGGTTCAGTGTGTGGCTGTATGTTTATGGTTCAGTGTGTGGTTGTATGTGTATGGTTCAGTGTGTGGCGGTATGTATGTGGTTCAGTGTGTGGTTGTATGAGTATGGTTCAGTGTGTGGCTGAATGTATATGGTCCAGTGTGTGGCTGTATGGTTCAGTGTGTGGTTGTATGAGTATGGCTCAGTGTGTGGCTGTATGTGTATGGCTCAGTGTGTGCCTGTATGTGTATGATTCAGTGTGTTCTGTATGTGTATGGCTCAGTGTGTGGCTGTATGTGTATGGTTCAGTGTGTAGTTGTATGTGTATGGTTCAGTGTGTGGCTGTATGTGTATGGTTCAGTGTGGGGCTGTATGTGTATGGTTCAGTGTGTGGCAGTATAGTTCAGTGTGTGGTTGTATGTGTATGGTTCAGTGTGTGGTTGTATGGGTATGGCTCAGTGTGTGGTTGTATGGTTCAGTGTGTGGCTGTATGTGTATGGTTCAGCGTGTGGTATTATGCATATGGCTCAGTTTGTGGTTGTATGTGAATGGTTCAGTGTGTGGTTGTATGGGCATGGTTCAGTGTGTGGTTGTATGTGTATGGTTCAGTGTGTGGCTGTATGTGTATGGTTCAGTGTGTGGTTGTATATGCACATGTAAGGTTCAGTTTGTGGCTGTATGTATGGTTTACTGTGTGGTTGTATGTGTATGGCTCAGTTTGTGGCTGTATGTGTATAGTTCAGTGTGTGGCTGTATGTGTATGATTCAGTGTGCGACTGTGTTGTATGGCTCAGTGTGTGGTTGTATGGCTCAGTGTGTGGATGTATGTGAATGATTCAGTGTGTGGCTGTATGTGTATGGCTCAGTGGGTGGCTGTTTGTGTATGGTTCAGTGTGTGGCTGTAGGGTATGGCTCAGTGGGTGGCTGTTTGTGTATAGTTCAGTGTGTGGCTGTATGTGTATGGTTCAGTGTGTGGATGTAGGCTATGTGTATGGATCAGTGTGTGGCTGTTTGTGTATAGTTCAGTGTGTGGCTGTATGTGTATGGTTCAGTGTGTGGATGTAGGCTATGTGTATGGATCCGTGTGTGGCTGTAGATGTATGGATCAGTGTGTGGCTGTAAGTGTATGGCTCAGTGTGTGATTGTATGTGTACATAGCCTAGAACAAATTAAGACCAGATGTAGGGAAGAACTGAAAATGAGAGTTGAGATGGCAATAGACATGGGGACTTCAAATTGGCTCACATCATTACCAATAAAGGAGAAAGGCTTCAGCTTAAATAAACAAGAATTCAATGATGCCGTAGCCTTGAGGTATGGGTGGCCAGTTTCGAACCTGCCGCTGAAATGTGCATGCGGTGAAATAAACAACCCAGACCACTGTATGACCTGTAAGAATGGAGGATTCATCTGTATCCGGCATGATGAAGTACGAGACATCACTGCACAAATTAGCATATGGTGTTATGTAATTTCGTGGAAATTTCATATAGATTTTTGCCAATGTGTTTTTCTTTTAATGATTATGATCCATTATCTACAAAAATCGTGTTTGGCATTTTTTTGGATGCCATCTTGGAATAATGGCGGCCATCTTGAATTTTCGGCATAAAATATGGATATTTTGCCCATCTGTGCAAATTCTAAGCCCTTTATACATTATATTTTGTTTAATTATTAACACAAATGATGACTAAGATGTTTGTATCATGAAATAAAGTCATGGCATTCAATATTTTGAATGACAGGACATATACAGACCTCTAAATCCAAGATGGCGGCTAATTTTACGAGAATTTGTTCATTTGCTTTTTTGTTTTTTCTATTTTTGTTTTCTTTGTTCACAGAACATGGAAACCAAGCGACGCAAGATAGAAAACAACTACAGACAGTGCATCGTATGTCAAGAAAATACAAATGAAACAGTCAGTACACCAAAGCCAGACAGCTATATTTGTTTCCTGGAGTGTGTCAGAGAAAGGTCAGACTATGGAGAACAAAAATACATATCTATGTCGCAACGTCTGGTTAATCTGGAGCCGCAAAATTTTCAAACTAACAGTGCAGTGTGGCACCAGAAATGCTATGCTGAGGCCACGAACAAAACAGACATACAGCGAGCCAAGACCCGCCACAGCAAAGCCCTCGAGAAGGGTGATACCACAGTACTGATCAGACGAAAAGGTCGGCCACCGAGCAGTCGTACACCAAGTGTTCCATCTACGTCACATACAGGATCACAACGGAAAGTAACACGTTCGTCCATTCCAAAGGTGCGAAAAGAATTGTGTTTCTTCTGTCAAAGAGCGACAGCTGAAAATACTCACATGTGCCAAACCGAAAACATTGGGGAGCAAATAGCAGCTGTGGTAAAAGAAAGTGACAACACAACCTGGAAAATAAACTATTCGGAACTGCTGAATGAGAAAGATGCTTTTTCGAGAGACTTACTGTATCATAAGTCATGTATGACCATTGAATGGCAGAAGCTAACAACTCGCAGAAAGCAGGAAACAACACTGGAATTTGATGCTGGAATTCCAGATATTGAAGGTGACAGAAAGTTTATTGCTGCAGAGGTACATTTGTTCAGTCAGCTGCAGGACCGGACATCTTCTGGAGAATTTATTCCAGTCAGTGAAGCGCAGAATGACTATCAACAAATCATGCATCAGCATAATCTCCCACATACAGTTTCTCGTCAGTGCCTGAAGGAAAAGATCCGACAGCATGTTGATGGTGTTGCCTTCACAAGTTCTGCCAATCCAGCAAAATCAGATTTGATCCATTCTTCCGGTGTTGCTGATGCCGCAATACGGCAAACTTCAACTTTGAATGACAAAGAAGAGATGACTACAATACTCAAATGCGCAAAAATAGTCCGCACAGCTATTGACCAATCCAAGCCATGGGAGTTTGAGGGCTCAATCAGCAACCAAGAAAATTTCATCCCAAATGAGTTGATCTGGCTGTTGAAATGAATCGCTCAGGGTGACACAGCAGTTGTTTCAGAAGTCCGAAGTCAAGAAGTACATTCTAGATGCACAAACTTGGCTCAAATGATAATTCAGAGCCACAAAACCAAGAGGCAGATCAGGCACCAACCTAAGTCTTGTGCAAGCTCATTTCGAAGCAGAAAAGAGACTCCCCTCACTTTAGGGCTATCACTGCACTTCTATCATGCCAAAAGAAGCAAGAAAACGATAGACATATTGTCAAATACTGGAGCTGGAGTATCATATCATCATGCTACAGAACGTGTTGGTCAGCTTGCAGCTGCTGTCCAGGAAAACATGGCGGACAACCAAGGTGTCTATGTACCCCCTAACCTTTTTGTTGGGCAGCCACTCAGGGCATCAATAGACAACATCGACGCACAAGTAGATACTAAAGATGGAAAGAATTCGTTTCATGCACTTGCTTCAGCTGTCTATCAAACTCACGTTGACAATGGTGAAGCTGCCAAAATCTCAAAGCCTTTGCATCTGAAACCTCATGGCGCCTCTAGTACACTGAAAGATGTACCAAAGACTGGAGTGGCCTTGAGCCCTTGCACCATAACAGGGACTCCAAAGCCAACATTGAGCCCCCATTACGTGGAGTTTGAGCCGCTACAGCACCAGGACTGCTTAGCGGACTCATCAGTGCAGGACACTGCTTGGCTATTGGCTCGATATATCAACAGATCAAATGT
The DNA here is from genome assembly GCA_032716605.1 of Paralithodes platypus. Classification (NCBI taxonomy): domain Eukaryota; kingdom Metazoa; phylum Arthropoda; class Malacostraca; order Decapoda; family Lithodidae; genus Paralithodes; species Paralithodes platypus. The sequence continues at coordinate 8,206,737 of CM064542.1, forward strand.
ACCAGAATCTACTGATCCAATTGAAGACGCAAATACTCAGCAAGTCCCACTGTGGTCCGCGTTCAATTCACTACTGTCCGTGTCAACCAAAAAGATAGATAACATCCATGCACTCCCGCTGATAATTGCTCCACCACAGGACTGGGACAACTTGGTTACAGCGTTGGTTGGACTTAACAAACTCAACCAGATGGTAGTAGGTGATAATCATCCACAACCTGTGTGTGTGTATGGCTTGATATGGATCTCTACAAACGTGCCTTTAAGCTGGCTTACCTACAGCCAGACACCTATGCTGACAAGTGGATCCTTTCTCCGGTCAATTCCATATTGAATTATGTGCCTTGCGTTGTCTTGGTAAAACAGTCGAAGGAAGTGGCCTTGATGAGTTGTGGGTCGAAAGTGGCTTGTATGGCACAGCTGTTGTCAGTCAGATACTGAGCGGGAATAACTTCAGACGAGCAGTTAGATGTCACCAAATTACCTTGCACGTATTTTCAGATCTGTACTTTGAGGCATTCTTCGAGGAACATCCGGAAATCTACCCTGCAATGAAAGATGCAGCTGTGATCCTCTCAAATGCATGCAAAATGCACAGTGATATTGGCAAATGTCAACATGCCTTAGTGCAAAAGATTCAAGAGCTCGAGCTACCAAAACTGATGCGTGATTTTGACTCAAAATGCCAGAAGTACCCAATGTTTAGGTGGGTCCGGATGTATATGCAGCAAGTTGAGAATCTCTTGCGGTTCCAAAGGAGCACACGACGTGGCATGTGGGACGTCCAATTGGGATCACTGGAAAATATGTGTGTTTGGTTTTTCGCATACAATAGAATGGACTATGCGATGCACATTCCTGAATATATTGCCAGTATGTACAGCCTAAAGGATACTCACCCTGACATCTGGGAAGAGTTTGTGAATGGCGGCTTTGTGGTCCAAAAGAGTGGAGTGAATTTCACAGCCATCGGAGTTGACCAGACCCAAGAGCATGTTAACAAAACACACAAAGCAGATGGAGGAATCGACAGGATCACCACCAGTCCAGAAACCCTGCTCAAGTATTGCCTGAGTACAACTGAGCTTTGACGTTTGTCCAAGGAAACTGAAGAAATGCTTGGTTTGGCATCTGATGTTCCAACTCGGCACCATGATCTGTCACGAGAAAACTTCAGCAGCAGGAGAAACAAGTACACTGCCTGAAGGAAGTTCTGCGCAAATCAAATCCTTTTAAGGTAGGAGAAACAAGTTATGGCACAGAACATAAGCTTGTACAACTCACTAAAAACATCATCATCAAGGAAGATGTGCAGGAAAATATTCTTGGCACGGTGGAACGTGGTTCATCTGCATATCAGAAGTTTGTGGACGAACGAATTTGCGGTGATCAGAACCTCTGGGGAAAGATGACGAAAGTGAAACATCTAGGCTGGAACGACAACAACAAATCCACTCGCACAAAGATTGGAGGAGAACAAGTTACTTTGAAAGCTTCAAACTCGTTGATGTTAAGGCTTCTGATCCTGACCCGATCATCCAGAGATGTTGACTTGAAGGAAGCTCTCAGCACATACGAGTTTTCCCCAATCAATCACATGCTGATGACACCAGATGGCTTGTTGCATCCATGCAACGACAAATCACAGCTCATTCACCATCTGGAGAACCATGGATCAGCTGAAAATGGCCAAGCTGATGCACATTTACTGGATGACTTACCACTTGATAGAGCTTCTATTATCATCGATGCCATGGCAGTAGTTCATGAGATGGCCGTTTTCAAGGACAAAATATCATCATGTGGAGACCTGGCAGAGCATTTCGTCAATGCCATCAACTCCAAAAGTCACCCTTACTCAAAGTGCTACGTGGTGTTTGACCAATACTGCCAGTCCTCATTGAAAGAGATAACAAGACAGCGTCGCAGTGGAGCCAAGGTTTCCAGGGGAACAGAATACAAAGTCGACAGAAACACGCGTATTAAAGATCTCAACAAGTTCCTCAGTAGTACCAAGACGAAGGAGCTTCTGACAATATTATTGGCCCAACAGATTGTTGTCAACTGCACAGCAGACGTAACCACTATCACTTGTCAAGGTGTCCAGTCGAACACATCTGGCAGTTGTCATGCTGCCAAGCATGACGAGGCGGATACGTTGCTGATATACTACGCCAGTGAAGCACGCAAACTTGGACTTACTGTTCACATCTACTCCCAGGACACAGATGTGCTGGTACTTGCCATACACATTTTGGCAGTCTTAGGCGAGGATGCAGCTATGATAATGGGCACTGGAACCAATCGACGTGTACTGCCTTTGTTGCCTATCCAAAATGCACTTGGTGAGGAACGTGCTCAAGCCTTGATGGGATTTCATGCCATAAGCGGGTGTGACACAACTGGAAGGATATTCGGTAAGAGCAAAACTTCATGGTGGAAGGCGTTTATGGACTGTGGTGATGACATTGTTGGTGCACTTGCTCGTCTGGGACAGGAGAGTGAACCATCCTGTGAAGTTCTGGGTCTTTGTGAAGCATTCATCTGCAAGTTACTCGGTCCAAAGAACGCAGGTATTAGTCATGCTGCGGCACTCAGATGGTTTCATGTTCGTGGACTCAACACCAAACAAGGAATCAAGAAGCTGCCCCCAACACAAGGATCATTGCATGAGCACATTCGACGGGCACATTACCAGTGCTTAATCTGGAGGCAGGCCTTAATTCCACAACCAACCGTTCCAGCACCAACTGAATTGGGATGGTCCATCAGTGACACTTCGGGACATTTCGTTCCCAAGTTAAGCAGAATACCTCTGGCTCCAGATTCCATCTTACAGTTGGTTCGGTGTAAATGCACAAAGAGTCAATGTAGTGGGCGACGTTCCTGCCGCGAAAACCAAATGCCCTGCACAGAGTTGTGCAAGTGTGATCCAGATGGATGTAAAAACTTGGCTGATGTGGGCGAAGCTAGTGACGAATCTGACACTGAATGAGTATCAGACTTGACATGAACTTGTCTCAGGAACATAACATAGTAACTGTTCTTTTATTTAAACAATCAAAGTGTCTCATTTTTGCAACAGAGGTTAACTGTCATACTGTCTTTTGATAAAAAAATACCAAAAAATGTCTAAATCTGATGGCAAGTAAAAGTATTATATAAACGTATTTTACAATCATTTCTTCTCACAGAATTTGACTTATGATAAAATAATAAAAAAATACTGCTTTACTCATTGCATTGATATGCACAAATATAGGGTACATCACACTTCACACCCCCATAGAAAGTCAAACGGTTCGAAACTTGTGCAATTAGCGGCAACAAATTTCCGTTTTTGGCGATACCACCCGATCTTCTTTAACAGGCTAAACAAATGTCAAGATGACCTCAGAAAAAATGCCAAACATATTTTTCATGCTCCTAGTACTCTAGGCTAACAAAAAAAAACACATTGGCAAAAATCTATATGAATTTTCCACGACAGCCAAAAAATGTGACATAGCAGCATGTACTAAATGCTGGACGAGGTGTGCCATGATGTCAGAATCGAACCGGAACTTCTGCCTATGGACGGACAGCGCTTGGCCCACAATACTGCAAATACTTCAAATGAAGCAAGAGTGGACGTAAGTGCTCGAGGTTTTTGGACTAGGGGACAACGGGCTTTTTTCGACATCAGAATCTTCAACCCAAGAGCACAAACATATCGTGAGCGAGGACACAAGGCGGCATACTTGAGAAACGAAAGTGAGAAAAAATGCGCTTATGAAGAAAGAATTTTGAACAGGGATCAAGGAAGCTTTACTCCTCTGGTCTTCTCATCGTCGGGAGGTATGGAACCTTCTGCAAGTGTCTTCTGTTACGTCCTGGGATATATAAACACTGGGCTCTTTCTATTGGACTAGGTATGCGGCAACAAGTAACAACGGAAAACGCTAGATCCAACCCTTATCTATAAACCCAGGCAACAAACCACCCTAAACCGTCAAGAGTCCTGCCTGGACAACGAGGTATCCTATGGCTCGGTTACAGGGTGCACGGACTATAGACTGCTGATAGTCAAGCAGGCTATATAAAAGATCACACAATTAAGTTGACTTAAAGCTTCAAGGAAAAGATAGATAACGGAAATAAATTGCAGAAACAATTTAATAACAAACTAGAAGAAAGCACATTTAACGTTACGTTAATTAACACAACTAATCACCCCTGCGTGAAAGAAGGTGAAAGCAAACAGTCCTCAAAACATCGTACCGGTAGACAAGATGCGGGTTTCTAAACTTCATGCGGCTACTGTAGGATCTGATGCTTAGCAAAGAAAATACGTTACGGATTTAGAGAACTCTTAACTCATAAGCAGGAATAAATACTAGTGATAGGCCATACAGTGTATAATGGCATAGGTATAATTAAATAAAGGCAGCAACTCGCAACATAACCACATACAGGTGTGCTTCTCACTCTTAGTCAGGCAAGCCTGCTCGGACAGAGTCTCTAAGCCACACCCTGACTCACAATGCTCACAAAAACGGTAAACTGTGGCATAATAACAAGCATACAGAGATGATAAACCCCTAGCTGTTAATCTGCCAGGTGGCAGAGGTCTAGCCGGAAGGATATAGGCTTCGGATACCCGGGCTGAGCCACCTGCTCTAGCCTAGGGACGTTCCCAAGTCTGTGCGCCAAATTACTCTAATTGAAAGGGTGCTCTCTTGAGAGACTCAGATCGCAAGTATCTGACTCTCTCCTGGCGACCCTAAAACAAAAGCAAGACGTGCTAGCGCAGTGCTGAGTGGACTAGGCAAGGGCCCTCACACAACACAACACTAGACACACAGGCACACAGACAAGAAAATGCCCCCAGACTCCCACGGGTATCCTAGTAAAGTCGTGCGGGTCCACAGGACTCGCACCAGCAGACTTTACTTAAAGGATCGCAAAAAGCCTCCCCTCCGGTCTAGCCCCTGCTAACCTGACACAAGAACACACTAGCAAGCATGAAACCACCAAATATGAGACAACAAAAAAGCTTCCTAGGTCTCATTAACAATTACATCTCCGCATAAGGCCCAAAATCCTATCTAGTTATCTGAGAGCTCGTCGTTAATACAATAATAGATATAAGGTCTATCAAGGGGATGGGATAATTAAATAGATTGGTGAAGTAGTGGAAGGAAGGTATACAAAGTAAGAGAGAAAGTTTCTAAGTGGGGTTGAGAGGGATAGATATCAAGGGGGTCCGAAGGGTACGACAGTGAGGTGAGCTCTGAGTCTTGAATCTGTCTGGACCCCACCCTAGGCATGCGAAATACATCACATGCTTGGCAACACTCAACACAGTTGCCGGGTCAAAATCCTCTACCCCTTGCGTGAGTCGAAACTAAGCCTAACGTTGCAATCAAATTGGCAACATCAGGCTCGTCCCAAGCTAGACTCTCCGCGCGAAGCAACGTCCCCCAGCCGGTCTCTCTCTCCCGCTCGTCTCCTCCCACTCTCACTAGACTTACATCTTATATATTATAATGAAACAATCAACTATCGAGAATAAAATATACTAAGATGCGTTGGTTAAGAATAAGGGCAGCTTCAAGCTGTGAAACAACATAAGAATATCCCAGACATTAGTTACATTATCGTAGGATATATACTAAGGAAAAGCCGGCCGGCCGGCTGCCGCCAGCCGGTTTCTAAACGGCTGGGCAGCCGACGTGCGCGCATGCCCGCACGTGGCTACTATGCAGGAGCGTCACACCTCCGCCAAGATATAAGACCCTTGACTAAGTTCTTCATATCTAACAGAAAGCTTCTCATAGTACCACACACTGTTGCGACACAAGGCACTATATATAAAAAAAATAAAGACTGTTGCGCTCCACCGAGCAAGTTCAACTAACTTAGCGACAATAAGCGAAAACATTCAACTTAGATACTGCTACAACATCTTATACACAATTCTACACGTTATAAAAATAAAGAGTTTTTATAAGGTTTTTGCTTTTTTAATTTGTTTTTTTCGGCTGAACTACAGTGACAGCCTATTTTCCTCCACACTCAACCCTCAATCCTGTGGCAGTCTAACCAACATCATCCACCCTTGATAGACAATCCGCTATCACGTTATCAGAACCGGCAATATGGCGTATGTCCAGATTATACTCCTCAAGCATGAGTGACCACCTGGTCAGCCTCATATTCCGGTTATGAAACTGATTCAAGAATTTCAGAGGGTGATGATCGGTATAAACCACTACGACTGGTCCGAAAGCAGGAACAAATACATCGAAGTGCCTGAGCGCCAGCACTATCGCCAGGAGTTCTTTTTCAATTACAGAGTAATTCCTTTGTGCACTATTGAATTTTTTACTGTAAAAACTCACTATATGTTCGATACCTTCATCATCTGTCTGTAACAAGACAGCCCCAGCCCCTACGCCACTGGCATCAGTCGCCAGCTGAAAAGGTCTGATGAAGTTCGGGGCCCTGAGTATGGGGTGGGTACATAACAGGTGTTTCACCAAGGAAAACGCCTCTGCACAATCAGGAGACCACCGGAACTTCTTGTCCTTAGATAATAAGTCAGTTAAAGGTGCAAGTACAGTCGAATAGCCTTTGATGAAGCGACGATAATAGCCTATCATACCTAGAAACTGCATGATTTGTTTCTTAGTCGTAGGCTGGGGAAACTGATCGATGGCTTTGATCTTTGTCTGTGGAGGGCACACCTGACCAATCCCCACCTCGAACCCCAGGTACAAAACTGTGGCTTTGACAAAATCGCACTTACCCAGGTTTACCACCAAACCTGCTTCATTCAGTTTATTAAAAAGCTGTCCGATGTGAGCACAGTGACTGTTAAAATCATCGTCGTATATTATGACATCATCTAGGTACACCGTACAGTTGGGAATGTCGGCTACAATGTCGTTCATTAATTTCTGAAACGTTGCAGGGGCATTTTTCAGCCCGTATGGCATAACATGGCAACGATATGTGGCACCGTCCACCACAAACCCACACACCTCTCGCGCTCGCTCAGACAAGGGCACTTGCCAATAACCCTTAACAAGGTCTATCTTAGTGAGGAACTTGGCTTTTCCTATCTTATCCACACTGTCGTCCACGCGAGGGAGAGGGTAGGCATTTGTGGGGGTTAAACCATTCAACCTGCGGAAATCTATACAAAACCGCACCTTGCCATCTGGTTTGGGCTGCAGTGTGACGGGGGAAGTCCACCTTACTGCACCCTCAAAAATCAGCCCACGTTTCAGCATATAATCCAGCTCTTCCCTAAGTGCTGGTAATTTAATAGGGGGAACACGGTATGGCACTGATTTAAAGGGCGGGTGGTCCCCAACATCGACATCGTGCACCGCTTGAGTAGTGAGGCCAGGATGCTCCGCGAAAACAGCTGGGTTTGAATCAAACAAGTGCTGCACAGCTACACGCTGTTGCTCAGGCAGGTGCAATATCAACTCGTGAGCCACTTGTCTACCGCCCAATGATCCGCGGAAACATGACAATCCCAATTATCCTCCCCCGCAGCTTGACTGTCCCTTCCTCCTTCTCCACCACGATCGCTGCAGATCAACACCGGGACAGTGAGAGGCTCGGAGGGGCGCCTCACATACTCTTTCATCAGATTTACATGGCAAAGTTGGTTCTTTTTCTTACAATCAGGAGTAGCTACTAAATAGTCGAGATCAGAAACCTTCCTTACAACCCGATACGGACCAGAATACTTGGCAGACAAGGGTTGTCCCACCAGAGGCAGTAGTATCAGTACCTCCTGATCTACTTCAAACTCCCTCAGCTTCACCTTCTGGTCGTATCTGTCCTTCATCTGAGCTTGTGAACTCTTAAGGTTCCGACCTGCTACCTCCAAGATCTTTAGCATTCTCTCACGGCTTTCAACTACATACTTTAGAAGCGAGCATGGCTTTGTGACTCCCTCCCAAATCTCCTTGACTATGTGGAGGGGCCCCCTGACCCTGTGTCCAAAAACCAACCCGTTCGGGCTAAATCCCAAGCTCTCCCCAGGTACTTCTCTCGCAGCAAATAAAACGTATGGGAGACCTAGATCCCAGTCCTTCCCATTTTCCATGCAATAACACCGCAACATACTCTTGAGAGTCGAGTGCCACCTTTCCAAAACTCCCTGACTCTCGGGATGGTAGGCAGATGAAACCACAGACACTATCCCATGTTGCTGCATGGTCTGCTTAAACAGAGCAGAAGTAAAATTGGATCCCTGATCAGACTGGATCTCCTGAGGGTAGCCATAACGAGAGAAATATACAAGTAGGTCTTAGCCATCCCGTTGCGCATGGGGTAAGCATCTGGATACCGTGTTGGTACATCCATTACCGTTAGTACAAATTTATTGCTGGCACTAGTGGGGGGCAATGGGCCAACCATATCAATAACTACTTTGCTGAAGGGCGGCCAAATGACAGGGATGGGTAGTAACGGGGCTCTCGGGATGACCTGATTGGGTTTCCCAACAACTTGACGAGTGTGACACTGTGACACCCATGACACGACACTCGCCTTTAACCCAGAACTCGGCCACCAGAAAAGCTTGCTCAGAGCTGCCTCCGTCTTACGTGCCCCCAGGTGCCCTGCCAAAGGCACATCATGAGCTAATCTCAATAAGCTCTCACGGCACACCCTCGGTACTACTAACTGGTCCAATAATCCTGACCCGCCATCCCACTTTTTCTCGGGATCCTGATGTCCCCGATACAAGATCCCCTCGGACAAGAAAAAATCACCAGGCTGCGCATCCCCATCGCTCTCCAGTTCGACAGCACCATTACCACACGCCCTGACTTCAGGATCTTCCAGCTGCAAGGAACATATATCAGCAGGTGCGAGATTATCCAAGTTCATCTTAAATAATTTGTTTCCAACTCCAATGTCCCGCTGAGCCATCCTTTCCTCACACTGCGCATAACGATGTTGTCGCAGAGTCTCTTCTGGCCCTGCACCTGCACTAGCGGTGACAGGCCCCGGGGCCTCTCCAGACTCTAACATAGGTGCCAATAATGAGTCACCAAGAAACACTGCCGGCTCAAAACTCTCCAATTGACCAACACTTCCCGTGTTCTTGTGACCTTTCCTCCGCGGTTTGATAGACTGAGGTGGTGGCTGCAAGGCTCCGGATGTCTGAGAACGCGTCACAACACACGCCATGGTTTGTATGCTACACTTCTCAACCCACTCCTGTTCCTCCCTACTAACGTCGGCCGCCTTCTCGGCAACGACCAAGGGTGAAACCTTAGAAGCAGGCACCGCAAAGTCGTTGCCGAGGAGGAGGTCGACGCCCCCAACAGGCAAGTTCTCTACAATTCCGACATCCAGCTCCTTCACCACACCACCCACCTCCAGCTCCATCCGCACCAGCGGGTAGGACTTTGTAGCATTGATCCCCTGAACTACCACCACCCGAGCAGCGTTAATCGGCCTACCAGTAAAGTTCTTTAACAAGGTCTGATAAGCCCCAGTATCACGCAATAGCTTAACTCCTCGCCTTTCGCAAGCCCACCTCACAAAACCATGCCCTCTATGACCCCCAAAGACGTCGCGGACAGGGTTCGAGCCTTCCGGACTCTTGAACACAGGCTGTGTCCCAACCTCTGACGAACTACCCTTGGCAAACTCAGAAGATATAGGCGACACCCCTATGCTGCGGGCCAATGACACAACCTTGTTTGGTGGCTTGTTCGGACAAGCATTTGCAAAGTGACCCTCCTTGTAACATGCAAAGCACTCTTTACTCTTTGGTTTCCCTTGGGAGTGGGAGGTACCATTAGACTTCTTATACGGGACAGTATTTGGTTTATGTTCAGTTTTATTGTCAGTGCTAGATGGTTTTGTGTATTTATGTGTATCAAAATTCTTGGGAGGGGGAGGGGTACGATCCTTTGCACCCGACTCACTCCTAGCTGCTGCTCCGCACCCTCGAATTAATGACAGTCGGTCAGCCATTTCTGCTGCCTCCTGGAGAGTTCTAGGATTATTTTCCTTTATATTTAATGTTAAGTCCCCGCCTGTGCACTTAAAGAACTGCTCCAAGAGAACCAGCTCACTCAACTCCTCAAAAGTAGTTGCCCTCTCAGAACGCAGCCAATGTCGTAGTGCATCAGACAAGTCCCGGGCGTGTTCTAGGAAGGTACTATCCTTGCCCTTAATAACACCCCGAAACTTCAAGCGGTAAGTTTCTGGTTGTAACTCATAGGCCCTTAGCACAGCCTTGTTTAGCTCATCATAAACTACACAGGACTCTAAAGGTAGTGCATCATACGCTTTTAGCCCCTTTCCTAGGAGTCTTGATGAAACTAATGCTGCCCACTTTTCCTGAGGCCACTGGTGTTCCTGACACTTCTTCTCAAATCGCATAAAAAACTCAGTCACACATGATTCATCGAACACAAGAACTAGTTTAAGCAGGTGCGACAATGATTGGTCCCAATGTCGGTTACCTCCCCCAATATTTCGCCCTGTTACCTCCACTCGAGATCTCTCCAGCTCCCTGTCAGCCCGATACCTAGTAGACTCTGCCTGCAGTTCAGCCTCTCGTATAGCTGTTCTCTCTGCGGCCTCAGCCTGAGCTCTAGCAACCTCAGCCTGCACACTAGCCTGTCTCTCGGCAGCCTCAACCTGAGCTCTAGCCTGTCTTTCGGTAGCCTCAACCTGAGCTCTAGTAACCTCAACCTTGGCCATCTCAAGCCGAAACAACAAATCTGGAGTCAACCCTTGAGGAGGGGAACGTGAATTTAATGGAGAGGGTCCTTGTGATTGAATTCCACGCTGCCATTGACCATCAACTTGGGGGTATGTACTAAATTCAGGCACCCTGACGTTTGATATGGGGGTAGAGTGGAGGGGGGGCTGGGGACCGGGGCCCCCAGTCACCTCTCTACCCAGGTCTCTCCCTTCTAAACCCAATATCAAAGTCCTCAGCTGATCTTTCCTCATGCCACTTAAACCCTGGTGACCCTGAAGACCTGCCACACATTTTAAGCCATACTTATTCAGCTTCAACACCCTGGCAGCGGTAAGAGGCACCTCTAAAAATCTTTTAGCACCCTCCTCGCTATCGACTAGCCACTCCACAGGTCTTTCTCCCTCCGAGCCCGTATCGTGACCTGACCCATCACTGTGTTCCGATGTATTAGACATGTTTGTGTACTGCAGTAATTATCACGGTTATAGAATGTGCCTTATCTCCTATGCAAGTATGTATATACTAATGTTATTTAAAGTCTTTAATGTGTTATATTGGTTGCTCCAAAAAAAAAACTCTATGTCCACTGTATTCCTCTAATCCTATGGAATCTCAAAACAAATGACCACTGTATTCCTCTGTTCAGTAAATCCTATGCAAGGTCGCCATTTGTTACGTCCTGGGATATATAAACACTGGGCTCTTTCTATTGGACTAGATATGCGGCAACAAGCAACAACGGAAAATGCTAGATCCAACCCTTATCTATAAACCCATGCAACAAACCACCCTAAACCGTCAAGAGTCCTGCCTGGACAACGAGGTATCCTATGACTCGGTTACAGGGTGCACGCACTATAGACTGCTGATAGTCAAGCCGGCTATATAAAAGATCACACAATTAAGTTGACTTAACACCTTACGAGCGGCCTATGCGGTTTATTTATGTGTACCGCACAGCGGGGTGTTTTTAGCCAAAATAGGGCTGTTTACGTGATCATTTTCATGCCTAAATAAGACCCAGAACGTAAAACAAGTACCTATCCCTGAAAGGGCATAAACAGAGCTTTCGAATGACACCATAACGATCCTTGTATGATGGATAGTTTTCTTGCAATAACCGTGCAACGCGAGTGCAAAAAGCAGGTAATTCGGTACTTTCAGTACATAATTGAGTATGTAGCGAGTGAGAGAGGGAGGAGGGAGATGAGATTTGTGTCAGTAGGTTCGCCGCGGTGGTCTGGAGCAGTCATACGCTCGCTAGTCTCCTGCCACCACTTGTCTCTCTCTCAGCCACATTACGTGCTGAAATTGCCACTCGACCTATGTCGAGCGCCGCCACATAGTCCAGCTTTATTTAACTCGACTTATGTTGCTCGCCGCTAAATAAGGGTTAAAGCTTCAAGGAAAAGATAAATAACGGAATTAAATTGCAGAAACAATTTAATAACAAACTAGAAGAAAGCACATTTAACGTTACTTTAACCCTTATTTAGCGGCGAGCAACATAAGTCGAGTTAAATAAAGCTGGACTATGTGGCGGCGCTCGACATAACTCGAGTGGCAATTTCAGCACGTAATGTGGCTGAGAGAGAGAGACAAGTGGTGGCAGGAGACTAGCGAGCGTATGACTGCTCCAGACCACCGCGGCGAACCTACTGACACAAATCTCAGCTCCCTCCTTCCTCTCTCACTCGCTACATACTCAATTATGTACTGAAAGTACCGAATTACCTGCTTTTTGCACTCGCGTTGCACGGTTATTGCAAGAAAACTATCCATCATACAAGGATCGTTATGGTGTCATTCGAAAGCTCTGTTTATGCCCTTTCAGGGATAGGTACTTGTTTTACGTTCTGGGTCTTATTTAGGCATGAAAATGATCACGTAAACAGCCCTATTTTGGCTAAAAACACCCCGCTGTGCGGTACACATAAATAATAAAGCCGCTCGTAAGGTGTTAATTAATACAACTAATCACCCCTGCGTGAAAGAAGGTGAAAGCAAACAGTCCTCAAAACATCGTACCGGTAGACAAGATGCGGGTTTCTAAACTGTATGCAGCTATTGTAGGATCTGATGCTTAGCAAAGAAAATACGTTACGGATTTAGAGAACTCTTAACTCATAAGCAGGAATGAATACTAGTGATAGGCCATACAGTGTATAATGGCCTAGGTATAATTAAATAAAGGCAGCAACTCGCAACATAACCACATACAGGTGTGCTTCTCACTCTTAGTCAGGCAAGCCTGCTCAGACAGAGTCTATAAGCCACACCCTGACTCACAATGCTCACAAAAACGGTAAACTGTGGCACAATAACAAGCATACAGAGATGATAAACCCCTAGCTGTTAATCTGCCAGGTGGCAGAGGTCTAGCCAGAAGGATATAGGCTTCGGATACCCGGGCTGAGCCACCTGCTCTAGCCTAGGGACGTTCCCAAGTCTGTGCGCCAAATTACTCTAATTGAAAGGGTGCTCTCTTGAGAGACTCAGATCGCAAGTATCTGACTCTCTCCTGGCGACCCTAAAACAAAAGCAAGACGTGCTAGCGCAGTGCTGAGTGGACTAGGCAAGGGCCCTCACACAACACAACACTAGACACACAGGCACACAGACAAGAAAATGCCCCCAGACTCCCACGGGTATCCTAGTAAAGTCGTTCGGGTCCACAGGACTCGCACCAGCAGACTTTACTTAAAGGATCGCAAAAAGCCTCCCCTCCGGTCTAGCCCCTGCTAACCTGACACAAGAACACACTAGCAAGCATGAAACCACCAAATATGAGACAACAAAAAAGCTTCTTAGGTCTTCCGCATAAGGCCCAAAATCCTATCTAGTTATCTGAGAGCTCGTCGTTAATACAATAATAGATATAAGGTCTATCAAGGGGATGGGATAATTAAATAGATTGGTGAAGTAGTGGAAGGATGGTATACAAAGTAAGAGAGAAAGTTTCTAAGTGGGGTTGAGAGGGATAGATATCAAGGGGGTCCGAAGGGTACGACAGTGAGGTGAGCTCTGAGTCTTGAATCTGTCTGGACCCCACCCTAGGCATGCGAAATACATCACATGCTTGGCAACACTCAACGCAGTTGCCGGGTCAAAATCCTCTACCCCTTGCGTGAGTCGAAACTAAGCCTAACGTTGCAATCAAATTGGCAACATCAGGCTCGTCCCAAGCTAGACTCTCCGCGCGAAGCAACGTCCCCCAGCCGGTCTCTCTCTCCCGCTCATCTCCTCCCACTCTCACTAGACTTACATCTTATATATTATAATGAAACAATCAACTATCGAGAATAAAATATATTAAGATGCGTTGGTTAAGAATAAGGGCAGCTTCAAGCTGTGAAACAACATAAGAATATCCCAAACATTAGTTACATTATAGTAGGATATATACTAAGGAAAAGCCGGCCGGCCGGCTGCCACCAGCCGGTTTCTAAACGGCTGGGCAGCCGACGCGCGCGCATGCCCGCACATGGCTACTATTCAGGAGCGTCACACTTCTATGCCAGATTAGCTGAACAAAAATTGGAGAAGAAGCGCCAGCATAGAAGCCAAGTCATAACTTGGATGTGATGCCGGCTCTCTTTCTCTCTTCTTAGGTCTGCACTCCTATGTCTCAGGGGTACAAGGTCCTCCCCGCTACAGAGGACAAGAGTGAGAGACTTGAACTTTGAAATGGTTGTGGCGGAGGGACGAATTGGGGAACAACTAGGTTGATTGTAGGGAGGTACTGGTACAATAAGATAAACTACAATGTAACTAGAATAAGATAGATTGTACACCACTTTGTAACTGTCACATTGTATGTGTATTGCTCAGTGTGTGGTTGTATGTGTATGGTTCAGAGTGTGGCTGTATGTGTATATTTCAGTGTGTGGTTGTATGGTACAGTGTGTGGCTGTATGGTTCATTGTGTGGCTGCATGTGTATGGCTCAGTGTGTGGCTATATGTGTATGGTTAAGTGTGTGGTTATATGTGTGTGGTTCAGTGTGTGGTTGTATGTGTATTGTTCAGTGTGTGGCTGTATGTGTGTGGTTTAGTGTGTGGCTGTATGGTTCAGTGCTTGGTTGTATGTGTATGGTTTAGTGTGTGGTTGTATGTGTATGGTTCAGTGTGTGACTGTATGTGTATGGTTCAGTGTGTTCCTGAATCGTTCAGTGTGTGGTTGTATGTGTATGGTTCAGTGTGTGGTTGTATGTGTATGGTTCAGTGTGTGGCTGTATGTGTATGGTTCAATGTGTGGCTGTATGTGTATGGTTCGATGTGTGGCTGTATGGTTCAGTGTTTGGCTGTATGTGTATGGTTCAGTGTGTGGCTGTATATGTATGGCTCAGTGTGTGGCTGTGTGACCGGGTGTAATGACGGTGCAGAAGAGGTCCTCAGATTTTGTCAATATCTCTGGAAATACTGACGTCACAGTGTAGTGACCTATGCCAATTAAGCATTAAGGGTTCGCGCCATTTGTGATTGTATCTGGAAGAAAATTAAGCGAGTTGGTGATGAAATATTATCGAAAATACTATACTCTACCCAGCCTTCTCGCCCACAGTCAGCGCCACCTGTTGTCCATTCACCCGCCAGCTTTAACGCCGCCAACAGCTCCGCATCGCCACTGAGAAAACTTGATCCTAATTTGAGTATTTCATATCCCAATTCCCTTTATTCATTGCATGAACAGTAGTTAAGTTCTTGTTTAACCTCCACATGGTTCTATAGTTTCCGTGCATGTTATTGTATTGCTTTTCTGACTGATAAACATTGTTGTTTACATTTGTTATCCTAGCTTGTAGCAGACGACGCACGCGCCCCTCTAATCGACCTAGCTTTGTATTTTCTTATTAACTCTAGTAGTTATCGTATTCAGTATCCTACTGTAGCTATATATATCTGTAATTTTAGTTGTTGCTTGCATGATCTTGTAGTAACCTTTGACTGATAACTTTGTTTATCTAAATATAATCCTGCTTGACTAGCCTACAGTGACACCAGCGCCATCTGTTGATACAGTATATTAACCCCTTGTGTGCAGTTACACTTTATTTTTATATAATCTCTATTTGGTGAATTGTATATTTAGTTACATATTCTATTATATATATATATATATTTGTTTTGCTTTTTTAGTTAGGTTATCACCCCTGGTAGCCTACTTCTGCATATTTCATACTTTTTTGTTTTTGGTTATTTTTGTTTTCGGTTAGTCTAGGCTATCATCCCTGGTGGCCTATTTCTGCGTACGGTACTTCAATTTTTAAATTTTCAGTTAGGCTATCACCGCTGGTGGCCTATTTCTGCGTACCGGTATTTCATAATTTTTGTTTTCGGTTATTTTTATTTTCGGTTAGTCTAGGCTATCATCCCTGGTGGCCTATTTCTGCGTACTTCAATTTTTAAATTTTCAGTTAGGCTATCACCGCTGGTGGCCTATTTCTGTGTACCGGTATTTCATAATTTTTGTTTTCGGTTAGTCTAGGCTATCACCGTTGGTGGCCTATTTCTGCGTACCGGTATTTCATAATTTTTGTTTTCGGTTATTTTTGTTTTCGGTTAGTCTAGGCTATCATCCCTGGTGGCCTATTTCTGCGTAGTTAAATTTTTAAATTTTCAGTTAGGCTATCACCGCTGGTGGCCTATTTCTGCGTACCGGTATTTCATAATTTTTGTTTTCGGTTAGGATAGGCTATAACCCCTGGTGGCCTATTTCTGTTTAAATAAACATAAAATTGTTTTCGGTTCGGCTATCACTGCGTATTCAAATTTAATTTTGTTTTGTTTTAATTTTCGGTTAGGCTATCACCGCTGATAACCTATTTGTGTGTATTTCAACATTTTTGTTTTCGGTTAGGCCTATTTAAGTAAGTGAAGGGACCTGAAGGGAGTGAAGTGTTTTTAAAGTGAGTTTAGTGTTTTTAACCCTCTCCGACATATGACGCGATTTTGAGCCTATTGGGGATACTTTAAAGCCTTTGTTACCATCAGAGGTATTTATAAACCTTTAGTTTAGTTACTTCAACCTCTGCAGTTGTCTTTGAGTTAGCTGTGTGCAGAAAACTAATTTTGGAGAGGTAATTATAAGAGTGAGAGAACTCTATTTATTATTGCTAATCTGGCAACCTCTGCGTCATAAATGCGTGAAAGGGTTAAAGTGAGTTAAGTGTTTTTAAGTGAGTGAAGTGATCTGAAGAAAGTGATCATCACCATGCCTCGTGCCTGTACGAACTGCGCCGGTAGGTTTGGTGCTGCCATGTTTTCTCCTGCCGATCCACAAGTCTGCCGACTCTGCCAGCACCGAGAGGATTTGACAGCAAAATTGGATGAAGCCCACAACTATCAGAGGTATTTATAAACCTTTAGTTTAGTTACTTCAACCTCTGCAGTTGTCTTTGAGTTAGCTGTGTGCAGAAAACTAGTTTTGGAGAGGTAATTATAAGAGTGAGAGAACTCTATTTATTATTGCTAATCTGGCAACCCTCACCAGGAAGCTGGAATCACTCCAAGAGTTTGTAACACTCAACGTTGGAGTATCACTAACTCCAATTGTTTCAACTCCAGCATCCACCACCGCCCCAACGTAATCTGCCAACAATCCAACACCTGCAGTAGACACTGCAGCAGAAGCTTCTGACGAACCTGAGCCGACATCAAACCAGGACAGCCGCCCTGTTCACCTTAGTCTCTCCCCCACTCCTCGTGCAAGAAGCCTGCTAGCACGAACAGTACCAACCCCTCGCCCCCGTTCTAACCACTCCTCTCCCCGACCTGTACGTAGAGTCCCGCCACCACAGGTTTCCGGATTTACACCAGTGAGGAACGGTGCACGGCCAACGCAGAAAAGGTCTCATCTACAAGTCACAATGTCAAACAGATTTGAGATATTGGTAGAGATGGAAGACGAACCAGAAGAGACCAGGCTCGTTGGGGATTCCATCCTACGAGGACAAGTCGAAGAGTTCTGCGACAGAGTCCCAAATCAACGAAAAAGATTTTGCATCCCAGGAGCTGGACTGGACGACATTGTGGAAGCCTTTGAAGATACCACAAAGGATGCAAATGAAAATACCCTTTTTGTCATCCATGCTGGTTCAAATGACGTCATGCGCACCAGATCCGAAGAGTTGATGGAGAAATATCGCAAGATGATCCAGCACTACAAAAACAAGTCAAGGAATATCATCATCTCAGGCATTCTCCCCAAGATCGACGCACCTGACAAATTCTACGACAAGGCCTTCAGCACAAATAGCCGACTAAAATATTTGTGTCTGAGGGAAGAAGTTGAATTCATCAACCTCTGGGACAACTTCTACAACCAGCCTACTCTGTTCCGCAAGAATGGCACTCATCTAAACCCTGTGGGTTCAGCACGCATGGGTCGTCTCCTACACGAAGCAGTCCGCAGCCATGGATCAAAAAACGCCATCCGAGAAGAAGCAGCAGTGACATAAATCATCCAACGCCAAGAAAAAAACAGAGGCAACCGAGGACCACCTGCGATAAGGACCGAAGACAGCGAGGACCGAGGAGAGCCATGAACATAAATGTAGATCCGACAAGAACCAAAAATATTATTAAAGAGCGTTCCGTGAGTTCTAAAATAACAAATTTAAAGGTTTTCTATGCAAACGCTCGTAGCGTACGCAATAAATTTTCAGATTTAGAGGAGCTAGTGTTTACAGAAAATTATGATGTGATTGGCATAACAGAATCTTGGCTCAATACAGAAGATAGAGACTTTTTAGCAGAGTATTCACTTCCTGGTTATGTAATGTTTGAGAAAAGCCGAATAAATCGAAATGGAGGTGGCGTTTTACTTTATATCAAAGAAAGTCTTAACACTACCCTCTTGTCAAAACCTCAAATTGTGAACGTCGACGCATCTTTTGTGCTAATAAAGAATAATAAAGGTACAACAATAATACTTGCATTAATATACAGACCTCCAGCTCAATCAGTGCAAACTGACCGAGAAATTTACGAACAAATTGCAGATGTAAGTAACTCACAAGATACCGTAATTTTTGGCGACTTTAATTTACCTATGACCAAGTGGGGCGATACTCTTACTTCACACTCCGGACATGACGAACTTGCAAGAGAGTTCGCTTTATCAATTTGTTCGAACGCCGACCCGTGGTAATAACGTTCTTGACATTGTACTTGCAACAAAAGAAGAATTAATAGAGAATTTGAATGTTGGTGATGAATTCAGTAACAGTGACCATCGTACGATAACTTTCACTTTAAAGTTTACTAGTAACGAACCAAATAGTAGCATCGAAAAAGTCCCTAATTTCAAGAAAGCAAACTTCCATAAACTTAGAGCTATGTTTAAAGAAACTGACTGGAGCTTTTTAATTAACAATAATGACATAAATACATCTTGGAAGTTATTCGAAACCACTTACCTAAAAGCAGTGCAAGACTGCATACCATCGAAAATACGGCGTCCAGGCCATAATAATAAGCCCAAATGGTGGAATAAAGATATTTCAAACTGCCTGCTTGCTAAAAAATGTGCTAATGATAGATTAAAATCCTCACAAAATGACGAAGAACGGGTGAAATTTGTAGAGCTACGACGCAAAGCCAAAAAGTTAATTAAGCAAAGTAAAAAGACCTTAGAGTTACATATTACGAATCAAAGTAAAACAAACCCGAAAGAATTCTATAGTTATATCAGAAAGAAAAAAGTAGTTACTTCAACTGTTGGACCGTTAGTCGATGAAAATGGAGAATACACCAAAGACGAAGTACAAATGAGTAATGCCCTCAATACCTTCTTTGCATCAGTTTTTACAACAGAAGAACTCAGTGATATCCCTACACCATCGCCAATTCAGATTGATAATTCAGATGTTCTAAGCAATATCACCGTTACAGAGAGAGAAGTATTGAATTGTTTAGATAAACTCAAGGTAAATAAAACGCCTGGACCTGATACAATCTCGCCTAGAGTTCTAAAGGAAGCTAAGGATGAGCTCTCCAAACCACTGACATTACTATTCAATAAATCCTTGCAGTCTGGAACTATGCCTGATCAGTGGAAGCTAGCCAACGTAACACCGATATTCAAAAAAGGCAGCAAATCCCTACCCAGTAACTATCGTCCAATTAGCTTAACCTCAGTTGTATGTAAAATGCTAGAAACGGTCATACGAGACAGACTCGTAAATCACTTGGAGGAAAATAACATACTTAAAGATACTCAACACGGATTTCGTAAAAAACGTTCCTGTTTAACAAACCTCTTAGACTTCTTCCACGATATCCTCAACCTCTACGATGAGAGTAAAGCTGTAGATATTATATACCTTGATTTTCAAAAGGCCTTTGACAAAGTTCCCCACAAACGTTTACTGCTAAAACTAAAAGCGCATGGAATACAAGACGGTGTGTTGAAATGGATAGAAAATTGGCTCAACGACAGAAAGCAAAGAGTAGTCATAAACGGTAAGGCATCTAAATGGACCAATGTAAGTAGCGGGGTACCCCAGGGATCGGTACTAGGACCAATTCTCTTTCTAATTTACATCAACGACATAGATGAGGGTCTCACCTGTACAATCTCAAAATTTCCTGACGATACAAAAATTGCAAATAGCGTACTCTCAAAAGAACAAGTTGACGATATGCAACACAATCTAGATAAATTGTCATGTTGGGCCCAAATTTGGCAAATGAGTTTCAATGCGGATAAATGTAAAGTACTACATATCGGATACCTAAATGAGAAAGCAAACTATTCGATGAATGGCACTCAGCTTAATAATGTAAACAGAGAAACCGATCTGGGAGTAACAATATCGAGTAACCTAAAACCGAGTCAACAATGTTCAGAAGTTGTTAAGAAGGCAAACAAAATAATTGGCTTTATAGGCAGGTCATTTGAGCATAAATCCAAAGAAGTTATCCTAACCCTTTACAATTCCTTAGTCCGCTCTCTTCTGGAATACTGCGTTCAATGCTGGTGCCCTTATTACCAAAAAGATATAAACAAGCTAGAACGAGTTTAACGTAGAGTTACCAAAATGATACCTAGCCTAAAGAACAAACCATACGAAGAGCGTCTTAGAGTATTAAATCTATTTCCTTTAACCCAGCGCAGATTAAGAGGTGACTTAATTCAAGTGTTCAAAATCATCAAAGGCATCGACAATATGAACTGTAGTAAGTACTTCACTATCGACCAATCTAATTACACGCGGGGAAACGGTTGCAAAATTATTGGTAAATCTTTTAACTCACACGAATCTAAGAATTTCTTCTTCAATCGAGTTGTCAACTTGTGGAATGGGCTTCCCCGAAACGTTATAGACTGCAACACCGTTGATTCATTTAAACTCCGCCTAGACAAATATCTCGCATCAAACCCGCGACTGACTGCGTTTGTAAATGAATAACTTTATTTTATACCCCCCTCAGTTACTAACCCATCTGTCCCCTACTAACTTCCTAATCCTGCCACGGACATTAGTTCCAGGGCAGTAATTCCCTTTCCAATGTTCCCTTACCCACTCTAAACCACTGTTTGGACACTTGATCCTCAGTGTTTTGGAGGACAAGCAACCTAGAAGGGTCACTAGATCTATTGTTGCTTGATTTCCTTTGTACTCCTGTGTACTCCTTTGTACTCCATACAAACCACCCACACCAACATTTCCACCAACATTTCTACCACTACCACTATCTTCCCCCATCGCCTTTCTCCATATTGGTGATATGAATCTATCGTGTGGAAGTTAAATTAAGGTACCGGTAATTTAAAAAGTGAAACCCTAAATAGAAAATAGAAAAGTGAATTACCCGTTTGTAAACAACCTCCCCCCCCCTACCTAGAAGCATGTCTCATAGAACAAGCCTACCCCCTCCGGGAAATGCATGCTCAAAGTGTACCAAGTCTTGCATAATTGAGTGTTTAAAATGTGAAAACTGTAATTGTTTTATCCATGTTGCCTGTTCTGAACTTCCATCATACCACCTAGTAAATTACTTTAACTCTAGAATCCACTACAATTGTGAGAGTTGTGTACAATTAAAGTTTAAGGATAAAAATGATGAACAGTATGCATGGGTACAATCAATCATCGAGCGTGAAGTTACCAGTACCAGTACAGTGACTGACCTTACACAAGATGAGGACAAAACATTACATGATTCTGAATCTGAAAAAGAGACGCAAACCAGTGTTCAAGAAACAAATGCCTCTATACCACAATTGAAAGAAAAGGTTGACAAGATCTGTTTCTATTACAAACAAAATAGTTGTAAATTCGGCCGAGAAGGTCGTGATTGCAGATATTATCACCCTAAGATCTGTCCAGCCTACCAAGCTCATGGCCCTAACCCTGCACATGGATGTGTAAAAGGCCGTCAGTGTGAGAACTTTCACCCTATTATCTGTAAAGGATCAGCAGAGGCATCCGAGTGTTTTAACCAAAGATGTAGGAAACTTCACCTTAAAGGTACTCGTCGTCGACCTCTGAACTCCAGACTACCACCAACGACTGCTCACCAGGTATCACCTACTAATGTTTACAATCCAGGAACCAGAACTTTACAACCACCTGGTCCAGTGGTTGAGCCAAGACCGTCTGCTGGACCAGGACCCACAGTTTATGTTGGGCCAGGACCAACTACTATCCCACCTACTTCTACAGTAACTACACCCACTGCTACTCCACCAGTTATTCCTGAGCCTATACATCCATTTATTGCAGCTCCCCCTGTACAGAACCAACCAAGACCAAGTGATGGAATAGAAAATGTTCTTATAAAACAAGTGCAAATTCTTCAAATGCAAATGAACCATATTCTCAAGATAAAAGCATGGCAACAAGACCAAAGCATCAATTGGCATCCATCCCGTGTGCCGATAGGCCATCCTCAAGGAGTCCTCTCACCAGATCATATGTTTCCATATTAAACAAAATAATTTCATGCAACATTGAGGGGCTAATCCCACGCAAGTTCAAAGCAAAGCTTGAAATAATTTCTGAATTAGCATCTGAAGAGGAAGCCCTTATTGTTGCACTTACCGAATCACATCTCTCTGAAAATATTAAAGATGCCGAGGTTAAAATAAACAACTATACATCGTTCAGAACTGATAGAGCAAATAGAAGAAAGAAAGGAGGAATTATCACCTATCTGAAAGACACAATCTCCCCATACACCAAAGTGATACTTTCATTCTCAAACTCAGTTTCTGAGGTACAAATGCTTAACATTGAACACATAAATCTG
The DNA here is from genome assembly GCA_032716605.1 of Paralithodes platypus. Classification (NCBI taxonomy): domain Eukaryota; kingdom Metazoa; phylum Arthropoda; class Malacostraca; order Decapoda; family Lithodidae; genus Paralithodes; species Paralithodes platypus. Next base: position 8,229,725 of record CM064542.1, read on the forward strand.
ATGTTTATTGTCATCTATCGCCCTCCTGACTGTACCCAGAACAATTTTATCCCAATCCTGACACTGATTAAAGACAAAATAAATGAGATGTCAGCTCCCTTACCAAATATCATCGTAACGGGTGATTTCAACTTACCAATAATTGACTGGGAAACTGAAGTGGTACAAGGAGGATCTACAGATCCACAATTACAAGCAGCTGCCCTCCTTTACCTTAGCAGAGAACTACTGCATGAACCAGTATATCCGAGTCCCTACACGTGGCAAAAATATCCTAGACCTATTCTTCACTAATAACGAAGAGCTTGTCCACGAGTACACTGTAGACCCAACTACTATATCAGACCACAATATAATTGTAATGACTACCAACATAAAATCTTTAGAACACAAAAAAACAATGATACCACCCCCAAGAAACCTAAGTTTAAATGAACTAAATGTTTTCAGTACTAATACATGCTGGGAGAATATTGATAAAGAATTGGGTGAATTATGTTGGGAGAAATTGTTGACAGATACAGACCCCAATAATGAATATGACTTACTGCTGAAACATTGCTTAGCGATTTGTGAAAAATACACCCCTATTAAAAAACAACCATCATCCACTAAGAAAATTCCCTGTGATCGAAGGATAATAATGAGAAAACGAAGAAGACTACGAGTAAAAATTGCCCATTCTACCAACGACCACAACCGTACTTTGATGCAGCGGAAAATCTTGACGCTAGAAGAGCAGTTGAAAACCTCTATTGAAAAAGAAATGAAGCTGAGAGAAGAACAGGCAGTATCTGCAATCAAGTCAAACCCAAAATACTTCTTCAAATATGCAAGTAACCGATAAACAATTAAGGCCGCTGTTGGCCCTTTAACAAGTGAGCACGGTAAAATGATTGAAGACCCAACAGAAGTTTGTGAAGCTCTTTGTAAACAGTACGAGAGTGTTTTCAGTACTCCTTTTAAAGATAAGATCATCACAGAACCCAACAACTTTTTCTCCAACAAGATCAAGGACCCATCAATAGAAGATATAGCTTTTACTGAGAATGATATAATAGAAGCAGTTAAAGAAATTTCCACCAATGCTGCAGCTGGCCCTGATGGTTTTCCGGCCATACTACTGAAGAAATGTGCAGAAAAGTTGTGTGTACCTCTCAAAATCCTATACAGATCTTCACTGGATTCCGGGATTGTTCCTGGATTACTGAAGAGAGCTAAGGTAACTCCCGTATTCAAAGGCGGGTCAAGAGGCAAAGCCGAAAACTACCGACCTATTGCCCTCACATCCCATATCATTAAAACTTTCGAGAAAATTATTGTCAAGAATATTACAAACTACCATGAACAAAACAATAAAATTAATGATAGCCAACACAGATTTTGACAAGGTAGATCATGCTTGTCCCAGGTCCTTGCCCATCATGAAAAAATTGTTAGTACACTAGAGAATGGCAGCAACATCGATGTAATCTACTTGGACTTCAGTAAGGCATTCGACAAGGTGGACCACGGAATCCTATTACATAAAGTCTGCAATCTAGGAATAGTAGGTCGCCTTGGAGTATGGATCCATAACTTCCTGAACGAGAGAAAGCAATGTATTGCTGTGGGTGGTGTAATTTCCCATGACTCAAATGTCTACAGTGGTGTCCCTCAAGGTTCTGTACTGGGGCCACTGCTGTTCCTCATACTCATATCCGACATTGACCAAGGTACACTCTACTCAAAAGTCTCGTCTTTTGCCGATGATACCAGAGTAATGAAAGAAACTAAATCAATGGAATATGTGGACAAATTAAAATCTGACCTTACCAAGCTATATACATGGGCCGAAACAAATAATATGTCTTTCAATAATAACAAATTTGAACTGGTTAGATATGGTACAAAGAAAATAGAAGAAGTCCACTATTCGGCACATGATGGCCAAAGAATAAAGTATACAACAACAAAGTGCTAGACCTAGGGGTAACAATCAGTGATGATGCCACCTTCATTACCCATATCCTAACAGTAGTACAAAAGACACGAGCCCAGGTTGGATGGGTATTGCGTACTTTCAGAACTCGTGAAAGCGAACCTATGTTAACCCTGTATAAGGCCTTGGTAATACCACTCTGGGAATATTGTTGCCAGTTACGGAATCCCTGGAAGTCACGAGAGAAACAAGCATTGGAAGGCATCCAGCGCTCCTTCACTAGTAAAATAGTGTCTGTGAAGGAGGAAGACTACTGGCAAAGACTTAAGTCTCTAAACTTGTACTCTCTAGAACGACGCCGAGAAAGATACTTGATCATTTATACCTGGAAAATTCTCAACAACTTAGCCCCAAACCTGCTGGGAGAGGAAGAAAAGGAGTTGATAGATAAAAGAAAACCAACAACTGGGCCGTATGTGTATTATCAGGTCAATTAACTCAAGAGCACTGACAAGAGTTAAGACACTTAAAGAAAATGCCTTCGCTAAACGGGGTCCGAAGCTCTACAATGCACTGCCAAAAGAAATAAGAAACCAAAACTACTCAACCGTTGAAAAATTAAAAAAGGACTTGGATGATTTCCTGTCATCACAGCCAGACCAACCAATCCTACCCCACTACTACCTCCGTGCTGCCAGCAACAGCATTCTTGACCAGCTGGCACAGATGAGGGTAGATGGGATGTACAGTGGCGGCGCCGCAACGGCGTGGACCACGGGGCGCTAACTGACAGCCTTCAACTACAACCACAGGAACCATAGGTATGGTTCAGTGTGTGGCTGTATGTGTATGGTTCAGTGTGTGGTTGTATGTGTATGGTTCAGTGTGAGGTTGTATGTGTATTGTCCAGTGTGTGGCTGTATGTTTATGGCTCAGTGTGTGGTTGTATGTGTATGGTTCAGTGTGTGGCGGTATGTATATGGTTCAGTGTGTGGTTGTATGTGTATGGTTCAGTGTGTGGCTGTATGTGTATGGTCCAGTGTGTGTCTGTATGGTTCAGTGTTTGGTTGTATGGGTATGGCTCAGTGTGTGGCTGTATGTATATGGCTCGGTGTGTGGCTGTATGTGTATGATTCAGTGTGTGGCTGTATGTGTATGGATCAGTGTGTGGCTGTATGTGTATGGTTCAGTGTGTGGTTGTATATGTATGGTTCAGTGTGTGGCTGTATGTGTATGGTTCAGTGTGTGGTTGTATGTGTATGGTATGGTGTGTGGTTGTATGGTTGTGTATGTGTATGGCTCAGTGTGTGGTTGTATGGCTCAGTGTGTGGTTGTATGTTCAGTGTGTGGTTGTATGTGTAGGGTTCAGTGTGTGGCTGTATGGGTATGGTTCAGTGTGTGGCTGTATGTGTATGGTTCAGTGTGTGGCTGTATGTTTCTGGTTCAGTGTGTGATTGTATGTGCACATGTAAGGTTCAGTGTGTGGCTCTATGTATGGTTTACTGTGTGGTTGTATGTGATGGCTCAGTTTGTGGCTGTATGTGTATAGTTCAGTGTGTGGCTGTATGTGTATGGTTCAGTGTGGGCTGGTGTATGTGTATGGCTCAGTGTGTGGCTATATGTGTATGGTTCAGTGTGTGGCTGTATGTGTATGGCTCAGTGTGTGGTTGTATGGCTCAGTGTGTGGATGTATGTGTATGGTTCATTGTGTGGCTGTATGTGTATGGCTCAGTGGGTGGCTGTTTGTGTATGGCTCAGTGTGTGGCTGTAAGGGTATGGCTCAGTGGGTGGCTGTTTGTGTATGGTTCAGTGTGTGGCTGTATGTGTATGGTTCAGTGTGTGGATGTATGTGTATGGATCAGTGTGTGCCTGTAGATGTATAGATCAGTGTGTGGCTGTAAGTGTATGGCTCAGTGTGTGATTGTATGTGTATGGCTCAGTGTGTGGTTGTATGTGTATGGTTCAGAGTGTGGCTGTATGTGTATATTTCAGTGTGTGGTTGTATGGTTCAGAGTGTGGCTGTTTGGTTCAGTGTGTGGCTGTATGTGTATGGCTCAGTGTGTGGATGTCTGTGAATGGCTCAGTGTGTGGCTGTATGTGTATGGCTCAGTGTGTGGTTGTATGTGTATGGCTGAGTGTGTTGTATGTGTATGGTTCAGTGTGTGGCTGTATGTGTATGGCTCAGTGTGTGGATGTCTGTGAATGGCTCAGTGTGTGGCTGTATGTGTATGGCTCAGTGTGTGGTTGTATGTGTATGGCTGAGTGTGTTGTATGTGTATGGTTCAGTGTGTGGTTGTATGTGTATGGCTGTGTGTGTGGCTGTATGTGTATGGTTCAGTGTGTGGTTGTATGTATATGCTTCAGTGTGTGGCTGTATGTGTTGTTCAGTGTGAGGTTGTATGTGTATGGTTCAGTGTGTGGCTGTATGTGTATGGTTCAGTGTGTGATTGTATGTGTATGGTTCAGTGTGTGGCTGAATGTGTTTGGTTCAGTGTGTGGTTGTATGGGTATGGTTCAGTGTGTGGCCGTATGTGTATGTTGTATGTATAAGGTTCAGTGTGTGGCTGTATGTGTATGGTTCAGTGTGTGGTTGTATGTGTATGGTTCAGTGTGTGGTTCTATGTGTATGGCTCAGTGTGTGGTTGTATGTGTATGGTCCAGTGTGTGGCTGTATATGTATGGTTCAGTGTGTGGCTGTATGTGTATGGTTCAGTGTGTGGTTGTATGGTTCAGTGTTTGGTTGTATGTGTATGGTTCAGTGTGTATCTCTATGTGTATGGTTCAGTGTGTGGCTGTATGTGTATGGTTCAGTGTGTGGCTGTTTGTGTATGGCTCAGTGTGTGGTTGTATGTGTATGGTTCAGTGTGTGGTTGTATGTATATGGCTCAGTGTGTGGCTGTATGTGTATTGGTTGTGTATGTATGATTCAGTGTGTGGCTGTATGTGTATGGCTCAGTGTGTGGCTGTAAGTGTATGGCTCAGTGTATGGCTTTTTGTGTGTGGCTGTATGTGTATGGTTCAGTGTGTGGCTGTATGTGTATGGTTCAGTGTTTGGTTGTATATGTGTATGGTTCAGTGTGTGGCTGTATGGCTCAGTTTGTGGTTGTATGTGTATGGCTCAGTGTGTGTCTATAAATGTATGTTTCAGTGTGTGCCTGTATGTGTATGGTTCAGTGTGTGGCTGTGTGTGTATGGTTCAGTGTGTGGCTGTGTGTGTATGATTCAGTGTGTGGCTGTATGTGTATGGTTCAGTGTGTGGTTGTATGTGTATGGCTCAGGGTGTGGTTGTATGTGTATGGTTCAGTGTGTGGCTGTGTGTTTATGGCTCAGTGTGTGGCAGTATAGTTCAGTGTGTGGTTGTATGTGTATGGTTCAGTGTGTGGCTGTATGTGTATGGTTCAGTGTGAGGCTGTATTTGTATAGTTCAATGTGTGGCTGTATGGTTCAGTGTTTGGCTGTATGTGTATGGTTCAGTGTGTGGCTGTATGTGTATGGCTCAGTGTGTGGCTGTGTGTGTATGGTTCAGTGTGTGGCTGTATGTGTATGGTTCAGTGTGTGGTTGTATGTGTATGTTTCAGTATGAGGTTGTATGTGTATGGTTCAGTGTGTGGCTGTATGTTTATGGTTCAGTGTGTGGTTGTATGTGTATGGTTCAGTGAGTGGCGGTATGTATATGGTTCAGTGTGTCGTTGTATGTGTATGGTTCAGTGTGTGGCTGTATGTGTATGGTTCAGCATGTGACTTTATGGTTCAGTGTTTGGTTGTATGTGTATGGCTCAGTGTGTGGCTGTATATGTATGGTTCAGTGTGTGTCTGTATATTTATGGTTCAGTGTGTGGTTGTATGTGTATGGTTCAGTGTGTGGTTGTATGTGTATGGTTCAGTGTGAGGTTGTATGTGTATGGTTCAGTGTGTGGCTGTATGTGTATGGTTCAATGTGTGGTTGTATGTGTATGGTTGAGTGTGTGGTTGTATGTGTATGGTTCAGTGTGTAGTTGTATGTATATGGTTCAGTGTGTGGCTGTATGTGTATGGTTCAGTGTGTGGTTGTATGTGTATGGTTCAGTCTGTGGTTGTATGTGTATGGCTCAGTGTGTGGCTGTATGTGTATGGTTCAGTGTGTGGCTGTATGTGCATGGTTCAGAGTGTGGCTGTATGTGTATATTTCAGTTTGTGGTTGTATAGTTCAGTGTGTGGCTGTATGGTTCAGTGTGTGGCTGTATGTGTATGGCTCAGTGTGTGGATGTCTGTGTATGGCTCAGTGTGTGGCTGTATGTGTATGGTTCAGTGTGTGGTTGTATGGTTCAGTGTGTGGCTGTATGGGTATGGCTCAGTGTGTGGTTGTATGTGTATGGCTCAGTGTGTGGTTGTATGTGTATGGTTCAGTGTGTGGTTGTATGTGTATGGCTGTGTGTGTGGCTGTATGTGTATGGTTAAGTGTGTGGTTGTATGTGTATGGTTCAGTGTGTGGCTGTATGGTTCAGTGTGTGGTTGTATGGTTCAGTGTGTGGCTGTATGGGTATGGATCAGTGTGTGGTTGTATGTGTATGGTTCAGTGTGTGGTTGTATGTGTATGGCTCAGTGTGTGGTTGTATGTGTATGGTTCAGTGTGTGGCTGTATAATAATAATAATAATAATAAACGGTTTATTAAAGAATAGCAGCCTCATGAGCTGAAAATACACATTTTACAATTAGTGGATGAACTTGAGATGTATAGATATGAAAATGGTAAGCTCAGTTTACAATGTGTGAGTATAATATACTTTTCATTAAAAACAAAAAATTAATACAATAATTATGCTAGTGTATTATTATTATTATAATTATCATAAATTAACCATGAGAGTAAGTGATTTACAGTGCATATACAGTACACATATATTTTACTTATATATATTCAGAACATACATATATACACATACGTACACACATACATACGCATATATATACATACATATATAAGAGCATAAGAACATGCAGTAAGTGTGCACATGCCCGTATACATAAACGCTCACGTATGTAAACAAACATACATACTGTACATACAAAAACTGTTCTGGTAGGGTCAGGTGAGGCTAATAATGGGAGTTAAATCCTTGGGAGAGATTAAATTAGGGAATTGGAAAAGGGATAATGGGGCAACGGATTGTAGGTCAGGTAAAGCCAATTATAATGGAATGTCAAACGTCGGAAGAGATCAAATGAGGAGTTTGAAAAGGGTAAAGGCGAAACGGTCTATGGGTGCGTACAGGTAGGGTCAGGTAAAGCCTACTACAAAGGGAGGTAATCCTCGGTAGAGAACAAAAGAAGGATATAAAATAAGTAGAGACAGCTTGGGGGAATTATAGTATATGGGACATTCTTTAGAGTAGGTATGTGTGTGTGTGTGTGTCTGTTTGTTTGTGTGTGTGTGTGTGTGTGATAAAATACTCTCAGCCGGGGTCGAGCCTCGAACCACAAACAGTAATAATGAGGCGCTCATTCGCAGAACGTGATAACCGCCACCTCTGGCAAAAGCCGTTATATTATCGCATTATATTGCCACATCCTTCTCGAATCTGGAGCCGCGGTAGGGAGCTATATTTGAGAATGTCAACATGGTTGAAAATCGCATAAAGTACGACGCACTTTCATCCGTGTTGACAGGGCGTTTGCCTAGCCCTAGTCTCTGCATCGCATAGGGTGATACGCGCCACCCAGGCAGCGTGTGTTCAGCCAGCCAATGACAGCCCTCTATGGTACCGTGGGCGCCAGCTCAGCCACTCACGGCGCGCGTTGCTCTCTGTTCTCCCGCCACAATACAGTCTAGCTCAGCTCTCACGCCGTACGGATCATTTACCTTGCACCTGGTTGTTTTTTGTGCCGTTTTGACCGTGTTGCAGTGCTTCCCTGAACAATTAGTGATAGTGAGAGTGAGAGTGATAGTGGGAGCCCACCCCCACCTATAAAAAAGAGGTGTAACCCGGACAATTGGTCTTGAATAATCGCCAGGAACAAGAGAAATACTGGGAAGGAATATGTCAGCCGCCAAACAGGAAATACAGTGAATGCTAGAGTTATTGGGCCGCCTTGCAATGATGGATGCTACGATAAAATTGCTGAACCTATCCGCCAAGCAATCCACAATAACTTCTGGCAAACTGGAGATTGGTTAGTCCAGAATACCTTAATTCAGAAACACGTTCTGTCAGTGCCAGTGAAACGACGAAGAAAGCCTGCCGACATCAACAACCCTGGTCCCCATCGGTCATGCACCCGCAAATTTACTCTCTCCTACCAGTCTACAACTTATAAGGTTTGCAAGACAGCCTTCATCAACATTTTAGCCATAGGTAGGACAAGATTAGAGAATGCCCTGACCCACGTGAGTGACACTGGTACACCGAAGAGAGACGGCCGCGGGCAACACAAGAACCGTGTCACCATTGCAGGTCCTGATGCAAAGCGTGTGCACAAACACATTGCATCATTCCCCAGCGTTACCAGCCATTATAGCAGAGCCAAATCACCCAATTTGCGGTACCTAGAGACATCGTTGAGTTTAAGCCGGATGTACCACCTGTATTCTACCTGGATGGCTGAGAATTATCCTAACAACAGCGTAGTCAAGGAAAGTTATTACCGGAAAGTATTCAAAAGTAAAGAACTCTCCTTCTCACCACCAAATACTGATACTTGCTCGACCTGTGACCTAGCTAAGACCACTTTGAAACATGCCAGTAATGACGCAGATAAGGCAATCTTGCAGGCTGAACTTGATGAACACCTGGCGATGGCACGGCAGGCACAAACACTTATGAAGACTCTGGGGCAGGACAGGGACGATGATACTCGTGTCATAGCCTTGGACCTCCAACAGACACAGCCAATACCTCGTCTCACCACTAATGCTGCCTACTATAAGAAGAAAGTCTGGCTGTACAATTTATGCATTTCCAACCTCAAGACCGGTGAAAACCAGTTCTTCGTGTGGGATGAGGTGACAGGTGGGCGTGGCTCGGTCGAGGTGGGTTCGTGCATCAAAAAGTGGATCGAGAATGAAGTACTGCGTCATGGTGATTTTGGCAAGCTTATACTATCAGTGACAATTGTGGTGGACAGAATAAGAACATTAATATCATGCTCTGCCATCTTTACGAACTCCACAGTCGCCGTCTTCAGGAAGTGGTCCATTATTTCCTCATCCCAGGACATAGTTACATGGCGTGTGACAGGGCTTTTGGGAACATAGAAAAGCGCTTCAGGGTTGAGGGGAACATCTATGATTTTGAACACTATATCAAGGTGATTGAGCGTGCGGTCCACGCAGGTAACAAGGTCATTCCCATGGTGAGAGAGGACTTTCTAAACTTAGACCTGTTGCAAAGTGTCATAACTCACCGTACACCCGCCAAGCCACTCCTATTCTCTGAATGTCGCCGATTCTGCTTTACTCTGCAATATAGGGATGGGTATCAGCTGTCTCGAGGCTACGAGGGGCCTCTGCATTGTCTCAGGCTTATGCCAGGTATAGCCAAGTATGCTCCATCGGCCTTTAATCTGTCACGAGTGCCACTCACCCCCAAGTACCCAGCTGCCATCAAACTTCAAGCTGACAAACTCCAAGCCGTCCACGACCTGCTATCCTACATTCCGCCAATCCACTCGGAGTATTACCAGGAACTTTTTCGTATGCAGAGGGACCTCAGTAGAGCAGCTAGACCAGCCTTGGACAACAACTCTGACTCCTCTGATATTGATGACAACCTGCAAGAGTATGCAGATGATAGTGACAGTGATAGCGACACTGCCTGACTACTCGGTGAGTATGAATATAAAATGTAACAATAGAATAGAGTAATAATGCATTTTAGTAAGGTAAAATTGTTAAACAATAGCAATCTTTACACAAGAACATTATAGTAACTAGCCATCAATTCCTTCCTTAGATTAACATTTTGTAAAATCATGTCCTTCCCAAGCTGAATAAAACATCCCAAATTAATTAATTAACAGTAATACTAGCTTACTTTCTATAATAATAAATCAATAACATTAAAGTAGCAAAATTATTACTCTATTCTTGTGTTTTACTTATTCATTATTATTCACCATGTCTTCCTCCATTTTCTAATCTTTATTATCGCTTATTAATTTTATAAAATTATGTTTCTATTATCTTACCCTACTCTTCCATGTCTTATTATTATTCACTGATAATATTTATGTTTTATTGTTATACATTTGCTTTTCTCAACGTTTCTACAGTATTGAATTGATATGGGGTTATAAAATCATGGGATTATTTCAATCACACTCACGTTACTATTAATTACAAGCAATTTTTGTTTATTTTTTTTGTGGTGCATGGCTAGATACTATTTTCCGAACATTTTGATAACACTGTCACCTCTCTCCTTAATCGGGTCTGATAGTTACAGCTTTTTATAAGTCGGCAAACTTCAGACGCGATTTATTTTTTATTTTATTTTGGGCAACTATCATGTTCTGCGATAAATTACAAGCAATTTATTATTATTTGTTTTGTAGTACGTGGCTAGATACTAGTTTCCGAACATTTTGATAACACTGTCACCTCTCTCCTTAATCGGGTCTGATAGTTACAGATTTTTATAAGTCGGCAAACTTCAGACGCGATTTACTCCTTTTTTTATTTTGGGCAACTATCATGTTCTGCGATAAATTACAAGCAATTTATTATTTATTTTTTTGTGGTACGTGGCTAGATACTATTTTCCGAACATTTTGAAAACACTGTCACCTCTCTCCTTAATCGAGTCTGATAGTTACAGCTTTTTATAAGTCGGCAAACTTCAGACGCGATTTACTCGGTTTTTTATTTTGGGCGGTCAACACGTTCCACGAATGAACGCCTCGTATACACTATAGACACATACATATATAGATAATTAACGCATACATACATACACATATACGCACACATGCATACATATATACCGTACATACATAAATGCACATATACATATATACACATATACATAAACAAACTCAAGCAAATACATACATATATTCTAATACACACACACACACACACTTATGCATACATTATTAAAGGAGGGCGCGTATAAATGGTGTGACAGGCCGTCATTACACATTATTTATAATATTTACAATGGTTGGGATAGGACTATTTTTGTATCTGTCAGTCCTTGCCCTTATTGGTTGGAGTGTGTTGAAGTGACGAGCTGCACGTGTTGGTCTAGGGGCGTCTGGTGGAAGTAAATTGCTGTGTCGTGGGTGAACAAGTAGCTTAGATGCAAACTGCTTGAGTGTGTTGTAGTGGTGGATTGAAAGTGCAGGTATGCTAAGGGTGGTGAGAGCTTCCTCGTACCCTGGGTATGTGCCACCAAGAATGATCCTGCATGCCCTCCTCTGCACTCTCTCCAATTGACGTTGTTGTGTCAGGGTTAGAGAGGAGGACCAGGCAGGAGAGGCGTAGGTGAGCTTAGGGAGTATGAATATGTTATTTATACTCTTCAGCTCATTCTCCGGCGCCCCCAGGGATCTCAGCCGCCTTAGCATAAACAACTTGTATGTGGCGGTCCTGACTGTGGTAGACACACGTTTCTTCCAGTTCAGCTTGTTGTCCACAGTGATTCCGAGGAGTTTGGTGGACTCAACAAGCTGAAAGGGATGAGGACCAATTGTGACAGTGGGTGGAGGAAGGTCGGTAACGGAGGTGTTGATGTGCATGACCACTGTCTTGTCATGATTGATGGTCACATGATTGTCTGTGGTCCAGGCTTGAAGACGGTTGAGGATGTCTTGTAGGGGGTCATAGTTAGGGGAGGTGTTATCGTCAGTAATGCCGACTGTCGAGTCGTCCACGTACTTCCAGTGGAATGGAGTGTCCTTTAGGGCATCATTGATCAAGATGAGGAGCAATAGAGGCTCCATCTTTGTGCCCTGTGGGACTCCACATGTGATGTCTAGGAAGGTGGAGATGAAGCCTTGATATCGCACTGCTTGCCGTCTGTCACTAAGGAAGTCGGTCAAACACGCAACCAGGGTAGGATGTAGCCCCAACTTTATGGCATTGTTCATGATGATGGTGTGGTCCACAAGGTCAAATGCTTTCCTAAAGTCAATAAAGGCAAGAGCGAGGGAAGTCTTTCTTTTCTCAAGATTTGTGTAAATATAATCTAGGAAGCTAATAAGACAGTGAGTGGTGGAGGAGGTTTTTACGTTGTGTGTGGTTCAGTGTGAGGTTGTATATGTATGGTTCAGTGTGTGGCTGTATGTGTATGGTTCAGTGTGTGGTTGTATGTGTATGGTTCAGTGTGTGGCTGAATGTGTATGGTTCAGTGTGTGGTTGTATGGGTATGGTTCAGGATGTGGCTGTATGTGTATGGTTCAGTGTGTGGCTGTATGTGTATGGTTCAGTGTGTGGTTGTATGTGTATGGTTCAGTGTGTGGTTGTATGTGTATGGATCAGTGTGTGGTTGTATGTGTATGGTTCAGTGTGTGGCTGTATGTGTATGGTTCAGTGTGTGGCTGTATGTGTATGGTTCAGTGTGTGGTTGTATGGTTCAGTGTTTGGTTGTATGAGTATGGTTCAGTGTGTGGCTATATGTGTATGGTTCAGTGTGTGATGTATGTGTATGGTATGTGTATGTGTGTACAGTGTGTGGCTGTATGTGCATTGGTTGTATATGTATGATTCAGTGTGTGGCTGTATGTGTATGGCTCAGTGTGTGGATGTATGTGTAATTCTCAGTGTGTGGTGTATGTATATGGCTCAGTGTGTGGTTGTATGTGTATGGTTCAGTGTTTGGTTGTATGTGTATGGCTCAGTGTGTGGCTGTATGTGTATGATTCAGTGTGTGGCTGTATGTGTATGGCTCAGTGTGTGGCTGTATGGCTCAGTGTATGGCTGTATGTGTGTGGTTCAGTGTGTGGCTGTATGTGTATGGTCCAGTGTGTGGCTGTATGTGTATGGTTCAGTGTGTGGCTGTATGTGTATGGTTCAGTGTTTGGTTATATATGTGTATGGTTCAGTGTGTGGCTGTATGGCTCAGTTTGTGGCTGTATGTGTATGGCTCAGTGTAGGGCTATATATGTATGTTTCAATGTGTGGCTGTATGTGTATGGCTCGGTGTGTGGCTGTGTGTGTATGGTTGAGTGTGTGGCTGTGTGTATGGCTCAGTGTGTGGCTGTGTGTGCATGATTCAGTGTGTGGCTGTATGTGTATGGCTCAGTGTGTAGCTGTATGTGTATGGTTCAGTGTGTGGTTGTATGTGTATGGCTCAGTGTGTGGCTGTATGTGTATGGTTCAGTGTATGGCTGTATGTTTATGGCTCAGTGTGTGGCAGTATAGTTCAGTGTGTGGTTGTATGTGTATGGTTCAGTGTGTGGCTGTATGGGTATGGTTCAGTGTGTGGCTGTATGTGTATGGTTCAATGTGTGGCTGTATGGTTCAGTGTTTGGCTGTATGTGTATGGTTCAGTGTGTGGCTGTATATGTATGGCTCAGTGTGCGGCTGTGTGTGTATGGTTCAGTGTGTGGCTGTATGTGTATGGTTCAGTGTGAGGCTGTATGTGTATGGTTCAGTGTGAGGCTGTATGTGTATGGTTCAGTGTGTGGCTGTATGTGTATGGTTCAGTGTGTGGCTGTATGTTTATGGTTCAGTGTGTGGTTGTATGAGTATGGTTCAGTGTGCGGCGGTATGTATATGGTTCAGTGTGTGGCTGTATGTGTATTGTTCAGTGTGTGGCTGTATGTGTATGGTTGAGTGTGTGGCTGTACGTTTATGGTTCAGTGTGTGGTTGTATGTGTATGGTTCAGTGTGCGGCGGTATGTATATGGTTCAGTGTGTGGTTGTATGTGTATGGGTCAGTGTGTGGCTGTATGGTTCAGTGTTTGGTTGCATGTGTATGGCTCAGTGTGTGGCTGTATGTGTATGGTTCAGTGTGTGGCTGTATGTGTATGGCTCAGTGTGTGGTTGTATGTGTATGGTTCAGTGTGTGTCTGTATGTGTATGGTTAAGTGTGAGGTTGTATGTGTATGGTTCATTGTGTGGCTGTATGTGTATGGTTCAATGTGTGGTTGTATATGTATGGTTCAGTGTGTGGCTGCATGTGAATGGTTCAGTGTGTGGTTGTATGTATATGGTTCAGTGTGTGGCTGTATTTGTATGGTTCAGTGTGTGGTAGTATGTGTATGATTCAGTGTGTGGCTGTATGTGTATGGTTCAATGTGGGGCTGTATGGTTCAGTGTTTGGCTGTATGTGTATGGTTCATTGTGTGGCTGTATGTGTATGGCTCAGTGTGTGGTTGTATATGTATGGTTCAGTGTGTGGCGGTATGTTTATGGTTCAGTGTGTGGTTGTATGTGTATGGTTCAGTGTGTGGCTGTATGTGTATGGTTCAGTGTGTGGCTGTATGGTTCAGTGTTTGGTTGCATGTGTATGGCTTAGTGTGTGGCTGTATGTGAATGGTTCAGTGTGTGGCTGTATGTGTATGGCTCAGTGTGTGGTTGTATGTGTATGGTTCAGTGTGTGGCTGTATGTGTTTGGTTCAGTGTGAGGTTGTGTGTGTATGGTTCAGTGTGTGACTGTATGTGTATGGTTCAATGTGTGGTTGTATATGTATGGTTCAGTGTGGCTGCATGTGTATGGATCAGTGTGATGTTGTATGTATTATGGTTCAGTGTGTGGTTGTATGTGTATGGCTCAGTGTGTAGCTGTATGTGTATGGTTCAGTGTGTGTCTGTATGTGTATGGTTCAGTGTGTGGCTGTATGTGTATGGTTCAGTGTGTAGCTGTATGGTTCAGTGTTTGGTTGTATGTGTATGGTTCAGTGTGTGGCTGTACGTGTATGGTTCAGTGTGTGGCTGTATGTGTATGGTTCAGTGTGTGGCTGTATGTGTATGGCTCAGTGTGTGGTTGTATTTGTATGGTTCAGTATGTGGTTGTATGTGTATGGCTTAGTGTGTGTCTGCATGTGTACTTTCTATGTGATTGAGGGAGGCAGAAGGCAGAACTGCCTATAGCGAGTGCCTCCCCCATAGTTGAAAGAGTGACAGGGCCAAAATCAAGGGACCTTCGAACCAAAAATGCTTGGACACACGGAGTATGAAGCAATTTAAGTCATAGGAAGAGGGAAAGACTGATTCTGGGAGAGAGTTTCAGAGCTCAGCTGTTGAGTAGAAGAAAGTTTGAGAGTAATGTTTCACTCCTGGGTTGGAGAGTTGCACTAACTAGGGGTGGGATTGAGTTGCAAGACGGGTACCACGTGCCCTACGTAAAGGAGGTGGTATACACTGGGAAAGCTCTGAAGAACACTGATTATTATAGTAGCGATAGAATAGCGAGAGAGATGCAACATTCCGGCGGAGAGAGAGAGATTGCAGAGAGTTGGTGAGTGGACATGAGTTAATGATACGAAAGGCCTTTCTTTCAACTTTGTCTAGGAGAGCGGTGTGAGAGGAACCTCCCCACACATGTGAACAATACTCAATACAAGGACGCACTATGCCCCTGTACAGAGCAAGAAGCTGTGCAGGGAAAAATAACCCCCTAAGGCAGTTGAGCACACCCAGCTTCTGGGAGGCTGCCTTAGCAAGACTGGTAATATGGTCCTTCCAACTGAGAGCAGAAAGGAGACCCAAGAATTGAGAGAAGATGAGAATTGATTTTTGTATTGTTGAAGAATAGTCGAGTGGGTTCCGTACAGGTAGATAGATGGAGATATTGGGTTTTGGAAGCAGTAAAGGTAACTAGGTTTCCTCTGCCCCAATTGGAGATAGAATTTAGATCAGAATTTAAGAGTTCTATGGCTTCATTACGTTTGTCGTTGAGGGATTGCTGGCTGGGGGGTTCTGAAAAAGTAATGGAGTAGTGTAAGGTTGAGTCGTCTGCGTATGAATGGATGGGAATTAAGGTACAGTTGAGGAGATCATAATTTTATACAAATTAGAAAGAGAATAGGACATAGGACAGAGCCCTGAGGAACACCGGAGTTTATAGGGTGAGGAAGTGAATAATGGCCGTCCACAACCGTGGCTATGGAATGGCCGGAAAGGAAATTAGACACAAAGGCACAGATGGAGGGATAGAAACCGAAAGAGGGTAGTTTAGAAATTAAAGATTTGTGCCAGACTCTATCGAAGGCTTTCGATATGTCTAGTGCAATAGAAAAAGTTGTATATGTATGATTCAGTGTGTGGCTGTATTGGTATGGTTCAGTGTGTGGCTGTATATGTATGGCTCAGTGTGTGGTTATATGTGTATGGTTCAGTGTGTGGATGTATGTGTATGGTTCAGTGTTTGGTTGTATGTTTTTTGGTTCAGTGTGTGGCTGTATGTGTATGGCTCAGTGTGTGGCTGTATGTGTATGATTCAGTGTGTGGCTGTATGTGTATGGCTCAGTGTGTGGTTGTATGGTTCAGTGTTTGGTTGTATGTGTATGGTTCAGTGTGGGGCTGTATGTGTATGGTTCAGTGTGTGGCTGTATGTGTATGGTTCAGTGTGTGGCTGTTTGTGTATGGTTCAGTGTGTGGTGGTATGTGTATGGTTCAGTGTGTGGTTGTATGTGTATGGTTCAGTGTGTGGCTGTATGTGTATTGGTTGTATATGTATGATTCAGTGTGTGGCTGTATGTGTATGGCTCAGTGTGTGGCTGTATGTGTATGGCTAAGTGTATGGCTGTATATGTGTGGTTCAGTGTGTGGTTGTATGTGTATGGTTCAGTGTTTGGTTGTATGTGTATGGTTCAGTGTTTGGTTGTATGTGTATGGTTCAGTGTGTGGATGTATGTGTAAGGCTCAGAGTGTGGCTGTATGTGTATGGCTCTGTGTGTGGCTGTATATGTATGATTCAGTGTGTGCCTGTATGTGTATGGTTCAATGAGTGGCTGTATGTGTATGGTTCAGTGTGTGGCAGTATAGTTCAGTGTGTGGTTGTATGTGTATGGCTCAGTGTGTGGCTGTATGTGTAAGGTTCCGTGTATGGCTCAGTGTGTGACTGGATGTGCATGGCTCAGTGTGTGGTTGTATGTGTATGGCTCAGTGTGTGGCTGTATGTGCATGGCTCACTGTGTGGCTGCATGTGTATGTTCAGTGTGTGGTTGTATGTGTATGGTTCAGTGTGTGGTTCAGTGTATGGCTGTATGTGTATGGTCCAGTGTGTGGTTTTATGTGTATGGCTCAGTGTGTGGCTGTATATGTGTATAGTTTAGGGTGTGGTTGTATGTGTATGGCTCAGTTTGTGGCTGTATGTGTACAGTTCAGTGTGTGGCTGTATGTGTATGGTTCAGTGTGTGGCTGTATGGTTTAGTGTGTTGTCGTATGTGTATGGCTCAGTGTGTGGCTGTATGTGTATGTTTCAGTGTGTGGCTGTATGTGTATGTTTTAGTGTGTGGTTGTATGGCTAAGTGTGTGGTTGTATGTGTATGGTTCAGTGTGTGGTTGTATGTGTATGGTTCAGTGTGTGGCTCATTGTGTGGCTGTATGTGTATGGCTCAGTGTGTGGCTGTATGGTTCAGTGTGTGGCTGTATGTGTATGGTTCATTGTGTGGCTCTATGTGTATGGTTCAATGTGTGGTTGTATGTGTATGGTTCAGTGGGTGGATGTATGTGTATGGATCACTGTGTGGCTGTATGTGTATGGTTCAGTGTGTGGCTGTATGTGTATGGTTCAGTGTGTGGCTGTATGTGTATGGTTCAGTGTGTGGCTGTATGTGTATGGTTCAGTGTGTGGCTGTATGTGTATGGTTCATTGTGTGGCTCTATGTGTATGGTTCAATGTGTGGTTGTATGTGTATGGTTCTGTGTGTGGATGTATGTGTATGGATCAGTGTGTGGCTGTATGTGTATGGCTCAGTGTGTGGCTGTATGGTTTAGTGTGTGGCTGTATGAGTATGGTTCAGTGTGTGGCTGTATGGTTCAGTGTTTGGCTGTATGGTTCAGTGTGTGGCTGTATGTGTATGGCTCAGTGTATGGCTGTATGTGTATGGCTCAGTGTGTGGCTGTATGTGTATGGTTCAGTGTGTGGCTGTATGTGTATTGCTCAGTGTTTGGCTGTATGGTTCGGTGTGTGGTTGTATGTGTATGGTTCAGTGTGTGGCTGTATGTGTATGGCTCAGTGTGTGGTTGTATGTGTATGGCTCAGTGTGTGATTGTATGCGTATGGTTCAGTGTGTGGCTGTATGTGTATGGCACAGTGTTTGGCTGTATGGTTCAGTGTGTGGTTATATGTGTATAACTCAGTGTGTGCTTGTACAGTATGTGTATGGTTCAGTGTGTGGTTGTATGTCTATGTATCAATGTGTGGCTATGTGTGTATCGCTCAGTGTGTGGTTGTATGCATATGGTTCAGTGTGTGGCTGTATGTGTATGATTCAGTTTGTGGCTGTATGTGTATGTTCAGTGTGTGGCTGTATGTGTATGTTCATTGTGTGGTTGTATGTGTATGGTTCAGTGTGTGGCTGTATGTATATGGTTCAGTGTGTGGTTGTATGTTTGGCTGTATGGTTCAGTTTGTGGTTGTATGTGTATGGTTCAGTGTGTGGTTGTATGTGTATGTTCAGTGTGTGGTTGTATGGGTATGGTTCAGTGTGTGGCTGTATGTTTATGGCTCAGTGTGTGGCTGTATGTGTATTGCTCATTGTGTGGCTGTATGTGTATGGCTCAGTGTGTGGCTGTATGTGTATGGCTCAGTGTGTGACTGTATGTGTATGGCTCAGTGTGTGGCTGTATGTGTATGGTTCAGTGTGTGGCTGTATGTGTATGGCTCAGTGTGTGACTGTATGTGCATGGCTCAGTGTGTGGTTGTATGTGTATGGCTCAGTGTGAGGCTGTATGTGCATGGCTCAGTCTGTGGCTGTATGTGTATGTTCAGTGTGTGGTTGTATGTGTATGGTTCAGTGTGTGGTTGTATGTGTATGGCTCAGTGTGTGACTGTATGTGTATGGCTCAGTGTGTGGCTATAATGTGTATGGCTCAGTGTGTGGCTGTATGTGTATGTTCAGTGTGTGGTTGTATGTGTATGGTTCAGTGTGTGGCTGTATGTGTATGGCTCAGTGTGTGGCTGTATGTGCATGGCTCAGTGTGTGTCTGTATATGTATATATACAGACACACACTGAGCCATGCACATACACATATACACATATACAGCCCCGTGCTACCGCCAGACGCTGCAGACGCTCTGTCAACGCTCTCACGATATCGATTATAATTTGAGTATTAACTACTCATCCTCTTCATTCTTGTGCATGAAAGGTGGTTAAGAGCACGTTTAACCATCCTGTAGCTTAGTAAGTAACACTGCACGATATTTCGCTGTGTATTGACTCATAAACTTTGTGTTTATCACAAGACTCCTGCTCGGACAGGGCGCCACTAGCGCCATCTATTGTTTTGTTTTGCTTTGTAAACAAACGCTCTCTTATTACTATTTTATATAAAATCGTAGCCCCTAATTTTACCCATTACCTACTGTAGTAAGTATCTATTTAACTGCCTTGTATGTAAGTAAAGCTTTGCATATTAATTTGCTAATAAACAATATTGTTTACTAACTAACCTGCCTACAGAGACTAACGCCGACGCCATTTTGTAAACAAACCTTTTTGGGGGATTATACATATTAAATTCCAGCAAATTTTGTACCAAATTTAAGTGCATTCATTTATCTTTTCCCCCTAGATATATTCTTGACTTTTTCTCCTCAGACTCATTTTACTTTAAGCTAAGGGTGGTATTTGTACAAACTAACCTAGCCTAACCCAACCTGCCAAGCTTTTAACCTAACCCAAACCTAGCCTAGCCTATAGCCAGCCAATCTGTTTTATTATTAACTCTTGTAGATATTGTATTTAGTATCCTACTGTAGCTATATATATCTGTAATTTTAGTTGTTGCTTGCACGATCTTGTAATAACCTTTGACTGATACACTTTTTTTATCTAAAAAGAGTAGGCTACTGCTTTACTAGGCTACAGTGACACCAGGGCCATCTGTTGACACAGTATATTAACCCCTTGTGTGCAGTCACACTTTATTTTTATATAATCTCTATTTGGTGAATTGTATATTTAGTTACATATTCTGTTATACATATATTTGTTTAAGGTTAGGTTATCACACCTGGTAGCCTATTTCTGCGAATTTCAATTTTATTATATTCGGTTAGGCTATTCAACGCTGGTAGCCTATTATTGCGTATTTCAATTTAAAAAAAAAACTTTTGGTTAGGCTATCACCCCTGGAAGCCTAATTCTGCGTATCTCAACATTTTTGTTTTCGGTTAGGCTATCACCCCTGATAACCTATTTCTGCGTATTTCAGCATATTTGTTTTCGGTTGAAGTGATTGAAGTGTTTTTTAAAGTGAGTGAAGTGTTTTAAAGTGAGTGAATTGTTTTTTAAGTGAGTGAAGTGATCTGAAGAAAGTGACTGTCACCATGCCTCGCGCTTGTGCGAACTGCGCCGGTAGATTTGGTGAGTCCATGTTTGCTACTATTGATCTTCAAGTCTGCCGGCTCTGCCAGCAACAAGAGAATTTTACAGTGAAATTAGATGAAGCCTACAACAAGATCAACGTCCTCACCATGAAGCTGGAATCACTCCAAGAGTTTGTAACACTCAACGTTGGAGTGCCACAAACTTCAATTGTCACCGCAACTCCAGCAGCCACCAACGCCCCAACGTCAACTGCCAACAATTCAACGCCTACAGTAGCCACTTCAGCTGATGTTTCCGATACTCAAGACACAAATAGTGACTCTCTTCCCCCTCAAGACAACTTCCGTGTCGTGAGGAACAACGTTTGCCCCAAGACCAGGAAACACATACCGATTACTGAGTGTCAAAACCGTTTCCAGATACTCGCAGACTCAGATGACGAAGAGGAAATAGAAGAAGTCCGGCTCGTGGGAGACTCGATGATACGTGGTCAGCTCACAGAGTTTTGCGCCAGGGCACCTAAGACCCGGAAGCGTTTTTGTATCCCTGGTGGTGGTGTGGATGACGTAGTTGCAGCAGTTGACGAAGTATCAAAGCTGGCCCCTGCTAATACAATGTACGTCATCCACGTTGGATCCAACGATGTACAGCGAACCCGGTCGGAAGATTTGCTTTTAAAGTACCAGCAGCTGATCAAGTCGTTTAAGGAGAAGTCATCAAGGATCATCGTCTCAGGAATCGTCCCCCGGCTCGGTGTAGAGAGCCGATTTTACAACATAGCCACCAGCACAAATCGTTGTCTAGCAAACCTCTGCAGGAAGGAGAACGTGGGATTCGTCGACACCTGGGACAATTTCTACTACGATGACTATTTGTTTTCGGACGATGGAGTTCATCTGAACCAGGTGGGAGCAGCACGTTTTGGGCGTCTCCTCAACGATGCGGTGAAGGATTTTCGGAGAAGAAATCGACTCAGCACAGGACAACCAGGAAGGAGGACCGAAGACAGCGAGGACGGCAATCTACAAAGGAATTAAATACTAATCCGTCAAGAACCGCAAATTTGGATAAAGCTCCACCAACACGACCCAAATTCAAAACCGTCAGGGATAACGACCGAGGACCGAGGACAGCCATGAATGTAAATGTAGATCCGACCAGAACCAAAAATTCGATGAAAGAACGTTCTGCGAGTTCTAAAACCGCAACTTTAAAGGTTTTCTATGCAAACGCTCGTAGCATACGCAATAAATTTTCAGATTTAGAGGAACTAGTGTTTACAGAAAATTATGCTGTGATTGGCATAACAGAATCTTGGCTCAATACACAAGATAGAGACTTTTTAGCAGAGTATTCGCTTCCCGGTTATGTAATGTTTGAGAACAGCCGAATAAATAAAAATGGAGGTGGCGTTTTATTTTATATCAAAGAAAGTCTTAACCCGACCCTCGTGTCAAAACCTCAAATTGTGAACGTCGACACATCTTTTGTGCTAATAAAGAATAATAAAGGTACAAAAATAATACTTGCGTTAATATACAGACCTCCAGCTCAATCAGTGCAAACTGACCGAGAAATTTACGAACAAATTGCAGATGTAAGTAACTCACAAGATACCGTAATTTTTGGCGACTTTAATTTACCTGTGACCAAGTGGGGCGATACTCTTACTTCACACTCCGGACATGACTTGTATACGAACTTGCAAGAGAGTTCGCTTTATCAATTTGTTCGAACGCCGACCCGTGGTAATAACGTTCTTGACATTGTACTTGCAACAAAGGAAGAATTGATAGAGAATTTGAATGTTGGTGATGAATTCAGTAACAGCGACCATCGTACGATAACTTTCACTTTAAAGTTTACTAGTAACGAACCAAATAGTAGCATCGAAAAAGTCCCTAATTTCAAGAAAGCAAACTTCCATAAACTTAGAGCTATGTTTAAAGAAACTGACTGGAGCTTTTAATTAACAATAACGACATAAATACATCTTGGAAGTTATTCGAAACCACTTACCTAAAAGCAGTGCAAGACTGCATACCATCGAAAATACGGCGTCCAGGCCATAATAATGAGCCCAAATGGTGGAATAAAGATATTTCAAACTGCCTGCTTGCTAAAAAATTTGCTAATGATAGATTAAAATCCTCACAAAATGACGAAGAACGGGTGAAATTTGTAGAGCTACGACGCAAAGCCAAAAAGTTAATAAAGCAAAGTAAAAAGACCTTAGAGTTACATATTGCGAATCAAAGTAAAACATACCCGAAAGAATTCTATAGTTATATCAGAAAGAAAAGAGTAGTTACTTCAACTGTTGGACCGTTAGTCGATGAAAAAGGAGAATACACCAAAGACGAAGTACAAATGAGTAATGCCCTCAATACCTTCTTTGCATCAGTTTTTACAACAGAAGACCTCAGTGATATCCCTACACCATCGCCGATTCAGATTGATAATTCAGATGTTCTAAGCAATATCACCGTCACAGAGAGAGAAGTATTGAATTGTTTAGATAAACTCAAGGTAAATAAAACGCCAGGACCTGATACAATCTCGCCTAGAGTTCTAAAGGAAGCTAAGAATGAGCTCTCCAAACCACTGACATTACTATTCAATAAATCCTTGCAGTCTGGAACTATGCCTGATCAGTGGAAGCTAGCCAACGTAACACCGATATTAAAAAAAGGCAGCAAATCCCTACCCAGTAACTATCGTCCAATTAGCTTAACCTCAGTTGTATGTAAAATGCTAGAAACGGTCATACGAGACAGACTCGTAAATCACTTAGAGGAAAATAACATACTTAAAGATACTCAACACGGCTTTCGTAAAAAACGTTCCTGTTTAACAAACCTCTTAGACTTCTTCCACGATATCCTCAACCTCTACGATGAGAGTAAAGCTGTAGATATTATATACCTTGATTTTCAAAAGGCCTTTGACAAAGTTCCCCACAAACGTTTACTGCTAAAAACTAAAAGCGCATGGAATACAAGACGGTGTGTTGAAATGGATAGAAAATTGGCTCAGCAACAGAAAGCAAAGGGTAGTCATAAACGGTAAGGCATCTAAATGGACCAATGTAAGTAGCGGGGTACCCCAGGGATCGGTACTAGGACCAATTCTCTTTCTAATTTACATCAACGACATAGATGAGGGTCTCACCTGCACAATCTCAAAATTTGCTGACGATACAAAAATTGCAAATAGCGTACTCTCAAAAGAACAAGTTGACGATATGCAACACAATCTAGATAAATTGTCATGTTGGGCCCAAATTTGGCAAATGAGTTTCAATGCGGATAAATGTAAAGTACTACATGTCGGATACCTAAATGAGAAAGCAAACTATTCGATGAATGGCACTCAGCTTAAGAATGTAAACAGTGAAACTGATCTGGGAGTAACAATATCGAGTAACCTAAAACCGAGTCAACAATGTTCAGAAGTTGTTAAGAAGGCAAACAAAATAATTGGCTTTATAGGCAGGTCATTTGAGCATAAATCCAAAGAAGTTATCCTAACCCTTTACAATTCCTTAGTCCGCCCTCTTCTGGAATACTGCGTTCAATCCTGGTGCCCTTATTACCAAAAAGATATAAACAAGCTAGAACGAGTTCAACGTAGAGTTACCAAAATGATACCTAGCCTAAAGAACAAACCATACGAAGAGCGTCTTAGAGAATTAAATCTATTTCCTTTAACCCAGCGCAGATTAAGAGGCGACTTAATTCAAGTGTTCAAAATCATCAAAGGCATCGACAATATGAACTGTAGTAAGTACTTCACTATCGACCAATCTAATTACACAGGGGAAACGGTTGCAAAATTATTGGTAAATCTTTTAACTCGCACGAATCTAAGAATTTCTTCTTCAATCGAGTTGTCAACTTGTGGAATGGGCTTCCCCGAGACGTTATAGACTGCAGCACCGTTGATTCATTTAAATTCCGCCTAGACAAATATCTCGCATCAAACCCGCGACTGACTGCGTTTGTAAATGAATAACTTTATCCTCCCCTCAGTTACTAACCCATATGTCCCCTACTAACTTCCTAGTCCTGCCACGTTAGTGGCAGGGCAGTAGTTCCCTTTCCAATGTTCCCTTACCCACTCTAAACCACTGTTTGGACACTTGATCCTCAGTGTTTTGGAGGACAAGCAGCCTAGAAGGGTCACTAGATCTGTTGTTGCTTGATTTCCTTTGTACTCCTTTGTACTCCTTTGTATGTGTATGGCTCAGTGTGTGGCTGTATGTGTATGTTGAGTGATTGGCTGTATGTGTATGGTTCAGTGTGTGTCTGTATGTGTATGGCTCAGTGTGTGGCTGTATTTGTATGTTCAGTGTGTGGCTGTATGTGTATGGTTCAGTGTGTGGCTGTATGTGTATGGCTCAGTGTGTGGCTGTACGTGCATGGCTCAGTGTGTGTCTGTATGTGTATGGCTCAGTGTGTGGCTGTATGTGTATGTTCAGTGTGTGGTTGTATGTGTATGGTTCAGTGTGTGGTTGTATGTGTATGGCTCAGTGTTGGGCTGCATGTGCATGGCCGAGTGTTTGTCCCTTTGACTGTGAATATTGAAGAGGCAGCAGGACACAGGAGTGACTGACAGCTGCTCTGTCCTTTGTCTGGGTTCCCATGGATATCAAGGGTTCACTGATGGTTGTGGACGGTTTCAATTCAAAACGGCCACACTCCTGAATGGCCACAACCTGAACAGGCACGATCTCATATCCTAACATTATTCAATTTAGCGTGACTATGGTTAATCTAACTTAAGATCTCACATAACCTATCCTAACCTAACCATACCAAGCTTAGCCTAATCTAAAATAACCTGTAATATAAGTTTAAAATATTGTGACCGTTTTGTTTGTGGTCAATTTTCTTGGGACCGTGTACGAGTAAGATGGCTTGCCCTATTGTGTTGGACGCCTTGTTTATTGTCCATTCATGTACAATTTGTACATGATCCTTATCTCTTAATGAATTTTATTGTAAGCAGGGGATCAAAATGGACGAACCGTCACCTGTTTACCAGGAATTCCACACACAGACTTCACACATTGCAACCCCTAATATGTCCTTGGACCAATAAGGACTCGTGAAGCTATTACTTCCCACATAATATGTGAATATGCTTATGACAAGTAACAAGAAAATCCTCCTTTCAATGGTATCACTATTCCCCTTTAGCCAATAATATATCATGCATCTTATCTCCAGACGTCCCCCCTGTCAAATATCTTGATTAACTTGATTAGCTGAACGGTCAGGCTATGGAGATCGTCAACTCTTTTAAGTATCTGGGCAGTGTGTTGAGTAAAGATGGGACTATGGATGAAGAGTTGCGGGAGAGGGTACAACAGGGGAAGAGGGTTGTAGGAACGCTAAAAGCTTCAAGAAATAGGGTGGTCAGTATGGAAGTGAAGAAGTCCTTGCATGACAGTGTGGTAATCCCGACACTGACTTACGGAAGCGAAGCATGGACGTTGGTTGAGAGACTCAGACCAAGAGTGAGAGCAGTGGAAATGAATTACTTAAGGAGTGCGTGCGGAGTTACATGGAGGGATAGACAGACTAATGAGGAAGTAAGAAGGAGGTGTGGTGTGGAGGTAGATGTGCTGGAAAGTGTGTGAAAAGGAACAACTTGAGATGGTTCGGCCATATGGAACGTATGGAAAGCGAGAGAATGACTAAGAGGGTGTATGAGTGCGAGGTGGAGGGACAGAGGGGGAGAGGTAGACCGAATATGAGGTGGAATGAGTGGAAGTACATGAACGAAGGTGGTGCTGGTTGGGGGACGTCGACTGACAGAGAGGTGCATGGGGGCGGTTCGTTCGTGGCCACCCCTTCGGGGATCACGGCGTCAGGCAATAGATAGATAGATAGAACTGTCAGTTCAGCTAGTGTCATGTGTCGTTAATGAATACCTCTGAGTCTCTGACACATCATGGACCTTCCTTTACAACCTTCCAATGAATTAACCCTTTCAGTATACGATGACGCCTTTCTGAATGTATTATGGCTCTTATTTTGTAATTTATGTCAGCCTATTAACCCGTACAGCCCCAGCGACGCGTCTGACGCGTCGGCGATGTATGTAACGCACAGCCCCAGCGACGCGTCTGACGAGTCACCCTAATTGCTCCGACCGTAACCTCAGGTGTAGCCACTCGAGAGGGCTCAGATTTGTATGGGAACTGTGTACGTATCCCACGCAACCGTGCCGATGGTTGAAAACTCTCAAAGTCCACGTGCGTGCGCGTGAGCGCGCAATAACCTAGTTTTTTGGGGTAATTGCCTTTAATTTTTTACTCTTTTAAAATACGTTTTCGGGGGCTCTGTAGGACCATTCTTTAAGCTTTTTGAGCGGTTTTTCGTGGTTTTTCCTTCATTCCTAACCCTTTCGCTATTGTTTCTGGAATAAAACAATTTTTTGAAAACCGGCCGGGTTCTGGTGAACAAACAATACAAAACTAGCCGGGGCTCCACGGGTTAAATGTTGTTTTGGAATCGGAGGAATATGTGTCCTTCTAAGCTTATATAATTTTCACAATGATAGCCAGAGTCAAATAATAAACGGGTATTCCGATATATTATCTATTCACTTCTAGAATTCATGGTCTATTGTGTTAACGTAATTGATTTATTGTTATATGTAACCTGTAGTGTTTATATTACATTATTTGACCAACGTGGTCAAGTTAAGGGGGAGGTAGTCGCTTTTTCTGGATCCTCTTCTCCTTCATGTTTAGCATATTATTTTTGAAATAGTAAGACGTTCGTTCCATCAGTTTGTCAATATTAAGATCTTTTGTGGCATTTGGGTGTCGATTTTTTCCTGGCAAGCGATAGCGAGCCTGTAATTTTAAAAGGAATCGGTCTTCTGCCGGTATATTTTTCTACCGAAAAATTAACAAATTTATCTTGAAAGGAGGTCTAGGGGGGTATTTTTAAGTTTGATAGAGGTCTAGCGAGGGAAAAAAACAAAAAAAACAGTACCCCCTTAAACGAAATATGACTTGCCTTCATGTACCCAGGGATTCAAAGTATTCGAAAATGAATCAATTCTTGCATATAATAAATAATGCACTCATAGTTACATGTTTCGAATACGAATAATTTTGATATGACTTTCGTTGCGTCCGTTCAACAGGTATCTGATATCTCCAATATTGCTTTGTACAACCTAACTGTCGTTAATTTCCCATTCCACGTTGTCATACATTGCTTCGATCCTTCCATCTTATATTCGTATTCTTTCTCCTTATTCTCCTTCATTACGTCTGTCATATTGTTTGTAATTCGTTTTATTTGTCTCAGTTTAGCTACGACCATGCTTTTTTCAGCCAAAAATTAATCTTTCTGGGATACTTGCTCTAACAAGAAGGCTTGATTAACCTATTGAAACCGGTATCAATATATTTTTTTGTAGAAAACAGGCAATTTTATCTGCCTTAGAAAGGTTCTTTAAATTGAAGGGTTTGCCATTTTTCGTCTACTATTCTTCTACAACGTTGCCCGAACTTCAAAAGCTCATTTATCTATATTTGAAAAGATTTTCACCATTTTGTCTCGACTTTTCTTACTCCATTTTCCTCTTAATGAGACTTTCAAACTACCTAGAAGAGAAATAGGAGTTAAGTTGTTTTACTATATTAAATAAGTCAAGGTGTCTGAGAAAGTTTAAACAATAGGGTTGATCTGGTTTAAAAACAATAATAGTTACAAAGGATATTGTATTTTGAAAAAATAACGGATAACAGCCTATAATGATTTTATGATTATATATATGATTTTATAAGTCACTAATTATTCTAAATAAAATAACGTTCACCATGTAACTACAACTAAGAGAAACAACTCAGTGGACAGCGTAACGGATTGCGGGTCAGAAGATCATAAGTTTGAGTTCAAGTCAAGCACAGAAGGTTTTACCGAGGTGATCTAAACATACCTGGCAATTAAACATAATTCTGGCATCACCAATGCTCCAAGAATATATATATATAATGCTTCAGGTAGGTAATTTTAGTCATTCACAGCTGTTATCATCACTATTGTATTAATGTCTGATTGTATTGATTGATATTACCATTGTAACTCATTCTTATGTCAGTGTATAGTGCTTGCGGGTACATGGGTTTGGATGCCGTGGAACTAGTATACGACAGTGCTTCCAAGCCAGCGGCAGAAATAAGACTGAGTCTGGGCATGGTTAGTGGGTGTTGGCGCTGCATACGACTTAACAAAGCTTTTAAACGTGTACAGTTTAAAAAAAAAATAGAAGTATATATAGTATTCAAGAGCCATGGTAAACTAGATTGTCTTAACTACTTTACAATATACCAGTCAAACTACACAAGGGAAATGACTTCAAGATTGCTGGACAATAATTCAAGTCGACCAGGCAAAACATTTATGTTCCACCACGTTTGGAACAAACTGCCACAATATGCTATTGATTGCGTGACTATCAACTTTCAAAATAATGTTAAATACATGTATGAAATCCAATTCTCGCTTATTTAATTTCATAACTGACTAAGTGAATTCTGTCAAAGACCAATTGGTCTGTTGGTCTTCGCATTCCTTTGTATATTCCTATGCGTGTATATATACTGTGTATATATAATATTATGAATGTGTCCCTACTTATTCATTAAATGTTCCATTTCAGAAGACTTTAGCGAGATACTTATTTGCACAATCCTCCTTTTAATGGTATCACTATTCCCCTTTTGCCAATAATATATCATGCATTTTATCTCGAGACTTCCACCCTGTCAAATATCTTAATTAACCTCTGAAGTGCGCATGGGGGGTATGAGACCTCTGCCTGTGTGCATGTATTTGAGCTGTTTCCATCACTAAAATATATCTTTTACCATAAATAGCATTAATACTTCTCCATATGGGCCTATTATATGTTGATTATAAAGGTATTAACCTGTTACAACAATAAAACAAGTGGAAACAGCGTTTGGATGGTCAAAATCGGCGATACAGGCCGGGAGTTACATAATGTATGGCTGAGGCAACCTCCTCTCCCAGCCACTTTTCCCCAAGTCTGGAGAGACACTGTCGATCGATACTCTCTCTCTCTCTCTTGCACTCGCTTGCTAACAGTGATGACAATGCCCTGCTTGCAACTCGCTAATGTTAGCACGAAAATATACCACAGAATAAGGGAATAACAGGGAAATATGTGGTAACTGAAGGAGGGGAGGAAAGTGGGGAAGGAGGGGAGGTAGAGGAGTGATATTTGGCATGGCCCAGGGGCAAAAAAAAAATAAAAAAAATAAAAATAAAACAAAAAATAAAAAAAATATGTGTTTTAAATTGATTTTTTTCCCCCCTGACTCCTAAGAGTCTTCCCGCAGTCCGCCGGGGGAACTCTTAAGAGTCTTCCCGCAGTTCCCGGGTTAACTGTCAAATTAGCCAGTACTTGGTCATTCCTTTATAACTTTCCAATGAATATACCATTCCATTATATGTGACGCCTTTCTATCATAATTAATATCTATTCTCCTCTAGCATTCATGCATAGTATATTGTGTTTATGTAATTGATTTATTGCTATATGTCACTTATAGTGTTTATTTTACATTATTTTACCAACAAGGTCAAGTTAAGGGGGAGGTAGTTGCTTTTTCTGGATCTCCTACTCCTACATGTTTGGCATAATAGTTATGAAATAGTAAGTCGTTCGTTCCATCAGTTTGGTGATTTTGAGACATTTCAATCCTTTTCTTTGTCAAAATTAAGACCTTTCGTGCCATTTAGGAGTCGATTTTCTCCTGGCAAGCGATAGCAAGCCTGTAATTTTAAAAGGAATCGGCCTTCGGCCGGGAAATTTTGTCTACCGAAAAATCCACACATTTATCTTGAGAGGAGGTCTAGGGGGGGTATTTTTAACCTTGATAGAGGTCTACCGAGGAAACTAAAACCAAAAAACAATACACAATTACTGCCCCCTTAAACGAAATATGAATTTCCTTCATGTGCCCAGGGATCTCAAAGTATTTGAACATGAATCCATTCTTGCATATAATAAATAATGTGTCATAGTTACTAAAATACCCGAAATAATGACCACGACAAAAAAGAGAAACCCTAAATCACCTCCCTCCGGATGCACCGCTCTTCCGCGCAGGGTTCCCACCACCAGTGCTAGAATTCCTAAGGGGGCTATCTCCACCCCCTAATCCCCCCCCCCTGCACCTATGACCTTCTGACCTCCAAGTACCAGCCCTGAGACAGAGGAGCAAACGTCATGACCATCCCGACGAGAACAAGGTAGAGTCAGCAATTTGACGGCTCAAATAACTTGCATGCAAGACTTGGGCCTAAAAATTAAACTCTCACTCATGCGGGTTCTCATGCCATGGCTGTTTACCTTATTGTTTGAGAGCTATTTACCCTATTTGGGAACTGTTGAGCTTTCACACCATGGTGTAGGAATAACATTGGGATCTCTTCTAGGCTAAAGTTTTGATACTGAAAGTAGCACCGAGCGCATGCTCCAAACTGACTTTCAGGATTAATTTGTATGAACGTGTCCCTACTTATTCATTAAATGTTCCATTTCAGAAGACTTTAGCAAAGATACTTATTTGCACAATCCTCCTTTCAATGGTATCACTATTCCCCTTTTGCCAATAATATATCATGCATTTGATCTCGAGACTTCCACCCTGTCAAATATCTTAATTTACTGTCAATTCAGCCAGTGTGATGTGTCGCTAATGAATACCACTGACACATCTTGGTCATTCCTTTATAACCTTCCAATGAATTAACCCTTCCATTATACGTAACGCCTTTCTGAATGTATTATGGCTCGTATTTTGTCATTTATGTCAGCCTATGCCATGTATTTTAGATCGGAGGATTATTTGTCCTTCAAAACTTATTAAATTTGCACAATGATAGCCAGAGTAAAATTAAGAACGGGTATTCCGATATCATAATTAATATCTATTCTCCTCTAGCATTCATGCATGGTATATTGTGTTTATGTAATTGATTTATTGCTATATGTCACTTATAGTGTTTATTTTACATTATTTTACCAACAAGGTCAAGTTAAGGGGGAGGTAGTTGCTTTTTCTGGATCTCCTACTCCTACATGTTTGGCATATTAGTTATGAAATAGTAAGACGTTCGTTCCATCAGTTTGGTGATTTTGAGACCTTTCACCCCTTTTCTTTGTCAAAATTAAGACCTTTCGTGCCATTTAGGAGTCGATTTTCTCCTGGCAAGCGATAGTGAGCCTGTAATTTTAAAAGGAATCAGCATTCGGCCAGGAAATGTTGTCTATCGAAAAATCCACACATTTATCTTGAAAGGAGGTCTAGGGGGTGTATTTTTAACCTTGATGGAGGTCTAGCGAGGAAACTAAAACCAAAAAACAAAACACAAAAACAATACACAATTACTGCTCACTTAAACGAAATATGAATTTCCTTCATGTGCCCAGGGATCTCAAAGTATTTGAACATGAATCCATTCTTGCATATAATAAATAATGTGCTCATAGTTACTAAAATACCCAAAATAAAGACCACGACAAACAAGAGAAACCCTAAATCATCCCCCTCCGGACGCACCACTTTTTCGCACAGGGTTCCCACCACCAGTGTGGGAATTTCTAAGGGGGCTACCTCCACCCCCTAATCCCCACCCCCCCCTGCACCTATGACCTTCTGACCTCCAAGTACCAGCCCTGGGACATAGCAGCAACCGTCATGACCATCCCGACGAGAACAAAGTAGAGTCAGGAATTTGACGGCTCAAAATAACTTGCATGCAAGACTTGGGCCTAAATTTTAAACTCTCACTCATTCGTGTTCTCATGCTATGGCTGTTTACCTTATTGTTTGAGAGCTATTTACCCTATTTGGGAACTGTTGTGCTTCAACACCATGGTGTAGGAATAACATTGGGATATCTTCTAGGCTAAAGTTTTGACACTGAAAGTAGCACCGAGGGCATGCTTCAAACTGACTTTCAAGATTAATTCGTAATTTACAAAACTCTTGAAGAAGTCTTTGTCATGACAAGACACCTTCAATAGTTTGGGCTTTGCGAGACACTGTCTAAATAACGGCACTTTGCATATTAAGTCCATACTGCATATGTCCAGAACCATGGTCGAGGGCATATGTTGGGAAAAAGGTTAAACACCGACCCCTGGGTTCTTTGAACACTCTTACAAAGGTCAGAGTCAGATTTGGAAAGATATTACGGTCATGATCTTACTTCTTCCCCACGTTAGCCCGATACCTAGTTACTCTGTCATGACACGAGTGACTCTGTGTTAAAGACCCTACACCAAGAGTTCTGAAACAGAACTTCACCAACGACTAGTATAACGGTCAGGATAGTCGAGCAGCCATAACCCAAGACATGTCTAAGGTCATGCTCGCGTTCATCCGGTAATACGCCCCCTGTGTCATGACATAAGGAACTATTATTAAAAGCCCCAAACCAACTAGTCCATCTATATCCCAACCTCACCCACCACACGGCAGGACCACCTAAGCGGCTCGACAGGATGGAGGGAAAATATGCAACAATCAACACTTCAACCACCAGTGCAACTTCCCTCAGATCTACTCAGTGTTAGAATAGGAAGGTTGAAGAAGTTTGTTTGCTTCAACCACCAGTGCTAAACAAGTGTATTTCCAAAATCTACGCAAGTGTTAGAATATGAGTTTTGATTCTATTCTAAAAGTCTGTCATGGATTCTCGCCTGTGCTAGGCAGTATTATTTTGTGAATATTTGATGTACCATTGTATAGTGTATTATTGTTTTTGTTTTTTGTTTTTTCTATGTGAGTGAGGGAGGCAAAAGGCAGAACTGCCTATAGCGAGTGCCTCCCCCATAGTTGAAAGAGTGACAGGGCCAAAATCAAGGGACGTTCGAGCCAAAATGCCTTGACACACGGAGTTTGAAGCAATTTAAGTCATAGGAAGAGGGAAAGACTTATTCTGTGAGAGAGTTCCAGAGCTCAGTTGTTGAATAGAAGAAAGTCTGAGAGTAACGTTTCACTCTTGGGTTGGAGAGTTGCACAGAGTAGGGGTGGGATTGTGTTGCAAGATGGGTACCACGTGCCCTACGTAAGGGATGTGGTATACACTGGGAAAGCTCTGAGGAACACTGATTATTATAGTAGCGATAGAATAGCGAGAGATGCAACATTGCGGCGAAGAGAGAGAGATTGCAGAGAATTGGTGAGTGGACGGGAGTTAATGATACGAAAGGCCTTCCTTTCAATTTTGTCTAGGAGAGCGGTGTGAGAGGAACCTCCCCACACATGTGAACAATACTCAATACAAGGACACACTATGCCCCTGTACAGAGCAAGAAGCTGTGCAGGGGTAAAGAACCCCCTAAGGCGGATGATCACACCCAGCTTCTAGGAGGCTGCCTTAGCAAGACTGGTAATATGGTCCTTCCAACTGAGAGCAGAAGAAAAAGAGAGACCAAGAATATTGAGAGAAGATGAAGGATTGATTTTTGTATTGTTGAAGAATAAGGGATAGTCCGCAGGGAGATCCTGATGGGTAGATAGAGTGAGAAATTGGGCTTTGGAAGCATTAAAGGTAACAAGGTTTCTCTGCCCCAATTGGAGATAGTAGTTAGATCAGAATTTAAGTGTTCTATGGCTTCATTCCTTTTGTCGTTTAGGAATTGCTGGCTTGGGCGTTCTGAAAAACTAATG
Organism: Paralithodes platypus; assembly: GCA_032716605.1. Taxonomy (NCBI): domain Eukaryota; kingdom Metazoa; phylum Arthropoda; class Malacostraca; order Decapoda; family Lithodidae; genus Paralithodes; species Paralithodes platypus. Next base: position 8,263,811 of record CM064542.1, read on the forward strand.
GAGTAGTGTAAGGTTGAGTCGTCTGCTGCGTATGAATGAATGGGAATTGAGGTACAGTTGAGAAGATCATTTATAAAAATTAGAAAGAGAATAGGATATAGGACAGAGCCCTGAGGAACACCAGAGTTTATAGGGTGAGAAAGTGAGCGATGGCCGTCCACAACCGCAGCTATGGAACGGCCGGAGAGGAAATTAGAGACAAAGGCACAGATGGAGGGATAGAAACCGAAGGAGGGTAGTTTAGAAATGAAAGATTTGTGCCAGACTCTATCAAAGGCTTTCAATATGTCTAGTGCAATAGAAAAAGTCTCACCGAAGTCCCGAAAGGAGGATGGCCAAGAGTTAGTAAGATATGAAAGAAGATCACGAGTAGAGCGACCCTTAACACCTTACGAGCGGCCTAGGCGGTAATTTCTACATACCGCCCAGCGGGTGGTTTTACCATAAATGGCCTTGTTTCCGTGCACTTTTTCATGTATAAACAAGAGCCAGAGCGTAATATAATTATATATCCCTGAAAAGGCGTTAATTGAGCTTTCCAATGACACCTGAACCATCCTTCTACGACCACTGGTTGTCTTGCAACGATCGTGCAACCGAAGGGCAAAATCGCTAAAATACGGTCATTTCGTTACATAACTACGTGTGTAGCGAGGGAGGGAGGGTGGATGTGTGTGGAGTAGATGTCAGTAGGCCCACGGCAGCCGTGGCGAGCGGTCATGAGGCAACCTACGCTCCTCCCGTCGCTCGTCTCTCTCTCAGAGCCAATATTGCGCCAAAATTGCACACAGACTTAAGTCGGGCCCCGCCACATAGTCCAGATTTTTCGATACCGACTTAAGTCAGGCCCCGATAGACAGGGGTTAAGGAAGCCATACTGGCGACTGAGAGCAGATTGTGAGAAGAGAAATGCTTAAGAAATTTGGAAGCAAGAATTGTTTCAAAAACTTTAGAAATACAAGAGATGAGAGCAATTGGACGATAGTTGGAGGGTTGAGAGCTGTCACCCTTCTTTGGGACAGGTTGAATGAGAGCAAGTGTACTAAGTGAACATTTAATAATAAATTCATGTGTGTAATCAGTAATATATTTATCCTTTATGACATTTGTTCATGTGTAGTTTGGCTTTAGTTTCTCCAGTCGAGTAAGAACCCCAGTAAAATCCTGGTATTACATTGGCGGCAGCCGGTGGTTCTTGATTCGGGAAGAAAAATAATTCAACACAAAAATCAAAGGGAGCAAGGCATTATATAATATTTGTCACGATGGCGAATAATCGCTCACATATCCCCATCCCCTAATATGATGGGGATACATACTATATAGAAACATACCTGGACATGGTAAAGCCAGTGCTTGACTTGGCTTATAACAGTGATCGAGAGATCACTGTGCTTCTAACTCACCTGGGAAAGGCAGTTTCCCTGGTGGCCGGACAGGTAACCCCCGCACTTACCTGGAATCAGTTCCGGACAATCGTTATCAATGCTGTGCAGCCATCATTGGGCTCCGTCGTAGCGTTAGCCAAAATAGATGAAATAAGGTAACGAAGGGGTCATTGACGTCACCCTAGCAGCCTTACACCAAAACGTGAAATCCGCGAACCCACTTCAGACTACTGATCAGCAAAAGTAGCAGGTCTTTAATGGACATAGCGCATGTGGTCAGCTATGATGAGCTATCCTCATTATCATACATGTGAGTGTACAGTATACCTCTTATGTGCAATAATAGTAGTCCGAGACTCCGAGTTAATTATAAATGTAAATATAAATAAATTAGTGTTTTGGACGGTGGTGGCGAGAGGCATTTCCGAGCCCATCGTGACGTGTATGAAGTTATTTGGGTACCCATAGAATAACAGAATAGGTCAAAGAGTTTCAGGGGTCAGGTCAATGGCCACCATTTTTATTCTCAGTATCTTTGTTAAGTACTCCATGCTGTGAAAACAGTTACAAAGATGGACAGATATTTAATTGAGGGGTATGATAAATTAATTGTATGAGCAGCATAAGCTTAATAATGAAATGTAGAAATAATGGCAAGTTATCAAATAATACACTGTGAAAGTGAAAATCAAGATGGAATATTTTGATACGTTGGCCGTACGCTTTTGTGCTAGAGTACCTGTGTATACCGTTGGGGCAAGACCTCCTCTACTCTTGGTGTTGCCATATGGATAGAGCTGCCAATACGTATTTATTTATGATTAACGAGACCAAACTATGAATAATTGCATTGATAGATACTTAAGGATAGACACATTTTACACTCACGTGATATATATATCAAATACTGCCTTCGCATTACTTCATCATGTATGAAATATATCAGGGTAGGTTAGCTAAAGACAATATGAAAACATATTCGAAATTCACGGGCTAATTCCATTATTATTAACACAAGAGAGAGGCGACAGGGGTTGCCATCGACTTTCTAAGCTTAAAATATCTTACATGGCTTTGTTTACTATTTTCGATACAAATGTGTGGTAAACCAAGACAACTGTGCAGTGTCAATCATTCTGTAACATGCTTTAGACAGTGAAAAACTGGAATGGGATATTTCATGAGCTACGCCATTTAACATCCTGCTACGAGTATTACCAGCATTCGTCAAGGAGCACTTCACAATCCACGACCCTGCAGGCTTCCAACGTGACATTATCACCATCAGGAGATTATTGGCTGCCCGCCCAAAAACATCCACCGTGGGCGCCATTAACACCTTATTGGCGGCCTAGGCGGTATATTTGACCGTACCGCACAGCGGGTTTTTGTTATACCCTAAATAGGGTTGTTTACATGATCATTTTCATGCCTAAATAAGACCAAGAGCGTAAAACAAGTATCTATCCCTGAAAGGGCATAGACAGAGCTTTCCAATGACACCCGAACCATCCTTGCACGACCACTGGTTCTCTTGCAACGATCGTGCAACACGAGTACAAAAACCCTATAATTAGGTAATTTCCTCACATAATTCCTTGTGTAGTGAGTGAGAGAGGGGGGAAGAAGGTGGGATACTGTTCAGTTGGTCCACGGTGGTCGTGCGGAGCGTTCATAGGGTTACTACGCTCGTCCCACCGCTCAGCTCTCTTTCTCAGCAACATTACGTGCTGAAAATGGCGGTCGACAGTTGTCGTGCACCGCCACATAGTCCAAATTTATTTCACTCGACATATGTCGCGCGCCGCCAGTTAAGGGTTAAGAGGTTTCCCACTCACCCACAGGCCAACAAAAGGCCAGGGAACCGTTATAATAGTTACGGATCCCGACCAACACAGGGTCGCCCTCAACCATATCCACCGGGTCGCCCCTATAAATTTTCGACCTCAGCCACCACAGGACGCCCCGCAGAGGATATACCCCCCTTCAAATCAAGCTGGACAAGGCCCCCAGAGAGGCCCCAAGACTTATCAACCCCAAGACCAGCCGCTAGTCACCATAAACCCATTCGACTTCCGGGCCTGTAACCCAGCCTGCCCCCTGCACTTTATCACGGATCAAGCTAAAAACAAACCTTCCCTCCCACGAGTATCAGCCGCAGAGGAAGAGTCCCGGGACCTCGAAGAGGAAAATCAGAAGGAGACTACACCTCGGAATATATCGCCCCCATCCACACCCCGGAGGGGGAAGAAGAAATCCTGGAGGAGACGGAAGATCCCTCACAAGGTTTTTAACACCTCCCTCGCCCGTTATGGTTTCGGCGGGGGAGTCTGTCATGACCAAACCACCACCCAACTTCCACCTGGCAAAAATCCAGGGTATTCCAGTTCGCCTGTTGATAGACACTGGAGCAGCCAGATCATGCCTGTTCAATTTATACTATCAGAGGCATCACCGGAAGCTGGGATTGCTAATTGCTGCCACCAACAACCTCATAAAATACCACACATATCAGGCAAGCACGGACATATTTAGACAATAATTTTTTCCCCGCAGCATCCAAGAGTGGAATCACCTCCCATCTCATGTAGTTAATAGCCCCACCCTTGATTCATTTAGAACTAGGATCACCAATCATTACATCCCTAATCCTGATCCTGTCCCCAACCAATAGTCCTAAAAAGCACAACCCCCGCATATCATGCCGCCCGAGTGCCGCCCTCTGCGGGTCCCTCAACGTAAATGTAAACGTAAAAATTAGTGCCAGGGACACACCTCTTGACATCCGAGGGGAGACACAACCCCTGCACATTACGACGCCCCACCCAGAAGCCTTCTGCCAACACGCGTTTGTAGTTTTATACTCAGAGTGTACCCGGTACAATGGCTACATGGGCCTTGATGTACTCCAACTCCTGCAAGCCCAGCTGGACTGCGGAAGACAGTTACTCGCCTTTGGAAAAAAAAAAAAAAAATCAAACCACCAGTAACTCCGCATAACGTCATCGGAAGGAACAAGGCCAACAAGAAACTAACCAAAATCAAAGCCAACCAACAACAAATCTCCGACAGCAAACCCAAAGAAAAAACAAAAAAACAAGGAAACAACAACAACAGCAACCAACTCCACACATCAATGCCTCCCCATGAACCCCAGCCACGCCCCCTGCTGTCACCCATCTAAGAACGTCAAAACAGATTTCTCCCACCATAATAAGCCCAGCTGTACTAACTCAACGTATCTCCATAACCCCACAATACCAACAATGGGTACCCTTATGCCAAATGCAGAGTTAACCCATGATATTAACCCCTCAAATTGATGCCACTTATTCCGACCGATGCCGCATCCAACCTGGAGTTCTCCCTTCCCACCTCAACGCTGCATTAATAGCCAATATCTCGGAAGACCCTCTCAACCTACCAAAAGGACTCATTATAGGAGACCTAGAGATTTTCGATGATGTTTTATCCGACCAATCCATCACTAGCGCACCTCTCATCCTACCCCCCATCCCCAAGACTCTAACCCCCGTGCAACAGCAACAGATGAACAAGTTGTTTCACGACTTCTCAGACGTGTTTGCGCAGTCGCCCACCGAAATAGGACAGACCAACATGGAAGAACACCTCATCCACACCACCAATCCTCCCATTAGAAAGACCATCTCGCCAAAAAAAAACACTGAAAAGACAGAAGGAGGATCGTCAAGTGCAAGAGATGCTGGATGCCGGCATCGCCACACCCTCTGTCGGCCCTTGGTCCTCTCCCGTAGTGCTCATAAAAAAGAAAGACGGATCAACTAGATTTTGTGTCGACTACCGACGCCTAAACGACGCCACCATCAAAGATGCCACGCTCCTCTCCAGAATCGACGACTCGTTAGACTCTTCATGGGTCGAAATGGTTTACCACCCTCGATTTACAAGCGGGATACTGCTAGGTCCCTCTAAAAAAAGAACACCAACAGAAGACAGCATTTTCCACCAGCGGAGGGCACCTCTACTAGTTCAACATGCTCCCCTTCGGGTTATGCAATGGCCCTGCCACCTTCTCCCGACTCATGGAGTCTGTATTGAAGGGGCTAACGTGGGAGACCTGTTTAGTCTACCTGGATGATGTAATCGTCTACAGGAAAACTTGGACAGAGCATCTACAGCGCCTTCGTCAGGTCCTACAACGCATCCGATAGGCAAGCATAAAACTCAAACCCTCCAAATGCAAAGTAGCCAGAACTACAATAGACTTCCTCGGACCCGTCATCTTCGCCGAGGGCACCTCCCCGCCATGCTCTGTACAAATCATTCATACAATATTATCAAATAGGGATAAGATCTGGGATCCATAAAAATTAGTACAATATCTAAAAAATAAATAGTTTCTAATATCTGAGCTACAGTGCTTAAAATCTGCAAAACAAAATATTGCTAAGTCTGTTAAAATCTCCAATACACATAGATGTATCAAAATTATACACATTATCATATAGCACATGGCCTAAATGAACAACTTGTTTAACCATTGTTACAGCTTCTCCATTAATCTTAATACCAGGATCAGGGGGAGTCCTTGTCCCTGACTTAAACACAATCAACTGGCTCTTTTTAGAATTAAATGTCATATGATAATAAAAACGTCAGATCTTTCCTCGGGTTCGCCACATACTATAGGAGGTTCGTAAAGAATGTTGCCAAAATCACTAGGCCCTTACATGTGTTGACTAGAAAAGACTTCGGTTTTAAATGGACTTCCGATCGAGATGCTACATGCCACACCCTATAAAAACACCATTTAGTCAACGCCCCTACAGTTGCCTATCCTGATTACCGACAACCTTCTCATCTGTACACCGGAGTATCCCTCTATGCAATATGCGCCATGCTCGCCCAAGTGCAAGACGGCCGGGAGCACATAATTGCATGTATTAGCTCCACCCTCAATACAGCCCAGCGAAATTACGCCGCCACGAAACGGGAGTGCCTAGGAGTTATCTGGGCTTTAAAATCACTTCCGATCAATCTTGCTCGGCACCAAAGTGGACATCATCACAGACCACCAATCCCTGCAATGACTACGGCGATCTGAAACCAACTGTGCGCTATTAGTTTGATGGCGTTAGACGTTGGAGGAATTCGACTTCAAAATTCACTACCGACCTGGAAAATTGCATACGAATGCAAACGCTATCTCTCGCCTTCCCGTGACTCACCTGCACACGCAAGCCCTCGCAACCCTAGCTGTTCTGGCCCCACAAAACCACCAGAAAACCCAATCCCAATATGAAGACGCCCCTTTGCTACAAGCCTGGCTAAAGAAAATATAACTAAAATGGATCCCGAAAGACATTTTTTACAACCTGCACCGGGTAAGTGACCAACTTTATACCAAGTCCGGCCATGTTGCAGTCGACCCACACACCGCCCAAGAACTGTATTCCTTCAGACGTAGCCTGAAGGAACACCTGAACCGGACAGCTGCGAGAAGGGAGCACCAAGCTTATGTCTACTACTAAATGCGACATAAGAGATAGACAAACCAAAATGAAATTATTACTGACTATGGATTACTGATATTTACTATAGGATGTAAGGTATCTTAAAATAACCCCCTAGAAATACTTTCTCTAAAGTATCTATTTCTTTATCCTCCCCATTTTCCCCAGCTAACCTAATCCCACAAGGACCCCAATGGAAATACGCCTAACGGCCTTATTGGGCTATCCTTAGTTGGAATTATGCAAGGCTGGTACATGTCATATTTGTAACATACTATGTGGTACCAACTCTGTAAATTGCTAACTGAATAAATATTATTATTATTATGATTATTAACTACTCGTCATCATTTACGAAGGAAATGGCATCCATCTGGGACAAACACAAATGCTACAGGTATTCCAACAGATATACTGGACAGCCAGCCCGTCTACTATTGCAAAACTTGTGACGGAATTCTGCAAGCCCTGTGCCATGGGGAAAGACCGAGCGAAAACTCCAGGCCCTGCAGGTAAATTAATAACTAACAAACCCTAGCAAACATTGTCATTAGATGTAATGGGCCATTTCCCAGTTAGAGAGGGCAAGAGGTTCGTGGTCACTTTTGTTGACATCTACTCACGTTTTTTAATAGCTTGCCCCATTAATGACCACAATGTCCTTACCGTAGCAGAAGTCCTAGCCACCGACGTATTTGCTAATTTCGGACTACCTGTCACCCTGTTGTCTGATAATGCCCCTGAGTTCTCTGAACAAGTATGGGACAAATTCACCAACATATGCGGCCTGAAAATCGCCCACTCATCACCCTATTGGCCACACGGAAACTCAGTGTGCGAAAGGAGCCACACAACTATTAACAACCAACTCTGCACTCGCCTCATTGCCCTGCAGACCCAAGATTGGCCCTCACAAATAAAAATAATTCAGTGGGGCATCAACTCATGCCCTCGGGAGGACGGGATCAATCCCCATGAATGCCTATAGGGAGTCGCCCCCCTATTACTGCCCTGCCATCACCTCTCCCACAAGAACACCTCAAACGTCACCATTGACCCCTTGCAACACCTGTGCAATACACTTCACACTGCCCAGGTGTGCCAAGATACAACCCGCGACGCCACGCCCCCTCAAAGCCCTTACACTATAGGTGACAACGTCATGGTTGCAAATCTGCCTGTCTTAAATAAACTGGGTCCAAGATACATTGAGCCCGACAAGGTGTTGAAAGTTCCAAACCCTTATCAAGTGATCGTAAATTATCACGGAGAGACTAGGACATACCGTAATCGATTTGTGAGGATTTACCGTCCTTTGAATATTGGTGAGGACCAACAGACCAACACTCTTACCCCCGCTACCCTGCACTAGCCACCACACACATTCCAACAAATGCCAACCAAGTTGCCAGACACCACCACCCAGTCACCCCGACCAGCCACCCCGCCTAAACATAAACAAACACCGCCACCACACTCTCTCGCACCTAACATTCCTTCCCCCCTTCGCTCCATACCTGCAACCATTCCTCCTACCTGTCCCCGTTATATTCTTCGCCTTTGCCGCCCCTACCTCTTGCCAAACCCCATACCCGTCAACCCCCCTCCACACCCCCCCTTATAAACGCAAACCCACAACCCCCCCATCACAACCGCGCACCCCCCTCACCGTCAACCTCCTCACCATCATCACCCAAATGCCAAAAGCCATCATCACCCTCCCCATCCCCTCTAAGTCAACCCCTATCACCTGCACCTCCTCCCCCACATCCTCAACCCCATCCCTAGTACACCATCACCCCAACTTAATCTCACACCATACCTTACCTCAACCTCTGCAAACTAACCGTCCCCAACCACTCATCTAACATCAACCCCAGAACTTGTCTCACACTCAACCTTCAACGTCACAACAACCCCCACCCATTCCAACACCCCCCAATAAACGCTAGCCCCCCCCCCCCTACCCTCCGACCTAACCCCTCTACCATCGCCTCCCCCTCAACCACACCCACCCCAAAATCCTCCATCTCTCAACCCTTGACCTTACAACCTCACTCTACCACTGCTTCCACCGCCCCCAACCCCTCAACCACTTCTTCATCTTCCTCAGAAACTAGTCCTACACCACCACCTCGGCCAAACTTTTATACAAGATCAGATCGTCAACTCTTTTAAGTATCTGGGCAGTGTGTTGAGTAAAGATGGGACTATGGATGAAGAGGTGCGGGAGAGGGTACAACAGGGGAAGAGGGTTGTAGGAACGCTAAAAGCAGTAACAAAAAATAGGGTGGTCAGTATGGAAGTGAAGAAGTCCTTGCATGACAGTGTGGTAATCCCGACACTGACTTACGGAAGCGAAGCATGGACGTTGGTTGAGAGACTCAGACCAAGAGTGAGAGCAGTGGAAATGAATTACTTAAGGAGTGCGTGCGGAGTTACATGGAGGGATAGACAGACTAATGAGGAAGTAAGAAGGAGGTGTGGTGTGGAGGTAGATGTGCTGGAAAGTGTGAAAAGGAACAACTTGAGATGGTTCGGCCATATGGAACGTATGGAAAGCGAGAGAATGACTAAGAGGGTGTATGAGAGCGAGGTGGAGGGACAGAGGGGGAGAGGTAGACCGAATATGAGGTGGAAGGATGGAGTGAGGAAGTACATGAACGAAGGTGGTGCTGGTTGGGGGGAGGGGCGTCGACTGACTGGGGACAGAGGTGCATGGGGGCGGTTCGTTCGTGGCCACCCCTTCGGGGATCACGGCGTCAGGCAATAGATAGATAGATAGGTCGTATTTCCCACCCCCATCCCGTTTCTCTTCCATAATTATCCATCCACCCTCCTAGAAACATATCCCAACCTCACAATGCACATAAATCACACATAGCACAACCATCACAACCTCTCACAACACTGCAAATATCATGCGCAACTAACACAAACACAACCACCATTCCACCCTTTTCTTCACACTCACGTTACCCTGATATTTTAACGTCCGCAAGAGTTAATAAAAATCCCCAGGTCACCACCCAGGTCATCACTTGTCCTGTCACCACAGCCCAAGCAGCACATTCTCCCAATCGACCTCACCGCACCATTATCCACATGAACTCTACCAAGCCCTACGTTGTGAGAGTAAAATGGAACGACAACCAACACAAATTCCACAACATCCGCTTCATTGATGAAGCACAGGTGGCTTCTATTAATTGTGGCTAGTCATCTTTCTTGTCAATAATTACAGACCCCTGCAAACCTGCCGACAAAAGATCACAGAATTGGTGGAAATACCTTAACACCCTCAGTACCTTCATCCGCCACAGAAACATCTTTTGTTTCCAGCTGGAGCCATGGGGGCGTGTCTACCACCCCCAACACGGAAATAAAATACCCGAAATAAAGACCACGATAAAAGAGAGAAACCCCAAATCACCCCTCTCCAGATGCACCGCTCTTCCCTGCAGGGTTCCCACACCAGTGCGGGAATTTCTAAGGGGGCTACCTCCACCCTCTAGCCCCCCCCCCCCCCCCCCTCCCTGCACCTATGACCTTCTGACCTCCAAGTACCATCCCTGGGCTCAAATAACTTTCATGCAAGTCCTTGGCCTAAAAATTAAAAACTCACTCATTAGTGTTCTCATGCCATGGCTGTTTACCTTTTTGTTTGAGAGCTATTTACCCTATTTGGGAACTGTTGAGCTTCCCCACCACATTGTAGGAATAACATTGGGATCTCTTCTAGGCAAAAGTTTTGACACTGAAAGTAGCACCGAGGGCATGCTCTAAACTGTCTTTCAGGATCAATTCAGACTCTACAAAACTCTTAAAGAATTCTTTGTCATGACAAGACGTCTTCAATAGTTCGGGCTTTGCGAGACATCGTCTAAATAACAGCACTCTGCATATAAAGTCCATACTGCATATGGCCAGAACCATGGTCGAGGACATATGTTGGTACAAAGGTCAACCACCGACCCCTGTGTTCTTTGAACACTCTTACAAAGGTCAGTGGCAGATTGGGAAAGATAGTACGGTCATGATCTTACTTCTTCCCCACGTTAACCCGATACCTAGTTACTCTGTTATGACATGAGTGACTATATATGTATTAAAGACCCTACACCAAGAGTTCTGAAACAGAACTTCACCAACGACTAGTATAACGGTCAGGATAGTCGAGTAGCCATAGCCCAAGACATGTCTAAGCTAATGCTCGCGTTCATCCGGTAATACGGGGCCCCTTGTGCCATGACATAAGGAACTATTATTAAAGGGCCCAACCCAACTAGTCCATCTGTATCCCAACCCCACCCACCACATGGCAGGACCACCTAAGCGGCTCGACAGGATGGAGAGAAAGGACTCAACAATCACCACTTCAACCACCAGTGCAACTACCCTCAGATCAACTCAGTGTTAGAATAGGAAGGTTAAAGAAGTTTGTTTGCTTCAACCACTAGGGCTAAACAAGTGTATCTCCAAAATATACGCAAGTGTTAGAATAGGAATGTTGAATGTATTCTATAAGTCTGTCGTGGATTCTCGCCCGTGCTAGGCAGTATTATTTTGTGAATATTCTTTTGTTCGTACTAAGTGAACATTTAATAAGAAATTCATGTGTGTACTCAGTGTTATATTTATCCTTTACTACTTTGGTGCATGTGTAGTTTGGCTTTAGTTTCTCCAGTCGAGTAAGAACCTACCAGTGTCCAAGTAAAAACCTTAGTAAAAAACTGGTTTTACAGTTACATATTTTTAATAATACTAATTATTATATTATGACTTTCGTTGCGTCCTTTCACCAGGTATCTGATATCTCCAATATTGCTTTGGTCAGCCTAACTGCCATTTATTTCCCATTCCACTTTGTCATATATTGCTTTGATCCTTCCATCTTATATTCCCATTCATTCTCCTTATTCCCCTTCATTGCGTCTGTCATATTGTTTAATTTTCCTCTTATTTTGTTCTGAATTGCTTCTTATTATTGAGCCCTCTGCATTTCCTTCCGTGGCTTCTGTACTTTATCCGTTCGCCTATAACTTCTTACACCATTTGTTTATTTTCACCACCTTTCTTCATAATTCTGGTAACTTACTCTATCCACAATATTCTTATATTGCTAAGATTAATTATTGTATATTAAATGTTCTCCACTTATGTCATTGTCAGTATTGAATCTGTTATTCTTTCTGGGACAGTTGCTCTAAAAAGAAGGCATAATTAATTCATTGTAACAGATAACTATATTTTTGTTTGTAGACACAGAGGCAATTTTATATTATTTTGAAGTGTTCTTTGAATTAGAGCGTTTGCTATTTTTCGTCTATTTTTCTCTTACAACGTTGACCGAATTCCAAAAGCTCATTTATCTATATTTTTGTTTTTAAGTTTCTCCATTTTTTCTCGATTTGTCTGTCGCCATGTTCCTCTTAACCCTTAATTGGCGGCGCGCAACTTATGTAGTGTGAAATAAATATGGACTATGTGGCGGTTCACAACTTATGTCGAGCGCCATTTTCAGCACGTAATGTTGCTGAGAGAGAGAGCTGAGCGGTGGGACGAGCATAGCAACTCTATAACCGCTCCCCACCACCGCAGTGGACCTACTGAACTGAATCCCACCCTTCCCTCCCCTCTCACACTCGCTACACAGGGAATTATGTAGGGAAATTACCTAATTACAGGGTTTTTGCACTCGTTTTTGCACGATCGTTGCAAGAGAACCAGTGGTCGTACAAGGATGGTTCGGATGTCATTGGAATGCTCTGTTTACGCCCTTTCAGGGATAGATACTTGTTTTACGCTCTGGGTCTTATTTAGGCATGAAAATGATCACATAAACAACCCTATTTTAGGGTAAAAAAAAAACGCTGGGCGCTACGGTCAAATAGAGCACCTAGCTCTCTAAATAAGGGTTAATGAGACATTCAAACTACCTAGAAGAAAAATAGTAATCATGTGTTTTAACTATGGTAACTAAGTCAAGGTGTCTCAGAAAGTTTAAACCATAAGGTTGATCTAGTTTAAGAAAAAACAAATAGTTACAAAGAATATTGTATTTTGGAAACAATGATAACACCTATTACCTCCAGGGGGAAAGGGGCCCTTAATCTTATGGTGGAGGAAACAAAAAATGTGCCCCACGCATCCTACTGCGTGTGTGTTGTACAAAGCGACTAATAGGGGGGATGGAGGTAGATTGTAGGCACCAATCGAACAGGGCAATACCCAGGAGAGGCTATAGGCATTTGATAAGGAGTTGCTGGAACTCCTGTTTCATTTGCTTGGCCTTTATTACTGATTCTCTTTGTGCCTCACTTACATAGAGAGTAATCCAGCTAGCTCTCACAAATACCTCCTAATCCTATCGACTCCAGTACACTAAACATGCACACCACACTTCCTTTTGCCACACCAAATTTATATGTTAAAATGATGAGCTCTAGCCCAGCCTCGGAGTCCCCAGGGGTGGGGGGGACCATAAATGCCGCCACACCCGCCCGACCTTTCCCTGACGACCCCTCAGAATTACCTGGAACTCGGCCTGTTACTCTTTATATTAACTTTTGCAACATTTGCGGACTTTCCTCTAATTTTCCCCCTGTTGAACACCATCTCTCCTCCCACAAACCTGATCTTCTTTTTCTCACCGAAATTCAGATGTTTGAAGCAATTGCCAGCAGCCCCTTTCTCTGTATCCTCCTACTATGTCTATCCTAGTTTCAAAGCCAAAGGCGGATGTTGTGCATACTTGCACAACAAACTCACTTGCTCTCGTGTTCCCGATTTCAACTCCTCTGAATTTTCAACTTCATGGCTCAAACTATCATGTCATTCTCTTAATAAATATTTATGACCTGTCTATCTTTCTCCTAACTCTACCTACTTTCCCAAATTCTTTGACTACCTAAACTTTACATTGGAACACATTCTATCAATTTCTCCTTTCTCAGAAATCTCCATCTTAGGAGATTTCAACGTTCACCACCGCCAATGCCTCTCCTCTCACATTACTGACCAACCTGGTGAACAAGCCTACGTCTTTTCTATCCTAAATTATCTAGAGCAGTTAGTTCAGCAACACACCCGTATCCCGGATCGCCTCGGAGATCGGCCCAACATTCTTGACTTGTTTCTAAATATTAACCCTTCTTCTTATACTGTCTATCTTTTCTCTCCTTTGGGCTCCTCCGACCATAAACTTATCTCTGTCACCAGGCCTATCTTTCCAGTACGGCCACCCGATCCTCCCAGCTGGCGACGCTTGTGGCACTTTGGTGCTGCCGACTGGGAGGTTCTCCGTCAGTACTTCTTTGATTTCCCATTGAATAATTTCTGCTTCCGTGGCCGGGGACCCTCAGAGAATGCTGAACGCATTACCGAGGTAGTCCTATCGGGCATGGCAGCATACATTCAATTTTCTTTCTCTCAGTCTAATACAAACAAACCTTGGTTTACTCACGCTTGTTCTACTGCTGTCTGTAACAAGGAGGAAGCATTCAAACAGTACCGACGCGTTAAAACTCAGGAATCTCATTCTTCCTATGTTTCTGCCCAGAATCAAGCCAAATCTGTTCTTCGACTTGCCAAGGACTCTTTCATCAATAATAAATGCACTGAACTATCCAACTCTAGCTCTTCCCAAGCTTTCTGGCGTCTAGCCAAAAACCTCTCCAACAAATTTTCTTCCTCGTCTTTCCCTCCAATTTTCCACACTGATGGCACAACCATCACTTATTCCTCTGACAAAGCTGAACTCTTCGCTAAAAATTTGGCTAGAAACTCCACCTTAGATGATTCCGGTGCTATTCCTCCCTCTCCACCCTCCTCTCCCCTACTTATGCTTAATATCCTAATCTCTTCTAAAGATGTACTTTCTACCCTATCTGGGCTTAATACTAAGAAGGCGTACGGTCCGGCCGGTATTCCTCCTGTTGTACTAAAAAACTGTGCTTCCGTGCCGACTCCCTGCCTAGGCAAACTCTTTCGTCTCTGTCTCTTTTCTAATTTCTTCCCTTCATTGCTGGAAGTTTGCTCTCATTCAACCTGTCCCAAAGAAGGGTGACCGCTCTCAACCCTCCAACATCCGTCCAATTGCTCTCATCTCTTGTATCTCTAAAGTTTTTGAAATTATTCTTGCTTCCAAATTTCTTAAGCATTTCTCTTCTCATAATCTACTCTCAGATCGCCAGTATGGCTTCCTCAAGGGTCTCTCTACTGGTAATCTTCTTTCATATCTTACTAACTCTTGGTCATCCTCCTTTCGGGACTTCGGTGAGAACTTTTCTATTACGCTAGACATATCGAAGGCCTTCGACAGAGTCTGGCACAAATCTTTAATTTCTAAACTACCCTCCTTCGGTTTCTATCCCTCCATCTGTGCCTTTGTCTCTAATTTCTTTTCCGGCCGTTCCATAGCTGCGGTTGTGGATGGCCATCGTTCACTTCCTCACACTATCAACTCCGGTGTTTCTCAGGGCTCTTTCCTATCTCCTATTCTCTTACTAATGTTCATAAATAATCTTCTCAACTGTACCTCCAAGTCCCATCAATTCATACGCAGACGACTCTACCTTGCACTACTCAATTAGTTTTCCAGACCGCCCCAGCCAGCAATCCCACAAAGACAAACGTAATGAAGCCATATAACACTTATCATCTGATCTAGCTGCTATTTCCAACTGGGGCAGAGAAAACCTTGCTACCTTTAAGGGTACTTCTCACAGTCAGGAATGCGAGCTAGAATCACTAGAAGTAGCTGAAAATCGGATTCCTGGGCCTATTCACGGTGAAAATCGGACTCCTAGTGACTCTAGCGATATCTCAGTGACTCCTGTTAGACTCCCAATGACTCCAGACCAGTCGCGGGCGATTGGCCCTGTCCGACAAAATGTTCACCGTGTTTAAAGTTCTCGCCGCGAGTCGGATCACTCCCAGTGACTCCCAGTGACTCCCAGTGATTCCCCAGTGACTCCCAGTGAGTCCTGTGATTCGCGGTGATTCGTATCTGATTCGAGGACATGTCTCGATTTCAGTTTCAGTTCTCAGTTTCACCGGGAGTCACTGGGATAAAGATAGGTAATACATGCGAGTCACTGAGGGTCACTAGGAATCGAAGGGAGTCACCAGGAACCACTGGGAGTCACCGAGCATGCTCTCCAAGCAGCAGCGGTGCCCACAGAGATACCTGTAGTGGGTGCACATGTAATAAAGGGCCCACTAGTCATGGGTGTGGGTGGTGAGCAAAGTGAGCCTACTCACCTGGGGATCCCCCCCCCCCCAAACAATTGTGCAGTATTTATTAATTGTAGGAGCATTCGAAAGCTATCTCAAAGGGAAATGAAGGTGGATTAATAAATATATAATTCATATAAACCTGTAATACTCCTCACGTGAAAGTATAATATACAGTATACGGGTAGTTTACTTTTCTTGGTCAAACATTATAAATAGGTCTAGTATTAACCTGTGTAAGTACAATTTCCCACAAGACATTGTATTCACCCAGTGATTGTGTGTAGAGAAGGAAATTACGGTAGGTGAGGTAATTAATAATGTGAACAATGTATGGTCAATGTTACAATACCCTACTTGTAGTCTACAAGCTCTGCTACTCCCCTTACCTAACATAACGAGAGTGGTGGAGGCGTGTTTGTATGTGTTTTGAAATGTCAAGTTCGCTTGGTGGTGGTGAGTGGAGTTTCGGATTACTACTTCGAGGGGCGTTGTAGTCGCCGGGGTAGACTTTGAGCCAGCTGAATCATGGCTGGGTTGTTTAGGGGCCGTTGTATTCGCCGGTTAATAATCTAGAAGTTCTGCAACTCCCCTGACCTAACTTAAGCAAACTAATACAACCTATAAGTGTTACCTATTTTAGGTAATCGTATGAAATATTACAGAACTCGGTAACGAATGAAAACAACAAGGTAGGAAGGATTAACTATCCACTATTTAGACAATAGTTTAAATATATTTGTTTCGTAAAGTATAGTAAGCACTGATATCATGACCTTACGGTACATAATAATACAGACTTATCGTATTATATTAATGTCTGTAATGATGTATGAATACAGTCATAATACTTAATGATGATATTAGAGGACTGTAGCTATAGCCTACAAGAGACATACTTGAAGACAAATTAATTTCAATTATAGGGTCAAACACATGCCTGGAGCCTCACAGTGGATGTATGTGTGTGGGGGCCATGCCTGGCATACTTGCATCTCATTCCTAACAACTCCCAGTGATGCTCGGTGACTCCCAGTGACTCCTATCTAACTCCCATTGACTCCTGTATTACTCCTATCGACTCGTATATTACACTAATCCGAAAGCGACCGTTAATTTTCAACTCTTCAATAACTAGCACTTCATTCCCGGTTTTATCCCGGTTATTTCCTGGTGACTCCCAGTGACTTTCAGTGATTCGCAGGTACACTCCCGCTGGCTCCTACGGTGTTGTGAGTGCACGAGGAATTTCAGACACTCACGGTCGTATTCTCAGGAATCAACAGGAGTCATTACTCCTAGTGATTCTAGGTTGCATACCTGACTGTGTGAAGTACCCTTTAATGCTTCCAAAACTCAATGTCTCCGTCTATCTACCCGTCTGGAACTCCAAGCGGACTATCCCTTCTTCTTCAACAATACAAAAATCAATCCTTCATCTTCTCTCAATATTCTTGGTGTCTCTTTTTATTGTGCTCCCACTTGGAAGGAACCTATTACCAGTCTTGCTAAGGCAGCCTCCCAGAAGCTGGGTGTACTCAATCGCCTCAAGGGGTTCTTAACCCCTGCACAGCTTATTGCTCTGTACAGGGGCACAGTGGGTCCCTGTATTGAGTATTGTTCACATGTGTGGGGAGGATCCTCTCACACCGCACTCCTAGACAAAGTAGAAAGGAAGGCCTTTTGTGTTATTAATTCCCACCCACTCACCAACTCTCTGCAAACTCTCTCTCTTCGCCGCAATGTTGCATCTCTCTCCCTATTCTATTGCTACTACAACAATCAGTGCTCCTCAGAGCATACCACCTCCTCTACATAGGGTACGTGGTACCCGTCTTGCAACACAATCTCACCCCTACTCTGCGCAACTCTCCAAGCCAAGAGTGAAACGGTACTCTCAGACTGTCTTCTATCAAACAGCTAAGCTCTGGAACTCTCTCCCAGAATCAGTCTTTCCCTCCTCCTATGACTTAATTTGCTTCAAACTCTGTGTGTCCAGGCATTTTGGCTCGAACGTCCCTTGATTTTGGCCCTGTCACTCTTTCAACTATGGGGGAGGCACTCTCTGCAGGCAGTTCTGCTTTTGTCTCCCTTACTCACATAGAAAAACAAAAAAACTTAGTGCATGATCAATGATGTTACACTGGCCAGCTTGCCAGAATTTGCTCGTACTCGCTAGCGCTCGCCAGGGCAGTGGAATGGGCTATAATAATCGTAGAATGCTGTTCTTTCTTTCCTAGTATTCATGTAGTCACAGCCAGATCAGTGGTGGTCTTTATTATTGTCTGTGACACATGGAAGTATTATATATCAGTGATAGAGTATAAGATAATGCAGTGTGAAGTTAAGGAGAAAGAGCGAGGTAGGCAGCGAGGTGGTATTATGTGCGTGTGTATGTACGTGTGCCTCCCTCACTCGGGCGGAGGTTCCCACGCTCTTGATTGGCCGGCGGGCCTGGCTACGTCATAGGACGCTTGCTCTTCATGACGTAGTGGTCTGTGATTGGGTGCCGCTGTCCTAGTGTTGGCGCTGGGGGACTCCTTCCCGCGTGTCTCCTTCAGAGCTTGGCATAGTGTACTTGGTCCTAGACGTCCCTCGCAATCTGTCCCCCAATCTAACCCCCTGTACTACTGTTTCTCTCTCTGAACTTCTTCTTTTCCATTACTTCTCATCTTTATTCAATTACTTATCCCTTCTGGTTCTGCATACGACTTCCATAGTCGGCCAGTCATCTTACCAGCACCAGCTCTCACATTTATGTTTTGCAGTAGCTTTAGGGATTATTAGTCATAGTTACATGAGTCATATTATTATTGGGTGCTTCTAATTATTCAGTTGTTCTTTATTGCTATTTAATGCTAGACAGTGGAAGGTATCTTTAGTCGTTGTCTGAGCTATGTATATGGCGAGTATGACTTCGACGGAGCTAGGTGGCTGTAAACCTTGTGCATATTTTTCCTTTGCGAGTGTAGCAGTATACGAGCGAAGGGCTTTTGCCTACTCTTGCTCGTATGCTCGCTACCTCTTTTTGTTGACCTTTGTGGAGCGCCAGGGCAAGACCAGATACTTGAGATCTGGACTTACCAAGAGAGCCTCCTAGTCAATTAACTTAACATAAGGGAAATCTGTTCAAGGGGAGACAGTAGGCTACGAGCATGCTTGCGCTCTGCCTAGCCTCCTGGTACCTTTTATGCTGCTGCTAGACTTTATTAGTAATAAAGACAGCATTGTGTTTATTAACTTTAACTGTGTATGCTTTAGGAATTATTCACGTATTATTTTAGCCTAGGTTGATGCTTGGTGCACAACCCAGTATGGCTGTTACTCTGGCAAAGGAAGTACTGTTTTGAGTGGCTATTATTAGTGCTGTCACAGAGTTGTTGCACTCCCTTGTTATATATAATTATGTATCCTACTTATTGGTGTATTTAAGATACACGCTTTGGTGTCCTGCCCCTTCATTATTTCTGTTCTATATTAACGAGCATCTTAGACCATCAGACGTTTTCAGAAGATTCCATATCTGTTTGCTGTAGGACTAGACTTCCAGTGTTTTCATAGAGCATTGAAAAGTTTAGTGTTGAGTACAGACTCAAACTAAAGTTAACGTAAGCATATATTTCTTTATTAAATCTTGTTATAGTTTATTCAAGCATTGTTATTACTTAAGAGCATTTTATTAACGTAAAGTACTCCTGTTGTGAGTAGGCTTTGCCGTCACCGGAAAGCCTTTGTAGAAGTGCACTTAAACCCAGTTAATTGATACCCCGTTATCCAGTAGATTAACTCTGGAGGGTTTTAAGTGTTTTGTTCACCGGCGTAATAGTTCGAGGGTTTGGAATTAGCGTACCGTTGTTGCAGATATAGCCTATCATCTAGTCCAATATTGAGTGCCCTTGTTTATTTCGTAGTGCCGGTCGTAACAAATGGCTACCTTAGACCAAAATATAGTGAACCGAATATTGATTTTTTTTTTTTTTTTAGAAATCTTATTGCCATTTGGGGTTAAATTTATTTCTCGCATTGTTGGCAGTGGACATTGTTTTGAGGATATATAGAACTTGTTGGAGTTTATTGGTGACCTAGTATTGCACTCAAGAACATCTTCGAATATTTTTTGTGAATAAAGCTACGCAGAGTTTGGCTACTTTTGTCTTGACTTGAGAATTATTTTTTGTTGACTCCATCATGTCACTGGACAGGTCTGAACATAGTGAGGGCACAGTGCGAGAGTCAGGCGAGGAGGTGGAGAAGGTGGAGTTGTCTAACGGCGTTCGGGTGGTGAAGAATGAGGAGGATGCTCGGATTTTTTTGGAGGAGCCTGTGTCGGCGGACCGGGTGTCGGGGCTAGACCGGTACGGACTGCAGTGTGTAGCCACGGTCTTAGGGTTGTCCGGTACTAGCGGTTTGTCGAGAGGTGAGCTGGTTACCTGGGTGCTCGGTGGGGTGCATGGGGCTTCAGGTGGAGCGGGAGCTGGGGCACCTTGGGCCCAGGCCCCATTCCACTCGACTCCTATCATGGCGCCCCCTCGGGCTCCGGAGCTGGGTACGTTCCCGCAGGCCGATGGCCGCTGGCGGTTGGGTATGCCACTAGGTGATTCAAGGGGTGGGTCTCCAATAGTAGCACCCCCTCCTCAGGGTTTGTCTTACGAGATGTTGATTCAGCTCGAGGTCGCCAAACTTAAGCAGCAAGAGCCACAGGCTGAGCTCGAGCAGCGGAAGCATGAGGCTGAGCTCGAGCAGCGGAAGCATGAGGCTGAGCTCGAGCAGCGGCAGCGAGAGGCTGAGCTCAAGCAGCGAGAGGTTGAGCTTAGGTTTGAGTGTGAAAGGTATTTTGCCGATGTTGATCTAGAGAAAACTTGTGTAGAGGTGACAAGGAACCGGGTCATCCAGGGGGGTCGAGCCCATGACCAGTCCCTGTCGCATCTACTAAAGTTGGTTCCAGTGTTTGATGAGTTAGGAGTTACCAAATTTTTTCTCCGGTTCGAGAAAAAGTGCCAGGAGCACCAATGGCCCGAGGAGAAGTGGGCAGCCCTTGTTTCGTCACGATTGATGGGGAAAGCACTCAAGGCGTATGATGCTTTGCCCCTAGATTCCTGCGTGAATTATGAGGCATTGAAAGAGGCTGTCCTGAGGGTGTATGAGTTGCAGCCAGAGACCTATAGGCTGAAATATAGGGCTGTTCCCAAGAGAAAGGAGGAGACTTTCCAGGAACACGCTATGAGCCATCAGATGCATTTGAGAATTGGTTAAGATCGGAGAAGGCAACTACTTTTGAGGCAGTGAAGCAATTAGTGTTGCTAGAGCAATTTTTTAAATGTACTGGCAGTGACTTGACTCTTAACCTGAAAGATAAGCAACCTAAAACTCTGCAGGAGGCGGCTAAGCTGGCTGACCTCAGGTTGTCATTGATTCGTGGGTGCGGGTCTGCACAGAGAGCTGAGGCAGGTAACAAGGTGGTACCACTCCACCCCCCCCCCCCCCCCCGAATTAATGACACAAATAATTATCCATTTAAGAGTACTGTTGCCAATTATGATCCCAAGTCGAAAGCCTTCCCGTTCAAGAAAGGCCAGGGCCCTTCCTCACCTCAGAGGAAGTCCAAGAGCGAAGTGGAGTGTTTCAAGTGTCATGAGGGGCATATTGCGCGCTCATGTCCGAGCACACCGCCTACAGCAGTGGTGTCACTAGTGAGCAACATTGGTGTGTCTTTGAGGTCTTCCGCGTTTGCCCGGGGTAAACAGTCGGTTGCAAGGTCATCGCCGGTGCAGAAGCAGCAGGAGGGCTCGTCACCCGTCCGAGATGTTTTTTGTGGACATAGGGGGCACGGCACTATGAGGTGGGCTGGTGTGGAGCATAGGCTTGAGTTGTTGCGTGATACGGGCGCTTCCCAGACACTTGTTAAGAATTTCACTGGCAAGCCTATTAACGCGGCTCGGGTTGTGGTGGTTCAAGGCATCAATGCTGCGCGGTCTTACCCGCTGGTCAGAGTAGAGCTTGAGGTGGACGGTGTGACACGAGAGTTGGATGTGGGGGTTGTGGAGAAGTTGCCAGTTGAGGGGGTCGACCTCCTTCTTGGTAACGACTTTGCGGTGCTCACTTCCGAGGTTCCACCCTTAGTCGTTGCCGAGAGGGCGGCCGACACGAGTAGGGAGGGGCAAGAGGGGCTCGAGAGATCTCAGTCTGCTCAGGTGTCGCTGCCTAGGACCCAAGTTTCAGACCAGCGGAGGAAGGGTCGGAAGGAGAAACTCGAGGCTGGTCGGGTTAAGAGTTTGGACCCAGCGACACTCCTTGGTGACTCGGTACTTGACCCAAAGGTGAGCTCCGGAGTGGCCCCAGAACCTGTCCCCCCTAGTGACATGGTAGGGCGTGATGGCACTCCACGACAGAGTAGTTCCCAGGCACAACTAGAAGATCTCAGTCTTGAGAGTTGTGGGAACGGGGCTATTGAACTCGACGAGGACGGGGAAGCATGTCATGTGAACCTGTCGAAGGAGTTTGTGAGGCAACCACCTGAGCAGCCTACTGTCCCTATGTTGGTCTGCAGCGGCCAAGGTGGAGAAAGAGAGGGGGGCAGTGGGGCACAGGTGGAGGAAAGTTGGGATTGTCATGTCTCGGCGGAGCAGTGGGCGAGGGACACGAGCCAGGTGGCTGTGGAAGCGCTTGAGCACCTGCCTGAGCAACAGTGTGCAGCGCTCCAGCACCTGCTCGGTTCATACCCCACTGTTTGTACCGAGCACCCAGGCCTCAACTCATGCGGTGCACGATGTTCCACTGGCAGGTCACTTGAGTGTGAGTAAACCGTTGGCCTCGTTGTTTCAGTGGTTCAAGGTGGGCGACGAGGCTTTGGCATGGTTGTCAGGTCAGGGTCGACCCATGGCTGCTAAGGGTGGTGGTCAGAATCAGGACATTGAGCAGATTGGTGAGGTTGGCTGTGGAGTGGATGCGCCCGGTCGTCGCATAGCCTCCCAATGCTGCCCTAGTAATATGCAACAGCCCTACCATAGACCGACTGTATCTGGCCATGTCGCGGAAATTGGTGATGCTGCGCAGGCAGATGTAGTCGCAAGGAATGCGGGGGTGCGCATGTACGGTATCGGCAGGGAAGCCTTAGCACTTATGAACTGTGGGAGTGACTGCACAGGTGGTACAGATTGTCCCTCTAATGACCTGACTGTTTTAGGGACAGAGATGGAGAAGGAGGGAGGCTATAGTGTAGAAACTGTGGTCTCGGCTTGGTTGTGGGAGGGCAATGAGCATGTTGTTCGTCGAGATAAGTTGCAACCTCTTGTTCCTAAGCGTCAAGAAAAGTTGTTTACTAGGCTGTGGCAGTACGTCCGCATGTTTTATTGATTCTCCAGGCCTGATGTACGGGGTAGAATCCGACAAGGAGGCTGGAGACAGTGTAAGGCACAAATTGGCTCCCTACCGTATAAATCCTGCTCGACAGCCTGTTGTGAAAGCAGAGCTGGACAACATGTTGGAAAAGGGTCTGAGGGATAAGGGATATCGGGAGTGGTCGTTGCCAGTAACTTTGCAACCTGAGCTAAGTGGCAAGATCCGTGTGTATGTTGATTGCAAGAGTGTTGGTGCATTATCCCCGACAAATGTCTATACCTTACCTAGAGTTGATGACCACATAGACCGCATCGAGGCTGCCTCGTTTATCACTCAGGTAGAACTAGTGAAAGGTTATTGGCAGGTCCCGTTGCCGGAAAGAGCGAAGAGAAGTGCCAGTCTTGTGATGGACTGGGCAGTTTATCAGTGTCGGGTGTTGTTTTGCTGCCGGAACACAAGTTGGATGTGTGGCATGTTAAGGGCACTGATAATGTTCTGGCTGATTGTTTGTCACGGGAGGTTATGTGTTAAGGAGCACCCTCGCCGTTCAGTTAGTGTTTGTTTGAGAGTGGAGAAAAATTAGGCTTGCCCCTGTAGTGCAAAGCCGCCAAAAACAATTACAAATAATACAAAAACCCCACATAAAAACTCTTCCTTTTGATAGTATATAAGTGCAGTATGTTACAGCAAGAATATAAGACATTCTGAGTTTTTGCCTTAGTAGGCTAGGCTTGTTGAAGCTTGCTGGTTGAGCGTAATATTGTTAAGTGATACTATTATTTTGGGGAAGTGTTGTGTAGATTTTTTGTATATAATGAAGTGTTTTATGTTGTGATTGTGCCTTGTTTTCACAACTTGGTGGAGTAGCTGGGTGAGGCGGGGTTTATGAGCATTCTGTCTGGTCAGATGTGGCGTTTACCTGAGGTTAAAACGTCCCACATCTTGGGCGGGGTGTTACGCTGGCCAGCTTGCCAGAATGTGCTCGTACTCGCTAGCGCTCGCCAGGGCAGTGGAATGTGCTATAATAATCGTAGAACGATGTTCTTTCTTTCCTAGTATTCATGTAGTCACAGCCAGATCAGTGGTGGTATTTATTATTGTCTGTGACACATGGAAGTATTATATATCAGTGATAGAGTATAAGATAATGTGTGAAGTTAAGGAGAAAGAGCGAGGTAGGCAGCGAGGTGGTATTATGTGCGTGTGTATGTACGTGTGCCTCCCTCGCTCGGGCGGAGGTTCCCACGCTCTTGATTGGCCGGCGGGCCTGGCTACGTCATAGGACGCTTGCTCTTCATGACGTAGTGGTCTGTGATTGGGTGCCGCTGTCCTAGTGTTGCCGCTGGGGGGCTCCTTCCCGCGTGTCTCCTTCAGAGCTTGGCATAGTGTGCTTGGTCCTAGACGTCCCTCGCAATCTGTCCCCCAATCTAACCCCCTATACTACTGTTTTTCTCTCTGAACTTCTTCTTTTCCATTACTTCTCATCTTTATTGAATTACTTATCCCTTCTGGTTCTGCATACGACTTCCATAGTCGGCCAGTCGTATTACCAGCACCAGCTCTCACATTTATGTTTTGCACTAGCTTTAGGGATTATTAGTCATAGTTACATGAGTCATATTATCATTGGGTGCTTCTAATTATTCAGTTGTTCTTTATTGCTATTTAATGCTAGACAGTGGAAGGTATCTTTAGTCGTTGTCTGAGCTATGTATATGGCGAGTATGACTTCGACGGAGCTAGGTGCCTGTAACCCTTGTGCATATTTTTCCTTTGCGAGTGTAGCAGTATACGAGCGAAGGGCTTTTGCCTACTCTTGCTCGTATGCTCGCTACCTCTTTGTGTTGACCTTTGTGGAGCGCCAGGGCAAGACCAGATACTTGAGATCTGGACTTACCAAGAGAGCCTCCTAGTCAATTAACTTAACATAAGGGAAATCTGTTCAAGGGGAGACAGTAGGCTACAAGCATGCTTGCGCTCTGCCTAGCCTCCTGGTACCTTTTATGCCGCTGCTAGACTTTATTAGTAATAAAGACAGCATTGTGTTTATTAACTTTAACTGTGTATGCTTTAGGAATTATTCACGTATTATTTTAGCCAAGGTTGATGCTTGGTGCACAACCCAGTATGGCTGTTACTTTGGCTAAGGAAGTACTGTTTTGAGTGGCTATTATTAGTGCTGTCACAGAGTTGTTGCACTCCCATGTTATATATATGTATCCTACTTATTGGTGTATTTAAGATACACGCTTTGGTGTCCTGCCCCTTCATTATTTCTGTTCTATATTAACGAGCATCTTAGAGCATCAGACGTTTTCAGAAGATTCCATATCTGTTTGCTGTAGGACTAGACTTCCAGTGTTTTCATAGAGCATTGAAAAGTTTAGTGTTGAGTACAGACTCACACTAAAGTTAACGTAAGCATATATTTCTTTATTAAATCTTGTTATAGTTTATTCAAGCATTGTTATTACTTAAGAGCATTTTATTAACGTAAAGTACTCCTGTTGTGAGTAGGCTTTGCCGTCACCGGAAAGCCTTTGTAGAAGTGCACTAAAACCCAGTTAATTGATACCCCGTTATCCAGTAGATTAACTCTGGAGGGTTTAAGTGTTTTGTTCACCGGCGTAATAGTTCGAGGGTTTGGAATTAGCGTACCGTTGTTGCAGATATAGCCTATCATCTAGTCCAATATTGAGTGCCCTTGTTTATTTCGTAGTGCCGGTCGTAACAATGATGTTATAACTCACTAATTATTCCAACTAAAAGAACGTTCACCATGTAACTACAACTAAGCGAAACAGCTCAGTAGACAGTTTAACGGATTGCTGATCAGAAGATCGTAAGTTTGAGTTCACGTCAAGCACAGAGGGCTTTACTGAGATGATCTAAACATACCTGGCAGTTAGAGATAATTCTGGCATCACCAATGAGCCAAGAATATAACCCACAGTTTGAAACCAACTCATAGCAAATATAATGCATGGCCATAGAAGATGCTGTAACAACAGAATGGAAATACTAAAATGTATTTTGTAGTATATATAACATAAGGCAAACTTAATCTCAAAACTTCATTCAATAATATCAATCAATCAATGGGGGCATATATCCTGACAGCACATAGCTGCAATCACCCTCTAACTCCACTCCGGGGGATCCACCCCCCAGGCAAGACTCCAGGCATCTGCCCGGCCTAACTTGAGATAGGATACTTGATAATATCAAGTATCCTATTGCAAGATTGGTTGACTTGCCTCAGCCATGACTTCCCTGGTCTTCACCTAGGTCTCCTCCACTCAGGGTTGTCCTCTGTAGTAACCACCTGGAGAACAGAGCCAGCTTCAGAGAGGTAAACCACATGCCAATATCGCTGAAGTTAGCATTCACGGACCATGTAACTAATATAATTATCTTGTATCAGTTTCAAGGAATATTCGGTGGTTTGAGATGTAGTCATGCCAGCAATAGCAATAGACATTTAGTACCAAAAGAACTGGTGTCTCTTCGACTCGGTGCGGATATTCGCTTGCTAAGTGTCCATGTCTCATGTCCATATAATAAAACAGGGAGCACCAGTGTTTTGAAAATCTGCAGCTTCGATCTTCTGCCCAGGTAGTGAATCCATAACCCCATATGCTAAGCCATGGCGACAGTTAACTTTGTAGCCCGGCTCACCACTTATATGGATCAGGTTACCAATATGAGAAAATTCATCCAAGTATTCTAAGTCCTCTCTACATGCATGAACAGATTGCAGTGAATCGTCCAATAAGTCACCAAATGCTTGGACTTAGGTCTTAGTCCAAGAAACCTTTAATCGCAGTAGCCCTGACTCCTCATATAGTGCCTCAAGGAGAAATCTGAGAACATCCAATGTTCCCGCTAGGATCACTTCATTATCTGAAAAATCAAGATCGGTGATCTTGAAACTGACGAGATCTCCTCCACAGCTACTCTGCCCAACTGACCGTCCCAGTAACCAGCACACCACACTTTCCAACACACTTAAATTACCCTTAATGTACCTTGATTTTGTTTCTCTATCACTCTTTCAATCTTGGAAGAGACACTTGTTACAGATAGCTTTGCCTTTTGTCTCCTTCATGTACATAGGGAATAATAAATAGCATATATCCCTTCTCTGAAGTGTCCATCCTGGGAGATTTCAGTGTCCACCACTGCCAATGGTTCTACTCTCATTTCACTGACCAACCTGGCGAACTAGCCTATATCTGGTCTATCCTAAATGACCTGGAGCAGTTAGTCCAGAACCCTACTTTTATCCTTGACCTTCCTGGAGATCAGACCAACATCTTTGGCTTATTTCTAACCTCTAATCCTTCTACTTATGCTGTAAACATCTTATCTCCGTTTGGCGCCTCCCATTACAAACTTATCTCTGTTACCTGTTCAATCTCTCCAGTATGGCCAGCCGATCCTCCCAGACAGCGGCGCTTGCGGCACTTTGGCGCTGCCGACTGGGAGGTTGAGCACATTATCAAAGTAATCCTCTCGGGCATGGAAGCATACATTCCATTTCATTTCTCTCAGCCTAATGCAAAACAAATCTTGAATTACTCAAGCTTGTTCTACAGCTGTCCGCAATCAGGAGGAAGCATTAAAACGGTACCGTTGCCTTCAAACTCGAGAATCTCATAATTTTTTATGTTTCGGCCCGGAATAAAGCCAAATCTATTCTTCAACTTGCCAAACATTCTTTTGTTAATACCAGATGTTCTAAACTTTCCAACTCTAGTTCTTCCCTAACTTCTAGCCAAAACCTCCCCAACAACTCTACTTCCTCAATTTGTCTTCCTTTTTTCCACTCTGACAACAACACTGTCATGCCTTCCTCTGACAGATCTGACCACTTCGCTCAAACCTTTGCTAAAAACTCTACCTTGGAAATTTGCTCTCATTTAACCTGCCCCAAAGAAGGGTAACCGCTCTGAACCCTCCAATTATCGTCTAATTGCTCTCCTTTCTTGTATCTCTAAAAATGTTTATATTGTTCTGAATTCAATTTTCTTATGGCTTTGTCTTTTCATAATCTACTTTCATATTGCCAGTATGGGCTCTACTAGAGATCTTTCGTATGTTACTAATTCTTGGTCATCCTCCTTTCGGGACTTTGATTAGACATATTGTTTTACGCTAGACATATCGAAAGCCTTCGATAGAGTCTGGCACAAATCTGTACCCACCTTCGGTTTCTATCCCTTCATCTATGCCTTTGTCTCTAATTTCATTTCTGGCCATTCCACAGCTCGGTTGTGGACAGTCATCGCTCACTTCCTCAACCTATCTACTCCGGTGTCCCTCATGTTTCTGTCCTGTCTCCATTTCTCTTTCTACTACTCATTAATGATATTCTCAACGATCTTTCCAGCCCTATCCTCTCATATGCTGATGATTCTACCTTACATTATTCAACTAGGTTTCCACAACGACCCAGCATGCAATCACTCAAAAATTAATGTGATGAGTATACCTATCTTCTAATCCATCACACTATTTACAATTGGGGCAGAGACAATCTTGTTACTTCCAAAACCCAATCTCTTCAATGATCTACCCGTCACAATCTTCAACATATCTATCCCTTAGACTTCGACAATACACACATGAATGCTTCATCTTCTCTTAGTATGCTCATCTTCTCTCAGAAAAAAAGCTGTTTCTTTTTCTCCTGACCTCTCTTGGAAAGATCATAATACCCCTCTTGCCAAAACAGCTTCGCAGAAGTTAGGTGTGCTCAACCGTCTCTGTGAGTTATTCACTCTCGCCCATGTATTGAGTATTGTTCGAATGTGTGGGGAGGTTCCACCCATACCGCAATTCGCGAGAGGGTAGAGTAAAACAAATGTCTTCTCATCAAGTCACTTCCTTTTACTAACCCCCAACAATCTCTCCTTACATGCTGCAGTTTTGCATCTCTCTCACTCTTTTACTAATTTTACAATAATCAATGTTCTTCAGAGCTTGCTCAGTGTATACCTCCTCCCTTACGGAGAGTGGGGGTCTCCCGCCTTTCAACACACACCCACCCCTATTCTATCCAGCTCTCTAACCCAAGAGCCAATTTTATCAGACTTTCTTCCACTCAACAAGTAAGCTTTGGACATTTCTCTATTAATCTGTCTTTCCCTCATCCTATGACATAATCGGCTTCAAGCTCCGTGTGTCCAGACATTATGACTCTAAAGTACCATAAATTTGGCTCTCTGTCAATCTATCAACTTTGGGGACAGCTTTGCCTTTTGTCACCTTCAAATTATTTTGCTTAGAACATTTATTTGAAATTCAGAGGGTAACTTAAGCCAGTTATTATCCTTTTGTCCTCCACAGGTCCGCCCTAATCTGCATAAACTGTCTAATATTAGTTATCCCTAATAGAAAAAAGGAATTGGTCATGGTCATTACTGAAAATGTAAAATGTATTAATACCAAATTAACATACCTGACTAATAATAATTGTAAGTTCTTAAACAAACAAAACATATTTACCAAATAATTTGTTCCTGAAGTAAATACTGTCAAGTGTATAATTATCTATTGCTTACGATTTTTACAAATAGGTATACTGTTGTAATATGATATGTTGTGAGTTCCGATTCTATTCGGAAATGGTTATATGAGATTGTATATAATTATCGAAGATAACAGGTTTTTCACAATACGTAGATAGAGGGTTTTTCTTTTAAAACATATATAATTATGTGTCTGTGTGTGTGTATTATTAAATGCAAGCTTTTAATTATGTGTCTGTGTGTGTGTATTATTAAATGCACGCTTTTAATTAAATTACTACAACTGTAAGTGTGAATACCATTTCATAATTGTGCATATACCAGCACACGCACACAAAAGCATCCATGTTGTTGTTGTCTAGTCATAATTGTGTATATACCAGCACACGCACACAAAAGCATCCATGTTGTTGTTGTCTAGTCATGCCATTTGGGAAGTGGAAGGTCCATAATTAATTTAGTTCAGGAGTGTCAACTAAAAGAAATACAAGTTTAACAAAACACCCAAGGTCTGTTTCCAATGAATGGGGTGTCCTCAACTATTTGACTTTGTTTGTTCAGGGTAAATGGACATCATTGCATTGATTTAAGTATAAATATATATATATACTGTATATACATATATACCGGTATATATATATATATATATATATATATATATATATATATATATATATATATATATATATATATATATATATATATATATTTATATATATATATATATATATATACCGGTATATATATATATATAATTATATACCGGTATATATATATATTCTTTTTTTCTCTCTCTATGTGGATGAGGAAGACAAAAGGCAAAACTGCCTATGATGAGTGCCTCCCTCATAATTTAAAGTTACAGGGCCAAAATCAAGGAATGTTCGAGCCAAAATGCCTGGACACACGGAATTTAAAGCAATTTAAGTCATAGGATGAGGGAAATATGGATTCAGGGAGAGAGTTCCAGAGCACAACTGTTGAATAGAAAAAAAGTTGGGAATATCGTTTCACTCTTGCGTTGGAGAGTTGCATAGAGTAAGGGTGGGATTGTGTTGCAATGCCCTTTATGTGCCCTACTATGGGAATTATTAATATGTGTTTGTATTTTGATTATCTTAATTGCACTTACTAATATTGTTATGATTTGATTTAGTTTATTTAATTTATTGATATCGTTTTTATCATTATCACTATCAACTTTTGCAATATTCGTGGCCTTTTCTCTAACTTCTACTCTCTTGAACACCACGTCTCCTATGCAAACACTGATCTTCTCTTTCTCACCGAAACTCAGTTGTCTGGGACTACTGACAGCAAACCCTTCTTTTTACCCTCTTACTATCTCTATCCTATTGTGGATATTGTGTATACGTACACAACAAATTAACTTGCTTTCGTGTTCCCGACTTTTAGCTATCATTAGACGATATTATTCAGTTTATGAATGAATTATATGAGTGATATTGTTAATGGTGATCCACTTTACTCCTTTGATTCCTAAAGGGCTTTCCATATGTGAGTAAGGTCGTCAGAAGAAAAAAAACGCGTCACCATACACTGAAACTATTTAGGTCTGTGTT
The DNA here is from genome assembly GCA_032716605.1 of Paralithodes platypus. Taxonomy (NCBI): domain Eukaryota; kingdom Metazoa; phylum Arthropoda; class Malacostraca; order Decapoda; family Lithodidae; genus Paralithodes; species Paralithodes platypus. The sequence continues at coordinate 8,295,385 of CM064542.1, forward strand.
ACGTGAACAGCGTTTAGCAACATGAGTATGGTAACCTGGAGCACCTTCCCTCTCAGCTCTCCTGTAATGATGGTGTGACTCTTTGTGCAACAATTGCCCTGTCTCACTCAAGGCTGGCCAGGTGGTAATTTCCATGAAGCCAGGGTATTGGCAATCAATACCTCAGTTTTGGGTGTAGTGGGCAGTTTTTAACCCTTAACTGGCGGCGCCCGGCTATAGCCGGGCGCCAATTTGCAGCAAGTTAGGAGCATTATTAAGGCTTTTAAAGGGTTAAAATCGAGTTGCAAATGGCCGGGAGTGCAGCGGGCCACACGTCCGACTCCCAGGGCCTACCGCCGCCCACTGACTCACCCTCCCTGTGTTCTCGAGAGGCCGGCAGTGTAGCCAGTAGTGAGCGTAGCTGGAAAAAATATGCCGCTATACGCTAAACTCCCATGTTACTGGTACCACTGTATGAGAACAATGAGTGCTACGTAGCTCGTTCTGGTCTCATTTGAAGCTTTTAGCGCCTAGTTTGTTGCTGAATACATTTCTTTTCATGCAGATACTTGATATATCATTCAGGAGGGCCTGAATATGCCCAAATAAGCCAAAAAAAAACCCGCTCGACAAGGGTTAATATTGTTGTGATCAGTTTGCTCGGGTTGCTAATTAGTGTAATAGTTGGCTTGGATCTGCACATAAGTATAGTTTGGCAATATATGCTTATTGTTGACTAACGCTCTGCAGACAGACTATTCATTACGTATTGTAGCGGTATCGAAGCATGCTTGTAAATCCTGGCACTATGTATCCGAATATGTATAAGGTGTATATATATATGTTTCTAATCTCTCAGTGGGGTTCGAACCGCCGACCGTCAGGACGATAGCCAGCGCTTTAATCAACTACACCACGGCAGTCTATTAAAGCGCTGGCTATCGTCCTGACGGTCGGCGGTTCGAACCCCACTGAGAGATTAGAAACATTTAGTGGCTCACGTGTATTTGTGATATATACTTAATATATATATATACATATATATATATATATATATATATATATATATATATATATATATATATATATACAAATACACAGTACTGCAATAGGTGCAGTGCATTGCTTGTTCAACCTTAATTACGAGGTCACATAAGACCTTTGGAGACCGTGAGGTGCCAACGTTCCGACCATAGTACATACGCAGATGCACTGGTGGAACAAGACGTGTTTGGTAACACAACGGGTGTGGTGCCTTCTGGACCAAACCCCATCCCTGTGTGTATGTGTGTTCAAGGGAGTAGTCCTGGGGAGTTTTAGTTGTATAAACATTTGTAGACGTCCTGGCCTCCTTCGTTGGCATTATTTCCGTGCCTCATTCATATAGAACAAATCCGACTTGCTCTTACGGTACACATGCTCTTACGTTAGTCCATAAAACCAAATGTACTAGGCTATATTCACTAACTTCACCAATAACTATTTACTTCTTATAATCTGGAGCGTGGGACTAGAATTCCTTATCTATAATAGATGTTTCAACGAATACATATAAATATATAGTTAACCCACATAGCCCCAGGCATTATAATATAAATGTACACTCCAGGCCCAGCAGGTTGTCAACAACAAAAAAATCTTCAGAAAACACCTGGAATGGGTTAGAAATGAAGGAAAAACAACAAAAAACCGATCCCCTAGGTCATTAAGGGGTCCTAAGGGGCGCCCGAAAGTCGGAATTAACATGGGGAAATTGGTAGGCAAAAACATGCAAAAAAAGATTGTTGCATGCTCACGTGCACATGGCTGGACTTTGAGGGTTTTCAACCATCAGCATTGTTGCGTGGGATACTTACACAGTTCCCATACAAATCTGAGCCCTCTAGGTGCCATAGGACCGGAGTAATTAACCGCGATGCACCCTTTGCGTCGCTGGAGTTTAGCGTTACATACATTGCCGACGCACACCCTGCGGCGCTGGGGTCCTGTGGGTTAAGCCTGTGTGGAGCAGAGATACCGTTTTAAAGTCGTTCGCAGAAGGTCGAGGATTAGGCCCTACCTGAATTAATACTTATTTGTCACTCATCCATATGGCCCTCAAACCTTCTCTGCAATAGCGGACATAAATGGCACAGTAGATCAGCATTGCATTTACACTGAATTCATACATATGAGCATGAATATAAACAACACTCATAACCACAGCCACTGCACCAGTACGTTGACATTCAGCTTGCACTGAATACACACAGCAAGCTGGCAATCTCGCTTTGGCGGATGATGGTTATAGTATGAACACACAGAAATACTCCAAGTTTGTCAATGTCATAAATTATAAGTTTGTTTTTGTTTTTTAAAGTTTAAACTTGTATCACGGGGGCGTTTTCTCCTACATTTTGTTTTACGAGGTGGCGGTGTGGGGGTGGCTGGCATTCATAGTTTGGGAGATTCTGAATTTGGATTACATAAGATATATGTTACCTATAATATTGTACCTTCTGGTTTGGGTGGACGAAGGATAATTGAAGACAAAACCCCGGTGTGATCCCTCCATGAGCCTTTCCAAGGTCATTTGTACTGGGGAAATAATGTGACCTTTATTAATAGTCCACCTGCTGACGACGACAGAAGATCTGACGAGGCAGCTTCCATCACTAATTGGATTTCTTGTTGGTCTATTACGAGAACCAAAGAGACAGAAAACGATATTTTAACTGAATAATAGATTTATCATTAGTAGTGTCTTATTGCATTTTCCATTGTTCCATTTTCGTGAATACTTCCCAAAGTTATCCCATGTTCTTATTACAGTAACACTTCCTGGAAGGAATTACACAGCATCATTGTGCAAGTCTTTAGGACAGCAGCAGTGTAACATTATTGTCCACTTATTAAAGCGGGTTTCTGCAAAAGGATAGTATAAGCTTCCTCTACAATGTTCTGTTTATCTATTACTCTCGAGACTACAGTACACTGGGTTGTATTTGGAAGTAAGTAATATTGTTTTGATCAGCAAAATAGTTTTGTTTTGTTTTCTTATTCACTTCGCTTTACCTATATGAACATTACAAATAGTTAGCAGAAAGTTAATTAGGCTTTGGCCTGCTTTTATGAGTATGCACATAATATTTCGAAGATTAAATAGAGTTTGGTAAAACATATCCAGTACCTTACAATACAAATGAATATAGAAAAGGTGGGTGAGGGTGAAAGAAGGGAAGTTTTTATTGGTTAAGTAGGAGAGACAGTGGTAAAATTGAGAGCAAATAGAGTGTCGGGGCTTGACCCAACGTGCGTGAGTTGAGTATTGGGCTGGATCAGTATGGCTTGCCAAGAAGGGGGCTGGGAGGCTGCAAGATGAAGGCAGGAGATGGTGGTGTTGATGTTGGTGGTGAAGAAGTCTATGGTGTTAATGTTGGTGTTTAACGAATTCTTCCATGTTGAAGGTCTTTCTCGATCTTTTTGGGTTTTTCATGGAGCTCCTGATCTTGAACAGCTGACTTTGGAAGATCCTTAGACCTTCTACTTGCTCTGGTGTAAAAGATGGATCAGGGGTTGCTTCGGTGTCCCCCAAAATGGCTCTCCAAAAAGGTGATTCAGGGGGGGGGACGTCTTTTTCCTCTTGGTGCTGCATCCTTGACTCCTTCTTCCTCGATCGTCTCCACGTCGACTATTTCTCCTATGGTGGACACAGTGTACTCAGACGACGTGGAGGGGAGTGCCACCGGATGATTAATGGTGGCAGGTGCTGGAGTCGAGGCTGCTACTGGTCCGGTGATGTTGACTGCTGATGGAGGTGGCGATGCCGAGACTGCAGGAGGAGGTGGTGGAAGGCTGCTCCTATTGATTGGTTTGTAGATGTTCAGGCGTTTCCGTGGCTGCTGTCTTGGACGTTGTTGGGGAGCCTGTGGACGAGTGATTTTGGTGGAGTGCATGTTTGGGATGATAATAGAGGGCAAGTTGTTAGCTTGTAGGAGGGCAGGGAGATACACCCTTAGGAGGTTGATGTCCCCACCAGCAAGAGCAGTGGCTGTGGTGACAATGATTTTGATGATTGAGTCCTTGTCACAAGATGGCTGCTCTACTCTTGCCTTCTCCTTCCTCTTCCTGGCATGCACCGATCCCTTCACACAGTCACCCTTGGGTCCAGATACTCGATGTGCCTCCATTCCCTTCTTCCCCTTTTTGATGGTAAACTCTACCCTCTCTCCGTCACCAAGAGAGGGCAGAGCGTGGAGTGGATTGGGGCGAGATATGCTCGTTCTAGGTACAAAGATGTCTCCTCCTTCCTGTTGGCTGATAAAGCCCATTCCCTTTTTGTAGTTAAACCATTTAACATGGCCAGCAAAGCAGGTGGGGGCTGCTGGAAGCATGATGGTTTTGGTGGTAAGGGATAGGTGGAGAGTTGTAGCCAATCAGGAGAGAGCAGGAGCTGTGTGTCCAGTACCTTTATTGTTCACAGTACTTTAATATATACCATTATCTTTGGGTGATGCTTGTGTCCCACGTCTTGATGAGTTTAATGATGGGGAGACCTGTGGGTCTGTGAGGCCCTGATAATGTTTGGAGTCACTCGACCACCTGATCACCTTCCACACTATTACTGCTACCCTTATGCTTCCTCCATACTTCACATTTATCTCACCTTGTTTCTTTTCCGTCCTTACTTCTTCATTCTCTTCCTATGGTATTATTATTTTTCATTTTCTTTCCTCTTCTTCGTCGGCTGGGTCTGTGAAGTCCTGATAATGTTGTGGAGCCACCCGACCACCTGGATATATTGGCTCACCCGTTATGCCACTCTTCGTTCTTCCCTTCCTTCATTCTTTTAGTCTCCCTCCTTTATCTACTTCCTTCTTTCCTCCTCCTCCTTTTCTTCGTCTTGCTTCTTCATCTATCTATCTATCTATTGCCGGACGCCTTAATCCCCTTACGAGGGTGGCCATACACAGAATGCCCCCAAGCGGACCTATTCCCTGTGAAAGGGACAACCCGAGCCAGTTTAGTGAAGGACTAACAGGATTGACCACTCAATTTAGGATCCGTCCAACTCCGAGGCACTCTTGTGTATCTTGTTAGCACTATTTTTCTACAGTGGTGTTCGGCTAATCCATCCACTAACCTGCCTTACCCTTAGGTAAGCAGTACGGATATGTGTCAGGTTTACTCCCCTAGACAGGTTGCCAACCAAGGCTGACAAGTCCCATCCACCCGGATTTGTATAAGGTTGTCTCCCCTAGATGAGTTGCCAACCAAGGCTAACGAGTCCCATCCACCCGGGATGCTTCTTCATTGTTCTCTTTATTCCCTAAATGTTCTTTTAGTTCTTGTTTATTTATACTTTCTCTCCCGTTCTGCTTCATTTCGTATTCCATACTATATCGTCATATTTCTTATTCCAAACTATATCGTCATATTTCTTAATCCCTCACTCGCTTCATCCATGCTCTCTCTCTTACCTCCTTCACACTCCTCCCTTAATTTTGATGCTTTGTCCTTGCTTCATTGTATTCTCCCTTTTCTCCGCTCTTATTTATCCATTTTCCTAATTCTATACATGTTGTTCTTCCTTCTTCGCCTTCATTGTCTTCACTCCCTCATCCTCTTCTTTCTATTTCTTTTCTTTTGTGGTATTGTACTTTTGTTTAGTTGTTTTCATGTTTCCCTTATGTTATATTGCATATCCTAGTCTTTCCCTGCCTTATCTTCGCTCTTCTGTATTCCTGTTCTATGTCTTTGCTTTCTAGATTTATCTTTGCCTTCTGACGCACTTTATTTTCTTGCCTGGTCTTCCTATGTCTCCTTCTTTTCACTACCCTCAGTCTCCTATTATCCTTCTTTCGTTTCTGCCCTCTTACTCTCTTTAACCCTTAAAAAGCGGCTCACCACATAAGTCGTATTTAATAAAGCTGGACTATGTGGCGGCGCTCGACATAGGTCGAGTGGCAATTTCAGCACGTAATGTTGCTGAGAGAGAGAGACAAGTGGTGGCAGGAGACTAGCGAGCGTATGACTGCTCCAGACCACCGCGGCGAACCTACTGACACGAATCTCAGCTCCCTCCTCCCTCTCTCACTCGCTATATATGGAATTGTATCGGAAAAGTGGCTAATTACATGCTTTTTGCACTCGCGTTGCACGGTTATTGCAAGAAAACTAGCCATCATAAAAGGATCGTTATGGTGTCATTCGAAAGCTCTGTTTATGCCCTTTCAGGGATAGATACTTTTTTTACGTTCTGGGTCTTATTTAGGCATGAAAATGATCACGTAAACAGCCCTATTTTGGCTAAAAACACCCCGCTGGGCGGTATATATAAATAAACCGCCTAGGCCGCTCGTAAAGGGTTAATCTTCTTTGTCATCACTATCTCACCTTATTATATTTGTATCACTTGTTTCCTAACTGTCTCACTCTCATTCATCTTCTACCTTTTTAATGCTACAATTTATTCCTATGGTATTTTCCCTGATATCCTCCTCTTTCTTATTTATCGGTTTAGTTATTTTGCCTGTTTTGTTCATGTCTCTACACTGTCTCATCCCTTTCTCCTCCTCTATCTTCGTCTTCCCATTCCTCATCTCTTTCTTCTACCTTATCATTTCCTTTCCATTCTATGTTCTTATTCTTATTCTATATATGTCTCTCCACTCACCTTCTCTCTTCCGTTGTTCACATTTGCCATGCCTTGTTGTGTTCATCTCTGTCTCCTCCGCCCTCATTTTCTCACAGTTCTCTCCTTACTCTGCACATTATGTCATCAATCACCCCGGTCATGGCCACATTACTCCTAAACCCTTATTACATTAGCTCTCTTTATTCTGTCTCCTCATTCCCATATTATCTCCTCCTACTGCCTCTCTTGACCACCCTCATTCCCTCGTTATTATCTCCTCCTCTTCTTCTCTCTTTATTCTCCAAATTCCCTCATATTTCCCCCTTCTTCATTTCTCTCTTGACCCACCTCCCACACCTCCCCTCACTTCCCCAGCCTCAGCCCGTGTCCCTTGTCGCTCTTTACCAAACTTGTCGGACACGCAGAATAATTAAGTTGCATGAGCTTTTGAGGATTTTGAACTATTGAGCACTGTGAAATAAATTAGCAGTGTTTTGGGTGGAATATGTAATGGTAATGTATTATTTGTAGCTTCTTCTTCATATAAACCTAAGCTGTTATTTAATTCATAAAGAGGCGGGTTTTCGCCGATCTAAATAGGTTGTTTTGCCATTTCGTAGTTTGTATTTCATTAGGTATCCATCTTTGTAAACATGAGCTAATACATCACGTACCTTCGCAAGATTTAATCCAAGTCGGCAATCAAGAAAACAAAGCCAGCAGATACACAAAGGAGTACAAAGGTGTACAAAGGACTACAAAAGAGTACAAAGTAAATCAAGCAACAACAGGTCTTGCGACCCCTCTAGGCTCCTTGTCTTCCAAACACTGAGGATCAAGTGTCCAAACAGTGGTTTAGAATGGGTAAGGGCAAATTGGAAAAGGAACTACTTCCCTGGAACTAATGTCCGTGGCAGGATTAGGATGTTAGTAGGGGATAGTTGGGTTAGTAACATAACACAGTTATATGTGATCTTTCGTATATTTGGAAAACAAAAGAGTAACATCTTAGTAATTTATATACACAATAATTATTGATTAATCTGAGGGGGGAATACAATATAGTTATTCATTTACAAACGCAGTCAGTCGCGGGTTTGAGGCAAGATATTTGTCTAGGCGAAGTTTAAAAGAATCAACGGTGCTGCAATCTATAACGTCTCGGGGAAGCCCACTCCACAAGTTGACAACTCACTTGACAAAAGAGAGGAATATATAGAAAAATTAGAAAAGGCGAAATTCACCTACTTGCTTACTATCAGAATCTATCAAGACAGGTAAAAAAGGATATTAGGAAAGAAAAAAGAAATTATGAAATTAAGGTTGCCAATGACTCAAAAAATAATCCTAAAGCTTTTTACCAACTATATAAATCCAAGGTTAGAGATGTAATTGGTCCCCTTAAAACTTCGATAGGAGAAATGACAGAAAATGATTTAGAAATGTGCAGTACATTAAATAGTCAATTTCTTTCCGTTTTCACTAATGAAAATTTGGCACAGTTTCCAGAAGTCCGTAAGGTATATAGCGATAGTATAGAACATAGGTTAAGTACGGATACTATAAGTAGAAATGATGTGCTTAAGGAAATTGACAGACTGAAACCTCATAAATCGCCTGGTCCTGATGAGGTATATGCTAGAGTATTAAAAGAATGTAGGGATGAGTTAAGTTACCCATTAACATTTTTATTTAACAAGTCATTGGAGACAGGTATAGTTCCAGAAGCTTGGAAGCTTGCAAACGTAGTTCCGATCTTCAAAAAAGGTGACAAATCAATAGCATCCAATTACCGTCCCATTAGTCTTACATCAATCATAGGAAAGCTACTAGAGTCAATTATTGCTAGTAAAATTAGAAACCACTTAGATACATTTAATTTAATAAATTCTTCTCAGCATGGATTCACTCAGGGACGTTCTTGCCTTACTAATTTGCTTAGTTTTTTCTCAGAGGTATATGAAGCAGTAGATAATGACAAGTCATATGATATAATATATTTAGATTTCAGTAAAGCTTTCGACAGAGTCCCCCATGAGAGATTGATGAGAAAGGTTGAGGCGCATGGAATAGGTGGGGCGTTGTTGGGATGGATTAGGACATGGCTAATTGGTAGGAAGCAGAGAGTCAGCATAAATGGTACGAAGTCAGAATGGGGAGCAGTCAAAAGTGGTGTCCCCCAGGGATCTGTATTAGGTCCTCTGTTGTTTGTTATATACATAAATGACCTTGATTTAGGTATAACTAGTAGGATAAGTAAATTTGCAGACGATACCAAAATGGGGAGAACAATTGATTCAGATAGAGATATAGAGTGCCTCCAAAGGGATCTAGATACCTTACACGAATGGTCAGTAAATTGGCAGATGAAGTTTAACATTGACAAATGCAAGGTATTAAAGATAGGGAAGATGCATACAAATGTTAAATATAAACTAGCTAATGTGGAATTAGAAAACTCGAATTGTGAGAAAGATCTAGGTGTGTTTGTTAGCAATGATTTGAAGCCTAGACAACAGTGTATAAGCGTTCGAAACAAGGCAAACAGGATTCTCGGGTTCATCTCAAGGAGTGTGAGTAACAGAACTGCTGATGTTATCTTAAAAGTTTACTTGTCATTAGTGAGACCCCATATGGATTATGCTGTTCAATTTTGGTGTCCTTATTACAGAATGGACATAGATTCATTGGAGAGAGTACAACGTAGAATGACAAAAATGATCCATAATATTAGAAATCTTCCGTATAAAGAAAGGTTGAAGAAATTAGGCTTACATTCGTTAGAGAGACGTAGAGTTAGAGGGGATATGATAGAGGTGTTCAAGTGGGTTAGTGGGATTAACAAAGGGGACATGACAAATGTACTAAAGCTCAGTGATAGCGAAATAACTCGTACCAATGGTTTCAAATTAGATAAATTTCGTTTCAGAAAAGATATAGGCAAATATTGGTTTGGTAACAGAGTGGTAGATGGGTGGAATGGACTACCAAGTGCTATAGTGGGATTAAAAACGATAGGGAGCTTTAAGATAAAATTAGATAAGCATATGGATGAGAAGGGTTGGGTGTGAAGGGGGATCAGCAGGGTTGGGCCAATCAGCGCTCTGCAGACCCCCGTAATCCTGCGTTAATCTCTAACCGTTTTGGTAAGATGATCCTCAGGGTATTAGAGTGTTGAGCCTATAATTGGGCTTTGTAATTGGGGTTGTGTGGGACAAGGATCTGCCTTGCTTAGTCCAATCGGCTTTCTGCAGACTCCCATTTTCTTATGTTCTTATGTTCTTATGTAAGAAGACACTCTTAGATTTGTGTGAGCTAAATGATTGACCAATAATTGTGCACAACCACTTCCCCGCATGTAATTAGATTGGTCGATAGTGAAGTACTTACTACAGTTCATATTGTCGATGCCTTTGATGATTTTGAACACTTGAATTAAGTCGTCTCTTAATCTGCTCTGGGTTAAAGGAAATATATTTAGTTCTCTAAGAAGCACCTCGTATGGTTTGCTCTTTAGGCTAGGTATCAATTTGGTAACTCTACGTTGAACTCGTTCTAGCTTGTTCATATATTTTTGGTGGTAAGGGCACCAGGATTGAACGCAGTATTCCAGAAGAGGGCGGACTAAGGAATTGTAAAGAGTTAGGAATACATCTTTGAATTTATGCTCAAATGACCTGCCTATGAAGCAAATTATTTTGTTTGCCTTCTTAAAGGTGAACTACAGGGATGAACGAAAAAACGAAGATTAATGCAGGGTCATAACTTGGCATGAATATACTGTAATATGTATATGGGCAATATCGATATAATTCCATTAAACTCCAGAACAAAATACTAATATATAATAGTCGTTGGTGACGAATTGGCATTTTCAGCCAGCTGGAGTGACTCCATTGTGCAGAGAAGCCGTTTGTAAACAAGATATGCGGTCCTGAACAGTGATGTCTGTTTTTCGTAATTAATACCTTTCAATTCAATACTCAAGCTCTGCAAAAGATCGACCAACGTCCTGATGATGTGGTGCACATCAAAAAATAATCCCAGCTCGCCAGCAATAAACATACATGCAGTGTTTATGCATGTTTAGCCTGGTCCAGCGTTGAGGGAGCTCGGTTCTAATGCCTATTTCCTAATGATAGTATCGTTTTCTGTTCAATTTATATATCGCGGTCCCTTGACCAGACAGTGGTGAAGCCAAATGTTGAGCTGTAAACATGCATACAAATTATAAGAGTTTCTCAAATAAAAAAAAACACAGATTCACCCATTTCCCATGTCGAGAGTTCCCGCCATTGCACAAAATGACGTCATGGTAAACACGCCAGTTCGACCTACATAAAATAACTTAGGTAAGCTATATTTCTATATTGTTAAAACAAAATGATGAAAGTTCTTCAGTATCATGTACCTAAAACCAAGCAGATCCCAATGGACATTGTAGTTTGAATAGGTTTCATCCCTGGAATTCACCTTTAACAACCTATGTACATTGTTGACTCGGCTTTAGGTTACTCGATTTTGTTACTCCCAAATCAGTTTCTCTGTCTACACTCTTAAGCTGGGTCCCATTCATCGAATAGTTACTTTCTCATTTCGGTTTCCGATATGTAATACTTTAAATGTATCCGAATTGAAACTCATTTGCCAAATTAGGGCCCAACATGACAACTTATCTAGATTGTGTTGCATATCATCAACGTGTTCTTTTGAGAGTACACTATTTGCAATTTGTGTATAGTCAGCAAACTTTAAGATTGTACAGGTGAGACCCTCATCTATATCGTTGATGTAAACTAGGAAGACAGCTTTACTCTCATCATAGAGGTTGAGGATATCGTGGAAGAAGTCTAAGAGGTTTGTTAAGCAGGAGCATTTGCTACGAAAGCCATGTTGAGTATCTTTAAGTGTGTTGTTTTCCTCTAAGTGATTTACAAGTCTGTCTCTTATTAGTGTTTATAGCATTTTATATACAACTGAGGGCTAATTGGACCATAGTTCCTAGGTAAGGATTTGCTGCCTTTTTCTGCACGGTCACTAACTACTAAACTACACCAGAACATGGTTTAGAACATGTTAATAAATACTAAGGCAACCGATTCTTATGATCAATAATAAACGAGCGCCCCCACAAAACCCTCCCTGCTTACCACTAATAAAGCCCGGGTGACCGAAGTCACTCCAAGGCGGGGAGCTGCGGAGGGTGCGGAAACGCCCGGGAAACCAATAATATTAATAATAATAATAATAATAATAATAATAATAATTAATTGTAGAATACAATTTGTATTTACTATTCCGTAATTTCATAATATTTGCATTATGTTTTCTGTAATAAGGCGAATCTATTGTATTATTGTCGGGTTGATTTTATATAGACTTGCCTCTCCTTGGATTACGGCTCATTCAGTTTGTTTCAATCAGGGACATCCATTTAAAATCCCACCCTTACGTCTGAGAAGAGATGATTTACCCTAAGAATGCTACATCATTATATGCATATTTCTAACACAAAAATACATGTGAGGTTAACATATAAAAGGTTATTGTCAATATGCCATCTCACTTGGCATCAGACCCAGACTCATGGAATTTAATCCTAATAAAGAAATGTAAAAAAAAACTCTCAAAACTAATAGATATACTGTGTAAAAGGAATCTAGAAACAGGAGAACTACTGGATAGTGTGAAAAACACAATAGTTGCCCCTCTACAATCATAAAGGAGGAAGTAATGCAATACACGCCTGGTAACCCTAACATCTCACATTATTAAAATGTTCAAGGGCCTGCGAGGCAAAATCTAATATTTTTCTGGACGCAAAAGATTTGCACAATACTGTCAACGTGCTTTAACATTGTGACAACATGTTTGAATCCCTAGCAGAAAGGAAGAATATTTATGTAATATACATTGATTTTCCAAAGACAGTTGATAAGTGTGACCATGTTATAAACTGGAAGGCACCGACGCTAATAATAACGAGAGAGAGAGAGATAGAGAGAGAGAGAGAGAGAGAGAGAGCCAGAGCGAGAGCGAGAGGAGGGGGGGGGGGGAGGGGGGGGAGCAGACGAGGTTAACAGAGGGTGGAACAAGCCGATAATGGACAAGAGGATGGTATGACAATCAGCGAAGGGTTGTCTAGTCTGGAAGGGATACGGGCTGGAGATCTTGGAGTACAAGAGAGTGACCAATTTTGTCTTTGTACACCATATTGGTGCCGTCATTATCAAACCAGGAGGTTTTCTTTTATGTTCGACCTTGTAGAATGTATATCCAAAGACCAAACTATATTATCATGTACCAGTGTTGCCACATTCTTACTATGGGTATGGAGATAATTGAGTGTAAAGAGAGGCAAATATCACCAGTGGCACCAAGATGGTGGAGGTTGGCCGTTCTCTGTTACTATAGGGTTTCTAGTGCGGGCAGAAGTCTCTTGGCCCAGGTTCTCTCCAAGTACTGCCATGTTGCATAACATTAAGGTGTATTGTTCACTTTAACCTTTTCATTGACCGATGTTACTTTCCTTAGCTAATATTCGATCTATCAGTATTTTATTTTATTTTTTTGCTGTTCCCCAGGCTGTCTGGCCGAACAACCTGCTTACCACTAATAAAGCCTGGGTGACCGAAGCCACTCCAAGGCGGGGAGCTGAGGAGGGTGCGTAAATGCAAAGGAAAAATGTGACGCTTTGGCTCCCAATCTGTCAACCTCTAGGTTGGCAGTAGGGAGGTCAATCCATGGAAGAGACGCCATCACTTGATATCTAGAAAATATATAGGTAAAAGGAACAGTCAGAGTAAGCTATGGGTATGGCAGAGATCGCTCAGCTCTCACTATGATAGACCAGCCCATCACCACATGATTAGAACTCAATCCTCTCAGCATCAGCTAGGAAAGGCCCTAGAAAGCCACCTTTGGCGGGGAATAGCTCCCCTATTTCATCTATCAGTAGTATATTACTAATATCTGTTTCTATCAGTAGTAAAAATATACAGTTAAATTGTGGGATTTGAAATGATATTTAAGAATGCAAACAAGCTCGATATTGCTAATGACCCTTCTAAAGCAGGTTTTTCCTAACTTGCAGGCTCGCTACCACTCGCTAGGAAAGAAATCGACAACAAAAGTAAGGTAAATACGAGTATCTTTTTATTGCTAAAATAGTGCTGTGGAACATCTTAACGTCGCTATGCTAATGGGGTGCAACAATGAACCTCAAAATTCCTACCATCAGATAAGATTAAGTTAATCTAAGTAGGAGAGGATTACCAGGCTTTTCATCAGGGCCATAAATAACTCTGAAGGACCACACTTTGAGCCCGGGCCAAATGGGTCTCTCAATCCAACATTAATCTTCCAGTTAATACCCGGCCATTTATCACTCATTTGTATTCGGGTCATGACTTACACAACACAATCTGATATATGACATACCGTTAGGTTTTTTTTTTCACTTACTGGAATTGTATTCCTTTGGCAGCGGATTTCTTGATATCAAATATAAAAATGCAACTAGTTTGTTTCTGAAGTATATTATTCATAAACATTGTTAACCCATAGGAGTGGGACCATGAAATTAAGGTAGGGAAAAGTGCTCAAAACAGGTACTTGCTACACTTCGATTCTGACAGATTTCGTTATTATTACACTATACAAAATTATTTTTCTCCATGTACGTTTATTGTATTAATATAATGAACATATCAACCTTGAAGAGCGATAAAAGTAGTGGGTGAAAAAAAAACGTATTCGCCCCCCCCCCCCCCCCCAACCAAAAAAAGTTGCCTGAAAAAAAGCCGTGGCTATCTCTACAATCTCTGTGATTCTGGTAACGTCACTACAACATAACTCAGTTCCCAAATAGGCCATTATGTTCGAAGCATTGATGCCTAATTTGAAGAGAGTGTTACATTAATAGTTTCACATACTGCACAGACGTAGCGGTCCCTACAAGACAACCCGGATTTAGTTCTAACATATAAATTCCTACTAAGTGGAAGGTGAAGATAGCAAAGCAGAAAGCTCTCTTCCCAGCCACGACTCCCTCCGACCATATGTACTTTAGTTGGTAAAATGGGCACCAGCAATACAGAAATATGATAAATTTTACTACGGATAATTTGATATGGTTACCATTATTACTTTTACCTCCTCGAAATGGATATCTTGCCTCCTTTTGAATGCGTCAATTAAATTATGTTGTACCACTATTTCTGGCAATATATTCCACTCGTTGACCACAATATAGATGAAGAAATGCTTTTCTGACATCGAGTTTCGACCTTCTCATATTTAATCTCATTCCATTGCCAAGAGTTGATGATCGAACTATTATTTATTTTGAACATTGACTGTATCAATATTGTCCAAACCCTTTAATATCTTGAAACACTCAATTAATTGACCTCTTTTCGTAAGTGATTATTATTATTATTACTATTATTTTGTTTTTCAATATTTCACGATGTGATATTTTTCTTAGTGACGGTATCACTTTTGTTGGTCTACTCTGCACTGACTCGAGAGTTTCTCAATGTTCTTGTTAATATAGGGAGGCCAACTTGAACGCCATATTCAAGATGGGGCCTCATTATGCATTCAAATAACGGAACTTAAAACTTATTTTATTAAATCCCAATGCTCTATTGGCCTTCTTAGTAGCAGCTGCCCATTGATCTGAGGTCTTTAAGTTTTTAGATATTAGAACCTCCAGGTTTTTAACAAATGCAGTTGTTTATATCGGTTTGCCTTTCATCTTGCAAGCATATGTTTTTGCTTAAATCCACTATTTGTAAGACCTGGCATTTGTCAACGTTCAATGGCATCTGCCATTTCTGACCACTCAACTATTTTATATATATCCGATTGTAGCTCATTTCTATCTGTTTCGGAAAGTACTGATGAACTTTGAGATACTGTATCAATGTAATTTATATGTATATATATATATATTTTTTTTTTTTTTTATATATATTCCAACTTACTTCCTCTCGGGCATAGGCTGAGAGCCTTAACATTCACCGCTTTACAATGAACAGTGAAGCCCGTGAGGTCTTGTTCCAGTCTAGGGAGTGAGACATGTGAAGCACGTAGAGTACAACGAGCACCTGCCATCTTGCCTTTACATGAGGCACGGTGCTCACTCATGGCCCGAAACTACCCCATCTCTGAAGCCACCTCGTTCCCGTGCTTCACTGTCTCACTCCCTACACTCGGACTCTCACACTTACACACACACAACGACACCTGTTGAGCAGATAACTCACCATATATATATAACAAAACTGGCCTCAGGAACGATTCCTGAGGCACCCCACTATCATCAGGTTCCCACTCTGATTTTACTTCATTTTTCACCACTTTATGTCTTCTGTTTGTGAGTCAGCATTTTAGCAATGCATGACGAGACAGAGAGAGAGAGAGAGAGAGAGAGAGAGAGAGAGAGAGAGAGAACCTGCTATTTAAGAGCTATGTGGAATAAGAAAACACATTAGCCTCTCAGAATATTCGTATACAGCTCTAGGATAACTCTTTCAGTAGATCTCAACCAGTGTCAAGTCAACAAGGGGACACCAAGCCAGAGCAAATATAAAATACTAAGTTTACTTAACCTAACCAAATTTAACCTAATAGTAACGACTGAGTTGGCACTGGTTGAGAACTACTGTTTGATACGGTCTACTGAAGGGCCTGTCAGGTTATCGTTTCATGGAAGTGATTATGTGGTGTGCACAGTAACTCATCAGGGCTGGGAGACTCAAAGATTCCAGAAGTATTGGCGAGGTGAGAGTCATAATAGATAAATATACTGTATTTAAATCATAGTCCATGCACACGACGTAAAAACTTCCTCATACTAAGGAAAACGAGACTATCGAAAGTTATAAGACCCAGTTAAATTGACTTGCATTTTTGTATTACCCGCGACGTCTTTTTAGTTTTATTCTAGCTATACAGTATCAAGACGAGTTTGTGCAGTTTAACAAGGATCTGTGGTAGTAAAAAGGGTTAAGGGAGATTGTTCGAAGCCTGTTAAATGATGGAGTCCTTTCTTAAACTGACTAAAATCGTCAAACAGTAGCCAGAATAAAGTTAAAAAGACTGCACCGGTACTGAAAGTGTTAATGGTGCAATAATTACGATGTCGGCATATAGGAAACGATGCTCAGAGGGAGAAAAGACGTCAACAATGTTTTAGTAGCGGGTATCATGGTGACAGTGTAGAGGACTGCTTCTGGTCACATTATTTTCTGACCAGTTTTAGTTCTATAAATTTCACCGAACTTACTATTAACCCATTCATTACCGGTGCCGTCATTTTAACATTATTCTGGCTAATGTTAGACGATTTTATGCAGCTTAAAAAGAGCCTCCAGCAATTAAAAGACTTCGAACTACCCCTTTTAACCCTTTTACTACCACAGATCCGTCTTAAACTGCACTAAATTCTCCTCACTAGTTACTACTCTAATGCAGGTTAGCCTGAAGTAGAGTACATTTATGCCCAGTTAACCCTCTGAGCACCAGGCAATATAATATAAATGTACACTCCAGGACCAGAGGGTTTTGTGTCAATTTTTGTTCTCCCAGAAAACACCTGGAATGGGCTAGAAATTAAGGAAAAACCACAAAAAACGATCCCCTAAGTCATTAAGGGGTCCTACGGGGCGCCCGAAAGTCGGAATTAACATGGGGAAATGGGTATGCAAAAACATGTTTTTGCGCGCTCACGCGCACGCAGTTAGACTGTGAGGGTTTTCAACCATCAGTATTGTTGTGTGGGATACTTACGCCGTTCCCATACAAATCTGAGTCATTTAGGTGCCATAAGACCGGAGTAATTAACCGCGACGCACCCTATGCAGCTCTGTGGTTTACCGTTACATACATTGCCGACGCATCACGTGCGTCGCTGGTACTCGAGGGGTTAAGGATACCTCGCTATCGCAGATTAACCCTGGAGGGTATAGGTGTTTTGTTCGCCAGCATATAAGTTCGAGGGTTTGGATCTAGCGTACCGTTGTTGCATAGTGCCCTATTACTAGTCCAATCATTGCGTGCCCTTGTTTTATTCGTAGCCCCGGTCGTAACAAATGGTTGTTGCGCCTGTACAATATGCCCTCCACACGAAAGAAGTCCCCCGGCTTTGCATCCCCGTCCTCATCAATTTCAATCGCACCGTTACTACACTTCTGAAGCTCAGGATCATCTATCTGCAGCCGACAGATATCCGAAGGAGCCAATCTATCTAAGTGCTCCCGGAGCAACTTATGGCCTCCCCCGATACTGGACTGTTCGATCCTATCTTGCTTAAGTGTGTAACGTTGCAGTCTCGGAGTTTTCTCACGCCCTACCTCCTCACCAAGTGTGACAGGTTCTGGGGCCACTCCAAACCTAAACATTGGTGCTAATACTGAGTCGCCAAGAAGAGCCGCTGGATCAATAACTCACAAAACTTCTCCCAACTTTAGCTTTCTCCTTCCGACCGTTCCTCCGCTGGTCTAGAGACTGAGGTATAGGCTGTGACACCTTAGATGCACGAGATCGGGTGACAACACACGCCATCTGCTGTAATTGACACCTCTCGACCAACTCCTGCCCCTCCCTACTCACGTCGGCCGCCCTCCCGGCAATGACTAAGGGTGGAACCTCAGAAGTAGGCACCGCAAAGTCGTTGCCGAGAAGAAGGTCGACGCCCTCTACTGGCAGTTTCTCTACGATTCCAACATCTATCTCTCGTGTCACACCATCAACCTCCATCTCCACTCGAACCAACGGGTATGACCGTGTAGCATTAATACCCTGCACCACAACTACCCGTGCCGCATTTATAGGTTGGCCTGTAAAGTTTTTCATCAGAGTCTGGGATGCACCTGTATCACGCAACAACTCCAACCCTTGCTTGCAACCAGCCCAACTCACGCAGCCACGCCCTCTATGGTCGCAAAAAGCATCGCGGACAGGTTTCGAGCCTTCCGGACACTCCTTCACTGGCTGTGCCCCCGTATCTGACATATCACCCTGGGTAAACGCAGAAGACCTCAGAGACACCCCAATGTTTCTAGCCAAAGACACGACTGCTGCAGGTTGTTAACTAGGGCAGGAACGTGCAAAATGCCCCTTTTTATGACACTTAAAACACTCTACTTCACCTTTGGACTTCCCCTGAGGTGAGGAAGGGCCCTGACCTTTCTTAAACGGGACAGTTCTTGGTTTGTGATCAAAATTAGTATCATTGCTCTTACTTTTGTTATTAAATGTTGCATCACTGACTCGGGGGGGTGGAGTGTTGCGCCCCTTGTTAAATGCATCGGTCCGATGTGCAGACCCGCACCCACGAATCAGCGATAATCTCAGGTCAGCCAACTCAGCTGCCTCTTGTAGAGTTTTAGGATGTTTCTCTTGGAGGTTCAAAGTCAGGTCGCCGCCTGTGCATTTAAAAAATTGCTCTAGAAGGAATAACTGCTCAAGCTCTTCGAACGTCATCACCTTCTCTGACCTCAGCCAATTTCTCAAAGCATCAGACAGTTCCCGGGCATGTCTAGAAAAGTGCACTCACCACCCTTCGTAACACCCTGAAACTTCAACCTATATGTCTCTGGTTGTAACTCGTACTCCCGCAGAACAGCTTCCTTCAATACCTCGTAATCGATGCAAGACTCCAAGGGCAACGCATCATATGCCTTGAGTCCTTTGCCAACCAACCTAGAGGAAACAAGGGCTGCCCACTTAACCTCGGGCCATTGGTGCTCCTGGCACTTCTTCTCAAAACGCAGGAAAAACTCGGTGACACCCGACTCGTCAAATGCAGGGACTAACTTAAGAAGGTGCGATAAAGACTGATCAAGACCTCGATTCCCAGAACCGAGACGCTGCCCTGTCGACTCCACCCGAGACTTCTCAAGCTCCATGTCTGCACAGTACTTCGTAGCCTCAACCTGAAGCTCAGCCTCACGTATGGCCTTTCTCTCCTCAGCCTGAATCCTAAGCTCAGATTCCCGCTGCTGCTGCTGCATCTTAGCCATCTCAAGCTCAGATTCCCACTGCTGTTTAGCCATCTCAAGCTGGAAGAGCATATCTGGAGTTAAACCTTGAGGAGGAGATGCAACAATTGGAGACCCACCCAGGGGCAAACCACGCTGCCAGTGACTATCGGCCTGCGGGAACGTCCTCGGATCCGGTGTTCTAGAGAGCATGATGGGAGTAGAGTGGAGGGGGGGCTTGGCCGAAGGTGCCAAAGCACCCGCTCCACCCTTTGGACCACGCACCCCGCCCAGCACACATGCCACCAGGTCACTTCTCGTCATGCTGCTATGCCAACATGCCCCATGACTGTGGCCAAACACTGGAGTCCATACCGATCAATCCCCGACACCCGGTCAACAGTAATAGGCATCTCCAGAAACTTCCTTGCATCCTCCTCACTAGTTACTACTCTAATGCCATCTAACAAACCCAGCTTCTGCACCTCAGAGCCTGCTTCCCGTACTGTGTCCTCACTGTGCACTGATCCGTCGTTCGACATAGTGTCCACCGGAAATCCTCAACGTTTATAAAAAAAAAAGTACCTAAACTCTCATGTAGCACTATTCACTCAAAAAATGCTTGAAGAAAACTCAAGTGCTATACTACGTTGCAAAAACAAAATTCCAACGTGTCCAAAATATTCCTCAAAAACAAATGTCCACTGCCAAACTGTGAGAAATAACAATCGACCCCCAAACGGTGATTAACAAAAAACAATCTCCACAAAAAAAATCCTGCAAATATTTCTTAGTTCACTAAATCCTAGACTAAGGTCGCCATTTGTTATGACGACTAATATAAGATACTAGGCAAGGTCGCCATTTGTTACGACCGGGACTACGAATATAACAAGGGCACTCAATGATTGGACTAGTAATAGGGCACTATGCAACAACCGTGCGCTAGATCCAAACCCTCGAACTTATATGCCGGCGAACAAAACACCTATACCCTCCAGGGTTAATCTGCGATAGCGGGGTATCCTTAACTGGGCATAAATGTACTCTACTTCAGGCTAACCTGCACTGCTATAGCCTGATAACAAACAAGATGCAAGTTACGTTAAAATGCATAAAAAGGAATCTATGGAAAGATCAATTAAATCCCTGCAAGATTTAATACAATAAAAAGATGCTTCAACACAGTTACTCTAAACAACAATAAACTCTTCACTCCTATCTGAAAGAAAGTGAAGTATAGTCCTACAGCATAGACCTGGAAACTTCTGAAGAAAGTCTGATGCTCATAAGATGCTTGTACTGATTTAGAACTATATAAAGGCAGGAGGCAGGACACCACATGTGTAAATCGAATACACTAAAAGATAGGACATATAATGTTAACTGACACGAGAATACTATAAATGAGCAACGGTAGCAATGCTCGACACAAAAAAAAGTACTTCCTCATCAACGAAACAGTCTGCTATGGTTGTGCGACTCAGCAACAACCTAGACTAATAAATGCTGTGAATAATAATGCGCACATATCAAAGAGCTTATATTAAATACTAACAAGTGTCTACTCGATTAATAATGTCTAGCTGGGATACTCTAGGTAAGGAACTGGTGTTGAGCAAGACAGGCTCGCAGCCTAGCGATGTTCTTAAGACTGCATTCTTTAAGTTACGTTAATTGACAAGGGGGCTCTCTCGATAGATCCAGATCACAAGTATCTGGTTCTATCCTGGCGACCCTCTAAAGCCAAGCAAAGAGGCAGCAAAGTGTGGAACTGGTACAGGCCAAAACCCTCAGTCAACACAATGCTGCACTCGCAAAGGACGTAACCAAAAAGACAACCCAGGCTAGCACAGGACCGGTCGTAGTCGTGTAGATATAAGCAAACCGTACACACATCGGAGACAACGACTGCAGTTACTTTATCCGAGTCTAGCATTAAATAAAAGAGCAGAAACACTAAATCAATAATAGAGACACACAAAGTTCTTAACCTATACTAACTAAGAACCCTCAAACCTATTCTAAGTACATGTAAATATCTCTGAGGACGGCGCATGCAATACAATGGGCTGGCTATGAAAACCGTATGCAGAACCCAAGGGGAGTGTTGTGCAGTTAATAAAGGTTAGAGTATGGAAAGAGAGAATCGAGTGAAAGAAACAGTGATAAAGGTGTTGATTGGGAGAGAGTATGCAAAGGGATGTTAGAAGCACGCGCGCCAAGCCTGTCCTGACGAGGACAGCTCCTGGGGACCCTCCTGGAGGAGGTAAGTTACACAGGAGACCGAAAGGTGCGATGGTCGGCCAATCACGGGCCGAGACGTCACAAGACAGCAGGCGTCATATGACACAGCAAGACACACCGTCCAATGGCGAGCGAGAAGCAGGAATGCACCCGTACATACAGACACTTACTACCTCCTCGCATTGAAAGTCTTTCTCATTCACACGCTGGTACTATTATCACTACTGTTGATATAAAATATAACCCGTTGTCACAGACGAAAACAAAGACCACCACTGGACTGTCTGTGACAATGCGATTACTAGGAAAGAAAGAACAACATTCTCTGATAACTGTAGCCAATTTCGATGTCCCTGGCGAGCGCTAGTGGCTAACGAGAGGCGATTCTGCCAACGCTGGTAGACGTCACACCTACCATCACTTCTAATGCCAACCAAACTAACTTACCCTAGCAAAGATGTTTTTGCCCCCAGAACGCCATCATTTATGTGTGTGTGTGTGTGTGTGGGGGGGGGGGGGTAAAACCATATTTTGTACCTAAAATCATAAATACTGCATAAAATTGCAAATCTTTTTTGACTGACGTTCGCATTCACGCAACAAATGTTCGTGTGAAATTTGGTGAAAATCCGTCCAACGGTCTAGGAGGAGTTTCGGGACAGACGGATGACGACAACAATGACGACGACAGATTTTTTTTTTCGGTGGTACCCAATATACGGGGGTGGGGGGGGGGCAATACCAAACTCTGCTTACGCAGAGTGATAATAATATATCCAAGTACCAGGCAATTGTTTCAGGCACTTACAATACTTGATGGAAAATTTGAGGGGTTCAGTGAGTCCTTAATTAAGTGGGAGAACTAAACTAGAACAGAGTAGCCTACATGAATACAGTTTATAAGGTTTGTTTAATATGTTACAACGTACATTGGCAAACACACAGAAACACACATTTATTTATATTTTTGTTCTATGTGATTGAGGGAAGCAAAAGGCAGAACTGCCTATAGCGAGTGCCTCCCCCATAGTTGAAAGAGTAACAGGGCCAAAATCAAGGGACGTTCGAGCCAAAATGCCTGTACATACAGAGTTTGAAGCAATTTAAGTCATAGGAAGAGGGAAAGACTGATTCTGGGAGAGAGTTCCAGAGCTCAGCTGTTGAGTAGAAGAAAGTTTGAGAGTAACGTTTCACTCTCGGGTTGGAGAGTTGCACAGAGTAGGGGTGGGATTGAGTTGCATGACGGGTACCACGTGCCTTACGTAAAGGAGGTGGTATACACTGAGAAAGCTCTGAGGAACACTGATTATTATATTAGCGATAGAATAGCGAGAGAGATGCAACATTGCGGCGGAGAGAGAGACATTGCAGAGAGTTGGTGAGTGGACGGGAGTTAATGATACGAAAGGCCTTCCTTTCAACTTTGTCTAGGAGAGCGGTGTGAGAGGAACCTCCCCTCACATGTGAACAATACTCAATACAAGGATGCACTATGCCCCTGTACAGAGCAAGAAACTGTGCAGGGGAAAAGAACCCCCTAAGGCGGTTGAGCACACCCAGCTTCTGGGAGGCTGCCTTAGCAAGACTGGTAATATGGTCCTTCCAACTGAGAGCAGAAGAAAAAGAGACACCAAGAATATTGAGAGAAGATGAAGGATTGATTTTTGTATTGTTGAAGAATAAGGTATAGTCCGCTGAGAGTTCATTACGGGTAGATAGATGGAGAAATTGGGTTTTGGAAGCATTAAAGGTAACAAGGTTTTCTCTGCCCCAATTGGAGATAATATTTAGATAAGAATTTAAGGGGACCGGCCGGTTAATTACAAACTTCCAGGTCTTACTTTCAATTTATATGAAATTTGGCACAGGTGTATATGACCATAAAACTAGATCAAAAATATATTTTTTTGTTTTTTTTGCTTTTTTCTTGCAATTTAGGTAAACAAAAAAACGTTGAAAATCATAGCACTGCAGCAAATGATGAACTCCTACAGAAATCCCCATAGCACATGTGTTATGTGATCAAACAACTCACAAAAGGTGTATCTGTAGTTTCTATAAAACACATTTTATATATTTTGTGTATTTGTTCGATTTAGGTGATTACGGATTCAGGCGAATATATTTATAGAAAAGTACAACTTTCACGACATATTGTGAAAAAAAATTAATTACTAGAGTAAATTGGCTTGATAGGCCTTTTAGTGTTTTTAATTACCTTTCCAATGGTATATACACCAT
This sequence comes from Paralithodes platypus, assembly GCA_032716605.1. NCBI lineage: Eukaryota > Metazoa > Arthropoda > Malacostraca > Decapoda > Lithodidae > Paralithodes > Paralithodes platypus. The sequence goes on from CM064542.1 coordinate 8,319,457, forward strand.
TCCTATAGGTCCAATTATAACTGTAGAATAACATCCGATAGTGCGGCAATACAGGTTCTGAGAAAACCGGTGAAAGTCTAAGGTAATTAGGTGAACATTTTTACTTTTGTTTTTTAGATTTACAATATTTTACGCAAGAACATGGCAAAGTAGAAGGTAAAGCGTATGGGAGGTTGTAGAGTAGCTTACGCTCTTTCGATTTATATAGGTATGCTCCTCGTACGACCAGTAGTTACTGAGCATGTTAATTTCAAAGTTCGCTATATAACGTTTTTAGAATTACAGGAAAAGTTTGGAAAACAAAAAAAAACTATTTCCAATGGGTTTTCACTAATAACATTTCACTGGCTTATGAAGGGATGTTGACTCTTGTTGAGTAAACACCTATTGGTATTTTCATGATTTCGAGATTTTTAAGCCTAAATTAACCGGTCGGTCCCCTTAAGAGTTCTATGGATTCATTACGTTTGTCGTTGAGGGATTGCTGGCTGGGGCGTTCTGAAAAACTAATGGAGTAGTGTAAGGTTGAGTCGTCTGTGTATGAATGGATGGGAATTGAGGTACAGTTGACGAGATCATTTATAAAAATTAGAAAGAGAATAGGAGATAGGACAGAGCCCTGAGGAACACCGGAGTTTATAGGGTGAGGAAGTGAACGATGGCCGTCCACAACCGCGGCTATGGAACGGCCGGAAAGGAAATTAGAGACAAAGGCACAAATGGAGGGATAGAAACCGAAGGAGGGTAGTTTAAAAATTAAAGATTTGTGCCAGACTCTATCGAAGGCTTTCGATATGTCTAGTGCAATAGAAAAAGTCTCACCGAAGTCCCGAAAGGAGGATGACCAGGAGTTAGTAAGATATGAAAGAAGATCACCAGTAGAGCGACCCTTAAGGAAGCCATACTGGCGATCTGAGAGCAGATTAAGAGAAGAGAAATGCTTAAGAAATTTGGAAGCAAGAATAGTTTCAAAAACTTTAGAAAGACCAGAGATGAGAGCAATTGGATGATAGTTGGAGGGTTGAGAGGGGTCACCCTTCTTTGGATAAGGTTGAATGTGAGCAAACTTCCAGCATGAAGGGAAGACGTTAGAGGATAGACAGAGACGAAAGAGTTTGCCTAGGCAGGGAGTCAGCACGGAAGCACAGTTTTTGAGAACAACAGGAGGAACACCGTCCGGACCGTACGCCTTATTAGTATTAAGCCCAGAGACGGTAGAAAGTACATCTTTCGAAGAGATTAGGATATCAGGCAAAAGTAAGAGGTATCCAAGGTGGAGTTTCTAGCAAAAGTTTGAACGAAGAGTTTAGCCTTGCCAGAGGAAGAAGTGATGGTTGTGCCATCAGATATACACTACACACGTTATGTGATGGAATATCAAAGAATAATTTATTAACATATGTATATTTACATATATAAATAGCACCTGTAAATAAATGCAGACTTATGCTTATGTGAGGAGGTAGGGGAGTGATATAATTATTCCTGTGTAAAGGGGTTGTTGATGGAAGCTTCCTATAGTAATCAAACATAGTTATATCTTAGTTGATTAGATGGAATTGCGTACGTCACTTAACCCTTAATTAGCGGCTCACCACATAAGTCGAGTTAAATAAAGCTGGACTATGTGGCGGCGCTCGACATAACTCGAGTGGCAATTTCAGCACGTAATGTTGCTGAGAGAGAGAGACAAGTGGTGGCAGGAGAGTAGCGAGCGTATGACTGCTCCAGACCACTGCGGCGAACATACTGACACGAATCCCAGCTCCCTCCTCCCTCTCTCACTCGCTATATAAGGAATTGTATCGGGAAAGTGGCTAATTACATGCTTTTTGCACTCGCGTTGCACGGTTATTGCAAGAAAACTAGCCATCATAAAAGGATCGTTATGGTGTCATTCGAAAGCTCTGTTTATGCCCTTTCAGGGATAGGTACTTGTTTTACGTTCTGGGTCTTATTTAGGCATGAAAATGATCACGTAAACAGCCCTATTTTGGCTAAAAACACCCCGCTGGGCGGTACATATAAATAAACCGCATAGGCCGCTCGTAAGGTGTTAACTCCTTCAGACATATTATGTTCCAGTAAGTCTACGGAGACGGGAGCCCGGTATCCTTGCCACCGCCTCGCACTACACTCACAACAACACTGCAGCCGTTATAATTATCGGAGGTGGCTGAGGTTGCCACCAACGGTTTTATCGTAAGCTAACTTATCGGACTTACTGAGCTCGATATGATGCTAGAGCGTCATATAACTGATTAGAGAGCCATGAAGATAAGTCCATATGATGCACTAGCGTCATATGAGTTTTTGGCGCACTCGGCCATATGACGCGGTAGCGTCATATATGTCTGAAGGAGTTAAATGTATTGAAATATCGGGTTGGTATTTCAACTCGACTTGGTATAATCTCGTCAACAATCCTGTATTAGGATATCGTGAGATAGGATATGCTCGACAGGGTCACGTCTAGCTTTATAAATCTTGCATTAACTCTTCGTCCCAAGGCAGCATTCATACAAGAACATACGTTACTTTACACTCTAATTTATTAAATGGCATGGAATATTAAACTTGACTCTATCAATCTGTCATGTATGGCAGACGGTAAAGGAAAATCAGTGACGTATCAAATATAGAATGGTCTATAATGATAACTTAAATATTACAAGTCACGTTACACACACACAGTATCAGTAACATGAATATGCAGGATAATTAAGTTACACATGTACTATTGTGGACATAAGTCCTGCTACACCTGCCTGAGAGGGATCCGCGAATTGTGTTGGTAACATTGGTAACCCCCCCGTCCCCACTCTACCACCCTCTCTCAGCCAAACCCTCCCTTCCTCCTCTACATTCGTTCTTGTTCACGTCTATAATCCGTTCTTTATTTATCCCTCTCTCATCGAATCATTGTATTTTTATGAATGTTTTCCTAATTTTCTTCCTAAAATTAAATATTATATCGTTACATACTTCATATACTATATATTGAATATTTGGCATTTTATACAAACCTAGCAGAATATAAAGTTTTATAATCCATACGAATATGGAAGTTTATTAACAATATATGTTATTTACCACCTAACGAGCGGCCTAGGCGGTAATTTATATGTACCGCCCAGCGGGGTATTTTTACCCTAAATAGGGTTGTTTACATCTTCATTTTCATGCCTAAATAAGACCCAGAGCGTAAAACAAGTAACTATCACTGAAAGGGCATAAACAGAGCTTTCCAATGACACCTCAACCATCCTTGTACGACCGCTAGTTTTCTTGCAACGATCGCGCAACACGAGTGCAAAAACCATGTAATTAGGTACTTTCCCTACATAATTCCCTGTGTAGCGAGTCTGAGGGGGGAAGGAAGGGTGGTTTTCACTTCAGTTGGCCCACCGTGGTGGTGTGCGACGGTCATAGCCTTACTACGCTCCTCACACCGCTCAGCTCTCTCTCTCTGCAACATTACGTGCTGAAAATGGCACACGACATAAGCTGTGAACCGCCACTTAGTCCAAATTTCTTTCACACGACATAAGTTGCGCGCCGCCAATAAAGGGTTAAGTCAAATACAACTGAGACTTTATTTTACTTTTGCATTATCATATTTCAATTCAGTTATAAGTATCTAAGCCACTATATCCCACTGTTTGGAGTAAGCATGGATTTCACTGTCAGTTTATAAATTATTGAATGAAATAATTGACACACATAAAATGGGTTCCTATATTAAATTCATTGAATATTCAAAATTATATGTATATAGTCACGTGTGTATTCTCAATACTCGCCTGTCAACCCACCTCCCCCTTACCTATGGTAGCTTACACTAATATATTCATATTTCGTAACTAGTCAACTCAGACACACGGCCACACACATTAATGTAACATTACATTACACAAACTTGCATGTTATTTCCATACTTAAGGATTGTTGGCGTCTTTCAACTGCCTCAGCGAACACGGCTCCCTCCAAGATTAACCCCTTCTGTATCGGGATTGTGTTTTGTTTTATTACAGCTATACTGTATTTACACAATTTTATGCAGATAAGGAAGGATCTGTGGTGTTTAGAAGAGTTAATTGAGCTAGTATGAAGCCTTTTAATTGTTACATTTCCTTCCTTAATTGAACAAAAACTTATAAATTTAGCTGTTCTCCAGTCACTGAACCATGCATCTGGCTCCTAGTTGGTGTTTGTATCGACGTTCATGATTTTCCATTTTATCAATACCGTAGCTCACTGGCCCAGAAGAGTCGCAGAACTGATCATTTCTGTATTATTATCTTTATTATTCTGTATTCATTTATTATTCTCTATTCATTTATTATAATACACGCTTTGATAATGTTAATGATTACTTAACAATCAACAGTGATATCCAAATCTTAAGTCATGATATATTACATTAATACACATTTATCACATATATAACATACAGTATACACAAGCGAAATATAGAATATTATATCTGCGTTATTTATGTGTTCCCTGTAATAGGTCATTGTTCTTAAGGTTTGTATATCACTCTAGAGTATCACATTATTATTGGAATTAATTTAACTTATTCTTATTATTCCATATTTGTTCAATACACTAGATAAGTCTTAGTAATTATAAATAAAATTATAATGACTGTGATAAGTTATATCCAAACCTTAAGAGCTATAACATATCACATAGAACACATATATAACGAAGATATCATACAGTAAAAACAAGCCAGGGAAGAAATGCCGTCACTGCCTATTTAAATGTGTAAACATGTGGTAGAGGTGGTAAGTGTTGAACACAGACTTAAAATGTTTCGAGTTTGAATATAGCCTCCGACAGGAGGAGGATATTCTTTGGTTTTCCTTTCAACGCTATTACCCCTTGAGATTCATGATGCATTTTGACAGTTTATTGTGGCCCTGTTTCGACGATTGTATACAGCGTAAGAAGAACCTTTGGGATGTAAACTATAATTTGTTAACAATGATTAAATTATAGAAATATTTCTATATCTCTATTAATCACGATTGAAGCAGCTTAAATGATGCAGGACAAGCTATCAAATGTATTATTATAATAGTTACAGACACAAATACTTATAATAAATTGACAAGTAGAATCTGTGTCATCTTTATATTTCTTCATTTACTACCATTTCACACACATTATGTTTTCACTCACGCCATCACCTCCAGTAGTTATAAGGGTGACACAAGGTTACATAACATTGTTTCGGTTGTAATTGTTCATACATTACTTCCAATTATGTGTTTTAATGAAGTGCACGTCCGTAATTTGTTAACAAATAACCTATAATTCAAATAAACAATATCTACGCTCCATCACGTTATTAAAATAATCAATTTTGAAACAAACTGCCTGGGGAACTTAGTATAATATGAAAGACTCTTTAAACCTTTTTTTTTTTCACTCCTAAGTACCATAAATAAAGCCCAGAGCGAAGAAGTTATTGTATATATTTGATATATTTTATATATTTTCGTTTTCTTTTATTTTTATTTTTGTTTATTTATATCCTGGTATGGAACATGTTCGGCCCTACATGGACACTCTTCGCGTATACGCTATATACGAACACGTGAAAAGTGTGTATATATCTATCTATATCTATTAATTGCACATGGAAGAAAGAAAATGGTACTTGTATTTTATAATATGTAACCAACCCTCGCACATACTTTATACAGCATGAATTTGAGAAATATTCGATTGAAACATATATTCAGCAAATTGATGGTGTATACAGCTAATAGCTACCAACAAATATAATAATATTTAGGTTAAAAAAAGTTTATAAATAAAAGCCACCGTATATAAATAAGGCTTTATCAATAGTGCTCTTAGTTTAATGACGTGTTACATGGGAAACCAAAAACATTACTGGTAGGCCTACTCTTATTGTTAGACAAGACGATAATCAAACGCAAAACATTTCCGCTGCGTTTTTAACAATACCTCTACCACTCCAGTGTAAATCTAATATCTTTGGAGGACAGCCTAATTGTATTATAACTACAATAAAGTAGACGTGCCGTTTTGCCCAAAATCAAAACGGCATACCCAACTCTGCGATGGGTTACCATCATCACTACTAATACCATCATCAATCACAATCCTCACGACTACTGTCATCATCACCACTAATATGATCATCATCACTACTACAATTACAATCATCACTACTACTCTCATCATCACTACTACTGTCATCATTGTCACTACCATCTTAATCACTACTATCATTATTGATACTACAACTATCAACCATCATTACTTCTATCATCACCACCATCTTACAATCATCATTACTACTGTTAACATCATCACTACTACTATAACCATCATCATTACTACTGTCACAAGTATTACAATCATGTATCCTATCACCATCATCACTACTACTGCCATCATCACCATTACTATGATCTTCATCATCACAACTATGGTCATCATCAATACAACTTTCACCATCATCACTACTACTCACCATCATCACTAATACTCACACCATCATCACTACTGTCATCATTACTTGTCACCATCATCATTACTATTATGACCATCATCACTAATACTACTACTGTCACCATCATATCTACTACTGTTACCATCATATCTACTACTGTCATCATCATCACTACTGTCATCATCATCAATACAATTACAACCATCATCACTACTATTATCACCATATCACTTCTAATGCCAACTAAACTAACTTAACCTAGCAAATACGGAGCGAGATGTTTTCGCCCCCAGAACGAATACGTTCTTAGTGTGCGAGCCCCTTCGGGGCTCACACAGCAATAATGCCATCATTGCTGGGTGGGGGGGTTACCCTATTTTGGACCTAAAATCATAACTATTGCATAAATTTAAAAAATCTTTTTTGAATAACGTTCGCATTCACGCAACAAATGTTCGTGTGAAATTTGGTGAAAATCCGTCCAACAGTCTAGGAGGAGTTTCGAGACAGACGGACGACGATGACGATGACGATGACGACGACGACAGACATTTATTTTGTGTGGTACCCACTATACGGGGGGCGATACCAAACTCTGCTTACGCAGAGTTGATAAAGTAGACGTGCCGTTTTGCCCAAAATCAAAGCGGCATACCCAACTCTGCGATAGGTTACCATCATCACTACTAATAGCATCATCAATCACAATCATCACTACTACTGCCATCATCACTACAACTGCCACAATCATCACAACTACTGTTATCATCACCATTACTATGATCATCATCACTACTACAATTACAATCATCACTACTACTCTCATCATCACTACTACTGTCATCATTGTCACTACCATCTTAATCACTACTATCATCATTGATACTACAACTATCAACTATCATTACTATCATCACCACCATCTTACAATCATCATTACTACTGTTAACATCATCACTACTACTATAACCATCATCATTACTACTGTCACAAGTATTACCATCATGTATCCTACTATCACCATCATCACTACTACTGCCATCATCACCATTACTATGATCTTCATTTTCACAACTATTGTCATCATCACTACAACTTTCACCAACCTCAATACTACTCACCATCATCACTAATACTCACACCATCGTCACTACTGTCATCATTATCACTATAACTATCATCATTACTTGTCACCATCATCACTACTATTATGACCATCATCACTACTACTAATACTGTCACCATCATATCTACTACTGTCACCATCATATCTACTACTGTCATCATCATCACTACTGTCATCATCATCAATACAACTACAACCATCATCACTACTATTATCACCATCATCATTACCATCACCATCAATCCCACTGTTACTTCCATCACTTCTAATGCCAACTGAACTAACTTAACCTAGCAAATGCTTAGTGAGATGTTTTCGCCCTCAGAACGAATGCGTTCTTAGTGTGTGAGCCCCAAAGGGGCTCACACACTAAGAACGCATTCATTGCTGGGGGAGGGTTGGGGGGGTCCGAAGGGGGGTCCGGGGGGGGGGGGGAACCATATTTTGGCCTAAAATTATAAATATTGCATAAATTCAAAAAATCTTTTTTGGTTGACGTTCGCACTCACGCAACAAATGTTTGTGTGAAATTTGTTGAAAATCCATCCAACGTTTTTTTTTCTTTTTTTCTATATTCCAACTTACTTCCTCTCGGGCATAGGCTGAGAGCCTTAACATTCACCGCTTTACAATGAACAGTGAAGCCTGTGAGGTCTTGTTCCAGTCTAGGGAGTGAGACAAGTGAAGGAGGACATGTGAAGTGAGACATGTCTAGGAGGAGTTCCGAGACAGACGGACGACGACAGACATTTGTTTTGTGTGGTACCCACTATACGGGGGGCGATACCAAACTCTGCTTACGCAGAGTTGATAAATAATAATTCAATGTTTTATTGTATGATCTGTTTGACCCAATAGCAATTATGTTGAAACACCTATTACATAATTGGACATTACATATTTAATGTAATAAAGGGACAATAATAATCTTATTTACAGTTGGTGAATTCCCACTTTTTCAGTATTTACAAGATTCCTTAACCATTACATTTATATCCTACTTCATGAATCATATATTTTTTTTTTTTTTTTTATTAGTGTCCTTGGTTGGTGTTTTATTATAATGGTATGGGCATGAATATCCCCATCCAATTAAAGCTACGATTATGAGGTTTAACTCATTCAGTACCGGTGATATTGTGTTCATCATAATATTATATTATATAATATTATTAGACGATTGTATTAAGCTAAAGAAGGGCGTCTACTATTTGAAATGCTACATATTATCGCAAATAACACCTGAGCTAACACAGTCCCTTTCTTATCTACATATAATAGTCCGAATATAGCCATAGTGAATAATATATGAGATGTCCCCGGTACCAAAAGGGTTACTAAAATGTCTCTATTTATGGCCTAGCTAAGATTCACCAAGGTCCTCTGCTCTATGATATAGAAATTCACCTGCAACGGAACGATATCCCTAAAGCTACTGCACTCATGATTAATATAGATATATAAATATTAGTTCTATACATTTGTCATGTTTAACCCTTCCAGCCCGGGTGTCATTTTAAAATTACACAAAAAAAAAAGGGCCGGAACCTGGGTGTCATTTTAAAATCCTTGTGCTTGAAAGCGTGCTTCAAAATTCGCGCGGCCAATTTTGGCATGGTAGGAGCGACCGCAGTGCCACCAAGCCTCAACTACTAGTGTTATCAGTTCGTACGTGGCCGCCATAGCGAGTAATACTGAACAAAAAAAATCTGACGTGTCCGATTCATTGCTACCTCCCGCGGGCCCCAGTGCTACCCCACTCGCAACTTCAACGCCTGTTGCAACCGAGAAGAGAGCTCAACGAAAGAAAGTTAGCATTTGTTGAGTGATAGCGCTATACAGCGACAACTTTTTGATAGTGATGAAGAGAGCAGTGGCGAAAGCTTGGTGGACAAGGTACAATTTATAAGTGAAAGTGAAGACGATTTCGTGGGCTTTGGAGACGACGATAATGTTGATTTATTTGAGGGGGGAGACAGTAGTGATGATCCTGATGTGGAAGTGTTTCAGGAAGGTGCCATTGAGCTTCCCAGTGTGCTAGAACCTAGGCCTACCCCCTCGCCATCTTTGCTAGGTCAGCCTAGGCCTAGCCCTAGCCCTAGCTCAGGACCTTCCCCTTTGCGTGCCCGTACGCCCTTGAAAGTGGGCAATTATTTCTACAAACAATCATTGATCAAAAGTGCAGCTAAAAAAGCACGCAGGGCAGCCGCAGAAAAGCATAGGGAAGCTGAAGATAGCGATAATGACGCCGACCCTGGCCTAGCAACCACCCGCATTCCATTGTCCCGACGCCTTGACACGGGACGCCGCGTGGGTCACCCACAGCCCTCGCCTTCATCTCTCGTTCAGGATGACCAATGGGCCTCTTCAAGTGGTATTGGTGATGTGCCACAGGCCTCAACACACCACAGGGCATTATTTGCTGCTGAAAAGCCCTCGGCTCGCCGCAAAAGGAGCCCAACTCCCGAGGCCTCGGCTCCCATTGTTGAAGCTCCCGCAGCCTCCCGCACCCCACACCGCCGACGCCCGGTCACTTCTTCACCAAAATTGTCTCCTGAAGAGGATGCTGACGACCCCAACATTGCCCAAGATGACCTGACGTCGCCTGAGGAGGAAGAGGAAGTGCCGACAAAACGAGCGAGAGGGCGAGGTCGTGGACGTGGTCAGCCTGCCGACGCCGCTGCCCCTGGGCCTGGGCCTGGGCGTGCAGGGCGTCCGCCTGGGCGTCCGCGTGGCCAAGGGCGTGTGCCAGGGCGTCCAGGGCGTGTGCCTGCTGCAGCACGACCTCGAGCATCAGCATCCGACCTGTTTGTGTGGACAGATGGAGCTGATTTTGAGCCAGATTGTCCTACCTTTGACGAGGTACAGATGGGTTCTGGGGTGTCACCAGCATATCCCTGTGGCCCAGATGCTACCCCCAGTGAACTTTTCTGTGGCTTCTATGACAATGAAGTCATGGAATACCTCGTCAAAGAGACAAATCACCACCATGCTATCTGTGCCAACTTTCTTGGGAGGAAGACCAGTGCCAAGATGGTGGCATGGAGAGCTCTCACTGTGGCAGAACTATATGTGTTCTTGGCACTCACAATGATGATGACTCATATAAGGAAGCACATTCTGGCTGACTACTGGATCACTGGCGACATCATAACGACTCCATCATTTGGCAAATACATGTCCAGAGACAGGTACTTCGACATCCTCTCCTATCTCCACCTGACAAACAACATGGCAGTCCACCTTCCCGACTCATTATGGAAGATCAGGAAGCTGTATGACATGATACGTCATCGGTTCACCACATACCTGATTCCTTTCCAGAAGATGTGCCTCGACGAGTCTCTGGTCCTGTTCCGTGGTAGGCTGCACTTCCGACAGTATATCCCGTCCAAGAGACACCGCTTCGGCATCAGGCTCTTCATCCTCTGCGACTGCTTGACGGGGTATGTGCTGGACTTTATAGTCTACAACGTCAAGGCTGGAGAAGTTGTGACTGACCCTCTCATTGGTTTTGGTGGCGCTGTAGTAAAGAAGATGATGGAGAGGCACTTCAATAAAAAACACATCCTCTACACAGATAATTATTACACGTCGCCTCTCCTGACCAAGTACCTCCATGACCGCAAGACCGGAACTGTCGGCACAGTCAAGGGCAAATGGAAGGGCATGCCAGGCTACCCCTCCAAGGCGAAGAAGGCGGACATCTTCCACAAGAAGAGTGGCCCCATCCTCTCCATCCACTGGCATGACCAGCGCAAGGTCAACCTCCTCACCATATGCCACAAGGCCCAGATGGTCGCCACAGGGAAGGTGGACCGAACAACCAAGAACCCCGTCCAAAAACCAGCTGCTGTCCTGGATTATAACATCAATATGCGCCTCGTCGACAAGTCCGACATGCAGATGGGCTTCATCGACTGCCTGCGAACATCTTGCAGGTGGTACAAGAAGTTTATCCTGCATACGGTAGATATGTCGGTCCTCAATGCCTACAACATCTACCGTCTGAGGACTCCAGGAGCCAAGAAGTACAAGTCCCTGCGGAAGTTCCACAAGCAGGTGCTACTTGAGCTCCTGGCTAAACATGCGGGTACACCAGGCAGGCCAATACAAGGACCAGGCCAGCTTGACAGAACGGGGTGTGCTGAATTCTTCAGGAAGCACCAGCTCAACGCCCTTCCTTTCAAAGCACCAGGTAGTAACGCTAGGAGTCAGAAGAGGTGCCATGTGTGCAGCCACACAACTCGCAGACCCCGCAAACCCACAAAAACCACTTGGGAATGCCTCGAGTGTCAAGTTGGACTGTGTGCTGGCACCTGCTTCAACGACTTCCACACTCTAACAAACTTTTGAAGTGGAAGTGACAACAGTGAAAGTGACACTCAAATGTAGGCTAAGAATAATAATATAACTAAGTATAAGTGAAAAGGACACATAAGTAATAATAAGTGCCTTCAATAACAATATGAACAAGTGAAAGTGACACTAAAATATATATTTCTAACAATAAATAAGTGAAAATGACACTCAATAAGCCTAGGCCAGTCAAAGTGACAGTATAATAATAATAAAACTAAGTATAAGTGAAAGAGACACACACAAGTAATAATAAGTGCCTTCATAACAATATGAACAAGTGAAAGTGACACTAAAATATATATTTCTAACAATAAATAAGTGAAAATGACACTCAATAAGCCTAGGCCAGTCAAAGTGACAGTATAATAATAATAAAACTAACTATAAGTGAAAGAGACACACACAAGTAATAATAAGTGCCTTCATAACAATATGAATAAGTGACAGTGACACTATATATATTATTAGCTTACCTAACAATACATAAAAGGGAAATGACACTACCAATTATCAAAGTCCAGTGAAAGTGACACTAATAATCATAATAATAATAATAAAACGAAGTAATAAGTGACAGAGACACAAATAAGTTCATATAAATAACTTTATTGAGTGAAAATAACATAATAACTATAATAAATGACAGAATAACCAATAAAACACTATCAAATCGCTTCCCGGCATAATTGCGGGTGGAGCGACGAGTGCAACTGGGCGTCGTAGCTGGGGCCGCGGTTGAGTGTTCGGACGCGCTGAGGTAAATACGCGGCAAAAGTTACCTCCACTTCCATCACCATCACTCTGGAACCAGTTGAGCTAGAGAGCTCTACTCAACGCCAATCTACGCAGGAAGGTAAGGCGCTCATTTATATATATGTTTGATTAATGTAGGTAATATATTAAGCGAGATAAGCCTTAGTTTACTTTTGTTGACATTCGACCAGATCGCCCAGATACGAGCTCCGTCATTAGGAGAGCCTGCCCGGGCCAGGAGGGTTAAGGAAATGTAGTCCGTTTTGTCTTCCAAATGTCCACCGTCTTATGTTCGACTTACTAATTCGTGTCAATTGCCATAATTATTTAATATACACAAATTACATACCATATATTGGCATTTTGCCTCAACGTTATGATGAACCAGAGTCGACATTAATTTGGTGTAAATTTACATACATGCAATCCAATATTATATTTGACTGAACTGCACTTCTGTATTTGTTTACGTTAATCGAAGGGACAAGAAAAACCAGACCCACTTTCGTGGGTCCATCTATCCACTAGGAAGGAGGGAGAACCGTAGTACTCCCTTCGCCACTTACAGGTGGCTCTCCCAACATTTTAATCTCACCCTCCCCAGTGAATGAAATATACAGTAGTTATTTATTAACATTATTATTCAGTAAAAGAAGGAAGTGTAACAGTTAAACTTCTTTATACCATCTCAATTAACCCTGCATAATACCACAGATCCTTCATTAGCTGCATACAATTTCTTAAATATAACTAAATCAAAAATAAACGGAACCCTAGTATGGAAGGGAGCAGCGCTCGCTGAGGCAGTTGAAAGACGCCAAATCTCCTCAAGTAAGAAAATAACATGCAACTATGTGTAATGTTATATTAATGTGTGTGGCCGTGTGTTTGCGTTGACTAGTTACGAAAGAAGACATGATTAGTGTGAGCTACCGTATTTAAGGGGGAGGTGGGTTGACAGGCGAACACTGTATTGAGAATACACACGTAACCATATATTTTAAACTTTTCATATTTAATGCATTGAATCATGGTACCCATTTTATGTGTGGGTCAATGATCGTTTTTAATAGTTTTGTATTTATATTTTAACAGTAAAATACATGCTTACTCCAGATATTGTGATATATGGGCTTAATTAACCATAAATTAATTGAAATATGAGAATGTAAAAGTATACTCAAGTCTCAATTGTATCTGACATAGATAACATTATATTGTTAATATATTTACATATTCGAATGGATCATAAAACTTAATATTGAGCTAGGTTTATAATAATTGGCAAATATGAACATGAGCTACGTAACCAATTATTGCTATTTTAACCCTTAATTAGCGGCGAGCAACATAAGTCGAGTTAAAAAAAGCTGGACTATGTGGCGGCGCTCGACATAGGTCGAGTGGCAATTTCAGCACGTAATGTGGCTGAGAGAGAGAGACAAGTGGTGGCAGGAGACTAGCGAGCGTATGACTGCTCCAGACCACCGCGGCGAACCTACTGACACAAATCTCAGCTCCCTCCTCCCTCTCTCACTCGCTACATACTCAATTATGTACCGAAACTCCCGAATTACCTGCTTTTTGCACTCGCGTTGCACGGTTATTGCAAGAAAACTATCCATCATACAAGGATCGTTATGGTGTCATTCGAAAGCTCTGTTTATGCCCTTTCAGGGATAGGTACTTGTTTTACGTTCTGGGTCTTATTTAGGCATGAAAATGATCACGTAAACAGCCCTATTTTGGCTAAAAACACCCCGCTGTGCGGTACATATAAATAAACCGCATAGGCCGCTCGTAAGGTGTTAACGATATGTTATTTCAATTTAGGAAGAAGATTTGGAATGCATGCATAAACATACATAGAACGATGACAGAGGGAGAAATGAGAGAGAGGAAGGAGAGAGAAGTTATCGGGATATTTATCATCCTCTGGTTATAGTCATGGCCTTTGTTATAGTCACAGTGGTGGAAACAATCCAGGGGGAAGGGCTTACATACGTGAAACAGGAAAGAAAGAAGAAGGGATGGTTTGGCTGAGAGAGGGTGGTAGAGTGGGGAAGTAGTGGGGGCAGGGGGGTGTATCAATGTTACCAGCACAATTCGCAATTCTCTGCCTGGCATGTGTAGCAGAACTTATGTCCACAATAGTACATAGAAATTCAATAAGATGATAACACGTATGTGGACATAGCGTCTAACGTGAAGATTTCTGGCATAACTCGAACCGGCCTGGGAAAGCGTTCACGGGCGCGGTGCGGTGAGTGGCTATCAAGAGGATTAGCAAGGGGACATTCAGGTGCGATAGGGCTGGTATATTTGTGTCAGCCCTAGGTCAGATGGACTGCTTACTTAAAAACTCTCAATTCTATTTAGTGCGATTATAAAGCACAGATGAACATTTGCGATATACTAAGGATCTTATAGGCAAGGTAGTTTAAATTAGAACTAACTTGTCTAAGTGGTTTTGTGAAAGAATCAACACACGAGGTACGAAAATACTTATAGACCGAGTATGAGATCAATTCACACGTATAGAGAATTAAAATTAAAATTTAGATCAATGAATCACTATAACAGGGTTTTGGAATGAATGCAAATTAATATAAAAAGAGGAAAATACACTCCATTAAAATGTGACTGGAAATCACAGTAAATTAGAATTCAAATGAACTCAGAATAAAAAGGGGCATACACAACAAAGTTGTACTGGGTGAAATACTACGATAGTAGTATGAAAAGGAAATTTGAATACATTAGCAAATCCCTATCTGGCAATACGTGAATCAAAGATATGACGTAACGCGGATTACATAACACAAGATGCAATTGAACATTTACCGTTATAATGGTAAATTAAATGGAGAATCGGTCTCTAAAATAATATGGAGAGAAGAATATAAAATAACTTGAGCGAGAGTTACTATAAATGTGTGAAAATAATTATTAACAACCCTACATGTAGATTAGATTAATTCACAAGCACTTGTATAAACTAGATAGCTCGAATAATAGAATTAAAGTTAACTCAGCGTTCTTGACTTTTCAATAAGGAAAGATAGATAGAATAAAATTTGAGCATAGGCCCTAGGTAATCGGTAGTAAAGTAGGGAATATCTTCACGGTATATGCTTCGACACAACTTGGACACACAAGAGAATAAATAACATATATAGGTGAAATCTGAGATTATTCCGTTCTAAACCTGGATCGAGATTAATTTATAAAATGGGTGCACAATTTATGATTATAATCAATATAATGAGAATTACATTTCAAAGGGCACACGGGACAATATCTGAATACTATGAATTCACTTGTACAGATCAAGATTTATTGGAGAACAAAATGACTATGTAACGTCATAACGTGTAAACAGGTAGGTAATTGAATAATTAATTGGCACAGATCTTGGGCACAGATCAACTTATTAACACTTCCGGAATACTCGCATATTCTACCATACCTTCAACAATAGCCACAAATTGAGATACGTAGGAACACTTAGGATAGGGTGGGGGAGGAGAAGAGCCAAGTACGAGAGTCGGGGCGCCGTAGAGCTCCGGGCACGGCGGCTGGACGTCAGGGGACCACTTCATCAGGGGTCCAAGGGCAGGGGGGCAGGACAGCAGGCACCTTCTCTCTCGGGGGTGAACGACTCTTGGACAGTATAATCTAGACAGAGCGTCGAGGGTGAGCAACTCCCGGACAGTATAATCCAGCGGAGTGCTTGTAGGTGAGTAATACTCCCGGACAGTATAATCCAGACGGAGTGCTTGTAGGTAGGTAATACTCACGGACAGTATAATCCGGACGGAGTAAGCCTACTGAGTGTGAACTGACTTCCTGTAGTTTCAGTCAGGCTATATTTGGTGTATTTCTCTTGGTCAGGTTGCATGATCTCGTATTAACAGGGGCATAGTAAATACCAAAAACTTGGCTGTTGACGATAATACTGTAATTACATGAAAAATATATTATGGTGCTTAACCTCTGAAGTGCGCATGGGGGTAATTGGAAACGTCCCCCTGTGCTGACGTATTTGAGGTGTTTCCGTCACTAAAATATTCATTGTGCCATTAATAGCATTAATACTTATCCATATGCACCTATTATGGGTTGATTATAAAGGTATTAACCTGAAACAACAATAAAACGAGTGAAAACAGCGTTTGGATGGTCAAAATCGGAGATATAGCCCGCGAGTTGTATAATGTATGGGTGAGGCAATCTGCTTTCCTGCCAATTTCCCCCAAGGCCACTGAGACACAGTCGATCGATACTCTCTCTCTCTCTCTTGCACTCGCTTGCTATCAGTGATGACCACACCCTCCAATCGGATTTCTAATGTTAGCACGAAAATATACCTCAGAATAAGGGAATAACAGGGAAAATAGGTGATAACTGAAGGAGAGGAGGAAAGTGGGGAAGGAGGGGAGGTAGAGGACTGAGATTTTGCATGGCCCAGGGGCCAAAAAACAAAAAAAACAAAAATAAGAAAATATTTTGTTTTCGATGTCAAAAGTTGATTTTTTTTTTCTCTGACTCTTAAGAGTCTCCCCGCAGTGCGCCGGGGGAACTCTTAAGAGTCTCCCTGCAGCTCCCGGGTTAATAACATCGCACTGAGCTTGTCGTCCTTTTGACCTCTGTTTCTTACTTATACTATCTAGCCTGATGATGTAATTCGCCATTGTTTGTTCACTAATTGTTTTGGCTATTTGGATTGTTTATGTAATGCTTTTCTTCCGCGGCACTTCCTATTACCATTTCAGTTTCCTTCTCGTATGGCAGCTTCTCGAGGGTGAAGGGCCCCAATGATTTAAATATTCTCTGGGCTCTTTATGCTTAGCTTGCTTAAATACTTTTCCACTACACATAATTACTTTTCCCTCGTAGTATTCGGGGGATAACTTTTCCTTTGTTGTTTGAGCCCCGCGCTGTGATTGGCGGGGCTGTGCGAGGTGGTGATTGGTGGGGCGGTTATAGGGGGGCTTTACCTGCATTTTCAGGGGGCAACTCACCTGTTTTGCCCGGAAATTAGAGAACGGGTTAATTGGTCATCTTTCCCGTTCTCTGGAGAACAGGAATTTTTTTGCTTTCTAAATCCCCTTCTCCTGTTGTTCCTGGATTCTCTGACCGAGGCTACTCTCTGCGGTTCCCCTTTGGGTCCCTTTATGTCACCACCTTTGACGGAATAAAAGTCTCGACCTCGAGACCTCATAACATATTTGCGGCAGGTGGGGGTGGTGAGAGTCAGTGTCAAACGGTCCAGTACCAAGCACCAGAGGGTTGTAGTGTCTTCAGGAGGGATGTTGGGATTAATTTTCACCGTTTCTTCGAGTGGTGCCGTGGAGCCGTTGGTCACCTGAAGGAGATGGCTCGGGGAGACGAGGGCTTCAGGTTGCTTCCGGTCGGAGGATATGAACACACTGTTTATTCTCATCTTGGATCCGGGTCTAATGGTTGCTGGAGTTGTTGCTGGTGAAGGAGTTGCCTGTAAAGTGTTCCTTGTATGAGTGTTGGAAGTGGGTTTCCCAGGTGAGGGGGCCTGTGTCATAGGTGTGAGGGTGTGACACAGGCTGGCTAGGTGACCTCGCAGTAGGAGTGGCGGCGCCTTTGATGTGCCGCGAGGTGGTGCCTTTTGGGGGAGGCCGCTGCTTGTACAGTAGGTTGGCCGGAAGGTGGGAGCCCATCTCTGCGGTGCCTTCACACGACGTCCGAATCTCGTACATGTTGGATCAGATAAGGGGGGTATTAGGCTGGGTGATTGAACATTCCGGGTTGGCATGGATACATAAGTAGGGGGTTAATTAGAGACAGTTTTCTGAATGTTGGGAGGTTCATATGGTATGGAAGTAGGAAGAAGGGAAAGAGGTTCTGAGGTCCCCAACTTCTGGTCATTAGTAGCAGGCAACATGATATTATCTGTGGAATCTGCAAGCATAATGGTATTCTCATCTATTGGTTGAAACCTACGTACTATTGTGGACATAAGTCCTGCGACTGTTTTCGCGGATCCCTCTCAGCAGGTGTCGCAGTGCGACACCTGCCTGAGAGGGATCCGCGAATTGTGTTGGTAACATTGGTACCCCTCCCCATCCCCACTATACCACCCTCTCTCAGTCAAGCCCTCCCTTCCCAATCTACTTCTTTCGTTCTTGTTCACGTCTATAAGCCGTTCTTTATTTATCTCTTTCTCATCGAATCATTGTATCTTTATGTATGTTTTCCAAATCTTCTTCCTAAAATTATATATCATACCGTTACATACTTCACATATATTGATATTTGCCATTGTATACAAACCTAACAGAATATAAAGTTTGATAATTCATTCGAATATGGAAGTTTATTAACAATATATGTTATTTAAGTCAAATACAACTGAGACTAACTTACTTTTGCATTATCATATTTCAATTCAGTTATAATTATCTAAGCCCGTATATCCCACTGTTTGGAGTAAGCATGTATTTCACTGTCAAAGTGTATATATTATTGAATGAAATAATTGACACACATAAAATAGGTTCATATATTAATTTTATTGAATATTAAAATGTATAAATATAAGGATACGTGTGTATTCTCAATACTCGCCTGTCAACCCACCTTCCCTTAGCTACGGTAGCTCACACTAATCTACTCATATTTCGTAACTAGTCAACGCAAACACACGGCCACACACATTAATGTAACAATACATTACACAAACTTGCATGTTATTTTCTTACTTGAGGAGATTTGGCGTCTTTCAATTGCCTCAGCGAGCGCTGCTCCCTCCGAGATTAACCCCTTCCGTATCTGGGTTGTGTTTTGTTTTATTATAGCCATATTTACACAATTTTGTGCAGATAAGGAAGGATCTGTGGTATTTAGAAGAATTAACTGAGCTAGTATGAAGCCTTTTAATTGTTACATTTCTTTCCTTAATTGAATAAAAACTTATAAATTAAGCTATTCTCCATTCACTCGAACCATGCATCTGGCTCCTAATTGGTGTTTGTATCGACGTTCACGATTTCCAATCTTATCAATACCATAGCTCACTGGCCCAGAAGAGCCGCAGAACTGATAATATCTGTATTATTCTATATTCATTCATTATACTTGACACGTTTTAATAATTGTAATGGTTACTTAACAATCTACAGTGTTATCCAAATCTTACGAGTCATGATATATCACATTAAACACATATAATATCATACAGTATACACAAGCGAGATACAGAAATGATAAACCAAAAAAGTAAGCACGAGATGAATACTGACTGACTTGGCCCACGTGGCTTAGAGCAAATCACAGGCCCTGCTTCACTTATTACTCTTTATATAAAATCAGCACCATCATTTTTTGCTTGTGTTTACGGTATTATATCTGCGTTATATATGTGTTCCCGGTGATAGTTAATTTCTCTTAAGGTTTGGATATCACTCTAGATTATCACATTATAATTTGAATTAATTAAACTAACTTTAGTATTCCATATTATTCCAGTACTAGTAATTCTAATTCTAATGATGTGATAAGTGATATCCGAACCTTAAGAGCTATAAAATATCACATATAACACATATATAACGTAAATATCATACAGTAAACACAGGCAAGGGAAGAAATGCCGTCATTGCCTATTTAAATGTGTAAATGTGTGGTAGAGGTATTAAGTGTTGAACACACTGCTAAAATGTTTTGAGTTTGAATATTGCCTCCGACAGCAGGAGGATATTCTTTGCTTTTCCTTGCAACACCATTTACCCCTTGAGATTCATGACTCATTTTGACAGTTTATTGTGGCCCTTTTTCGACGATTTTATACAGCGTAAGAAGGACCTTTGGGATGTAAAATGTAATTTGTTAACAGTGATTAAATTATAGAAATATTATTTCTATATCTATATTATTCACGATTGAAGTAGCTTAAATGATGCAGGACAAGCTATCAAATGTATTATTATGATAGTTACAGACGCAACTACTTACAATAAATTGACAAGTAGAATCTGTTTCATCTTTATATTCCTTCATTTACTACCATTTCACACACACATTTGTTTTTACTCACGCCATCACCTCCATTAGTTATAATGGTGACACAAGGTTACATTGTTTCTGCTGTTATTGTTCATACATTACTTCTGTGACGTTCACCACTCCATTAGAACCACATGGCTTGTCCTACAGTGACTCGCTAGGATCGCCAGGGCAGTGGATGTGGCTACAGTTGATGTATTGCTGTGTGCTTTATTTCATATGAAAGCTCGTGTCATGGGCAGTCCAGAAAGGCTCTTTGTTTTCACCCATGTCAAGGCTTTATATATTTAATTGCAAAGTATATGTTTTATCATTAAGTAGTAATGATAGGATTTGAGAGAGAGAGAGAGAGAGAGTAGAACTGAGTGTGGGGAGGCGGGCAGTGTTTTGCTATACTCGATGACGTCATAGCTGGCTAGTCTCGTGGGGATTCGTTGGAGGAGTTTTTTACCATGCTTGGTGACGTCATGTTTGGCTAGCTTCTTTAGCATTGGCTAGAGGACTTGTTACCGCTTTTCCTACGCGGTTCGAACTAGTGCTAGTATATATAAAACTTTCTCGCCACTCTCTCCCTCAGATCTTTTTTCTAGAACGCATCCTTCTTATCCCTTTGATACCTGTCACCCTCACTGCACCTGAGAACCTTTTCCTCTGCCTATCTCTCTCATTTTCCATATCTTTCACCACCTTTTATTAATATTATACCCCCTCTGGTTAACTCTGCATAATCAGCTTCATGCTGGCCAGTTGTATTATGCGTTAAGGTCTTATATAACCCATGTATGTTAGTTGTTAAGATAAGTTGATCACGAAGCATTGGTTGGCATTCATATTGTTCAGTACTGCTTCCTGTAATTATTAGTGTTCTGCTGGATTAGATAATGCTAGACTAGGAGTCTGATACTATAAGGTATTGTTTCCGATGGGTGCTGGCTTTAGTTAAAAGCTGCACGACATACCTGAGAACTGGAGTTGATTGGGTAAGTTCTAGTCTGTGTGCCATTGAGAGTAGAGCATGCACGAATGAGGGCTTTTTGCCTATACCATTCTGCACTGTTCTAAGCTCGTTGTTTGTCTTTGAGGTACGCCAGGAGAACGCTTAATACTTCGGTATTAAGGTTTCTCAAGAGAGCTACCCTTCATTAAAACGTAATATTTGACGCACAGACTTGAGATTTGCACTAGGCTATGCGGCATGCCATGCGCTCCAGTATCTTGTATCATTGACTCTAGCTAGACTTTATCAGTCACCATAGACATTAGTATATTAAATCAATTACTCTTTTATGCATACCCGTTTATGATTACACAAGCATTTCGCAGCCTAGTTTGATGTATTGAGACACAAGCGACTTAGGCTCTTTTTGTTGATAGGAATGCTGCATTGTCGTGGCGATTATTATTGTTGTAGCGTTTAGGATATTCTTGGCTCCGACTGCATTATATATCCTGCCTTTTTGTGTGCATAGCCTGCACGAGCATTGTTCCGCTGCCTGCCTTTTTGGGTTCCATTTCCGATTCGAGCATCTTAATAGCGTCTAACATTTAAAGAAGATTCCTTGTTGGTGTTGAAGGACTTTAGTGCACTTTCTTTCATGCAGGAGTGCCTGACATTTATTGATTAAAGTAACGTAAGCTGTAACTTCTCTTACCACCTTACTTTGCATACCATAACCAAGCACCTTCGGTTATAGGTAGTAATAGGCTGTTTTCACATAACTTTAAGCCTAGAGTAGACGCACATTTATTGAGAGTTTAATAACATATTATTGCATATAGAACTCTGGAGAGTATTTGTGTTCTTTGTTCACTGGGAATATACATCAGAGGTTGGATCTAGCGCTTTCCGTTGTAGCATTTATGCCATTACTAGTCCAATGAATAAGAACCCTGATATATTTAAACCTCAGTCGTAACAAATGGCGACCTTACCTAGGATTTGGTGAACCTACATTTATTAGCAGGGAACATTTGTTGTTTTGGGGAATACTTTGCGGGGATCAGCAAGAATTTTGTTTTTTTGCAACATAGTATAGCCCTTGAGTATTTCCGAGAATTTTTGTGTGTATATTGAGGTATAAGAGTTTGGGGTGCTTCTTTTCTGAATATTGAGGTGGGAAATTTTTGTGAGCATCATGTCTTATACCGGATCAGAGGAGAATAGAGACAGTACGTAATGTCGAAAATGAGGAACAGGAGTATGATGAAATGGTTAATCAGGTGAACGGTGAGGAGGATGCTAGGATATATTTGCAATGGCCTGTTGCTGCCGAGCGGTTGGAGGGTATGGATCGGTACAGTCTTCAATGCCTGGCCACAGCTATCGGTCATGCGGGTACTAGCAGCATGACCAGGGATAACTTGATAAAGTGTGTACTGGGCAGGGTGACTGGTGAGCGAGATGGGTTGAGTGCTCAGAGCCCTTCGGCCATGCTTCCCCTACACTCGACTCCCAGCCATCCCAGTAGTTTGCCGACCCCGAGTACGCTTCCACAATTGGGTGGTGGCTGGCAGGGTTGGTTGCCCCTGGGGGGACCACCGGTAATTTCAAACATTGTAGCACCTTCACCTCCTCAAGGGTTATCTCCAGAATTATTGCTTCGGCTCGAATTAGCTAAGATTTAACAGCAACGAACGGCAGGTGAGCTTCAGCAGCAATTAGAATTAGCCCAGATAGAAGTGAGAGCCAAGCTAGCAAAAGTCAAAGCTGATTTAGAGTCGACTAGGTACTGTGCCGACAGGGACGTAGAGAAGTCGCGAGTAGAGACAACGGGACAGCGACTTGGGGCTGGTAACCGTGCTCATGATCAATCTCTCTCGCACTTATTGAAACTGGTTCCGGTGTTTGATGAGAGTGGTGTAACAGAATTTTTCGCACGCTTTGAGAAGAAGTGCCAGGAACACCAGTGGCCAGAGAATAAATGGGCAGCACTTGTATCCTCTAGATTAATAGGCAAGGGTCTTAAAGCCTACGATGCGTTACCTTTGGAGTCATGTATTGTGTATGAGGATCTCAAGGAGGCTGTCCTGAGGGCTTACGAACTGCAACCAGAAACGTACCATTTGAAGTTCCGGGGTGTAACCAAGGGAAGAGATGGCACCTTTTTGGAACACGCCCGGGACTTGTCCGATGCTATGGGAAACTGGCTCCGATCTGAGAAGGTAACAACATTTGATGAAATTAAGCAGTTAATGATGTTGGAGCAGTTCTTTAAGAGCACGGGCGGTGATCTAACTTTGAACTTAAAGGAGAAAAACCCAAGAACTCTAGTAGAAGCAGCAGAAATGGCTGATCTACGGCTGTCGTTGATTCGGGGTTGCGAGTCCTCACAGAAGTACGATGCAAGTGCTAGGGACCGTTATCCTCCCCCTCCCCGTAGCAATGACACATTTAAACAAAAGAGCAATGAAACTAAAACTGAATCCAAACCTAACACCACGCCGTATGAGAAGAGTCAGGGGCTTTTTACATCACAGTATAAGCCGAAACCGAAATTTATGTGTTTTAAGTGCCACCAGGAGGGTCATAAGGCAAATGAGTGCCCTAGTCGACCTCCTCCGGCAGCCGTGTCTTTTGCTCACGGCATTGGAGTGTTCAAGAGGACATCGGAGTTTGTTAGAGGCAATTCTTCCGAGGTAAATACACTGCCAGTGCAGAAGGATCCGGAAGGCTTATTCCCTGTCCGTGATGCCTTTAGTGACCACAGGGGACTCGGTTGTGTGGAGTGGGGGGGTAGAAGACATGAGGTGAGAATTTTGCGTGACACTGGGGCATCGCAAACACTGTTGAGAAATTTAACTGGTAAACCTGTAAATACGGCGCGGGTGGTTGTGGTTCAGGGGGTTAATGCAACAAGGTCATACCCGCTTGTAAGAATGAAGATGGAAGTTGATGATGTAACTCGTGACCTGGATGTAGGAATTGTGGAGAAATTACCTGTTGGGGGCGTCGACCTCCTTCTCGGCAACGACTTTGCGGGGCCTACTTCTGAGGCTCCACCCTCAGTCGTTGCCGAGAAGCCGGCCGACGTGAGTAGGGAGGAGCAGGAGTGGGTTGAGAAGTGTCAGGTGCAACCTATGGCGTGTGTTGTCACCAGATCTCTTGCGTCCAGGGAGTCACATTCTGGTCAACAGTCGTTAGACAAGCGGAGGAAAGGTACCGAGAAGGTGTTGAAAGTTGATGCGGTTGAGAGTTTAGTATCAACGGACATTCTCGGGGACTCATTATTAGGACCAATTTTCGAGTCTGGAGAAGACCCATTAACTGTTAGTAGGAAGGCAGAGGATGGGCTTAAAAAGACGAAGAGACAGCAACGATACACAGAGAGAGCAACGGGAGGCTAAATTCGATGTAGGAGGGGGGCATGAGTTGTTTCGCAAACACTTAGATAAGCTTGCTCCTTCGGACATTCGTAAATTGCACTTAGAAGACCCGGAGGTTCTTGAATGTGGTACCGGTGCTGTCGAGTTGAAGGAGGACAGTGATGCACAGTCGGGAGATTTTTACAAGTATCCCCTGACCATCATGGAGGTAGCAACAAGGTACCCTGACACGTACCCTATGAGAAATGGGTCAGCGAAGACGGTGGTCCGAAACTTGCTAGTGTCTATTTCCCGGTATGGTTACCTGCAGGAGATTCAGTCAGACCAAGGATCCAACTTCACTTCTAACCTCTTTGTTCAAACTATGCAGCAGCATGGGATTGTTACGGTTGTGTCATCTGCGTATCATCCGGAGAGCCAGGGTGTGTTAGAGCGATGGCACTCAACCTTAAAATCTATGCTTCGTTGTTATTGCTTTGAGAATGGGAAAGATTGGGATCTTGGCCTGCCATATGTTTTGTTTGCTGCACGGGAGGTACCTGGGGAAAGTTTGGGATTCAGCCCTAATGAGCTCGTCTTTGGACACCGTGTCAGAGGGCCTCTCCATATGGTTAAAGAAATATGGGAGGGCGCAGAAAAACCTTGTTCTATGCTCTAGTATGTCCTCGACAGTCGAGAACGGATGTTGCGCAGTCTGGAGTTGGCTGGCCGTAATTTGACTAGCTCTCAGGCCCTCATGAAGGACAGGTACGACCTCAAGGTTAAACTCAGGGAGTTTCACGTGGGTCAGGAGGTGTTGATTCTACTGCCCCTTGTAGGTCACCCCTTATCCGCGAAGTACACTGGTCCTTATAGGATGGTTGAGAAGCTATCAGACCTGGATTACTTGGTAGCCACTCCAGACAGACGTAAGCGCAATCAGTTATGTCACATTAATCTTATGAGGGAGTATGTGAGGCACCCCCCTGAGCCTTTCACTGTGCCTGTGATGACGTTTAGCAGTCAAGGTGGAGAAGGAGAACGGGACAGTCAAGCTCAGGTGGAGGATAACTGGGATCATCATGTCTCTGCGAACCAGTGGGCGGGGAACACGAACCAGGCGGCTCAGGAAGTGTTGCAACACTTACCTGAGCATCAGCGTGTGGCTGTGGAGTGCCTGTTCGGTTCATACCCCTCTGTTTTCGCGGAGCACCCAGGCCTCACTACCCTAGAGGTGCACGACGTGGACGTAGGAGACCACCCCCCTTTCAAGTCAGTTCCCTATAGGGTGCCCCCTATTAAACTGTCGGCCCTCCGGGCGGAGTTGGAGTATATGTTAACGAGGGGGCTGATTGAGAAGGGGATGGTGAAGTGGACATCTCCCGTCACGTCGCAACCAAAACCGGATGGTAAGGTGCGATTCTGCGTAGACTACAGACGGTTAAACGGTTTGACGCCCACCAACCCATACCCTCTTCCTCGGGTCGACGACTGTGTGGACAAGATAGGCAATGCAAAGTACCTAACCAAGGTGGACTTGGTTAAGGGATACTGGCAGGTGCCCTTGTCCGAACGAGCGAAAGAGGTATGTGGTTTTGTGGTGGATGGTGATACCTACCGCTGTAACGTGATGCCTTATGGCCTAAAGAACGCACCCGCTACCTTTCAGAGTTTGATGAATGATATAACGGCAGACATTCCTAATTGCACAGTATACCTCGACGATGTTATTATCTATGACAACAGCTTTAAGAGTCATTGTGAGCACGTAGAACTCCTGTTCAAGAGGCTTAGTGAGGCTGGCTTGGTGGTCAACCTGGCAAAGTGTGATTTCGTGCGGGCGTCCGTGCAGTATCTTGGGTTCATGGTGGGGTTGGGTCAGGTGTGCCCCCCACAGAACAAGATAGCTGCGATTGATCACTTTCCCCGGCCGGCCACCAAGAAGCAGATCATGAGGTTCTTAGGTATGATCGGATACTACAGACGCTTCATTAAGGGGTACTCTACCGTGCTAGCACCTCTGACAGATCTTTTAGCGAAGGATAAGAAATTCAAATGGGCGCCTGAGTGTGAGAAGGCGTTTAGCGTAGTAAAACACCTGTTGTGCACTCACCCGATACTCAGGGCCCCTGACTTTAGCCTACCTTTCCAACTAGCAACGGATGCTAGTGGTGTGGGGGCTGGTGCCGTCCTTATGCAAAGGACGATGATGGGCTGGAACATCCTGTTAGTTTCTACTCGAAGAAGTTCAATTCAGCCCAAAAGAACTACTCTGTTGTCGAGAAAGAGCTGCTGGCAATTGTACTTGCACTGAGGCATTTCGAGGTCTATGTTCCAGCCTATGGTCCAGTCGTTGTAATTTACACAGATCATCACCCTCTCAAGTTTTTGAACCAGTTTCACAATCGGAATATGAGGCTGACCAGGTGGTCGCTAATGTTACAGGAATATAACCTGGACATACGCCATATTGCCGGTTGTGACAACGTGATGGCAGATTGTCTTTCGAGGGTAGATGATCCTGGGTAGATTGACACACGGGTAGCCTCCTGCTTTAGTTTGAATAGTATTTTGCGCTTGGTGCTTGTTGGCTCGCGGTTGTAGCCCAGCGTATTGGGTCGTAAAGCAGGAGTTGAGCGTTTGGTATAGAAGAAAAAACTAGGCTTGCCCCTATAGTGCAGCCGAAATAAACAAATTAAAAACATAAAAAATCAAATAAAAACTCATTCTTGGATAGTTGAATTTTTTCAGTATGTTATAGCAGTAATTCTGAGTTGCACTCCTCTCAGAATGCTGGGCTAGAGAAGCTCGCTCTTGAGGAGCATAACTACATATGATTTAACCTATTGTGTTGGGGAGGGTTATAATTTTGTAAAATGTTTTGTTGAGAACTGTGCCAGATATTTTACTGCCGCTGGGTGATGGGAAGTAGAGATATAGCATGGGTTCTAGCAATCAGATTTTTGTGAGCCTTGGGCCTCTGAGAAAAATCTTGGGGGGGGTGTGACGTTAACCACTCCGTTAGAACCGCATGGCTTGTCCTACAGTGACTCGCTAGGATCGCCAGGGCAGTGGATGTGGCTACAGTTGATGTATTGTTGTGTGCTTTATTTTATATGAAAGCTCGTGTCATGGGCAGTCCAGAAAGGCTCTTTATTTTCACCCATGTCAAGGCTTTATATATTTAATTGCAAAGTATATGTTTTATCATTAAGTAGTAATGATAGGATTTGAGAGAGAGAGAGAGAGAGAGAGAGTAGAACAGAGTGTGGGGAGGCGCGCAGTGTTTTGCTATACTCGATGACGTCATAGCTGGCTGGCCTCGTGGGGATTCGTTGGAGGAGTTTTTTTACCATGCTTGGTGACGTCATGTTTGGCTAGCTTCTTTAGCATTGGCTAGAGGACTTGTTACCGCTTTTCCTACGCGGTTCGAACTAGTGCTAGTATATATACAACTTTCTCGCCACTCTCCCTCAGATCTGGTTTCTAGAACGCATCCCTCTTATCCCTTTGATACCTGGATCCCTCACTGCACCTGAGAACCTTTTTCTCTGCCTATCTCTCTCATTTTCCATATCTTTCACCACCTTTTATTAATATTATACCCCCTCTGGTTAACTCTGCATAATCAGCTTAATGCTGGCCAGTTGTATTGTGCGTTAAGGTCTTATATAACCCATGTATGTTAGTTGTTAAGATAAGTTGATCACGAAGCATTGGTTGGCATTCATATTGTTCAGTACTGCTTCCTGTAATTATTAGTGTTCTGCTGGATTAGATAATGCTAGACTAGGAGTCTGATACTATAAGGTATTGTTTCCGATGGGTGCTGGCTTTAGTTAAAAGCTGCACGACATACCTGAGAACTGGAGATGATTGGGTAAGTTCTAGTCTGTGTGCCATTGAGAGTAGAGCATGCACGAATGAGGGCTTTTTGCCTATACCATTCTGCACTGTTCTAAGCTCGTTGTTTGTCTTTGAGGAATGCCAGGAGAACGCTTAATACTTCGGTATTAAGGTTTCTCAAGAGAGCTACCCTTCATTATAACGTAATATTTGACGCACAGACTTGAGATTTGCACTAGGCTATGCGGCATGCCATGCGCACCAGTACCTCGTATCATTGACTCTAGCTAGACTTTATCAGTCACCGTAGACATTAAGTATATTAAACCAATTACTCTTTTTATGCATACCCGTTTATGATTACACAAGCATTTCGCAGCCTAGTTTGATGTATTGAGACACAAACGACTTAGGCTCTTTTTGTTGATAGGAATACTGCATTGTCGTGGCGATTATTATTGTTGTAGCGTTTAGGATATTCTTGGCTCCGACTGCATTATATATCCTGCCTTTTTGTGTGCATAGCCTGCACGAGCATTGTTCCGCTGCCTGTCTTTTTGGGTTCCATTTCCGATTCGAGCATCTTGATAGCGTCTAACATTTAAAGAAGATTCCTTGTTGGTGTTGAAGGACTTTAGTGCACTTTCTTTCATGCAGGAGTGCCTGACATTTATTGATTAAAGTAACGTAAGCTGTAACTTCTCTTACCACCTTACTTTGCATACCATAACTAAGCACCTTCGGTTATAGGTAGTAGTAGGCTGTTTTCACATAACATTAAGCCTAGAGTAGACGCACATTTATTGAGAGTTTAATAACCTATTATTGCATATAGAACTCTGGAGAGTATTTGTGTTCTTTGTTCACTGGGAATATACATCAGAGGTTGGATCTAGCGCTTTCCATTGTAGCATTTATGCCATTACTAGTCCAATGA
Source organism: Paralithodes platypus (assembly GCA_032716605.1). Classification (NCBI taxonomy): domain Eukaryota; kingdom Metazoa; phylum Arthropoda; class Malacostraca; order Decapoda; family Lithodidae; genus Paralithodes; species Paralithodes platypus. The sequence goes on from CM064542.1 coordinate 8,349,319, forward strand.
ATAAGAACCCTGATATATTTAAACCTCAGTCATAACACTTCCAATTATGTGTTTTAACACCTTACGAGCGGCCTATGCGGTTTATTTATATGTACCGCACAGCGGGGTGTTTTTGGGCAAAATAGGGCTGTTTACGTGATCATTTTCATGCATAAATAAGACCCAGAACGTAAAACAAGTACCTATCCCTGAAAGGGCATAAACAGAGCTTTCGAATGACACCATAACGATCCTTGTATGATGGATAGTTTTCTTGCAATAACCGTGCAACGCGAGTGCAAAAAGCAGGTAATTCGGTAGTTTCGGTACATAATTGAGTATGTAGCGAGTGAGAGAGGGAGGAGGGAGCTGAGATTTGTGTCAGTAGGTTCGCCGCGGTGGTCTGGAGCAGTCATACGCTCGCTAGTCTCCTGCCACCACTTGTCTCTCTCTCTCAGCCACATTACGTGCTGAAATTGCCACTCGACCTATGTCGAGCGCCGCCACATAGTCCAGCTTTATTTAACTCGACTTATGTTGCTCGCCGCTAATTAAGGGTTAATGAAGTGCACGTCCGTAATTTGTCAAAGCATAACCTATAATTCAAATAAATAATATTTACACTGAATCATATTATTATATTAACCAATTTTGAAACAAACTGCCTGGTGAAATTAGTATATGGTGAAACCACAACAAACACTTCGGCTTAGGACTCTCTCAAACGTATTTTGTTTGTCTTCCCTTAAGTACCGTAAATATAACCCAGAGCGAAAAAGTTATTTTATATATTATATTTTATTGTATTTTTATTTATTTGTTGTTCCTGGTATACAACAGGTTCGGACACTCTTCACGTATAAGCAATACACGAACACATGAAAATTGTATATATATCTATACTGTATATATTAATTTAACGTGGAAGAAAGAAAAAGGTACCGGTAAAATACAGTATGTAACCAACCTCGCATTTAATTTTCACAGCATGAATTTGAGAAATATTGGATTGGTGAATATATTCAGCATATTGAGGGTGTATACAGTTTTAGTAATAGCTACAAAAAACAATAAAAACAATAAAATAAGAAAACAATTTGTATACAAATAAATGCCACCGTATGTAAATAAGGCTATATCAATAGTGCTCTTAGTTTAATGACGTGTTGCATGGACAATCAAAAACTTTACCGGTACTCTTATTGTTGGACAAGATAATCAAACGCAAAACAATTCTGCTGCATGTTTAACAATACTTCTACCACTCCAGTGTAAATCTAAGCTCTTCGGAGGGCAGCCATAATTGTATGATCAATACAATAAATAATAATTCAATGTTTTATTGTATGATCTTTTGCCCCAATAGCAATTATGTTGAAGCACCTATAAACTAACTGGTTATTAAATATTAAAAGTAATTAGAGAAACAACAATAATCACATTACATCAGGTGAATTCCCACTTTTTCAATATTTACAAGATTCCTTAACCATTACATCTACAGCGTAGCCTACTGCATGAATAATTAGGTTGTTGGTTTTGTATTAGTCTCCTTGGTTGGTGTTTTATTATAATGGTATGGGCATGAATCTCCCTATCCAATTAACGCAACGATTATGAGGTTTAACTCATGCAGTACCGCTGATATTGTTTTCATCATAATATTATTCTGGCAAATATTAGACGATTGTATTAAGCTAAAGAAGGGCGTCTACTATTTGAAATGCTACAGACTATCGCAAATAACACCTCAGCTACCACGTATACAGCCCCTTCCTTATCTACATATAATAGTCTGAATATAGTTATAGTGAAATATATATGAGATGTCCCCGGTACCAAAAGGGTTAATAAAATGTCTCTATTTAGGGCCTAGCTAAGATTCAACAAGGTCCTCTGCTCTATGATATATTAATTAACATGCACCGGAACGATATCCCTTAAGCTACCTCACACGTGATTAATTTAGATATAAAAATATTAGTTCTATAAATGTGTCTTATTTAAGGAATTATAGTCTGTTTTGTCTCACAAATGTCCACCGCCTTATGTTCTACTTAATAATTCGTGTCAACTGCCATATGTAATATACCCAAATTGCATTCCATATACTGGCATTTGCCTCACGTTATGATGAAACAGAGTCGAAATTATTTTGGTGTACATTTACATACATGCAATCCAATATTATATTTACATACATGCAATCCAATATTATATTTACATACATGCAATCCAATATTATATTTGACTGAACTGCACTTACGTATTTGTGTATGTTAATCGAAGGGACAAGAAGAACCAGACCCACGCTCGTGGGTCCATCTATCCACTGGGAAGGAGGGAGAACCGTAATACTCCCTTCACCACTTACAGGTGGCCTCTCCCAACACATTAATCTCAGCCTCTCCAGTGAATGGCGTATAGTTATTTATTAACATTATTATTCACTAAAAGGAAGCGTAACAGTTAAATGGCTTTATACCATCTATTTAACCCTTCTTAATACCACAGATCCTGCATTAGCTGGATACAATTGCTAAAATATAGCTAAATAACAATTAACCGGAACTCTGGTACGGAAGGGGTTAATCTTGGAGGGAGCAGCGCTCGCTGAGGCAGTTGAAAGACGCCAAATCTTCTCAAGTAAGAAAATAACATACAACTACTGTATGTGTAATATTATGTTACAATAATGTGTGTGGCCGTGTGTTAGAGTTGACTAGTTACGAAATATGAATAGATTAGTGTGAGCTACCGTAGTTAAGGGGGAGGTGGGTTGACAGGCGAATACTATATAGAGAATACACACTTAACCATATATTTTTAACTTTTAATATCCAATGCATTGAATCAAGGAACCCATTTTATGTGTGGGTCAATGATCTCTTTTAATAATACTGTATACATATTTTAACAGTGACCCCATGCTTACTCCAGATATTGTGATATATGGGTTTAATTAATCATAACTTAATTTAAATATGAGAATGTAAAAGTATATTCAAGTCTCAATTGTTTCTGACTTAGATAACATTATATCGTCAATATACTTACATATTCGAATGGATCATACAACTTTATATTGAGCTATGTTTATCTATCTATCTATCTATATGCTCAGGCCCAATCCCCATTTTCGGGGTAGCCGATTCAAGACAGAGCAAGAACAGGGAAAACACAACAACAACATAAAACAACAAATAAACACAGATAAAAAGCACGAACTCACACACATCCAGGTCACCCAGGAGAAGACCCAGAGACCATGTTTATATGATATCAATTAGCAAATATGAACATGAGCTAGTTGGCCTATTGCTATTTTAACGATGTGTTATTTCATTTTAGGAAGAAGATTTGGAAAACATGAATAAACATACATAGATACGATGATAGAGGGAGAAGTGAGAGAAAGGAAGGAGAGAGAGGTTATCGTGATATTTATCATCCTGTGGTTATAGTCAGGGCCCTGGTTATGGTCACAGTGGTGGAAACAATCCAGGGGGAGGGTCTTACAGACGAGAAACAGGAAAGAAAGAAGAAGGGAGGGCTTGGCTGAGAGAGGGTGGTAGAGTGGGGAACGAGTGGGGCCGGGTGGGTACAACAATGTTACCAACACAAATCGCGATTCTCTGCCGGGCAGGTGTAGCAGGACTGATGTCCACAATAGCACAATCATTCCAACTGCACTATCGGAGGCTATGAATATGTGAATGGAAATAGTAATTAATGGGGAACTTAACCCTAGGGAAGGCTTCACGATAATCTACTACTGAACCAGAATTAATTAATATGTCCTCTTCACTAACCAACTTTACTCCTAAACTCGATTAATGAAATTAACAAACACATGTGGCAGTCCGGGGATTCGAACCCAGGACGCTCATACCGAAAATCAACACACTTATGCATTGCACCACGAAGACAGTTAAAGAATGATGCACAAGCCTACAATTTATTATGCAGTTTCGAATCCTGCATACCAATCTTAGCATGTACAATCATTCCAACTGCACTATCGGAAGCTATGAATATGTGAATAGAAATAGTAATTAATGGGGCACTTAACCCTAGGGAAGGCCTCTCGATAAACTACTACTGAACCAGAATTAATTATTATGTTCTCTCCACTAACCAACTATACTCCTAAACTCGATTAATGAAATTGACAATCACCCTGTGGCTGACTGGGGATTCGAACCCAGGACGCTCACACCGAAAATCAACACACTTATGCATTGCACCATAAACACAGTTAAAGAATGTTGCACAAGCCTACGAATCCTGCATACCAATCTTAAGATTGGGGGTATTGTTTCACTTGTGAGTTAGAGAGTTGCACATAGTAGGGGTGGGATAGTGTTGCAAGATGGGTGTTACGTACCCTACGTAGAGGAGGCGGTATACACTGAGAGAGCTCTGAGGAACACTGATTATTGTAGTAGCGATAGATTAGCGAGAGAGATGCAACATTGCGGCGAAGAGAGAGAGATTGCAGAGAATCGGCGAGTAGACGGGAATTAATGATACGAAAGGCTTTCCTTTCTATTTTGTCTAGAAGTGCTGTGTGAGAGGATCCTCCTCACACATTTGAACAATACTTTAATACAGGGATGCACTGTGCCCCTGTACAGAGCAAGAAGCTGTTCAGGGGTAAAGAACCCCTTGAGGCGGTTGAGCACACACAGCTTCTGGGAGGCCGCCTTAATCCTTAACCAACGGTGACCGTCATATGACAGGCGAAAGATAAATGGCCTATCCTCCGGTACACGTCATATGACAAGCGGCATTCTGAGCACATTAGGGGTTCTGAAAGAGAGTATGTGCGTTGGGAGGACGATAGGCGGGGTCTGACCGCTCGGCACCACCTCTGTGCCTGTTCTATGACCACCGCCGCCTACCTATATACACCCGGCCTCGCGAAAACAAATTAGGATATTACCATATTTAGGGTATTTTCACCTCCGGTTGTGCGATCGCTACAGGATAACCCGTGGTCGTACAAGGATGATTCAGGTGTCATTGGAAATTTCTATTATCGCCCTTTCACGGATACATAATTGTATTACGCTCTGGCTCTTGTTTATGCATGAAATAGAACATGGAATGAAGCTCGTTTTCGGTAAATATGCCCGCCAGGCAGGTAGTTGATGTTACAAACGGCCCCGTCCTTTGAGTGTTTACAAGAATGGTAATATGGTCCTTCCAAGAGAGAGCAGAAGAAAAGGGGACATCGAGAATACTAAGAGAAGATGAAGAGTTGATTTTTGTATTGTTGAAATATAAGGGATAGTCCTCTGGGAGTTCACGACGGGCAGATAGATGGAGAAATTGGGTTTTGGAAACATTAAAGGCATTAAGGTTTTCTCTGCCTAAATTGGAAATGGTAGTTAGATCAGAAGATAAGTGATGTATGGCTTCATTATGTTTGTTTTTGAGGGATTGCTGGCTGGGGCGTTCTGGAAAACTAATTGAACAGTGTATGGTAGAGTCGTCTGCATATGAATGGATAAGACTTGAGATACAGTTGAGAAGATAATTCATTTTATGAAAATTAGAAAGAGGATTGGATATAGGACAGAATCCTGAGGAACTTTGGAGTTGTTAGGATGAGAAAGTGAATGATGGCCGTCCACAACCGCAGCTTTGGAATGGCCGGAAAGGAAATTAGAGACAAAGGCACAGATGGAGGGATAGAAATCGAAGGAGGGTAGTTTAGAAATTAGAGATTTGTACCAGACTCTACAGAAGACGTTTGATATGTCTAGCGCAATAAAAAAGGTCTCACCGAAGTTATTAAGATATGAAAGAATATATCCAATAGAGCGACTCTTAAGGAAGCCATACTGGCGATCTGTGAGTAGACTATGAGAAGAGAAATGCTTAAGAAATTGGAAGTAACAATAGTTTACAAACCTTTACAAATACAAGAGATGAGAGCAATTGGTCAATAGAGTTTGCCTAGGCAGGGAGTCAGGACGGAAGAGCCGTCTTAGTATTAAGCCCAGAGAGGGTAGAGAGTACATCTTTAGAAGAGATTAGGATATTAGGCATAAGTAGGAGAGAGGGGTACGATGAGACCTCCAGATTCTAGTGATGGAGTTCAGTGGTCCTGTGGCATATTTGTGACCTGGATTGGCTCACAATCGAGATGACCCAATTTTAATATTCAATCAGGACGAAATAGATTGGGACGTGTCATAATACCCAATACCTCAGTACATCTTGCAGTTAATAGGAATCTGGCGTTGGTGAATGTTGTTTGCGTCCTATCTGAGAAGGAAATACTGTAGTACCCAGAGTAATCCCTGTTTAGCAGGCTGGGTAACTCACCCACCACTGACTCCAAATTGCGTAGTTACAGCTCCTCGGCAAAGCGCAGCCCAGCGTTAGCCCTCCAAATCTGTTGTTGGTGTCCTTCTTACCAGTTGTGTTTGTCAACAAAGAGCATCCACTCTCCCATCCTAAATACTTTCATTATACAATGACGCTTTTCATCCTATTATTCTAGCTATCCTTTGACGATAGTATTCAGTTTATTAAGGAAATAATGTGTGTGATCTTATTAATTGTGAAACACATTACTTCTTTAATTCTTAAAGGGCTTTTCAAAGGTAAGGTTGTCAAATCCTAGCCATAAGAAAAAAAAAAAAAAAAAAAAACGCGTCACCATACAGTACACAAAAAGTATTATGATCTGTGTTACGTGAACGTTGTATAGCAACATGGATATGGTAACCTGGAGCAGCTTCCCTCTCTCCCCTGAAATTATGGTGTGACTATTTCTCCAACAATTACCCTTTTTCACTGAAGGTTGGCCAGGGTAATTTCCATGAAGCCAGGGTATTGGCAATCAATACCTCGCTTTTAGGTGTAGTGGGGGGGGGGGGGGGAGAATCAGACAGTAATGTAATATTCTTGTGATCTGTTTGCTCGGGATGCTAATTAGTTCAATAGTTGGCTTGGGTCTGCATATGTGTGATAGTTTGGCAATATATGCTTCTTGTTGACTAACGCTGTGTAGATTAGTAGACTACTCAGGACGTATTGTTGCGTATCGAAGCATATTTGTAAAAACTGGCGCTAAGTATCCGAATATGTACAAGGTATATATATATATATATTTGACATAATATTAATAATATATAATGATAATTGTTGATATTTTTTTCACTTGCAAACCTAAAAATTTACACAGTAGTGCAGTACGTGCATTACAATATGTGTTCAACGTTAAAATAATACAAGATCACATAAGACCTTTGGGGACCGTGAGGTGCCAGCGTTCCGACCATAGTACATACGTAGATGCACTGGTGGAACGACGAGTTTGGTAACAGAAACTGCTGTGGTGCCTTCTGGAACAACCCGACCCTCGTCGTGTGTGTGTATGTGTGCTGTTAGAAGGAATTAAGTGGTAAACACTAGCTGTTCAAGGGAATAGTCCTAGGGAGAGGATTAGTTGTATAAATATTTCTGAACCTCCTTGCCTCCTGTTTTGCCTTTATTTCCGTGCCTCAGTCATATAGAACAATTCTGGCTTGCTCAAACAGTTCACATGCTCACATAAAACCAAATGTACTAGGCAACATTCACTAACTTAACCAATTACTTCTTACTTCTCTTTGGCTCCAGGCTGTTTTGGGCTATTTAGGGCATATTCAGGCACTCCTGAATGATGAATCAAGCATCTGCAATAAATGAACTGTATTCTGCCGAAAACTAGGCGAAAATAGCTTCAAAATGAGACCAGAACGGGCCTCGTACGTGGTCTGGTTCACCCGCAGCGGTGCCATAGAAACGCGGGAAACCCGTTATTTGTTAGCACTTGCTCGCTTGGCAACACTGTTGTGAGAGGCAGAGAGAGACCCGCGCGAGACAGTCTACCTCAGTGGACGCTCGCTGCTCTGAGGAACGGAGGTGGGCTCCTCACGCTCCCGCCCACTGACACTCGATTTTTACGTTTTTTACAGGTTTTTCAAGCCTGGAAATTGCTGTAAATTGCCAGGACGTTCCAGAACGTCACCCGCAGCGAAAGGGTTAAAATCTGGAGCATGGAACTAGAATTCCTTATCTATAATGAACGTTTCCATGAATACATGTACATATATTTTTAAGCTTGTGTGGAGCAGGGATACCGTTTTATACTCGTTCGCAGAAGGTCGAGGCTCAAGCCCTACCTGGATTTATACATATTTGTCACTCATCCTCAGAGCCCTCAAACCTTCTCTACATCACATATTTTACACTGTGAATGCATACAAATGAGCATGATTATAAATAATACTCACAACCACAGCCACTGCACCAGTACGGTAACGTTCATTTTGCACTGAGTACACACAGAAAGGTGGCTAGCTCGGTTTGGCGGATAATGCGTATAGTAAGAACACACAAAAATGTTCCTAATTTGTCTTTGTCCATAAAATCATATATAGGCCTATATATATATATGTTTTCTTTTTAAAGTTTAAACTTGTATCATGGGGGTGTTTTTTCCTACATTTTGTTTACGAAGTGGGGGTGTGGAGGGTGACTTTCCTAGTTTGGGAGTTTCTAAATTTGGATTGTATAAGAGATCTGGTACCTAAAATATTGTACTTTCTGGTTTTGGGGGACGAATGAGAAATGCAGACAAAACTCCCGGTGTGATCCCCCCATACACCGTTTCGAGGTCATTTTTATTGGGGAAAGAATATGACCTTTATTACCGTCAACCAACAGTGACTAACATATGACGGGAGAGAGAATATTGGCCACCCCTTGGACCGCTCACCACCACCTTGTGGCTGTCACTGCCTCCGGTTACACGATCGTTGCAAGAGAACCCGTGGTCGTACAAGGATGATTTAGGTGTCCTTGGAAAGCTCTATTATCACCCTTAAACGGATATATAATTGTATTACACTCTGGCCTTTGCTTATGCATGAAAAAGAGCATTGAATGAAGCTCGTTTTCGGTATATATACCCGCCCAGCGATACGGTCATGTAAACAAGCATACCCTCGTTTTGGGAGTTAATGGTCCACCAAGCTGACAACGACAGAAATTCTGACAGGCAGCTTCCATCACTAATTGGATTTCTTGTTGGTCTATTACGAGAACCAAAGAGACAGGAAATTATGTTTTCACTGAATAATGGACTTATCATTCGTAGTGTCATAATATATTTGATATTTTTCCATTTTCGTGAATGCTTCCCAAAGTTATCTCATGTTCTTATTACAGTAAAACTTCCTGGAAGGAGTTACACAGCATCATTGATTAAGTCTTTAGGACAGCAGCTGTATGAAATTATTGTCCAATTATTAACACCTAACTGGCGGTACCCGTCATATGTCGGGCTAGAGATAAATGGACAATGAAGCGGTACCCGTCTTATGACGGGCGGCATTCTGAGTACATTAGGGGCTCTGAGAGAGAGTATGTGCGTTGGGATGATGATAGGCGGGCTCTGACCGTACGGCACGACCACGGTGCCTCTACTGAGACCGCCGCTGCAACATCCCACACACTCGGCCTCGCGAGACCAGGATAAACTAGGGGAAATTACCTCATTTTAGGGTTTTTCACCTTCGGTTGCTCGATCGTTACAGGATAACCCGTGGTCGTACAAGGATGATTCAGGTGTCATTGGAAAGCACTATTATCGCCCTTTCACGGATACATAATTGTATTACGCTCTGGTTCTTCTTTATGCATGAAAAAGAACATAGAATGAAGCTCGTTTAGGGTAAATATGCCCTCTTGGCAGGTAGTAGATGTTACAAACGGCACCGCTATTTGGGAGTTAAAGAGGGTTTCTGCAAAAGGATAGTATAAGTTTCCTCTACAATGTTCTGTTTATATATTACTCTCGAAACTACAGTACACTGGGTTGTATTTTGAAGTAAATAATATTTACTTTGATCAGCAAAATAGTGTTATTTGGTTTCTAATTCAAAGTCGAAGTCAAAGTCAAAGTTTCTATTAGCCAAAATCAGGTTACAATTATAAATTAATTAATATAATATGTAAAAAGCTGAGCCCATTAAATGAAGTCATATTTGACGGGCTCTAGGAAACATCAATCAATATAACGAGGTAAATGGCATGGCTAAAAATATAATATTAGTGTTATGGTATTTTAGGTATGCATTATTTATACAAAAGTTTTTATCGGATTAATAATCACTACGTATTAGTTTCTTAGTTTTGATTTTGAAAGTAGTTTTGTTAGTGGCTGACTTTATATTCTTAGGTAATCTATTCTAGATCAGACATCCTGAGTATGAGATAAACCTTTTATCAAATTCAGTTTTAGGTTTAGGTGGTCTTAATGCTGATTTATTTCTGGTGTTACGATTGTGAACATTGATGCAGCTTCACATGTAATCACTGAATTACAATGGAGTTGGTCTTACACAAATGTTACTGGCTGAACTTTGTAAATATCCCTAACTTTAAGAATACCAAGGTCTTTAAAGAGGGGATCAGTATGGTTACGGTAATGTGCATTAGCTAATAATCTTACTATTTTCTTCTGAATTAATACTATTGGTTTGAGAATAGACCTTTGTACAATGCTCTAGGTTACATTGCAGTATTAAGTATAAGGATATAATAGACTGTAATACAATATTACAAGCGTTTCTTTCGTTAAGTTATGTACTTGTGCGTACTCGTGTACTCGTAATTTTCAAATTGTGTTTATCCTAATGTAGCCTTGTAAAAGTGAACTTCTTATTTTAATTACTCGTGTTTAGCTTAATATTAGTCTAGCTTAAATATAGGATTATTAATTTTTAACTAATTTATTATTACTGTTTATTTTGACATTATGTCCAATATAATGTAAATATATTAATTAATTTTAATTGTCGATTTTAGACCACTGAAGATGACCTAAGACAAGTGTCGAAGCGTCTGGCCCAAGAAATGAAAATAAAGATGGTACTGTTCATGATGTGACGTCTACCAGCGTTGGCAGAATCGCCTCTCGGTAGCCACTAGCGCTCGCCAGGGACATCGAAGTGGGCTACAGTTATCAGAGAATGTTGTTCTTTCTTTCCTAGCAATCGTATTGTTACAGACAGTCCAGTGATGGTCTTTGTTTTCGTCTGTGACAACGGGAAGTATTTTATATCATTAGTAGAATATAAGATGCATTGTGTTGAGTTAAGGAGAGAGAGAGAGAGACGAGAGTGTGCTGGTATATCAGAAAGAAAAAAGTAGTTACTTCAACTGTTGGACCGTTAGTCGATGAAAATGGAGAATACACCAAAGACGAAGTACAAATGAGTAATGCCCTCAATACCTTCTTTGCATCAGTTTGTACAACAGAAGACCTCAGTGATATCCCTACACCATCGCCAATTCAGATTGATAATTCAGATGTTCTAAGCAATATCACCGTTACAGAGAGAGAAGTATTGAATTGTTTAGATAAACTCAAGGTAAATAAAACGCCTGGACCTGATACAATCTCGCCTAGAGTTATAAAGGAAGCTAAGGATGAGCTCTCCAAACCACTGACATTACTGTTCAATAAATCCTTGCAGTCTGGAACTATGCCCGATCAGTGGAAGCTAGCCAACGTAACACCGATATTCAAAAAAGGCAGCAAATCCCTACCCAGTAACTATCGTCCAATTAGCTTAACCTCAGTTGTATGTAAAATGCTAGAAACGGTCATACGAGACAGACTCGTAAATCACTTAGAGGAAAATAACATACTTAAATAGATACTCAACACAGCTTTCGTAAAAAACGTTCCTGTTTAACAAACCTCTTAGACTTCTTCCACGATATCCTCAACCTCTACGATGAGAGTAAAGCTGTAGATATTATATACCTTGATTTTCAAAAGGCCTTTGACAAAGTTCCCCACAAACGTTTACTTCTAAAACTAAAATGGCATGGAATACAAGACGGTGTGTTGAAATGGATAGAAAATTGGCACAGCGACAGAAAGCAAAGAGTAGTCATAAACGGTAAGGCATCTAAATGGACCAATGTAAGTAGCGGGGTACCCCAGGGATCGGTACTAGGACCAATTATCTTTCTAATTTACATCAACGACATAGATGAGGGTCTCACCTGTACAATCTCAAAATTTGCTGACGATACAAAAATTGCAAATAGCGTACTCTCAAAAGAACAAGTTGACGATATGCAACACAATCTAGATAAATTGTCATGTTGGGCCCAAATTTGGCAAATGAGTTTCAATGCGGATAAATGTAAAGTACTACATATCGGATACCTAAATGAGAAAGCAAACTATTCGATGAATGGCACTCAGCTTAAGAATGTAAACAGAGAAACCGATCTGGGAGTAACAATATCGAGTAACCTAAAACAGAGTCAACAATGTTCAGAAGTTGTTAAGAAGGCAAACAAAATAATTGTCTTTATAGGCAGGTCATTTGAGCATAAATCCACAGAAGTTATCCTAACACTTTACAATTCCTTAGTCCGCCCTCTTCTGGAATACTGCGTTCAATCCTGGTGCCCTTATTACCTAAAAGATATAAACAAGCTAGAACGAGTTCAACGTAGAGTTACCAAAATGATACCTAGCCTAAAGAACAAACCATACGAAGAGCGTCTTAGAGAATTAAATCTATTTCCTTTAACCCAGCGCAGATTAAGAGGTGACTTAATTCAAGTGTTCAAAATCATCAAAGGCATCGACAATATGAACTCTAGTAAGTACTTCACTATCGACCAATCTAATTACACGCGGGGAAACGGTTGCAAAATTATTGGTAAATCTTTTAACTCACACGAATCTAAGAATTTCTTCTTCAATCGAGTTGTCAACTTGTGGAATGGGCTTCCCCGAAATGTTATAGACTGCATCACCGTTGATTCATTTAAACTCCGCCTAGACAAATATCTCGCATCAAACCCGCGACTGACTGCGTTTGTAAATGAATAACTTTATTTTATCGGGGGGATATCAGTTATCTCAGTTACTAACCCATCTGTCGCCTACTAACTTCCTAATCCAGCCACGGACATTAGTTCCAGGGCAGTAATTCCCTTTCCAATGTTCCCTTACCCACTCTAAACCACTGTTTGGACACTTGATCCTCAGTGTTTTGGAGGACAAGCAACCTAGAAGGGTCACTAGATCTGTTGTTGCTTGATTTCCTTTGTAATATGTATGTGTGTATGTATGTGTTGCCTCACTCTGAGGAGTTTTCCCGGTCGCGCGGGCTTTCCCTCGCCTTTGATTGGCTGGTGGCTCCTGGCGCGTCCTAGAGGCCTGCTGCCTTGTGACGTATCGGCCCGTGATTGGCCGACCACCGTGTCTTTGTGGGCTCCTGTGTATATCGGGGTCCACAGGAGCTGTCCTCCTCAGGACAGGCTAGGTGTGCATGCATCCCTTGCTTACTCTCTCCCCCGATCACCCCCTTTAGAACTGTTTCTCTCTCTGAACTTCTTTGTTTCCATTACTCCTCATCTTTATTCAATTACTTATCCCCTTGGGTTCTGCATACGGTTTCCATAGCTGGCCCATTGTATTGCATGCTTTGTCCTCTGAGATATTTACATGTACTTAGAATAGGTTTTGAGGGTTCTTAGTTAGTATAGGTTATGAACTCTGTGTGTCTCCATTATTGATTTAGTGTTTCTGCTCTTTTATTTAATGCAAGACTGGGATAAGGTAACTGTAGTCGTTGTCATCGATGTGTGTATGGCTTGCTTATACCTACACGACTTCGACTGGTCCTGTGGTAGCCTGTGCTGTCTTTTCGGTTGTGTCCTTTGCGAGTGCAACTTTGTGTTGACTGAGGGCTTTGGCCTGTGCCAGTTCCTCACTTTGCTGCCTCTTTGCTTGACTTTAGAGGGTCGCCAGGATAGAACCAGATACTTGTGATCTGGATCTATCAAGAGACCACCCTAGTCAATTAACGTAGCTTAAAGGATACAGCCTTAAGGACATCGCTAGGCTACGAGCCTGTCTTGCTCAAACCCCAGTTCCTTACCTAGAGTATCCCAGCTAGACATTATTAATTGAGTAGACACTTATTAGTATTTAATATAAGCTCTTTGATATGTATGCATTATTATTCACAGCATTTATTAGTCTAGGTTGTTGCTGAGCTGCACAACCATAGTTGGCTGTTTCGTTAATGAGGAAGTACTTCTTTTAGTGGCGAGCATTACTACCGTTGCGCATTTATAGTATTCTCGTGTCAGTTAACATTATATGTCCTACCTTTTTGTGTATTCGCTTTACACGTGCGGTGTCTTGCCTCCTGCCTTTATATAGTTAAGATACGAGCATCTTATGAGCATCAGACTTTCTTCAGAAGTTTCCAGGTCTATGCTGTAGGACTATACTTCACTTTCTTTCAGATAGGAGTGAAGAGTTTATTGTTGTTTAGAGTAACTGTATTAAAGCATCTTTTTATTATATTAAATCTTGCAGTGATTTAATTGATCTTTCCCTAGATTCTTGTTTATGCATTTTAACGTAACTTGCATCCTGTGTGTTATCAGGCTATACCAGTGTGGGTTAGCCTGAAGTAGAGTGCATTTATGCCCAGTTAAGGATACCCCGTTATCGCAGATTAACTCTGGAGGGTATAGGTGTTTTGTTCGCCGGCATATAAGTTCGAGGGTTTGGATCTAGCGTACCGTTGTTGCATAGTGCCCTATTACTAGTCCAATCTTTAAGTACCCTTGTTTCATTCGCAGTCCCGGTCGTAACAATGACTTAAATTATTTTACTCTTCCTCCTCATGTAATGATATTGTATTATTTTTGTGTTCTTCTACTTGTAAACCTAAACTGTGAATTCATAAAGTGTCGGGTTTTCGCCGGTCTAATATGCGTTGTTTTGCCATTTTGTAATTTGTATTTCATTAGTTATCCATCATTGTAAACAGGAGCTAATACATAGGAATCACATTGCTTCAGTGTACCTTCGCAAGATTTAATCCAAGTCGGCAATCAAGAGATAAAAGCCGGGAGATAAACGATCACTAAAGGGGCCCTCACACAGTCAGGACTGTGAGCTAGAATCACTGGGAGTAATGACTCTTGGCGGTTCCTTCAAAAATGACCGCGAATGACCGAGAGTGTCAGAAATTCCACGGGAGAAAACCGCGAATGAAGTGCGAGTTATTGAAAATATGAAAATTAACGGTCGAT
This sequence comes from Paralithodes platypus, assembly GCA_032716605.1. Classification (NCBI taxonomy): domain Eukaryota; kingdom Metazoa; phylum Arthropoda; class Malacostraca; order Decapoda; family Lithodidae; genus Paralithodes; species Paralithodes platypus. The sequence continues at coordinate 8,364,448 of CM064542.1, forward strand.
TTCGGATTAGTGCTAGATATGACTCGATGCAAGTAATACACGGGTCAGTGGGAGTCAGGAGAAATTATGTACGAGTCACTGGGAGACACCGAGAGTCAGTGCGAGGTGTAAGGATGGAGATGCGAGCTTGCCATGGATGGCCCCCCAGATCTATTATTTTACTATATTTCTGGCACGTTTGGGACAATAATCTATTATTTCCAACTGATGGTAAGGTGCCATATCTTTATCTTGATTACTTGGCTATTACAAAGGAGTACACATGAGAACAAGCAACAACAGATCACAACAATTTGTGGTAGTGGTAGATAAAGTGGTATTAGTGGATAAGTGGTAGGGTGGATAAAGTCGTAGTGGGGGATAAAGTGGTAGGTGTTGATAAAGTGACAGTGGTAGATCAAATGGTAGTGGTGGATACATTGGTAGTGGTAGATAAAGTGGTAGTGGTGGATGAAGTGGTAGTTGTGTATAAAGTGGTAGTTGTGGATAAAGTGGTAGTAGTAGATAAAGTGATAGTGGTGGATTAAGTGGTAGTGGTGAATAAAGTGGTAGTGTTAGATAAAGTGGTATTAGTAGATAAGTGGTAGTGGTGGTTAAAGTGGTAGTTGTTGATAAAGTGACTGGTAGATAAAAGGGCAGTGGTGGATAAAGTGGTAGTGGTGGATAAAGTGGTAGTTGTGTATGAAGTGGTAGTGGTAGATAAAGTGGTAGTGGTGGATAAAGTAGTAGTAGATAAAATGGTAGTGGTGGATAAAGTGGTAGTGGTGGATAAAATGGTGGAGGGGGATAAAGTGGTAGTTGTAGATAAAGTGGTAGTGGTAGATAAAGTGGTAGTGGAGGATACCGTGGTAGTAGTAGATAGAGTGATAGTGGTGGATACAGTGGTAGTGGTGGATATAGAGGCAGGGTTAGATAAAGTGGTATTGGTGGATAAGTGGTAGTGGTGGGTAAAGTGGTAGTGGTGGATAAAGTGGTAGTTGTGAATAAAGTGACAGGTAGATATATTGGTAGTGGTGGATAAAGTGATAGTGGTGGATAAAGTGGTAGTTGTGTATAAAGTGGCAGTGGTGGATAAAGTGGTAGTGTTAGATACAGTGGTATTAGTGGATAAGTGGTAGTCAATCAATCAATCAATCAATCAGTCTTTATTTCATAATATACATAAATTTACATATATTACATATGGAGGGGAATCAGTCAGAATAGAGTAATAAATATGTGGTATAATTATTTACAAATCGACTATAAAAATAATAAAAAAATAATTAAAATAATACCCGCTGTATATCCGGCGGGCATTAATATCAAGCTCATTGGCACACTCGACCAAAAAACAATCCTCACACCGGCGAGCCACAAAAAATCCAGTGTGAACGGAATGAATCGGGGGAAACACACCTCTGTGAGGCACCACCACAAGACTTTGACCCACCTCCAGAATGTTCAGAGCCCCAGGGAAAAGACCGCTTCTCGGTCGAGTGTACATCTCTGGCACAAATTCATACTGTTCTACTATTAAACAGCAGAAGTTACAAGTTACAGCAAAATGTAATTATGCTATCACATGAACTTGGGCAAGTATCTTACTTACACGCACATTGTAACATTTGACATGTATAGCCATGGTATTGCGCATGGATAGATCATAATATCAAACATATCAAACAATTACAAACCTGTCTACCTGATTATAATATCACAGGGATTCTTCGTTCTTCATGGTTTTGGATCCAATTTATCCTAGAACTAATAATATCTAATTCTTCAAACGCAATGCTCACATTATAATCTTCCCTCATCAATTTGAGTACATAACTATAAAAATAACCTGTTTTTAAAAGTGGCATACTGCTTCTTATTATGTAGTTGGGAGATGTTTCAAGTCTTGTTGCGTACCGACATTGTATCAGTGTTACTTGATGGTTCAATAATAACAGGTTACATGCATTGGCTGATTCATGGCTGCTAGCATAAACAAGTGCACCCAGCATATTTTGCATGGCTTTACTATATGCAATATTAAAAGTTTTGAACATACATGATTTTTTGGTTTTAGAATGGTTCCATAGAGATAATCCGAAATCAGGCTTACAATATGAATTAAACAAGAAAATAATAGTATCTAAATCTACGTAAGTAAAATCCCTCTTGACACTGTTAAAACTTGCATACAAATTATTAAGTCTATATTTTATGTCCTCGGTATCTTCAAAATGACTGCTTACGAAGTGACCTAAATATTTAAAAGAGGTTACTACATCCAAGGTATCGCCATTCATTGTAATAACATCAATAGGATTAGTGATTTTTTTTTATCAAATATAAAGCATTTTGTCTTTGTCTTATTAATGAAAAGTTTATGGCTGTTTACCAATTCACAGAATTTAGTATAGAGAATATTCATATCAGTTTTTGATCCAGCGATAAGTGCAATATCGTCTGCATAAGCAAGTATATTACACCTATTAATGCCCAGTGTGCAGCCAATATCCATGTTACATATTTCATTGATAATTTCATTCACATATATGTTAAAAAGGAAAGGGGATAGAATACCTCCCTGTCTAATTCCTTTCGCTAGGTAACGATAGGATCCTCTATAATCCTTCCAAGACACATTAACAAGCTGATTTCGGAGATAATGCATAAGTATATAGACTATATCAGAAGGAATTCCTAGTTTCATTAGTTTTGAACCTAGAATGAAATGATCTACGCTATCAAATGCTTTTGAAAAATCTATAAAAGTTACTATTCCTGATTTACTCATCTTTGAATACCTATGCACTATCTCTGTCAGTGTGAAATAGCAATCAGTAGTGGACATACCCTTCCGGAATCCAAACTGTCTATGGTTAAGCTGTATTTTGTCTTCTAGGATATTTAAAAGAGTTATTTCAAATATTTTGAGCAAGCAAGAGGACTGCATTATGGGTCTATAATTGTCCGATTGAGTTACGTTACCTTTTTTATTTTTAATGATTGGTGTCATAGTTCCTTTTAATAATTCATGAGGCTGATAACAATGGCTGAAACAAATATTAAAGAAATACATTAACTTAATCAAGACACGTTCGGAGGCATTTTTAAGAAATAGAGCATGTATGCCATCATAACCTACACCGGATTTCAATTGACTAATCATCTTTCTTAAGCTGACACTTGAAACTGTTATATGCATTTTGCGACTATCATTCCATGTGTTTTTAAATTCCTCAATAAAAATGTTTTCCGTTACATATGCAGTGTCTTCATGAATACTTAGAAATGTGTCAGTAAATAAATAAGTAATTTGTCATTCACACCGTCGATGACATTTGTATCTTTTAATTTACCTTTTTTTCGCTTCACCTCTTTCCAGAAACTTCTTTTATCTTTATGCGAGTACTTTTCAACTATTGATTTACAAACTTCTTTATTTTGATTGTATGACATTCGTTCAGTGCAGCTTTGAATTATTTTCTGGAATTGAACATATGAGTGTGTTGAATAGTTCCAATTTGTTTGCCTGCATCTACCCACGTAAGATAGTGAGCTCTGGCAACTGAGTGAAACTGTTTCACTTCCCGGTTCCACCCGGGGATAAATTTATATGTGTTTACTTTTATAGATCGTTTTCTAAATATATCACTCGCTTCGCTCACAGCATTCACAATGTTATCGTAAAGCTTATCAATATGTCCTAGATGGTTACTATTATGACAACTTACGGTAGTACAGTTTAATAGAGAATTATCAAGTACATTTTGTAGTTTAGATTCGACTAGATCATTAATATGTGAGAAATCATCAGGCTTAAGCTCGTTCCAATTTACATAAGTTTTAGTTTTTGGATCCTCATTTCGTTCTTCTATGTTAATATTACCTAGCTGTCCATTATTAAAAACAATTGAACATTCCACTGGTAAATGATCCGATCCAATTACTTCTGTTAAAATGTTTATATTTTGTATATTTACAAATATACAGTTTCTTCCTATAATGTGGTCAAGCCATCTACTCTGAGAGTTTCCATAGCCTATGAAAGTAAATGTATCGTTCGAGAGATTATTGACATCAAAACATGTTAGATTATTGGTGTTCATAAAGTTGGTAAGGCTCTGCCAGGCTCGTCCACTGGAAGGGTCGGCATTAAAATCACCTATATATAAAATGGCGTTAACATTTTAATTGTCTAGTATATTTTCTAGCTGTGATAACGTATGGAGATACTTATTAAGGGTAGTAATGTCCCACAAGTCACTGTTCATATAAACATTGACTAGGATTAACTGAACATTATTCACATTTAAAATCATTACCATATAATTATCATTTAATATAAATTTTTTAACAATAAAAGGTGCCTGTTTCCTCCATAGAACAGCCACCCCCCCCCCCCCCCCCCCCCCACCGCAGGCCTACCAGACATGGCTGCGAGGGCTCTCTCAGAGTAAGTAGCCGCGACCCCTACACTCTCGTAATGCTCGTCTATAAAATCTAAGATCCCCAAGTTGTCCTCTGTAATAAAAGTTTCTTGAAGAAATACAATATCGTATTTACTTTTTGTTATATCTCTGACAAGCTCTATAGTTTTGTTATATCTCTGACAAGCTCTATAGTTTTGTTATATCTCTGACAAGCTCTATAGTTTTGTTATATCTCTGACAAGCTCTATAGTTTTGCTCAGAGAACAGCAATTAAATGTACACATTCTTAGGTTATAGCTATCCATTACACTTATGATTGAAAGTACAATACTGTATAATATATGAATATACATATACTGTACGCATGTACAATATGCATCAACTACTATTTACCAGAATTAAAAGTGTACAAATATTACAAATATAGTTATAAATCAACAGATAATCCACTGAAGATAAAAGAACCAAAAATACGGAATCAAAGGAATGGGGAGCGGGGTGGAGGGGAGAGGGGTGGAAAAGGGGGGTTATGCGGGGAGAATAATAAGTTACCTCCAGGACAGTTATATACCGTAAATTCACACTATTTATCAATCCTATCTTCTAGTCCCTTAGATCTATTAAATTTTTTATTAATTATGACATCTTCAGGCCAAAGTGCTGGGTTGAACAGTTGATCCCTCTCAGAGAGTTTTACTCCTACTTTAAACGCCTTATGTTCGTCTGTTCTTATTTTTAATTCATTGATTGTCCTAATATTTATGCCAACTGTTTCATTAATGTACACCTTTACATCTTCACATGACATATTAAGGTCAACTCTGCCTACACATATATCTGCCGTTTTTGAGACACCTCTAAATGAACTTTCACTTTTTCTTTGACCTGTAACTCCAGTACTTAACTTCTTTATGGTTCGTCTCTTTTCATTTTTGCTCTCCCCAAGCATCCAGCCGTCACTCCCTTGGGGAGTCCCAGCTCGTTGGGTCGGAGAGTTAGTGGGAGCCCTGTGACCCCCACGGTGGTAGGGGCCCCGTTGGGTTCCCTTCGTGATGGCTCCTGTACATCTATCGGTGACACGAGATGCAGGGGTACTGTTGAGTGTCCTCGGCTGTGGTCTTCCTCCTTCTCCCTCCTCACTCGTTGTTGATGAAGCAGTACTCTCCCTCCGTTCATTCACTGCAGTCATCTCTCTGTCAGTAGTCACTCTGTCGGGGGCGGCTGTTCCTCTATCACTGTTCGTAGAGTGCATTGCAATCCTCCCTCCATTTCTCATCTTGTTCGCATATGTGCCTCCTCCACCACTGCTCTTCCTTCTCCCTCTTTCCACGCTTGTTCCAGGTCGGTTTGATACACTTGGTGTCGAACTCGTCTGGATAGCTTCTGCAAACGACTTCGACTTAGCACCTGCATGGTTTGCGTTTGTTGCAGTCTCCCTTTGGTTCGGTGATTCAGGCTGTCCAATGACGCGTCTAAATGAGGTGAGGTCATCTAGGACATTGATTTCGTTAATGGTAACATCCCTGGCGGCATCTCCTAGCCCGTTGACGGCATTCATGAACTTGCTTTTCAAATCAATTAGGTCATTTTTCATTACATGAACTGTATTTGCGGTGTTTATTACTTCAGTTTTTATATCAAATATTTTTGGCAAAACCTCGTTGATTTTAGCTGTATTCTCAAAGAGATCAGATAAAAGTGGGCCCAGCATTTCCAGTCCAATCGGCGGCATTCGCTTATGAGAGTCAGTCACAAATGTTACTTGTATCTTTTCCTTAATTATTCGTTCATGAAGGTCGATGACATTTTTCACTTCTTTTTTCTTCTTCTCAGGATCTCGTCTCCATGGAACGTCTTCCTTCAGAATTCGGCTTAAGATTTCTTTTCCTTTTTTAACTACCTCATAGCAGTAAAATGATAGGATCATTTCAAAGAGTGTATTGTATGGATAATAATTTTTCAGGCCATGGTGGATAAAGTGGTAGTTGTGGCTAAAGAGACAGTGGTAGATACAAAGGTATTGGTGGATAAAGTGGTAGTGGTGGATAAAGTGGTAGTGGTAGATATAGTGGTAGTGGTAGATAAAGTGGTAGTGGTGGATAAAGTGGTAGTAGTAGATAAAGTGGTAGTGGTGGATAAAGTGGTATTGGTGGATACAGTGGTAGTGTTACATAAAGTGGTAGTTGTGGATAAAGTGACAGTGGTAAATAAAATGGTAGTGGGGAATACAGTGGTAGTGGTAGATAGAGTGGTAGTGGTGGATGAAGCGGTAGTTGTGTATAAATGGTAGTGGTAGATAAAGTGGTAGTGGTAGATAAAGTGGTAGTGGTGGATAAAGTGGTAGTAGTAGATAAAGTGGTAGTGGTGGATAAAGTGGTAATGGTGGATAAAGTACCCTTCTTACAGCGAATAGACTATATCCAGTAACTAAATAATATCCGCGAGTCATGTAAATTGTCCGTGAATCATGTTAGAATCATTTACAAATCATCGGGAGTCAATGGGACGAGAATGGAGTCACCGAGAGTCACTGCGAGTCACCAGGACTCACTTAGAGTCAGTGGGAGTGGTCAGATTCGCGGGCAAAATTTTCAACACGATGAAAAATTTTATGGACATGGCCAATCGGCCGCGACTGGCCGGGAATCACTGGGAGTCTAACAGGAGTTGCTAAAGTCACTAGGAATCATCAATTTTCACCGCGAATAGGTCAGCGAGTCCGAATTTTCCCCTACTCCTAGTGACTCTAGCTTGCACTCCTTACTGTGTGAGGGGGCCCTCACACAGTAAGTAACACTAACTACTACGACTTCAGCAGAACATGGTTTAAAACATGTAACTTTAAAATAAGGCAACTGGTTTTTATGATTAATTGTAGAATACAAATTGTATTTACTATTCCGCAATTTCATAATACTTTTTGTTTTCTATGTGGATGAGGGAGACAAAAGGCAGAACTGTCTGTAACGAGTGCCTCTCCAAGTTGAAAGAGTGACAGGGCCAAAATCAAGGAACGTTCAAGCCAAAATGCCTGGACACAGAGTTTGAAGCAATTTAAGTCATAGAATGAGGGGAAGATGGATTCAGGGAGAGAGTTCCAGAGCTCAGCTGTTGAATAGAAGAAGGTTTGAGAATATTGTTTGCATTATGATTTCTGTAATAATGCGAATCAATTGTATTATCGTCGGGTTGATTTTATATAGAATTACCTTTCGTTGATAAATGTTGTTCAATAATTTCCAGTTACCAATATCTGCCATCCAAAGCTTGTCTGTCCTTTAGATTATGGCCCATTCAGTTTGTTTCTCAACGAGTTTCATAAAGGAAAATTGATTCTAAATCCCACCCTTACGTCTGCGAACAGATGATTTGCCCTAAGAATTCTACATTATTATAGGTATATTTCTAACACAAAATACATTTGAGGCTAACATAGGAGAGGTTATTGTTATTACGCCATCTCACTTGGCACCACGCCCAGACTCATGGAATTGAATACTATTAAAGAAATGTAAAGAAAACCTCTCAAAGCCTCTGGCTATACTGTGTACAAGCAGGAGAATCACTGAATAGTTTGAAACACAATTATTGCCCCTCTACATAAAGGAGGAAGTAAAGCAACACCCCAAAATTATCGCCTGGTAGCCCTAACTTCTTCCATTATTAATATATTCAAGCTCCTGTGGGGCAAAATTTTATATTTTTCTGAGAGCAAACGAGTTGCACAATAGTGTCAACGTGCTGAGAAAAAAATTCCAAACTTGTTGAATCCCTAGAAGAAAGGGACAATATTTATGTCATATACACTGATTTTGCAGAGACAGTTGATAAGTGTGAGCTTTGGTATAAAATTGAAGCAAAATGGAAAACAGGTCAAATTGGAAGATGGATATTCAACTTCCTCATGAACCAGAGACAATCAATAGTAGTTAATATAGCCATAGCTGAGCCTTCGGATGTCAAAAGCTCATTTATTCATACGTCTTTTCCTCATTCTAATAAAGGACATAGATGTATGTATGTATATATATACTCAGGTACATCCCCATAGCTTGGGGTGGCCGACTTAAGACAGAGCCGGAACAGAAATAACATTTAAAGTTCCAATTCATAGGATCTGGGACCACTTTTGCGTTCCCTCGCCTTTTCTCTGTCTCGTGTAGTAGGTGCATTATACAAGGGGAAAAGGATTCCTAGCGCCCTGCCCCCGATGATACTAGACACAGTAGAATGTCATCCTGAAACCTAAGTAAGAAAATATGCACACAAGAAGACATTGGGTGTCTACAAGCAAACATAAATAAGGTGTTCAAGTGGACCACGGAATACAACACGCAGTTTTATGAAGAAAATTTCCAAATAACCCATAAATGACAACCGGGCTCAATAGAGATTTTTCTGGTGTACTGCGACTGTCCTCAATGGATAAAGAGCATAAACAAAACTTAGAAAACACCATAGTGGCACTAAAAACAAAGCAATTTGTGATTAGGTGAGATAATTCCCCTCCATTACTTGCTACCACTCCTACATATGTGTGCCCACCCCCCCCCCCCTTCCCCTCCTTTTCCCCCTTCCTTAATTATCAGCTATTTTTCCTCTTCTTCCCACTTTTATCGGGTAATTTTCAGAGCGAATTTTCCTCCCCCGGTCTCTTTAACACAGGCGAGGCGGCTAGAGATCCTTGCAATACAGAGACTTCTACTCAGAGCCGTCAGTGTATCTTGAGATATTGGAGAAGGAGGATATACGTCCTCCCAGCTCTTGCCTCATGATACGACCGACCTTGCGGCAATAATATATCTTTTTCACCATCCACTGCTATGCCCAATTCTTTTATTGCTCTTAAATGTTCATATGTTCATAATAAAAGCAAAAGGGGCTCATATAGATAAGTATTACTTATATATATGGTACTATGCCGATTCTTGTCAGAATAGAACCAAAGTTAATATGATACCGAGAGGATAATGTCGTTAAAGGGAACACTAATTACTTTACAAATTGAATGCAAAAACAGTGTAAAGGACCTTGGAGTCTCAATGTCTAATAATATTGGATTCAAAGAGCATAACCAGGTAACAGTTGCAGCTTTGAAACGATTAACAGGTTGGATTCTACATACGTTAATAATTATAATTATGTGGTGAATTACCTATGATAACGCTCTTCAAACCCCAGGTGCTACCATGGCTAGAGGACTCTAATGCATGAACATCGCCATACAAAAAATGTGAAATACATGACTTAGAGAGTGTACAAAGGAACTACACCTTGCATAAAAACTCAGTAATGGGAACATTTAATATCACTGAAACTGAAGTCATTGCAGCGTAGAAGGGAATGATAGCTACTAATATACGCATGGAGAATCGTGGAGGATTTATTGCCAAGTCTATACACCCCGATAGTCAGTGATAGTACCTGCCTGACCTTTGCTGAGTGAGGATCTGTCCCTAGTGACTCCCAGTGAATTATCTTTGCCCATAGTGTGGTGATAGTATTAACGTTTTCTTAAAATGGCTGGTGTTGACGAGATTGCTACCTCCTCTCATATTCTCCAGCTTTGTCTTGCTTTGCAAGAAAGGATGGAAAATGTGGAGAGAGAGGTGCAGTCTCTCAAAGACGAGAATTTTGCCTTAAAGGTGTGGGCTCATGGGTTGAGGTAAACATGGAAAAATAATTGCCAACCTGCATATAATTATCTTGTAAAATGCAATGTCACTGAAATAATTATTAACAATGGTATAAAGGATTTTGCGGATCGTCTATACCGGGCCTGTGACGTCATAGTGACGTCACACCAGTATCCTTATCCTAGAGTGGATGGTGGACTTATACTGGTGTGACGTCACAGGCCTGGTATAGACGATCCACAAAATCCTTTATACCATTGTTAATAATTATTTCAGTGCCATTGCATTTTGCAAGATAATTATGTACAGCTTGGCGATTATTATTCCATGTTTACCTCAAACCATGAGCCCCCACCTTTAAAGCTGACTTTGGCTGACAAGAAAAGTGAGGATAGTGCAACTGCTGTTAGGGATCGTGATGCTCCCTGGACAGTTGTTCCAACAAGTGCAACAACCTGCAAATTTCTACGGCGGCCAGTTGCCCTCAGCAACAAGTGCATCACCTTGGATGACGAATGTGATGGTGAGGCTGCGAGTGCTTCCTTCGGCGAGGAAACCAGGAGAAAGGTAAGTAAGTTGCCTCCAACAGGGAATGCTGTGACTGCTGCCCCCCCAGGAGTACCTTCAACTGCTGCCCCAGGAGTTCCTGCCACTGCCGCAGCTGCTACCAAGTCATCGACAAGGAGAGGCAAGTCCTTCTCAATTGTTGGGGACTCCATGGTCAGACACTTAGCTAGGTCCACCTGTACTGATATTAGGAAGCTTGTCTGTCTGCCTGGTGCCGGGGTTGGGAAGGTGTTAGAGGAAATTGATTACATCATGAAAGATATTGGAGATAGCCCCATTATCTGTCTCAGTACAGGGAGCAATGATGTTGGTAAAGGTAGGACGGAAGTACTGCTTCGGCAGTACAGGGAGGTGTTAGATAAAGTTAGGAGGAAGGGAGGCATACCTGTAGTACACAGTATCTTGCCACGGAGAGGGGTCAGCAAGGAATGGTCATCTAGGGCAATTGGTATCAATTGTCGGCTGGAAAAATACTGTAATGCAAATGCAATACCATTCCTTGATAACTGGACCCGTTTCTATGGTAAAAATCAGTTGTACGCACAGGACGGGGTTCATCTTTCTCGGCTAGGGGTGGCAAATTTAGCTAGGTCAATAGATAGGATTGTCGCGGGGTTTCGCTGAAAATAAAGCCTGAGAATATGAGTAAAAATAATTGTCTAGATAGGGTAAATTGCCGTACTGGTACATCAGATAGGAATAGAAAATATCAGTCACAGGATTTTAATTGTACTGCTAGTAGAAATATTGAAGGTGTAACAGAAGATGGGAATTCAGTTAGAAATAAAGGTAAATCCGATACCAGTAAAATAAATTCATTGCGATTATATTATACAAACTGTAGGAGTTTATGTAACAAAATGGATGAACTTAGAGCACTTGTTAGCAACGAAAATATTGACATTATAGCACTGACTGAAACATGGATTAATACAGAATCAAGATTTTTTTTAGCAGAATTCCATATACCAGGATATAGTTTGTTTAAACGCGACCGAACAAGTAGGAGGGGCGGCGGAATAGCAGTGTTTGTCAGGAGTTCTTTAAAAAGCTGTATTAAATCAGGTATTAGACTAAATACTGATAACGAAAGTGTTTGGGTTGAGGTTAGCGAAGGTAGTGAGACCATCATTATTGGAGTTATTTATAGACCACCAAATATGAGTAGAAACGAAGGTACAGCTTTATGGCAGGAAGTGAAAATAGCATCAAGGTTTAGCAATGTGTGTATTATGGGGGATTTTAATTTTCCGAATATTGATTGGCAGCATCAAATCGGCGACTCAGATTCAAAAGAGTTTATTGAGGCGGTACAGGATAGTTTTGTATTTCAATTCATAGACTCGCCTACTAGAGGTAATAATATCCTCGATTTAGTTCTCAGTAATAATGAACAAATGATAAATAATGTAGAGATAGGAGACCAACTAGGAAATAGTGATCATAAATCAATTTATTTTAACATACAATGGACAGGAAAGGATAAAGAGAATACGACACTTATCCCAGATTTCAGAAAAGCCAATTATGGTGGATTAAGACGAGCCTTAAGAGTCGATCCTATGGTTAAACTATTAAGTGGACCCAGGTGCGCTAATGAACATACTCTCTCTCAGATACCTGTCTTAACTCAGGATAATTTGACAGCTACATATAATAATTTCATTTCTTCACTCCACAATGCGCAAAATAAATATATCCCCAAAAGAAAATTTAGATCAACACAGAACCAACCCAAATGGATGAATAATAGACTATTAGACCTTCTAGGAAAAAAGAGAGGAATATATCGAAAAATTAAGAAAGGCGAAATTCAACTACTTGCTTACTATCAGAATCTATCAAGAGAGGTTAAAAAACGTATAAGGACAGGCTTTTTACCAGCTATGTAAATCTAAAGTTAGAGATAAAATAGGCCCCCTTAAAACTTCGATAGGAGAAATGACAGAAAATGATTTAGAAATGTGCAGTACATTAAATAGTCAGTTTCTATCCGTTTTCACTAATGAACATTTGGCACAGATTCCAGAAGTCCGTAAGGTATATAGCGATAGTATAGACAATAGGTTAAGTACGGTTACTATAAGTAGAAATGATGTGCTTAAGGAAATTGACAGACTGAAACCTCAGAAATCGCCTGGTCCCGATGAGGTATATGCCAGAGTATTAAAAGAATGCAGAGATGAGTTAAGTTACCCATTAACATTTCTTTTTAACAATTCATTAGAAACAGGTATAGTTCCAGAAGCTTGGAAGCTTGCAAATGTAGTTCTGATTTTCAAAAAAAGGTGATAAATCAATAGCATCCAATTACCGTCCCATTAGTCTCACTTCAATCATAGGAAAGCTACTAGAGTCAATTATTGCTAGGAAAATGAGAAACCACTTAGAAACATTTAACTTAATCAATTCTTCTCAGCATGGATTCACTCAGGGACGTTCTTGCCTTACTAATTTGCTTAGTTTTTTCTCAGAGGTATATGAAGCAGTAGATAATGACAAGTCATATGATATTATATATTTATATTTCAGTAAAGCTTTCGACAGAGTCCCTCATGAGAGATTGATGAGAAAGGTTGAGGCACATGGAATAGGTGGGGCGTTGTTGGGATGGATTAGGTCATGGCTAATTGGTAGGAAACAGAGAGTCAGCATAAATGGTACCAAGTCAGAGTGGGGAGCAGTCAAAAGTGGTGTCCCCCAGGGATCGGTATTAGGTCCTCTGTTGTTTCTTATATACATAAATGACCTAGATTTAGGTATAACTAGTAGGATAAGTAAATTCGCAGACGATACTAAAATGGGGAGATCAATTGATTCAGATAGCGATATAGAGTGCCTACAAAGGGATCTAGATACCTTACATGAATGGTCAGCAAATTGGCAGATGAAGTTTAACATTGACAAATGCAAGGTATTAAAGATAGGGAAGATGCAAGCAAATGTTAAATATAAACTAGCTAATTTAGAATTAGAAAATTCAGACTGCGAGAAAGATCTAGGTGTGTTTGTTAGCAATGATTTGAAGCCTAGAAAACAGTGTATAGGCGTTCGTAATAAGGCAAACAGGATTCTCGGGTTCATCTCTAGGAGTGTGAGTAACAGAACTGCTGATGTTATCTTAAAACTTTACTTGTCATTAGTGAGACCCCATATGGATTATGCTGTCCAATTTTGGTGTCCTTATTACAGAATAGACATAGATTCATTGGAGAGAGTACAGCGTAGAATGACAAAAATGATCCATAATATTAGAAATCTTCCGTATGAAGAAAGGTTGAAGAAATTAGGTTTACATTCGTTAGAGAGACGCAGAGTTAGAGGGGATATGATAGAGGTGTTCAAGTGGGTTAGTGGGATTAACAAAGGGGACATGACAAATGTACTAAAGCTCAGTGATAGCGAAAGAACTCGTACCAATGGTTTCAAATTAGATAAATTTCGTTTCAGAAAAGATATAGGCAAATATTGGTTTGGTAACAGAGTTGTAGATGGGTGGAATGGACTACCAAGTGCTATAGTGGGATCTAAAACTGTAGGGAGCTTTAAGATAAAATTGGATAAGCATATGGACGAAAAGGGTTGGGTGTAGAGGGGGATCAGCCGGGTTGGGCCAATCAGCGCTCTGCAGACCCCCATAATCCTGCGTTAATCTCTAACCGTTTTGGTAAGATGTAATAATAATAATAATAATAATAATATTTATTCAGTTAGCAATTTACAGAGTTGGTACCACATAGTTTGTTACAAATATGACATGTACCAGCCTTGCATAATTCCAACTAAGGATAGCCCAATAAGGCCGTTAGGCGCATTTCCATTGGGGTCCTTGTGGGATTAGGTCCTCAGGGTATTAGAATGTTGAGTCTATAATTGGGCTTTGTAATTGATTTGGTGTTGTGTGGAACAGGGAGCTGCCAGTTAGGCCAATCGGCTTTCTGCAGACTCCCATTTTCTTATGTTCTTATGTTCTTATAGGAGATGCTGAGTTTGCAATATTCCCCGAATGAAAAACCAGGGTGCTATGGGCTCGTTGTGAGAAGCTTGGTTATCACATCTCTTCAAGAAACTTCCACTGCGAGTAAAAGACATGAGGAGAGTCTCTTTACACAACTTCAAGAGAGCCGTCGATGGGTGCCAGATGAGCCAATCTTAGCAGGGGAACGTTCCGCCTCTTTGAACCGTGTGCTGCCCCAAATTACAACCAATAGCAAGAGGTGTCACGCTCTTCGGTACCACTAGCAGTAACAGTACAAAAGTAGATCACATTAAATCGCAGTGTAGCAGTTAGACAGTAGGGCATAATGTGTATGCTTGGAGAGGGCAAGTTATACACGATTGGAGGACATTTTGTTAAACAGTAATATACGGTTTATATGGTACAGTATATTTTTAGTTATATCCATTTCCATTCCAGTATGCTTTTTCATCTTTCCCTGTGGCACTAGTTTAATAGATAGCACTCGACGGCTTAGCAATCAATCATTACAATGGAAAATTCATGCTTTCGAAATAAATTGATTCTTCGAAATAACTGTCTGGATCTACATTTTCCAGAGTAAGTTTTCATCAAATGTCCATTCATAGCAGTTACTACATTAAAAGATAATCAGGAACACGGTACAGTAATTATAGCTTTAATTATTTGTCCTTAGTCTGTTTCTCCTGTCTTTTTGTTATGTATTAAAATATTGAATTATTGAAATTGAAATAGACACCTAAACTAATAATAACAGAGAGAGAAGGAGATAGAGAGAGAGAGAGGGGGGGGGGGGGGACGAGGTTAATAGAGGGTGGAACAAGCCGACAATGGTCAAGAGGATGGTATGGAAATCAGCGAAGGGTTGTCCACGGTAGAAGGGATACGGGCTAGAGATCCTGCAATATGAGGGAGTGGCCAACATTTCTTAACTACAGACAATGTTTCATAGTTTCGACAAGGGTAAGTGTGGTGGAGTAGTCTTGCTATTGGACTGGCAAACTTAAAGTCCTCCGGGTTCATATCCGGATGTGTCAATAGGAAGATATTATTGGGATGAAATGTGTGCTTTACCTACAGTATTTCCGGTACATTATCCAACAAACCTGCTGATACGCTACCAAAATGCCCATGTCATTGCCTTTACATTACCAGAGTATGAATATTTCATATTATCAAAATATGCAATGGGTGGCAGTGTGTAGTGAATTAAAAAGTCAATAGATGGAGTGAGAGTTGTCAGAAATTGCATAACACGATGGAGAGACTGTAGTGGTGTGGCTTCAATGCAACGAAACTGCAATGGATCAGGAGAAGGTAAACGAGGTGGGTTACATTTGTCCGGTACCCATAGTAAGCAATTGGGAAAACTGGTGCACTCACGCGCAGTCTGGAATATAACCTCCATCATCTCTACAGGCTATACATACTGTATATCCTGAGGTAGAGTTGGAACGTACACAAAACTGGTGCACTCACGCGCAGTCTGGAATATAACCTCCATCATCTCTACAGGCTATACATACTGTATATCCTGAGGTAGAGTTGGAACGTACACAAAACTGGTGCACTCACGCGCAGTCTGGAATATAACCTCCATCATCTCTACAGGCTATACATACTGTATATCCTGAGGTAGAGTTGGAACGTACACAAAACTGGCGCACTCACGCGCAGTCTGGAATATAACCTCCATCATCTCTACAGGCTATACATACTGTATATCCTGAGGTAGAGTTGGAACGTACACAAAACTGGTGCACTCACGCGCAGTCTGGAATATAACCTCCATCATCTCTACAGGCTATACATACTGTATATCCTGAGGTAGAGTTGGAACGTACACAAAACTGGTGCACTCACGCGCAGTCTGGAATATAACCTCCATCATCTCTACAGGCTATACATACTGTATATCCTGAGGTAGAGTTGGAACGTACACAAAACTGGTGCACTCACGCGCAGTCTGGAATATAACCTCCATCATCTCTACAGGCTATACATACTGTATATCCTGAGGTAGAGTTGGAACGTACACAAAACGCAGCTTATAATCAGAGGAAAAACACTACCTGATCCGTCGCTTTGGTGGGGGCGGTTAATGAGGTGAGCTTTGTTTATAATTATTGAGGAATATAATAGTTGTTGACAGTATCAAACTAATTTGTATTATTTTACCCAGATAAATACAAAAACTACCATCTTTTGCTTAGACACAAGTAATATTAAAAGGATATCAAATTCAAATAATATTATAGTAGCATACTTTCTCTTGAATTACATTCAGCACTAGGCAATTTCATATA
Source organism: Paralithodes platypus (assembly GCA_032716605.1). NCBI lineage: Eukaryota > Metazoa > Arthropoda > Malacostraca > Decapoda > Lithodidae > Paralithodes > Paralithodes platypus. Next base: position 8,381,345 of record CM064542.1, read on the forward strand.
CAGTATATCAGAATAGGTTTCTTGAAACTACGTGATTATTCATTGTGCATTTTAACCCTCTCACGCTTAGTTAAGATCCTTGGCAACTTATTACCAGCACCGTTCATTCTCAAGTGTTAATTACACTACCGCAAGACAATACACGTATGTTATCACTCTGTTATAACCTACAATTATCTCTACTTGCAATGTATTATACATCCAAGGATACAGCAAGACCCATACTATTATATAACCGGAAAAAAGTCCAATACATTCAAATCATCACATTGAAAATCAATATATACAAAATATTTCATTGTTTTTCCAAGTTTACACCATCATCACTTTGTTATAAACTGAGCAATAAATATTATGTATATATATGAAATCAAAAGCAGTTTCCATGCTCTTTCCAAATGTGTCATCAGAATGTATTTATCATATACATATATATATATATATATATATATATATATATATATATATATATATATATATATATATATATATAGAGAGAGAGAGAGAGAGAGAGAGAGAGAGAAATAACCACACATACACGTGGTTAATATATTTCTTGTACTCGCTAGGAAAATTCTTTATTCTCTATCTGCTGGAAGATGTCTTGAAATACAGATGAAAGCTTGCAGCTCCCAGTTTACATCTACTGTATATACAGGGTGTCCCAGGAAGAAAGGTCATAACTTTGGGAAATTATAAAACAAGTTTATTCTAAGCATAAAATGTTCAATAACAAAAAGTCCAAATCTCAACCATTAAAATTATATTGAAGGTTGTATGTAGTGTCCTCCCCCGCATCACTGCAATGGACTTTTCCATATCACATAATTTCCAAAGTGAGCTAATATGTCTATAATAATTGTGTAACTTACAGAATTATAATATCTTTATAAGAACATGGTATAATAATTGCAGTAAGATGGAAGTGTGGTAGACACTAAAAGACCTTATGGGAAAATACTGAAGATAATACCATTTTCAACATTCAATATCTCAATACTGGTTGAGTTTTGGAATATGTCTTATAGAACATTTTAGGCTTATGATATTGTATTTTATCATTCCCTAAAGTTATGACCTTTCCTCCTAGGACACCCTGCATATATATATATATATATATATATATATATATATATATATATATATATATATATATGTATATACTGTATATAATTAGGTAAATTCCCAAAGCTTTTGTGCTGGTCGAGAAGTAGTGATAATCACAACATTCATACACAATCCTTTGGCAGGTTTAAGGCTGCTACTCTCTTAGCAAGTAGTTCTTAACACTATCTCATCAAACGTGTTAGGGTGTTATTGTGGCACATAATTAGATATATTGAGATTTTTTTGTATAATGCCATTATATATTCATTTCATTTTATTGTTGTCCCTAGACATAAAAACTCGCCTTCCTTGACCACTATTGAACAACTCATTAGCAACTGTAGGCATTATACATTACTGGAGCTTAATGTTGTAGTATATTACAATCCTCACGCAATAACAACGCAAGAAATAGGAAACTTTTCTATCAGCGCCAGTAAAGTATTATGTAAATTAAATATATTATATACCAACAAGGCTTCGGGGCCTGATCATTTCTGTATTAGGATAGTAAAACAAGTAAAAGAAGAAATATGAGAATCCCTGACCATTATCTTTAACTCATCACTACAGCAGGGTTGCGTCCCTAATGATTGGAAAACAGCCAACGTCACACCTATTCTCAAAAAGGGTGATCGAGCCAAAGCTAGTAATTACAGACCTATTAGCTTAATGTCAGTAATAGGAAAAGTTCTTGAACCCATTTTAACCCTTTACCGACGGGGATATTTGTAACTTCTACTACCTGCCTTGCGGGCATATTTACCCTAAACGAGCTTCATTCCATGCTCTTTTTCATGCATAAACAAGAGCCAGAGCGTGATACAATTATGTATCCGTGAAAGGGCGTTAATAGAGCTTTCCAATGACACCTGAATTATCCTTGTACAACAACGGGTTATCCTGTAGCGATCGTGCAACGAGAGGTGAAAAACCCTAAAATAACGTAATTTCCCCATTTTGTTCCTGGTCTCGCAAGGCCATGGGTGTGGAATGTTGTGGTGGGGAGCTCAGTCGCGGCTCTGTGGTCGGGCCGAGCGGTCAGAGCCCGCCTATCGTCCTCCCAACGTGTGGACACTCTCAGAGCCGATAATGTGCTCAAAATCCCGCCCGACTATTGTCGGGCACCGCAGCATAGGCCACTTATCTCTCGCCCGACATATGTTGGGCGCCGCGGCTTGAGTGTTAAGAGATAAAATAGTTGAGTATCTTGAATCTAAATAATTAATAAGAAACAACCAGTACGGGTTTAGGACCAGAAAATTGTGACCAACAAATATCTTTGAAGTAATATCAAATTGTGTACTCTACATGACTCAACTAAGGCGCTTGACATAGTCTACCTAGATTTTAAATAGGCGTTTTAGAAGGTACCTCACAATAAATTATTAGATAAATAATAAATGCTCGGAAAAAAAGGTAATATGTATCAATAGATAAAAAGCTGGCTTGCAAACAGAAAGCAAAGAGTTTATATTAATGGTAGAGAATCAGATTGGGTGCCTGTTAACAGCGGTGTGCCTCACGGATCGGTCCTTGGTCCGGTTTTATTTATCATATATATAAATTATATTGATGTAGGTCTGAATAACTTTGCTGACGATACAAAATTCGGGAACATAGTCTTGAGTGAGGAAGACAGATGGCCTACAGTCCGATATAAGCAAAATAGTGGATTGGTCAGAAAAGTGACAAATGCCTTTTAACACTTACGGTGCGGGCATATTTCCGTCTATTTCTGCCATATTAGGGCTCATTCAGGCACTCCTGATTGATTAGGAAAGTGTCTGCATTAAATGAACGAGTTTCGTAGCTCGCGGGGTTCACCCGCAGCGCTACCATAAACATTCGCTAAATTGAGCAATTCTCGTTAATGTCGCATTATTTTTGCATTTGGCAGCACTATATTTAGCGAGACTCTGACTCAGACCATTCAATATACCAGGCAGCTGCCTGGGAGAAGGACGGGTGGCCTGTCTCATTCTTGCTCCCTCGCATTCTATTTTACAGGCTTTAAGAGGCTTTAAAAGCCTGTAGATTGCTGTAAATTGCCATGGCGTTTGGGAACGTCTCCGGCAGCCAATGGGTTAGTGTTAACAAATGTCAAATTTTGCATGTTGGTTCAAAAAACAAAAAGTATGATTATCAAATGAAAAACCAAACAATAATAGCAGACTTTAATGTTAAAGATCACAGGGTTAGAATATCAGTAAACCTAAAATCCTCAGAGCAATGTGCGGTGCCGGCAAATAAAGCTAACAAACCCTTTAGGTAAATCAACAACAAAATAATCTATAAAAACGAAAACAATAATTTGACGTTATTCAAAAGCATTGTTAGACCCCATCTTGAATATGGCGTTCAGTTCTGGTCCCCGTATCTCAAGAAAGATTTTAACAAACTCGAATCTGCGCCACTTAGAGCAACTGAACTAATTCCCTCTCTGAAAAACAAGCCATATAATGAAAGATTAAGTAAATTAATTTTGTTATCGCTAAAGAAAAGGAGGTTGCGAGTCCAACTTATCGAGTCATATATGACGCGATCGCTTCATATGAACTTAGTGAAATAGCTCAATAATAAGTTTATGACGCGATTTGCGTCATATTGAGCTCAGTAAGTTAGGTAAGTTAGATCATAATCTGTTGGTTGGTGGCAACCCCAAATTCCTCCGACTTCTAACTGGTCCCTCAGTGTGAGAAAGAGTGTTGTGGGGGAATTATCGGGCGCTCGGGCAACCCCTAACTTTCGTAAGTTAATATGTCGGAAAGAGTTAAGATTTGACATAGTAGATATCAGTGCACTATTCACAATTAATAACAATGCTGCAGCCTGAGGTAATGGAATTAAATTAGTTAGAAAAAAGCATTCTTAGATTTGACACAAAATGTCTTCACATACAATGTGGTTAAAGAGTGGAATAGTTTACCAGTTATTCAATTGATACGTTTAAAAAAAGATTCGATGAATATGAATTAATCAGTAGAGATGTGTAATTTCCCTTTCAAACTGATTTCTTCCTGTAATATATAATTATGAACTATCCTTGTGGGCATTTCCTGACCCACAAGGTTACACTTCATCCTATTTTCCGGCTTTTTAGACGGAGGGTGGGGAGAGAGAGCCTTCTACTTTACTGTCCTATTCTTCCACTATAAACTGCCCCTGTCTAGTATTATTAAGGCCGGACCACCTAGTTGGGACCGCAAGGTCTGTGTGGTCTGAGTGTCTGTGTAACTCACTCTCACTCTGTCTCTCTCTCTCTCTCTCTCTCTCTCTCTCTCTCTCTCTCCCTTTCCCCTGATATCGGTCTCACATTACACCCGTGTCTACAAATCCCCTCTCCCCAACCTCCCTCATTTTCCCCGGCACATTCTATAGTGACATGTATTGCCACGACCCCTTTTATGTATTTAATTCTGGAAAACATGATTATATTTTGGCCCATATTCCTAGACAACCACCATCATTGTTTTTAGTTCATACTCTCGTTGTACCGTATTCCTAGCCAGTTATTATGATACGCTAGATATCGTAATTGCAATAAAAGTATTATAATAATATTCCAGTTCTTTGCATTGCAATTAAAAAATTTAACATATCATACTGCATGTCTAGGATTACAGCAGAGCTAATGTAATTATTACCGTCAATGATGGGGCTTGACTGGGAATACGATCCTTTATCTCTACGTATCAGAGGGTTATGTCAAGTTTGTTCTAGACTGTTTTACTCGGTTTATGAATTATATCTAAGCATCATTATAGTGAATGCTAGATATGTTATCCCATTGATTTCCACAATTCCTTCCAAAACTGAACAATGTCCACTAATGCCAGGCAGTATTATAGTGAATGGTGCCTCATTTTCACAGTTAACTCAACCAATAACTATACCAACAAGGTGATCTCGGCCTGGATCAACCTAACTCGTTCAGATACATGGTGTAATTATTTATAACACCTGGCGATTTTATGCAGGTAAGGTAGGCAATCTGGTAATCAAAGAGGTTCACTCGATCGTATTTTTTATCCCTTGGACTACTACAATTATGTTCAAATCTTAATAAAGTTGCCTAATATTAGCTACAATACAAATAAAGAATGTGCCAGGGTATACATAAAGGTATACAGATCTAGCCTAACATAACCTTTCGTTGTTATAATGGCGGGAGGGATGAAGGGTGTGGGCGTAGCCCTCTCTCTATGTATCATCCTTCTCAACATCCAGAGGGGCTATGCTGATATACAGGTGCAGAGGGGACCGGTAGTGTATCAGGTCAACCCTAAACAAGTATTGAGGGACCTCGTCACACAGAAATCACACACGAGTGAAATTTCTGTCACCATTCCTGCCTGGTCTATTTCTGTCACCATTCCTGCCTGGTCTATTTCATATATCGGGAAGACGCCGCGACTGGGCAAATACTCTGGCACAACCTCGCTACAACACCTATTGTGCTACACTCTAATTAGCTGCGGAGATGTAGAGACCAACCCCGGCCCTAGTTCAACGTTGAAGAAACCTCACCACCAAACAAGTAAGGCAGACACCGACATTTCAACAGTCCCTAGCAGTAAAATTCGTTATAACTAACTGGGCCAGCAGGTACCCCAGCCTCCCGTCACGCTCCAATTCAACCCACAACACAACCCAACATGGTCGGCGACCCAGTCTCCCGTCACGCTCCATTCAACCCACAACACAATCCAACACTATCGGTGGCTCAACATGTAACTGGAGCAGCTAGGAAGAAAGACATCAGTCGCAACAACATCAACAATGGAGCAGCATTAGCAGCCAGGAATAAGGACAACATCATCAAACAGCAAATACAGGTGGGGCAGGGAGGGGTCACAGGAGGAGACATAGCCACAGACAGGCCCCACCCTAGCAGCACAGCTGATCACCACACCGCCAGACGTACGACGAACAATAAAAAGAATCTATGTACAGTGTGCGATATTAGATTCAACAAAAGGAGTCCAACATCACAATGTAGTATTTGTAATGAAACAGTACACGATCGATGTACTTATGTTTACAGCAGAAAATAAATGGAATGTGATAAATGCAGGGAATTAGCAATTACCCACTCCACCAACTCTACATTACCCACAGCATTACCATTAATACCACAGATATCGGCGACCCAAGTAGCACAACATGCAACAAGAACAACAATAAAAACAGGTAGCACTCGCAAATACATCAACAGGGAAGCAGCATCAACGGACAATGAAAACAACAACAACAACAACAGCAAACAACCACAGCCCGACCGCGAGTATCCCCTACCCTCTCCCGCACAAACAGCTGATCGACGCGGACCAAACCACACCTCCAGTCGTATGATAAACAGTAAGAAAAAAACATGTATAGTCTGTAATATTGGTTTCAACAATAGGAGTTCACTTTTACAATGCAACAGTTGTAATGACATTTTTCATAACCGATGTACTTACGTTAACAGTAGAAACGAAGTTGAATGTGTTAAATGTAGGAACTCGGCTGTGCAACATCGCGAAACCATTTGTTTTATTTGTGAATCACTCATAACACGACGTCAGAAGATCCAAAACTGTGTAAAGTGTAAACATGTAGCTCACATGAAGTGCATCTCTAAGAAGACCAACAGTGAAGAACGGGAATTCCTTTGCAATAAGTGTGCCTTGCATTCATTACCGAATATTAATGTAAATGATCCAAGTATTAACAACTCAGAATCCAGCCAGGACACATTCAAAATCAAAGATGAATACAGAGTGTTCACCAACAAAGGGCTCCATCTTATCCACATTAACGCCAGATCAATGTACCATAAATTGTCAGAAATAAACTTGTTAGCTAATAAGGCCAAAGCTTCAATAATTGCAATCACAGAAACCTGGCTGGATTCAAGTATAAACGATGGTGAAATAATAATTCAAGGTTTCAACATGGTTAGGAATGATCGCAATAGGCATGGGGGAGGAGTATGTCTGTATGTAAAAAACAACCTCACACACACAACTAGGACCGACCTCCATGTGGAAAATCACGAAGCTCTGTGGATCGACCTACACCTGCCGAGGACAAGACCCATCACAATTGGGGTATGCTATAGGCCACCAGCCGACACACAATTCTTGACCAAATTTGAACGAACTTTGTCATCGCTAGACCCTCGGAATGAATCCATCATACTAGGGGATTTTAACCTGTGTTACAAACAACGAAATGATAGGCTTGTACGAGTATATAGGCATATACTGACAATGCACAATCACAAACAACTCATCACAACCCCCACACGTATCTCTGAGAACACTGCCACAATATTAGACCACATAAACTGTAACAGAGAGGACAAAATATCCCAATCAGGGGTTATACAGACTGGGATAAGTGATCACTTCGTTACATATTGCACACGGAAAACCACAAAAATTACCCTAGAGAATCACAAGGTTATCAAAACAAGGTCACTCAGAAACTACAATAAGGAAACATTTCTGGACATTTTATGGAATACAGACTGGTCTCGAGTGTTTGGAAGTACAAACGTTAATGACGCATGGGTTGGCTTCAGAACCATCATCACAAACATCCTAGACGAAATAGCTCCTCTGAAAGACATACGAATTAAAGCAAGGTCAGACCCATGGATCAACAATGACATACTACACCATCTGGAACACAGAGACAATCTGTTAAAAAGGCTAGCGAAACATAGACAGGATCAAGGTCTGAAACATGAGTTCAACAGGGCCAGGAATAAAGTAAGTAGGAAAATGAAATCAGCGAAAAAATTATTTTCACAATAAGGCAGAGGAATATCAGAATAACCCAAAGAAACTATGGAGGCACCTAAAAACAACAGGCTACAGCAACAAGACAAGGGATTCGTCTAACACTAATATTGCTCTCACCATTAATGATCAGGTTTGCCACGATAAACGACAAATTTCAACCTACTTCAACTCCTTCTTCACTTCCATAGCAAACACACTTGCACAGAACCTACCTCAACCTCTCAATAAATACACGACAACAACGGCCACCTTTCGTAATTTCTACAGAGATAAAGACATACACCCAAACACATTTAGATTGCAAAATGTTACACCAAAATACACTTTTGACGAGCTGTCTAACCTAAATGTACATAAGAGCACAGGACCAGACAAAATTCCTGCCAAATTTCTACGAGAGGGAGCCATTGGTATAGCAGGCCCCCTAACCCACATCATCAACTTGTCAATTAACACCAACACAGTACCTGCTGAACTGAAGGAAGCTATTGTAACCCCTCTATTCAAGAAAGGAAATAAACTAGAAGTTGGCAACTACAGACCAGTTAGCATATTATGTATTGTATCTAAAATCCTTGAAAGAGCGGTATACACCCAAATTGAACACTACCTCAAACAAATTATCTATTCTATAAGTTTCAATCAGGTTTCAGATGCATGTACTCGACAGACTCCTGTCTCATCCACTTAACGGATCACATTCGTAAAGAAATTTCTAAAGGTAACTACACCGGTATGGTTCTTCTTGATCTACAAAAAGCGTTTGACACAGTAGACCATGATATCCTATGTAATAAACTACAAGCAATGGGCATAGGGTATGTGAACTGGTTTAAATCTTATCTTTGTGGTAGAACCCAAAGAGTCAAAATTGATGATAATATATCTGATCCTATGCCAATTAACTGTGGGCTCCCGCAGGGAAGCATCCTTGGTCCCTTACTCTTTCTCTGTTATGTGAACGACATGGAACTGAGCGTCTCATGTAAATTATTACTGTATGCAGACGACAGCGTGCTTCTGGTTTCAGGAAAAGACCCAATAAGTATTGCCGCTTCACTTTCCAAAGAACTAGCATCATGTAGTGAATGGCTAGTGGACAATAGACTATCTCTTCACCTGGGCAAGACGGAAGCCATCTTATGTGGAACAAAACGCAAACTGAAAGACATTGTGGGCTTCTCGGTCAACTGTAATGATATTCCTATAACAACAGTGTCACAAGTTAAATATCTCGGACTGAAACTGGACGTGAGTTTGTCAGGTGAAACAATTTTGGAATCTATCCTGAGTAAGGGTAGAGCACGTATAAAATACCTGTATAGACAGGTGGGATGCTTGCCCGCGGCGACCAAAAAGACCCTCTGCTAAGCGCTTGTTCAATGTCATTTTGACTATTCTGTGTCATCCTGGTACTCTGCATCATCTAAATCAGCACAGCACAAACTTCAGGTCACTCAAAATAAAATGGTTAGGTTCATGCTGAACCTAGGACCCAGATCACATGTTGGCCAGGAACAACTTCAGTCACTAGGTATGCTCAATGTCTCTGACAGGGCCAAACAAATCAGGCTAACTAATGCCTTCAACATTTTCTATGACAGAGCTCCAGAGTATCTAAAGAATGATTTTGTTAAAGCAAATGAGAGGAGTGGACATAATACAAGTAACAGGATGTTTAATTTTAAGGTCCCGAGAATCCAAGGACAGGGTAAGCAAACATTCTTCTTCACTGCCATCAAAGACTGGAACGACCTACCCCAGTCAGTCCGTGAAAAGAGAACACTGTATTCCTTCAGACGTAGCCTGAAGGAATACCTGAACCGGACAGCTGCGAGAAGGGAGCACCAAGCTTATGTCTACTACTAAATACGACATAAGAGATAGACAAACCAAACTGAAATGATTACTGATTACGGATTACTGATATTTACTATAGGATGTAAGGTATCTTAAAATAACCCCCTAGAAATACTTTCTCTAAAGTATCTATTTCTCTATCCTCCCCATTACCCCAGCTAACCTAATCCCACAAGGACCCCAATGGAAATACACCTAACGGCCTTATTGGGCTATCCTTAGTTGGAATTATGCAAGGCTGGTACATGTCATATTTATAACATACTATGTGGTACCAACTCTGTAAATTGCTAACTGAATAAATATTATTATTATTATTATTATTATAAATAAGGACTGAAACCTCCCATGCTCGGGGTTTGTAACTGAGTATGAAGGATTAACTTGAGTCCTGGGCTAAAATGACTTCTAGAAGGGCTAGAGACACGATCTCGGAGTCCAAATAGGGGGGTGACCGGTCAACTCAACCAGTAGACCATTTCAACCAGTAGCTCTCAACCAGTACCAGATGAACCAATACGGTTAGGTTAGGTTAGGTAAAGGTTAGGTTAGGTTAGTACTATATTTTGGCACTGGTTTGGTTGGTCTGGGTTAATTTGGCACTGGTTGAAATGGTCTACTGGTTGAGGTGACATGGAACCAAATAGGGGTTTTTGAGGACGGCGAGCTCACTAGCGACATTTTCAACACCACCTGGGGTCATTTTCAAGATCAAAAGGTCATATTTCAAGGTCAAATTAGTGATTTTTTGCCCGTTTTTTGTGTCTAACTCATAAACGGTAAGAGATGTCTGATTGTAATAAGAGGCAAGTTTGTAGAGCTGTCAAAATTTGATATTTATTATCATATATAGTATTACATAAACATTATATGCATATCACAACACTATGTCTATTACAACTATGTCTATGTCTATCGCTAGTTGGAGAGCTTTTCTTGCCTCCTGAGGCATCCCACAGCCTTTTCTTTGTCACTTACATTGAGGACATGAGCTTTCAATAGAATGTTAGCTAAAGTAGTACATGCAGCATTACTACTAGATACAGGTGCATCTACAAAGGATAACAGCTCAGCAAAATGAAAGCGGCAACGCATTTTAGTCTTGTCATGCAAATTATAGGCATTATGTACAAAAAAGACGGTTGACATAGTCGGCACACTCAGTCCACCTCTATTCAAATTATCTAGGAACTCAGATGACACCTCGTTACCATCATCATCAATGATCTCCTCCATACTAGTGCTATCACCATATTTATGAACAAGGTGTCCGGCCAAATAAACAACTTTATGCTTAAGGGTATAATCAGACCTCAAGAGTTCCTGAGTGTCTTGAGGAGTGATCTCGTCAATGAGTTCACTTCGCTCATCTAGATTTATGGAAGTAGTACAATTCTTGTCGCAATCAAGCACACGAGAACTAGATTCTGGCATAATGTCATGCTTAATGAGTGTCTGCAAATTTGCAATTTTAGCTGCAGCCATAATGTCAACTACGTCAATGTAGAAGTTTCCACCGCTTCTTTGCCTGGCTTGGCCGAAACACTTTTCCGAGGCTTCATCCGCGAATATAGCAGGAAGAACATAGTCAAAGTCTTTCTCTGCCAGAAGTAATTTGGCAGCATCCACATTATTACGTGTGGACACAGTGAAGGCTTCAGCAGTTTGCTGAGTTAGCTTCAGCTTACAACCACCACCTCCTTGCCATGCGCAGGTAGATATAATTTGGCAGGCCTCCTCCAGCCTAGTGAAACTTGTACAGTCTGCTGTCCAAGGCTGTCTGGATTCGTCGCGCAGATTGATAGCTGAGAAACGGTCTTTCACATTCATCATCTTGAACCACTCACTCATTGTCTGGGTGAGAATGATGGTGCATTCGCTGATGCCCAATGAATCCTTGAAGGTCTTTAAGGCAGCGACAGTTTTATCATTGAACACCTGACATACCAATGGTACGCTCTGGCGTTGAAGGGGCTTGGGGAAAATAGCAGTGTGCGTCAGCTTGGTTAAGCGAATAGGAGTAGCTCGGTCGATCTCATAAAGCTTCCGAATATCACTCCAGTAATCTTTGTACTCATTGCCATCTACGACAAATGAGAGTGTCTGGCCATCAACAGTAATCCAGTTGTTGCGAACATTTTTGAAAATGTGCACGTAGTCGTACACTAAGAACATAGATTGCTCTTGAATCGATAGCACTTGACAACTTCCAGGTCCTCCAAGTTTTAAATAAACACTGCGGTTGGTATTGCAATTGTCACATATCAAAGAAATCACAGTACCGCCAGCACCAACTACAGCTGAGGCAGCTTCGATAAGGAGTTCCTTCAGCTGATCTGCAGTTAGTTTTTTGCAGGGCAAAACGCGTAGAATAACGCGTGGACCACCAAAATGCCAGGCAACTTCAACACCCATAGCATGTGAAGCAAGAATTTCATGGTCACCACTCGCTGCAGCATTTTGAGCGTATCCTAGAAGATGCCCTCCAGAAAATGGCAATGTCTCGACCAGCTTTACCTCGTCAAACATTAAATTGACCAAACGCTGCTGCGGCTTAAGCTTGTCGAACAACGTTTTGAGGTTGGAGTCCTGCAGACTACTAGAAAGCATCTGTTTTACCTTTTTTGTTGATTGTAGAATGATTAACCCTTCCTCCCCGGGCTGTCTTACCCAATGACGCTCGCCCCTACCCGGGCGAAATGGCTGAAAACCGTCTAGGCCTAGGCTACCGTATTTATGTTTATTTTCACTGCTAGAACTTTCCCACTCATCTATAATCGTAGTGCGGTTTTCAATCTGTATTTTGGCATTGAGTAGAGCTCTGTAAGTCAACTGGTTCAGTTGTGATGACGATTTCAGTGAGCCAATATTGCAGAGATGTTGCCAATATGGGGGCTTTTCAGACACTAATTTCGTCATGACGTCAGAACAATAACATTGAGGAGTCTTCTCCTTCTTGTTTTCGGAGGTGCGGTGACGAACGCTTGGGTTTGTTGAGATACGTTGTACGCACGGCGTTCAGACCAAGCTTAATTAGGCTATTAAGCACATGCCTTAGATAAGGCATACCGGGTACTGGCCCTTCTTTCGTGCTGTCCTTACCTAAGGCAGACCGGGTAGGAAGGGTAAAGCCGGATCGACGAATCATTTTGTATGCACTGGGTGATATGTTGTGAAGCTGCATTGCAAAAATCATAGTATCGGTATCAAATCGGCGACCATCAGGAGGTTTGAACATAAGACGCAGCTGCGACAGAAGGAAGGTGAAATGAGCAAGCTCGTGTGCCGCAGTCATGCAGAGCTGGCTTATTACGTGCTGAAGAATGTCCTGGCTTGTGTACTCATGGGTGTTTACCTGGTCAGTTATGGATCTAATCTGGGACCATTTTGAGAGCAAGCTGTTCTTCTGCAAAGGAAAAAGTCATTTGGGCACCTCAATGCCATCTTTCTCAACTCTATCAAGAATAGGAATCCAAAAGGTGAGCTGACTTGTTTGAAATGAAAGAACTCCTTGACAGTTTGTCCAGTAGCGTCAGTTCTTGATAGGTACAGGTTTTTCTGGTCATTTATGACGTTAAAGCCAGGAAAATACGAGCTGATTTTGGCGCAGAAGTGGTCGAAATCTTGGATCTTGTCTGCAGCCTCATCAGCTGCCTGCACCTTCTTAGCTCTTGATTCTGATGTAGAAGATGATGTTGGGCGTGGGGCTGAAGTGACCTGCTTCAAAGCTGATTTCGGTACTCCAGGATATATTGATGGGGGTTATTTGGGCCGCTTTCCACCCTTAACTGACACCCATTCACAATTGAAATGTGTCTCACAAATATATATCTCCTTCAAGCGCCTCAAGCTTTCTTTCTCATTTGGCATTGTCAATATCTATTTCTCCCTCTCCTCAGGATCTTTTGGGAAGGGTATGACCTTTACATAAGGCGTCCCATCATAGTTTCCATTACAGCCAAAGCAGCTGTAACGATGTGGCATATTGTCACAAAAGCAGGAACCAAAACAAATATTCTGTGAGATCACCCGCCGGACAGTTTCTGAAAGAGAAACAAACTAAACATACATTAGTTAACGACGATAGAATTCAACAAGTAGGTGCAGTAGGTGCACAGGTTTCATACAAGAACATCATATCCGATAAAAAATGTAGATTCAATGTCGATTCTAATGTTTTTTGAATTATTAATATTGGAGCCTCTCAGACTCAAGTTAAAAACCCCGAGGTCGTGACGTTCCAGTCCTTCTTTAAAAGAGGCTATGGTTTTAAGAATAATATAACATTTGAAAATATTGATTAATAAAATTTCAGTAATAGTAATAGTATTAGTATTAGTACTGTAGCAGTAGTTTTTTCTGCAATTCGAGTTTGGAAGATCAAAAAACAGTACAGAATTTACAATAGTATATCTTTATATAGCGATGCTTTTTCCCTTTGCAAGTTCCGCAAGAACTTGCTACCTAATGATGACATAAACAGTAATACTGGAGTCCAAGTTACTGGACCAAAGTCATATACAGAACGCGGATGGAGTATACTGATAGCAGAAGTCCGGAAGAGGAGTATTATTGTAGTTTTGGCTATTATATCTTTAATTTGAGTAGGTGCTGATTATGGTACACATGATGAGTGTAGGATTAGCTATGGCCATGGCAATCTTGTGTTTCTGTTTATTTTCATTGTTCTTAGTTGGGGCTTATAATGGTGCATTTTACTTTATTTGAATCAAGAGGATTGTAATATAGTGTAAAGATAAATTATTCTAGATTTCATTATGACATAGGTCGTAGCTATGGTAGCTGTCCGTAACACTATATATATATATGTATATAATTTATATATATATATATATATATATATATATATATATATATATATATATATACATATATATATATATATATACCGTATATACAGTATGTATATATATATATATATATATATATATATATATATATATATATCAATTGTGAACTACGCCGTGGCGGTGCACAGCTGCACTAACCCTCTGACTCCATTCCTGGAGGTCTTTTCATGTGAGTTCCCAATCCGCAACTCAGTTAATCCTATATAGTTTCCGGAATGAATGGATGACTTTCCTCAGCCATGAGTCAAGTAATCTTCCCTGACGTCTCCTTCACTCAGGGTTGTCCCCGACCATTACTAATGTATAAGTAGGGTTGACTTCAGGGGGTGGGGGGAGAGCTGTCGCTCACTAATATGTCTTGAATCAGTTACACAGAGTAGACGTTGGTTTGATATGTGGCCATACCAACGATACCCTGTGTTTCTGCATATATACTTTGTACCAAAGGGAGTTTATGCGTCTCCATAAATTATTGATGAGTGTCTATATTTCTCAACCGGATGGCAAGACAGGGAGCACCAGTGTCTTGAAGATCCACAAGTTAGTTCTTCTATACAGTTATTGACATCACTATATTCTCTTGTTGTGTGAATCCATGACTCCATATGATAATCCGAGACAACATAAACTATAGAACCTGACCCACCACTGTTATAGACCAAGGTGAGTGAATTTATCAGACTTGGAGAAAGCCTATGACAGAGATGATATAGAAGGTCTGTGGAAAGTATTGAACATATAATTATGGAGTAGCTGGTAAATTGCTGAAAGCGGTGACGAGCATGTATTAGGGTGCAAAGCCAGCAGTGCATGTGCAGAGAGAGTTCTTTGATCTGCATGTTGAGGTAAAGCAAGGGTGTGTGATGTCCCCATGGTTGTTCAATATCTATATGGATAGAGTCATTAAATAAGTAAAAAGAAGAGGAGTAGGAGTTGCTGTACCCCAGACTAGAGAAGGAAATGAATGGAAGTGGAAGTTAATGATAATACAGTTCTGATGAGTTATAATGGGTGTGAGTTGCAGGGTTTGGTAAAATGTTTCAAACAGTGTCTGAGAAAGGGACACTGAAGATAAATGTGGGACAGAGTAAGGTTATTATCTTTGAAAAGGATGCAGTTACAGAATGTGAGGTGAGGTTGAATGGTCAGATTATGGAGAATGTCAGCTCATTTAAGTATTTGGGCAGTGGAGATATGCGCTCTACGGAGTGCCTCTCTAGTCTACTAAAATGCCTTTGTTTACCAAAACCACCCTACTTTTTAAACATTATGCTAGTAAAACGTTCTACATTATAAATTATATAAGCAAAACAATATTGTTGTACCGGTATTTAGTTAAATAGGTAGGTAGGCAGGCATGGAGGGAGCCAGATAAATAGATAGATGGATAGATACATGGGTAGTTAGGGAGGTAGGTTGGTAAGTAGGTATGTAAACTGAAACTGATTTTTTTTTATTTTACCAATCAAACATACAATATATGTTAATTTTACAATAAAATAATATCATGGCTGCGCCTTCTGAGAACAAACTCTCTTAAAGGCATGGAGGGAGTCAGATATATAGATAGATGGATAGATACATGGGTAGTTAGGGAGGTAGGTTGGTAAGTAGGTAGGTAGGCAGAGAGGGAGGGAGGGAACAGTATACCTACCATCTTCAGGGGGAGGTAGTCGCTCTTTCTGGACCCCCTTCTCCCTCGTGTTTAGCATATTTGTTTTGTGATTATAAGACGTTCGTTCCGTTAGTTTGACGAGTATTGAGACCTTTTGCCTCATTTCTTTGTCAATATTAAGACCTTTCGTGCTATTTAGGTGTCAATATTTTCATGGCGAGCAATAGCGAGCCTGTAGTTTTAAAAGGAACCGGCCTTCGGCCAGGACATTTTTCGACCGAAAAATGTACAAATATATCTTGAAAATGAGTGTAGGGTGTGTTTTTTAAGCTTGATGAAGGTCTAGCGAAGACAATCAAAAATGAATAAATAAATAAATATATAGGCCAAAAAGCAAGCAGTACCCCCTCAAAATAACCGGTTTGTGGTTTGTGTATCAGTTGTTCGGTGTTCCCACTGGCTGCACTATTACTGGCCATTGATCAGGACAAAGTCGATCTGTGTACTGTCTTGCTTAACCCGGCAACTGCTGGAAGACTCTTAAGAGTTTCCCCGGGCAACTGCGGGAAGACTCTTAAGAGGCTGGGGAAAAAAAAAAATCCATTTAAAACACCCAAAAACAATTTTTTTTTTTTTTTTTTTTTTGGGGGGGGGGGCCCCTGGGCCATGCCAAATATCACTCCTCCACCTCCCCTCCTTCCCCACTTTCCTCCCATCCTTTAGTTATCACCTATTTTTCCTGTTATTCCCTTATTCTGTGGTCTATTTTCATGCTAACATTAGCGAGTTGGTAGCAGGGCGTTGTCATCACTGTTACCAAGCGTGGGAAAGAGCGAGAGAGAGACTATTGCGTAACAGTGTCTCTCCAGACAATGGGGAGACAAGAGGGGAGGGAGGTTGCCTCAGCCAAACATTATGAAACTCCCGGCCTGTATCGCCGATTTTGACCATCCAAACACTGTTTCCACTTGTTTTATTGTTGTAACAGGTTAATACCTTTATAATCAACCTATAATAGGTGCATATGGATAAGTATTAATGCTATTTATAGTAAAATAATGATGTTAGTGATGGGAACAGCTCAAATACGAGCACACAGGAGTGTAGTGTCTCATACCCCCCATGCGCAAGTCTTAGGTTAAGGTAGATACACCAAACAAACAGTCACTATCGACTGTTTGTTTGGTCTATTAATTAATTTATTTTGAAGTTTCCTCGCTAGACATCCATCAAGCTTAGAAAAACACCCCCTAGACCCCCCTTCAAGATAAATGTGTAAATTTTTTGGTAGAAACATTTCCCGGCCGAGGGCCGGTTTCTCTAAATATTACAGGCTCGTTATCGCTCGGCAGGAAAAAATCGACACGTAAATGGAACGAAAGGTCTTAAATTTGACAATGGAATGGGGCAAAAGATGTTAAAATCGCCAAACTAACGGGCAGAACGTCTTAAGATTTCAAAACTAACGGGCCTAACACGAGGGAGTAAGGGGCCCAGAAACCCCCCCCCCCCCTGACTTATAGCCCCTTAAGGCCTGCGAGACACCAAGAAGTTTAAGGAGCCCTTCTTGGACTGAGTATTATCAATATTGATTACCAGATGTCACATTGGCGTACTTTGCATGGTGGTAAATTCAAAACATATAATTATGTATGTTTCCCGCTAGTCCTTATTGATTTAAATAAGACATACTTATATCTTTCCCGCCTGATAAAGGTTAAAGTCACCCATTAGCATGAGGATCAAATATTAATAAAGAACAATACGAAAGGGATTTTCCTTTTTTTGGTGTGATAATTATTCAATCATATAATCATATTTGTCATCAATATTAGCGGCATATGGACTACCACAAAAACAGGAATTTATTGTGAGCACCTACCATGAAACAAAACTGCATATAATTTCAGGAAACTGTACTATAGTATGCATGTTCTAGATGGAGGTGTCTGTATTGACAGCTGCATAGAGTATTTCACCAGTCAAGAACTAACATATGTTTAGTAATATATGGCCTTCTTTAACCCGGGAACTGCGGGGAGACTCTTAAGAGTTCCCCCGGCGGACTGCGGGGAGACTCTTATGAGTGAGTGAAAACAAAAATCAACTTTTGACATCGAAAAAAAAAAAAAAAAAATGTATTTCTTTTATTTTTTTATTTTTTTTTGGCCCCTGGGCCATGCAAAATCTCAGTCCTCTACCTACCCTCCTTCCCCACTTTCCTCCTCTCCTTCAGTTATCACCTATTTTCCCTGTTATTCCCTTATTCTGAGGTATATTTTCGTGCTAACATTAGCGAGTTGCAAGCAGGGTGTTGTCATCACTGATGGCAAGCGAGTGCAAGAGAGAGAGAGAGTATCGATCGACTGTGTCTCAGTGGCCTTGGGGGAAATTGGCGGGAAAGCAGATTGCCTCACCCATACATTATACAACTCGCGGGCTATATCTCCGATTTTGACCATCCAAACGCTGTTTTCACTCGTTTTATTGTTGTTTCAGGTTAATACCTTTATAATCAACCCATAATAGGCGCATATGGATAAGTATTAATGCTATTAATGGCACAATGAATATTTTAGTGACGGAGACACCTCAAATACGTCAGCACAGGGGGACGTTTCCAATTACCCCCATGCGCACTTCAGAGGTTAAGATAAAGGAAATGGAAAACGTTACCACGTGAATAGGTCATAACATTATCAGAAAAGTGTGTTGAGGGTGGGTAACACAAAGGAAAATGGGGGTAGAGCCATATATAGCTAAAACTATGAATAATTATAATATACAAAGACATATAATGCAAAACCTCTTTGCTAAGTTGCCATTAAGCTACGGAGACACATACTCACATATATATACGTGATCATACTAACATCAAGTATTAGAAGAGATAAAGAAACCTACTATAACGATAAACTGAGGGAGCAAGCAGGTAATACACCAGCAACATTACAAGTAATTCACACTATACTAAATCAAAATACCGAAGAAAATG
The DNA here is from genome assembly GCA_032716605.1 of Paralithodes platypus. Classification (NCBI taxonomy): domain Eukaryota; kingdom Metazoa; phylum Arthropoda; class Malacostraca; order Decapoda; family Lithodidae; genus Paralithodes; species Paralithodes platypus. The sequence goes on from CM064542.1 coordinate 8,400,587, forward strand.
CTGCTACCTCACTACCTAGGAGGAATCGTGTACCTTCGATCATATACCAGCTGAAAGATTGAATACCTATTTTTTCAATATTATGGCAACACACTTTTATTTAAATTTTAATTGAGCTACCATACCTGAAATTTAACTATTCTTTAACTCATGGACTGCGCAATAATGGACCAAATAAAAGGTAAAGTTGAGGGAGGGAGGAGGAATGGGGTATAAAGGGGTGAATGAGTGGAGGATGTAGTATAGGGAGACTTGAGACATTTCCCTGCTTTGGCATGGTTTTTAAAGGGTTCTTTTTATACATGTTTAAATACCGTGCCTTCCTTGAGGCCTATCGCACTTTACGGGTTTAGGAACTTAACCCTTTGTCCTAAGGTCTTGATGGAATATCACCCAAAATTACCCCCCAAATGTCTATTTATCTATTGCCAGATGACATAATCATCAAAGGGGTGTTCACGAATGAATCGCACCCCTGCATCACTGTCCCATCAGCCAAATCCCTCCTCCCATCCAACATCGCTTTCACTCACATACCTCTCAACTCCAACCTTCCACCTCACTCTAAGTCTCCCTCTTTGTCCTTTCACTTCACAGTCATACACTCTCTTAGTCATGCTCTCACTTCCCATACGGTCCACATGGCTGCACCATCTCAAGGTGTTCCTTTTCACACTTGTCAGCACATCCACACCACACCGCTCTTGTACATCCTCATTCGTCTGTATAACCCTCCATGAAACTGCACTTGCACTTCTCAGTTAACTCATTACGACCTCCTTCACTCGAGATTTGTGCCTCTCCAACGACGCCCATGCTTCACTCCCATACGTCAATGTTGAGACTATCACACTATCATGCAATGACTTCTTTGCTTCCATGCTGACCACCCTATTGCCTGTCATTGCTTTCAGCATTCTAATAAGCTTCTTCCCCTGTTGCACCCTCTCCCACACTTCATCCTCCTTACTCCCATCTTTAGTCATCATACTGCCCAAATACTTAAATGAGCAGACATTCTCCATAACCTGACCATTCAACCCCACCTCACACTCTGTGACTGCACTCCTTTCAAAGGCCATAACCTTACTCTTCCCTGCATTAACCTGCAGGTTCCATTTCTAGCGACAAAGTTTGAAACATATCTACTAGTTTCTGTAACTCCCACTCATTATCACTCATCAGAACTGTATCATCAGGTAACAGCCGTACAGGCAATTTCCACTAAATTCTTTCCTACATCACGGGTACACCAATATCCACTGCTCTTCCTTGTAATTCTTGTTCCCTTCAATTCCTTGAGCTTTAAATTGTATGAGTAAAGGCCGCATCATACAGAAGTCGAACGTTGGCCGAATGCCGCTCGAAGTCGATGACTTGCATATTTGAACCGAATTACCCGAAAGTTACTCAAAGTCGAATGTAACCCGACAATGACCCGAATGAATTTCGAATATAACCCGAAGGACCTGAATGAAACTCGATGATGAGTCGATGAATCCCCGTACGTAACTCGAAGGAAACCCGATGTGGAACGAAGAAGACTCGATCATGAGTCGAATATAATTCGAATATGGGCCAAAGATGTGGAAATAACCGGAATTATTACCGAAGCTCAGCCGAAGCTCAGTCGATCAACAGCCGAAATAGAAGAAGTTAAGTCGAATGTCAGTCGAATGTCAGTCGAAGATCAGTCGATGCAAACCAGCTGCCAGACGTACCTGACGCTTATATACGTAGGGGTGGGTTCACAGCCACACCATTCGTAACTCGGTGCTCAACATGGCAACATGGCACACAGTCTCGACTTCCCGGACGACTCACTTCCACAACCGATATATCAAGATGAATTGAAGAAGGCAATCGAGTTCCAGGAGATTGTCAATGCCAACCTCAAGTATCAGCTTATGTGCGGCACCCTCATCGAGCAAGAACGTGAACCCCAAAAACGACCCAGGAAACCACGGAGTTGCAGCGTCAAGCCTTGGGTCGCACAGAGAGTAACCCATGGACACTACCACCAGTTGCTGAAGAAGCTTATGGAAATGGATAGGGTCACCTACAAGTACTATCTCCGTATGGAAGAGGAGATATTCAATGAGATTGTACCCGTGTCACACCCCGGATCCAGAAGGAGACAACCAACTGGAAGAAGCCCCTGGAGCCCGGATTGCGAGTTGCCATGACTCTACGTTTCTTGGCCACTGGTGAGGCATATTAGAGCATGGCATTGAACTTCCGTGTTGGTGCCAACACGATATCTCTGGCAGTACGGGAGATGTGTGAGGCCATAATACAAGAGTACATGAAGGAGGTCATTGTCTGCCCATCAACACCTGAAGGCTGGAAGGAGGTCGCCAAGGGCTTCAACGACAGGTGGAACTTCAGGCACACCATTGGGGCAATTGATGGAAAGCACATTGCCATACAGCCTCCAGGAAACTGCGGATCCCTGTACTATAACTACAAACACTACCACTCCATTGTGCTCCTGGCAGTTGTTGATCACCTGGGAAAGTTTATGTACGTTGACGTGGGAGCGAACGGGTCATCATCTGATGGTGGCATTTTCCAGGTGACCGACATCCGGAAGGCGCTGGAGGATGGCGCAGCAGGCTTGCCAGCACCAGAGCCATTCCCCGAGGAGGACCATCCAGTGCCCTACTTCCTTGTTGGGGATGACACATTCCCCATGAGGGAGTGGCTGCAGAAGCCCCACCCACACCAAGGACTCAACGATGATAAGAGAAACTTCAACTACCGACTGTCCCGGGCCAGGAGGCAGGTAGAGAATGCTTTCAGTATGCTGGCAAACCGCTTCAGGTGCCTCCTGACTACCATGAACATACACCCCAGCACCGTGGAGAAGGTAGTCCTGGCTTCCTGTATACTTCACATTATGCTCATCGACCTACGACCAGCACAACAACCCCCACCGCGTCACGATAACCAACAATGTGGCTGGATGAAGGACCCCTTGGATGGACTGGAGCCAACGCAGAGCCAGAGGGGACCAGCTGCTGCCAAACTTGTGAGGGAATACATGACAGAGTACTACCACCTGCCCCAACAGCGCTTTGCCTGGCAGGAACCGGACAACTAAAGAGGTAAGTTTCCAGTAAATTCTTGTCCAAAGTATTCCATCGCCCACATCGTATAACCAAATCAGTAATAGTAATCCTTTGTTAAATAAAATAGATATTCATGACTTCACACCCAATTTGACCCCCATTTTATAATTGTTGAAACAAATTTAAGTTCTCTGTTGATTATAATTGCAATGACATATACCACACACAATTTGAGCCCCATTTTATAAGTGTGTTTAAATTTGTGTTAGTTCTCTGTTTAATATAATTGCAATGACATATACCACACACAATTTGAGCCCCATTTTATAAGTGTGTTTAAATTGTTGTTAGTTCTCTGTTCAATATAATTGCAATGACATATACCACATATAGGCCGTGGTAGTCAAGTGGTGAGCACGCTCGCGTGTGAATCTGAAAGACCCGGGATCGAATCCCTGCCACGGCGGACATTTAGTGGGTGCGGTAGTACGTCCTAGCATGTTTCACATGCTTGCACCCAGTCAGGGGACATCCTGACGACGTATACAGACAAAACACACATAACAAAGCCACTCCAACACCTTCTTCTCTCTCCAACACCCCTTCTCCCCTCTCAACACTCTTCTCTGAGCTATTGCCGATAAAAATGGCATGTTCAGTCCTGTAAAGAATCGTAAGATTCAGAGTCGTAAAGATTCCAGGACGAGCTCATCAGCGGCGGATCCCCAGATCGACCGTGGTGATTGTCACCTAAACATCTACAAAACAAACACAATTTGAGCCCAATTTTATAAGTGTGTTTAAATTTGTGTTAGTTCTCTGTTCAATATAATTGCAATGACATATAACACACACAATTTGAGCCCCATTTTATAAGTGTGTTGACACAAAATTTCAGTTCTCTGTTCAATACATTTGCAACAACATATACTATCGTATAAATACGATAGAATATGACTCTTTTGTGATCTCGTATGTCTCTGTGACGTCACGATTGCTCCTACAGCACGACGTAGGACGAGTAGATCGTATATTATAAGATTGTAAATAAGTTAAGTTATAAAAGGCCTAATATGCTATTAAGCAATATTGCCATGGTCTTATGTAGTATATATGAATACATCGTATATATTAATATAATTTATCGTATAGAGCAACCTAGATGCGGTACGATAATTTGGGCTCCTGGCGGTTTGCCAAGGCAGCAAGGTGTGCTTTCGAGGAACGCCAGAGCCTTCACGAACACCAACCAGTTAACATCTAAATTTCCGCCCTCAGTTGATCGTGCTTTTGTGCCTCTAATCACAATACAATTTTTTTTTTTTTAAGAGACAATGAATGGAGGAAGGAAAAACACAGATAAAACAAAAAGGTCCATGTGCCTAAAGGCATCCTCCATTCATAAAATGTTTGTAACAACTGGATTTAAACATTTGTAGATTGTAAGTTTGTGGAAAGCAATTCGAGGGAAGTGAATTCCAAAGAGTAGTAGCTCTGGGGATAAATGAATTCTGATTAGCAGAAGTTCTGCATTGTGGAGGAGAAAGTGTAAATTCATGGGGGGCTCTCAGCTGCCCTAGTTCTACGGGGAAAGATGTGGAGAGGCGGCACAATTGAAGCAAGTTCCTCGGAACAATTGCTGTGAAAATATCTGTAGAATAATGCAAGGGATGCAACGTTTCTTCGTATGGATAATGTAGGAAGGTCCTGTGTTATTGCAGGGTTATTGATTAATCTAATAGCTTTATTTTGAATTTTGTCCAACTGCCTCAATGCAACCACTCCACTTCCACCCCACAGAGGTGAACAGTAATCCATCTGAGAACGCACATGACTTTTATATATCACGACCAACTGCTCGTCAGTGAAGAATTCTCGAACTCTGTACAGGAGTCCCAGTTTTTTAGAGGCATTCTTAGCAATGCTTATAACATAATGTGTCCAGCTCAAGTTAGTAGTTAATGTTACACCGAGAATGTCAATACTAGGGGAAGTGGGAATATTTACATCATTAAAAAATATATGGGAGTCAGTGAGATTCTGTCGGTTAGAAAATTTAATGTACTTGGTTTTCTGTGCATTAAAGGAAACTAGATTCTTTTGTCCCCATCCATTAATTCTAGAAAGGTCCTGGTTCAGAGAAATTGCAGTGTTTACTTTTTGAATTTATAAGATCGGGTTGGGTGAAAGAATTGGTAAATGTGAAGGAACTGTGGAGTGTTGAGTCATCTGCGTAGGAATGTATTGGATTATGAGTGGTAGATATGAGATCATTGATATGAATGAGGAACAGAATTGGGGCCAAAACTGATCCCTGGGGAACACCAGCATTTATTGAGTGAAATTGAGAATAAAGGCCATCTACCATTACACATATTTTTCTGTTATGAAGATAAGAAGAAATTAGTGGAACTAATGATGCAAGGCCGTAGTGTGACATCTTCGACAATAAGGATTGATGCCAGACTCTATCAAATGCCTTTGATATATCCAGTGCTATTGTATGTGTTTCACCATGTTGGTCTGTAGCTTGGTTGATTTGATGCGTAAGAAGGCAAAGCATGTCTGCAGTTGATCGACATCGTCTAAAACCATATTGCCTATAACTGATTAATTTATTATTCTCAAGATGCTTAATTATGTGATTATTTAATATAATTTCAAAGACTTTACCAAGAGTGGAAGTTATAGCTATTGGTCTGTAGTTTGATGGATCTGAAGAGGCACCTTTTTTAGGAACTGGATGGATGTTTGCTTCTTTCCAGGGTACTGGGAAGCATGAGGTATGAGTACACAGACGGAAATGTTTTGCCAATATAGGAGCGAGCACCAAGGAGCAATTCTTAAGTACTATTGGAGGAATTTCATCTGGACCAGGAGCCTTATCTACTGAGAGATTCTGCAAAATAGTTTTGACATGTCTGGTGTGGATCTTAAGTGAGGGAATTTCAGGCGAATTAAAATTAAGTACAGGGACATCTTGATTTATTTCATGTAAGGTTGAGTTGGTGGAGAAAATATCCGCAAGAAGGTTAGCTTTACCTCGTGGGTCACTTACAAGATTGCCAGTCGGAGATTTTAATGGTGGAATGGATGAAGCAGTAGTGAAGTTGGATTTAAATGAGTTAAGAGTAGACAAAAATATTTTGTTATCATTTGGATTATTTAGAAGTTTATTTGCCTGCTTGTGGAGAAAGTTTGATTTAGTTAGGTTTAATACAGTTTTGGCATGATTTCTGATGTTTCTAAAGTAATTAAAGGCTTCATGTGTTTTTGATCTTGTGTATGCATTGTAGGCTATTGCTTTTTGTTCAGTTACTCTAGCACAATTATGGTCAAACCATTTAGGTGAATTAGATCTTTTACTGTGCTTTTGATGAGGAATAAAAGTTTCCATTCCAATTTTTACAAAATCTTGTATGTGGCTCAAGGTGGAGTGTGCATCATTAGAAAAGAAAGAGGTCCAGGGAATATCAATAAAGAAACCTTGAAGACCCTCCCAGTCTGCCCTATCGTAATGCCATTTAGTCACCAAAACAGGTTCAGAGTGGGAAGGTGTGGTAGGTGATAGACAGGTGGCCTGTATCAGACAGTGATCAGAAGATCCAAGCGGGGACCTCACTGTAACATCATAATTTTCTGAATTGGTTGTTAAAAATAAGTCCACATTCAAGACCAGCATCATCAGTCCTGGCTGAATGAGTGAGCCATTCAACATTATGGACATTAAAATCACCCAACACAGTGATTTCTGAAGAAGCATTTAAGTTGAGGACACTGAGTTGTGAGGACAGAGAATCAAAAATACTTTGCTCTGGAGGAGTATTTGGGGAACGGTAGATGCAACATATGTATTAAAATTTACCAGCAGAAATTAATTTGTATATAGAATAATCAAAATAGGGACAATTGAAACTAGTAACCTCCTCCAGGGCAATTTCAGATTTTGCGAAGCAACATACACCTCCTTTAGGTCTGAAATTTTGGAGCAGTTGATAACCTGGAAAATTAAATCTAGACGTGTCAGATGTGGATGTTACTTGAGTCTCTGTCAAAAAACATACAGCAATACACTCAGCTACACCATCACGACGCTCTCATCGACATCATGACTGACTGATAGATAAGCATAATAATCATGTCCATTCCCATGTAATCATTTATTCTTTCTTTAACTTGACTCGAGTCTTGGGACCGAAGTCTCGTTCCCCATTGTCCACCGCCATATTGGGTAAAACGTTCTCCCTTGCCTCATTGCCACGTGGAACTATTGGGGAGTTAATTCTTGGCTAATATTAACCTTTATAACCTTACCCTATATATTCATTAATTATGTGGGACCTTTGGATATGAATTAGCTTGTTTCAGATTGAATTCAATTTAGATATAGAGTAGTTTTCATTTAGATTGATTTAATTTTGATTCATTATAGCTTAGTAATATTTAACTTCCATTGATAGTTTACCACATATACCAATGTCATGCATTATTAGTTTTTGAAGTGAAGTCTTTTTACATTTGTCATAACCAGTTATAAAAAAAAAAAATGCATATGAATGTTATCTTAATTTAAATATTTATAAATTTTGCATTACCCCGTTGATCCTATAAGTCACTTGATATTATTTTTATTAGTTTATTTTATCGATAATTGTTCCCCTTTTAATCTGTACTACTGATGGGACGTTAAAAATTAAGAACATGTTATGACACTATACATTGGGGCATCTTTTATCATACATTGCAACAACAATCAGATATGTTTAGGAGAAAGTACAACACAATTATACATAGAGAACCAACTTTATTATATTTGTAATTTATACTAAATAGTAGGTAAAAAAGTGTCGACCATCCGGTCGACAAAGCTAGGGGAAACATCTAGGAGGTTGGTGGCCCTTCCATGATCCACGGGTATGGCATCAGGACGTCCCAGCGAGGGTGGATAGCTCCTCCAAGTTCGCAGTGTGCTGGGGGCTGCTGGCTGTTGTTTTCCACCATGGTAGAATGATGGTCCCGCAACATTAAGTGTTTCATACTGGCTGGTGTATGTGTTTGGCGTCTGTACCTGGCGAGGAGGTTGAGGGTTGGGTGCCTCCTGAAGCGGGCCAAACCGTGGAAAGGGGTCCAAACACCCAGCTGTGGGCCCGCAAAGTATTGCCGTACCACATCACCTCGATCTCGTAGTGCTCCACGAGGTCTCTTGGAAGGTCCGACAGGTTGTTCTGTACGATGTGGTGGATGAGCTTGAGGGAAGCGGTGGCTGGGGTGTCCCAGTTTCTTCTTCGGTCCCACTTCTTATTGATGATAATAGTGAGACGTATGTCTGTCTTTCCGAAAACTCATCCTAGACCGTTCGACGGATTTTCACACAAACTTCTAACGAACATTCGGTGCGTGAATGCGACGGTCAGTCAAAACAGATTTTATGAATGTATTCAATAGTTAGATTTTAAGTCCAAAATATTGTTTTTACCCCCCCCCCCCCAAACCCAGCAATGATGGCGTTCTGGGGGCGAAAACATCTCGCTACGTATTTGCTAGATTAAGTTAGTTTAGATGGCATTATAAGTGATGGTAGTAATAGTGGGATTGATGGTGATAGTAGTGATGATGGTGATAATAGTAGTGATGATGGTTGTAGTTGTATTGATGATGATGACAGTAGTGGTGATGGTAGATATGATGGTGACAGTACTAGTAGTAGTGATGATGGTCATAATAGTAGTGATGATGGTGACAAGTAATGTTGATAGTTGTAGTGATAATAATGACAGTAGTGATGATGGTAGTGACGATGGTGTGAGTATTATTGATGATGGTGAGTAGTAGTGATGATGGTGAAAGTTGTAGTAATGATTACAATACTTGTGATGATGAAGATCATAGTAATGGTGATGATGGCATTAGTAGTGATGATGGTGATACTAGTAATGGTGATTGTAAGATGGTGGTGATGATAGTAGTAATTATGTTTGATAGTTGTAGTATCAATGATAATATTAGTGATTAAGATGGTAGTGACAATGGTGACAGAAGTAGTGATGATGGTCAGAGTAGTAGTGATGTATGTAATTGTAATAGTGATTATGATCATAGTAAAGGTGATGATAGTAGTCGTGATGATTGTGGCAGTTGTAGTGATGATTGTGATTGATGATGGTAATACTAGTGATGATGGTAACCCCCCCCCCCCCCCCTTCAACCAGACCCCCCACCCTGTACCTATTCCCAAGCAATGATGATGGCGTTCCGTGTGTGTGTGCCCCGTTAGGGACAGCAGTGATGATGATGGTGGTGATGATGATGATTACAGTACTAGATATGATGGTGACAGTACTAGTAGTAGTGATGATGGTCATAATAGTAGTGATGATGGTGACAAGCAATGATGATAGTTGTAGTGATAATGATGACAGTAGTGATGATGGTGCCAGTATTAGTGATGATGGTGAGTAGTAGTGATTATGGTGAAAGTTGTAGTGATGATGACAGTAGTAGTGATGATGAGAGTAGTGATGATGGTAAGAGTAGTAGTGATGGCTGTAATAGTAGTACTGCTGATGATAGTAATGGTGATAGTGACTAGTAGTGATGGTGTCCCATCGCAGAGTTGGGCATGCCGTTTTGATTTTGGGCAAAACGGTGTTACGACCGGCACTACGAAATAAACAAGGGCACTTAATATTGGACTAGAAGATAGGCTATATCTGCAACAACAGTACGCTCATTCCAAACCCTCGAACTATTACGCCGGTGAACAAAACACTTAAACCCTCCAGAGTTAATCTACTGGATAATGGGGTATCAATTAACTGGGTTTAGTGCACTTCTACAAAGGCTTTCCGGTGACGGCAAAGATATAGAACAGAAATAATGCAGGGGCAGGACACCAAAGCGTGTATCTTAAATACACCAACAAGTAGGATACATATATATAAAACAAGGGAGTGAAACAACTCTTTGACAGCACTAATAACAGCCACTCAAAACAGTACTTCCTTAGCTAACGTAACAGCCAAACTGGGTTGTGCACTATGCATCAACCTAGGCTAAAATAAGGCGTGAAAAATTCCTAAAGCATACACAGTTAAAGTTAATAAACACAATGCTGTCTTATCTACTAATAAAGTCTAGCAGCGGTATAAAAGGTACAAGGAAACTAGGCAGAGCGCAAGCATGCTCGTAGCCTACTGTCTCCCCTTGAACAGATTTCCCTTATGTTACGTTAAGTGACTAGGAAGCTCTCTTGGTAAGTCCAGATCTCAAGTATCTGGTCTTACCCTGGCGCTCCACAAAGGTCAACAAAATGAGGTAGCAAGCATATGAGCAAGAGTAGGCAAAAGCCCTTCGCTTGTATGCTGCTACACTCGCAAAGGAAAAATATGCACAAGGGTTACAGGCTACCTAGCTCCGTCGAAGTCGTACAGGCTCTGACTTGCCATATACATAACTCAGACAACGACTAAAGATACCCTCCACTGTCTAGCATTAAATAGTAGGAAAGAACAACTCAATAATTAGAAGCACCCCAATACTATCATACCATGTGACTATGACTCTAATAATCCTAAAGCTAGTGCAAAACATATATGGGAGAACTGGCGCTGGTAATACGACTGGCCGACTATGGAAGTCGTATGCTAGAACCAGAAGGGAGGTAATTGGATAAAGATTAGAAGTATTGGAAAGAAGAAGTTCAGAGAGAGGAACAGCAGTAAAGAGGGTTAGATCGGGGACAGAATGCAAGGGACGTCTAGGACCAAGCGCACCATACCAAGCTCTAAGGAGACACGCGGGCAGGATCCCCCACCACCACGCTAGGACAGCGGCCTCCAATCACAGACGACTACGTCATGAAGAGCAGGCGTCATATGACACGCCAGGCCCGCCATCCAATCACGAGCGTGGGAACCCCGCCCAAGCCAGGAATGCATACGTACATACACACGCACACACTACCACCTCGCTGCTTCCCTCGCTCTCTCTCCTTGCAATTCACACTACATATCTTATACTCTATCAATGATATAAAATACTTCCAAGTGTCACAGACAAGAATAAAGACAAATACTGATCTGTCTGTGACAACATGAATACTAAGAAAGAAAGAACATCGTTCTACGATTATTATAGCCCATTTCACTGCCCAGGCGAGCGCTAGCGAGTACGAGTACATTCTGGCAAGCTGGCCAGCGTAACACCCCGCCCAAGATGTGGGACGTTTTAACCTCAGGTAAATGCCACATCTGACCAGACAGAATGCCTACCAACCCCGCCTCACCCAGCTACTCCCCCAAGTTGTGAAAACAAGGCACAATCACAAACATAAAACACTTCAATGTATATAAAAAAAATCTACAAAAAACTTCCCCAAAATAATAGTATCACTTAACAATATTACGCTCAACGAGCAAGCTTCACCAAGCCTAGCCTACTAAGACAAAAACTCAGCATGTCTTAGATTCTTGCTGTACCATACTGCACTTATATACTATCAAAAGAAAGAGTTTTTATGTGAGGTTTTTTATAATTTTTTTAATAGTGTTTTTGGCGGCTTTGCACTACAGGGGCAAGCCTAATTTTGTTCCACTCTCAAACCAACACTGACTGAACGGCGAGGGTTCTCCTTAAAACATACCCTCCCGTGACAAACAATCAGCCAGAACATTATCAATACCCTTAACATGCCACACATCCAACTTGTGTTCCGGCAGCAAAACAACACCTGACATTGATAAACTGCCCAATCCATCACAAGACTGGCACTTCTCTTCGCTCTCTCCGGCAACGGGGCCTGCCAATAACCTTTCACTATTTCCACCTTAGTGATAAACGAGGCAGCCCCGATGGGGTCTATGGGGTCGTCAACTCTGGGTAATGGATAGGCGTCTGTCAGGGATAATGCACCCACACTCTTGCAATCAACACAAACATGGATCTTGCCACTCAACTCAGGTTGCAAAGTCACTGGCAACGACCACTCACGATATCCTTTATCCCTCAGACCCTTCTCCAACATGTAGTCCAGCTCTGCTTTTACAACAGTCTGTCGAGCAGGATTTATACGGTAGGGAGCCAATTTGAGCCTTGCACTGTCTCCAGCCTCCATGTCGGGTTCTACCCCGTACATCAGGCCTGGAGAATCAACAAACATGCGGACGCCACAGCCTAGTAAACAACTTCTCTTGACGCTTAGAAACAAGAGGTTGCAACTTATCTCAAAGAACAACATGCTCATTGCCCTCCCACAACCCAGCCGGGATGGCAGTTTCTAAACTATAATCTCCCTCCTTCTCCACCTCTGTTCCTAGAACAGCCAGGTCATGAGAGGGACAATCTATACCACTTGTGCAGTCACTCCCATAGTTCATAAGTGCTAATGCTTCCCCGCCGATACCGTACATGCGCACCCCCGCATTCCTTGTGACTACATCTGCCTGCGCAGCATCACCGCCTTCAGCGCCACGGCCAGATACAGTCGGTCTATGGTAGGGCTGTTGCATTCTACTAGAGCAGCATTGGGAGGCTATGCGACGACCGGGCGCATCCACTCCACAGCCAACCTCACCAATCTGCTCAATGTCCTGATACTGACCACCACCCTTAGCAGCCATGGGTCGACCCTGACCTGACAACCATGCCACAGCCTCGTCGCCCACCTTGAACAGCTTCAACAATGAGGCCAACGGTTTACTCACACCCAAGTGACCTGCCAGCGGAACATCGTGCACCGCATGAGTTGTGAGGCCTGGGTGCTCAGCGCAAACAGTGGGGTATGAACCGAGCAGGGGCTGGATCGCTGCACGCTGCCACTCAGGCAGGTGCTCAAGCGCTTCCACAGCCACCTGACTCGTGTCCCCCGCCCACTGCTCCGCCGAGACATGACAATCCCAACATTCCTCCACCTGTGCCCCACTGCCCCCCTCTCCTTCTCCACCTTGGCCACTGCAGACCAACACAGGGACAGTAGGCTGCTCAGGTGGACACCTCACAAACTCCTTTAACAGGTTCACATGGCATGCTTTCCCGTCCTCGTCGAGTTCAATAGCCCCGTTCCCACAACTCTCAAGACTAGGATCTTCTAGTTGTACCTGGGAACTACTCTGTCGCGGAGTGCCATCACGCCCTACCATGTCACTAGGGGGGACAGGTTCTGGGGCCACTCCGGAGGTCAATTTTGGTGCAAGTACCGAGTCACCAAGGAGTGTCGGTGGGTCCAAACTCTCAACCCGACCATCAGCCTTGACTTTCTCCTTCCGACCCTTCCTCCGCTGGTCTGAAACCTGGGTAGTAGGCTGTGACACCTGAGCGGACTGAGATCTCTCGAGCCACTCTTGCCCCTCCCTACTCGTGTCGGCCGCCCTCTCGGCAACGACTAAGAGTGGAACCTCGGAAGTGGGCACCGCAAAGTCGTTACCGAGAAGGAGGTCGACCCCCTCAACTGGCAATTTCTCCACAACCCCCACATCCAACTCCCATGTCACACCGTCCACCTCAAGCTCCACTCTGACCAGCGGGTAAAACCGCGTAGCATTGATGGCTTGAACCACCACAACCCGAGCCGCGTTAATAGGCTTGCCAGTGAAGTTCTTAATAAGTGTCTAGGAAGCGCCCGTATCACGCAGCAACTCAAGCCTATGCTCCACACCAGCCCACCTCACAGTGCCGTGCCCCCTATGACCACAAAAAGCATCTCGGACGGGAGACGAGCCCTCCTGCTGCTTCTGCACCGACTGTGACTTCGCAACCGACATATTACCCCGGGCAAACGCGGAAGACCTCAAAGACACACCGATGTTGCTCACTAGTGACACCACTGCTGTAGGCGGTGTGCTCGGACATGAGCGCGCAATATGCCCCTTCTCATGACACTTGAAACACTCCACTTCGCTCTTGGACTTCCTCTGAGGTGAGGAAGGGCCCTGGCCTTTCTTTAACGGGAAGGGTTTTGACTTGGGATCAAAATTGGCACCAGTACTCTTAAATGTGTAATTAGTTGTGTCCTTAATTCGGGGGGGGGGGGGGGGGGGGGGGTGGAGTGGTATGCCCCTGGTTACCTGCCTCAGCTCTCTGTGCAGACCCACATCCACGAATCAATGACAACCTGAGGTCAGCCAACTGAGCCGCCTCCTGCAGAGTTTTAGGTTGCTTTTCTTTCAGGTTAAGAGTCAAGTCACTGCCAGTACATTTGAAAAACATTTCTAACAACACTAGTTGCTTCACTGCATCAAAAGTAGTTACCTTCTCCGACCTTAACCAATTCTCAAATGCATCTGACAGCTCTCTAGCGTGTTCCTGGAAAGTACTTTCCTTTCTCTTAGGAACAGCCCTAAACTTCAGCCTATAGGTCTCTGGCTGTAGCTCATACGCCCTCAGGACAGCCTCTTTCAACGCCTCATAATTCACGCAGGAATCTAGGGGCAAAGCATCGTACGCCTTGAGTGCTTTCCCCGTCAATCGTGACGAAACAAGGGCTGCCCACTTCTCCTCGGGCCATTGGTGCTCTCGGCACTTTTTCTCAAAACGGAGAAAGAATTCTGTAACTCCTAACTCATCAAACACTGGAACCAACTTTAGTAGATGCGACAGGGACTGGTCATGGGGTCGACCCCCCTGGACGACCCGGTTCCTCGTCACCTCTACACGAGTTTTCTCTAGGTCAATATCGGTCAATATCAACCTAGACAAGGTTGAAAGGAAGGCCTTTCGTATCATTAACTCCTGTCCACTCACCAACTCTCTGCAATCTCTCTCTCTCCGCCGCAATGTTGCATCTCTCTCGCTATTCTATCGCCAATATAATAATCAGTGTTCCTCAGAGCTATCCCAGTGCATACCACCTCCTTTACGTAGGGCACGTGGTACCCGTCTTGCAACTCAATCCCACCCCTACTCTGTGCAACTCTCCAACCCAAGAGTGAAACGTTACTCTCAAACTTTCTTCTACTCAACAGCTGAGCTCTGGAACTCTCTCCCAGAATCAGTTTTTCCTGCTTCCTATGACTTAAATTGCTTCAAACTCTGTGTGTCCAGGCATTTTGGCTCGAACGTCCCTTGATTTTGGCCCTGTCACTCTTTCAACTATGGGGGAGGCACTCGCTATAGGCAGTTATGCCTTTTGCCTCCCTCAATCACATAGAAAAAAAACAATACCTTGCAGACTCATACTTAAGCTCAGCCTTTCGCTGCTGCTGCTGCTGCCTGAGCTCAGCCTCATGCTTCCGCTGCTCGAGTTTGGCGAGCCCGAGCTGGAACAACATCTCGGGAGTCAAACCCTGAGGAGGGGGTGCTACTACCAGGGACCCACCCTGTGAGTCACTTAGAGGCATGCCCAACCGCCAGCGGGCATCGGCCTGCGGGAACGTACTCGGCTCCGGACCCCGAGGGGGTGCCATGATAGGAGTTTAGTGGAATGGGGGCTGGGACGAAGGTGCCCCAGCTCCCACTCCACCCGAACCCCCATGCACGCCACCCAGCACACAGGTAACCAGCTTACTTCTCGACAAACCGCTGGTACCGGAAAACCCTAAGACCGTGGCTACACACTGCAGTCCGTACCGGTCCAGCCCCGACACCCGGTCCGCCGACACAGGCTCCTCCAAAAAAATCCGAGCATCCTCCTCATTGTTCACCACCCGAACGCTGTTAAACAACTCCACCTTCTCCACCTCCTCGCCTGTCTCTCGCACTGTGCCCTCACTATGCTCAGACCCGTCCAGTGACAGGATGGAGTCAACCAAAAAAAATCTCAAGTCAAGACAAAAGTAGCCAAACTCTCGCGTAGCTTTATTCACCAAAAATATTCGAAGATGTTTTTAAGTGCAATACTAGGTCACCAATAAACTCCAACAAGTTCCATATATCCTCAAAACAATGGCCACTGCCAACACTGCGAGAAATAAATTCAACCCCAAATGGCAATAAGATTTCTAAAAAAAAAAAAAAAATGCAATATTCAGTTCACTATATACTGGACTAAGGTCGCCATTTGTTACGACCGGCACTACGAAATAAACAAGGGCACTTAATATTGGACTAGAAGATAGGCTGTATCTGTAACAACGGTACGCTAATTCCAAACCCTCGAACTATTACGCCGGTGAACAAAACACTCAAACCCCCCAGAGTTAATCTACTGGATAACGGGGTATCAATTAACTGGGTTTAGTGCACTTCTACAAAGGCTTTCCGGTGACGGCAAAGCCTACTCACAACAGGAGTACTTTACGTTAATAAAATGCTCTCAAGTAATAACAATGCTTAAATAAACTATAACAAGATTTAATAAAGGAGTATATGCTTACGTTAACTTTAGTGTGAGTCTGAACTCAACACTAAACTCTTCAATGCTCTATGAAAACCCTGGAAGTCTAGTCCTACAGCAATCAGATATGGAATCTTCTGAAAACGTCTGATGCTCTAAGATGCTCGTCGAATATAGAACAGAAATAATGCAGGGGCAGGACACCAAAGCGTGTATCTTAAATACACCAATAAGTAGGATACATTAATATAAAACAAGGGAGTGCAACAACTCTGTAACAGCACTAATAACAGCCACTCAAAACAGTACTTCCTTAGCCAACGTAACAGCCAAACTGGGTTGTGCACTATGCATCAACCTAGGCTAAAATAAGGCGTGAATAATTCCTAAAGCATACGCAGTTAAAGTTAATAAACACAATGCTGTCTTTTCTACTAATAAAGTCTAGCAGCGGTATAAAAGGTACAAGGAAACTAGGCAGAGCGCAAGCATGCTCGTAGCCTACTGTCTCCCCTTGAACATATTTCCCTTATGTTATGTTAAGTGACTTGGAGGCTCTCTTGGTAAGTCCAGATCTCAAGTATCTGGTCTTACCCTGGCGCTCCACAAAGGTCAACCAAATGAGGTAGCAAGCATACGAGCAAGAGTAGGCAAAAGCCCTTCGCTTGTATGCTGCTACACTCGCAAAGCTAAAATATGCACAAGGGCTACAGGCTACCTAGCTCCGTCGAAGTCGTAGAGGCTCTGACTTGCCATATACATAACTCAGACAACGACTAAAGATACCCTCCACTGTCTAGCATTAAATAGTAGAAAGAACAACTCAATAATTAGAAGCACCCCAATACTATGATACCATGTGACTATGACTCTAATAATCCTAAAGCTAGTGCAAAACATATATGGGAGAACTGGCGCTGGTAATACGACTGGCCGACTATGGAAGTCGTATGCTAGAACCAGAAGGGAGGTAATTGGATAAAGATTAGAAGTATTGGAAAGAAGTTCAGAGAGAGGAACAGCAGTAAAGAGGGTTAGATCGGGGACAGAATGCAAGGGACGTCTAGGACCAAGCGCACCATACCAAGCTCTAAGGAGTGTGACGTCTACCAGCGTTGGCAGAATCGCCTCTCGTTAGCCACTAGCGCTCGCCAGGGCAGTGAAATGGGCTGCAGTTGTCAGAGAATGTTGTTCTTTCTTTCTTAATAACTGCATTGTCACACACAGTCCAGTGGTGATCTTTGCTTTCGTCTGTGACAACGGGAAGTATTTTATATCATTGATAGAATATAAGATACATTGTAGTGTGAAGTTGAGAGAGAGAGAGAACGGCAGCGAGGGGGTAGTGAGTGTTGCCTCCCTCGCTTGGAGGAGTTTTCCCTCCCTCGCACGGGCTTTCCCACGCCCTTGATTGGCTGGTGGATCCTTACGCGGCCCAAGGATGCTAGCATTTCATGACGTAGTGGTCTGTGATTGGGTGCCGTTGCCTTTGTTGGTGCTGGGGGGGCTCCTTCCCGCGTGTCTCCGGCAGAGCTTGGGACAGCGTACGTGGTACTAGACGTCCCTAGAAATCTGTCCCCCATATAACCCTCTATACTACTATCTCTCTCTCTGAACTTCTTCATTTTCATACTTCTCTCTTTATTCAATTATTTATCCCTTCTGGTTCTGCATACGACTTCCATAGTCGGCCAGTCGTATTACCAGCACCAGCTCTCTGAGATATTTACATGTACTTAGAATAGGTTTGAGGGTTAAGTTAGTAGAGGTTAAGAACTTTGTGTGTCTCATTATTGATTTAGTGTTCTGCTCTTTTATTTAATGCTAGACTGGGATAAGGTTACTGTAGTCGTTGTCTCCGATGTGTGTATGGTTTGATTATACCTACATGACTTCGACTGGTCCTGTGGTAGCCTAGGTTGTCTTTTCGGCTGCGTCTTTTGCGAGTGCAGCATTGTGTTGATTCAGGGCTTTGGCCTGTTCCAGTTCCACACTTTGCTGCCTCTTTGCTTGTCTTGTGAGGGTCACCAGGATAGAACCAGATACTTGTGATCTGGATCTATCCAGAGAGCAACCCAGTCAATTAACGTAACTTAAAGGATGCAGTCTTAAGGACATCGCTAGGCTACGAGCCTGTCTTGCTCAACCCCAGTTCCTTACCTAGAGTATCCCAGCTAGACATTATTAATCGAGTAGACAATTGTTAGTATTTAATAAAAGCTCTTTGATATGTACGCATTATTATTCACAGCATTTATTAGGCTAGGTTGTTGCTGAGCCGCACAACCATAGCAGACTGTTTCGTTGATGAGGAAGTACTTCTTTTAGTGTCGAGCATTACTACCGTTGTGCATTTATAGTATTCTCGTGTCAGTTAACATTTTATGTCCTATCTTTTAGTGTATTCAGTCTACACGTGTGGTGTCCTGCCTCCTGCCTTTATATAATTTAAGATACGAGCATCTTATGAGCATCAGACTTTCTTCAGAAGTTTCCAGGTCTATGCTGTAGGACTATACTTCACTTTCTTTCATATAGGAGTGAAGAGTTTATTGTTGTTTAGAGTAACTGTATTGAAGCATCTTTTTATTGTAATAAATCGTGCAGTGATTTAATTGATCTTTCCATAGCTTCCCTTTTATGCATTTTAACGTAACATGCATCTTGTTTGTTATCAGGCTATACCAGTGTGGGTTAGCCTGAAGTAGAGTACATTATTTATGCCCAGTTAAGGATACCCCGTTATCGCAGATTAACTCTGGAGGGTATAGGTGTTTTTGTTCGCCGGCATATAAGTTTGAGGGTTTGAATCTAGCGTACCGTTGTTGCATAGTGCCCTATTACTAGTCCAATCATTAAGTGCCCTTGCTTTATTCGTAGCCCCGGTCGTAACAGGAGACAAGAGGGCAGGATCTCCCACCACCACGCTAGGACAGCGGCCTCCAATCACAGACGACTACGTCATGAAGAGCAGGCGTCATATGACACGCCAGGCCCGCCATCCAATCACGAGCGTGGGAACCCCGCCCAAGCCAGGAATGCATACGTACATACACACGCACACACTACTGTTACGATCCAGGTTCTCAAAGACACAGGGCTCTTCAACATTGGACTAGATAATGGCAAAATGCAACAACGGTAACACTAGATCCAACCCCTGCCTTAAACACTGGAAAACAAAACACCATTACCGCCCTGAGTCGTGCCTGGACAACGAGGTATCCTATGACTCGGTAACTGGTGCACACACACTAGGTTGACGCTCAATGAAACAGCCTATTCTCAAACAGTAAAAGATTACTCGATTATGTTACACAAAGAAACGATAGTTAACGTGATTAATTAACGTTACGGTAGATACTCAAATAACTGGCACTCCTGTATTAAAGAAAGTGCAATGCTAGTCCTGCAACATCAACTGGAAACTTCTGAAATAAGTCTGATGCTGGGAAGATGTTCGTAAAGAATCTTGAACAATTATAATGCAGAATACGGGTCACAATAAATGCTAGGACATATAGTAATAATAGGCAGGCGAATAATAAGACTGCGCAAAGGTAGTAATGCTCGACAACTAAAGAAATGCTTTGTGACACAACGCAACAGCCTACTAGGGTTGTGCAACTCAACAACAACCTCGGCTCAAAAGTGCAGTGAATAATAATATTGCATACATATAATAATGGGGGCTTATCTCTAACCAGTGTCTGCTCAGTTAATAAAGTCTAGCTGGGGTATCAAGGCAGGGCAACAATGGGTGAGCATGCGGCTCGTAGCCTAACGTTGTCCGAAGGTGGTATAATGAAGATACGTTATATGACGGGGATGCTCTCTTGATAAATCTAGGTCTCTAGTACCTAGTTCTATCCTGGCGATCCCTCAGAAGTCAACACAAAGAGGCAGCACTATGTTGTGAGGGATAGGCTATGGCCCTCTCACACCACAGCGCTGTGCTCGCAAAGTAAACCCACCCGAAGAAAACTTAGGCTCCCACAGTACCTGTCGATGTCGTGCAGGGCTTAGCTAACACTGCACACATCGGAGACAACGACACAGTAACCTTACCCCTAGTCTAGCTTTAGATAACCAAGCAGAATCACTCAACACCTTGCCAGGGAGACATATACCGGTCTACAACCTTCCCGAGAGAGGACACATACGGAAAAAGTCCGTCTCTCTAACCCTCAATAAAGCATAATACCTCCTTAACCTAATACATGGAAATCTCTGAGAGCTTCGCGTACAATACGACTGGTCGACGGGGAACGTCTATGCTGAAACCAGAAGGGATGTTGAGTTTAATAAAGATTAGAGAATGAGAAAGGAGAAGTCGAGAGAGAGAAATAGTATGCAAACTGGCGAGTATGGGGGACAGAATTGCAAAGGATGTAGGCGATACGCGTGTCAAGCAAGCTCTGAGCTGGTAAAAACATGAGGCCACGACGGGAAGGGACTAGTTGACCACCCGGCCGCCAACACCGTCAGCGCCTAAGCGAGCCGCATCATAGCTCACCCCGCTGCCAGGTGTACTCCCTCACCCTCTCTCGCTCGCCTCCCACACAAGCAACATTTATATTATAGCGAATATAAAATATAAGGCACGGTCACAGACCAAAACAAAGACCATTTCTAGACTGTCTGTGGCAACACGACACTAATTACATAAAGCAGATGATTCTAGGACAACTGTAGCCCATCCCCCCATCCTGGCGAGCGCTAGCGAGCTGCAATGCCCCACGCAACCATTCTGCCAACGCCGGGAGGCGTCACACCCCCCCCAAGATATGGGACACTCAACCATGAGCCCTTATCTGAACAGGCAGAATGTCGCTAGAATCTGCCACTCCTAACCACTCTGCCACTCATGGAATGCAAGCTCAGTCTCCTCAAAACAAAAATACAACAACATTTATATATAAAAAAATCTTATCACCCTTCCCAAATATAATACATTAATTCATAACATTGTGCTCCCAGAATAGTCCAGTAAATCTAGCAATCATTTAACTGGACCTAGAACAAATTGCAATAGAAGGTTTTTTGGCTTTAACTTGTTTATTAGGTCCCTCTGATGAACATATAAAAAGTCTCCAACTTTTGGACACTGGGAAAGTGGTTAATTTGCATAAATTCAAGATGGCCGCCGTCCAAAGCTTCAATTTACAGATAACTTTTTTCTGGTTGCTCCTAGACCCTATAAATGTATTACAAACAACGTTTTTTGGCTTTAACTTGTTTATTAGGTCCCTCTGATGAACATATAAAAAGTCTCCAACTTTTGGACACCTGGAAAGTGGTTAATTTACAGCCGAAAAACCTTACAGACAGGCTGAACTGTCTCTTTCACAAGGGGTGACACAGGCACTTTGTGCTTGTATGGGTTTTTTGACCTGTTGTCCCTCTTTTTTATAAAAAAAAAAAAAAAAAAAACATGACGTAGTATGACGTCATTCAGAGCCAATTATGTAATTCATGATAGGAGTTCGTATTCACTTGGATCATCGGTGCTTGCATCAAAGTTGCTATTTTGACAGAGTCCTTTACATTGACCACATGCACTGGAACATTCAAGCTCATTCCGTTTGCAACTACAGCGTTGAGTGTCACAGTTGCCCTTACACTGACATCTGACCAATTTCAGTAGTGAATCAGGAGCCACTGGCGAATCCATCGTCTTCGGTTCAAGCTGTCCCTTCCGCAGACACCAGCCCCATTTCTCGGGGTCCACACAGTTCCCCATCCATTCCTGGACCTGACAATAAACTCGGAACGAGTGGTATTTGGCTGCATCGGTTGTTGGGGGAAGGCTGTGAACTTCAACGGTAGTTGAACTTTTTGCCACCTTGTTGCAAAACTTTGTCTTTCGCAGTCCGTCAAGGGTGTCATTTCCTTTTCCCCCGTACAAATAAACCAAGGCCTTTTCACCAGCTGATGATATCGCGTCTTTACTTCCACTTTGGCAACAGAATGCTTCTATACATTTCAAGAAACCGTTGTCTTCCCTCACTTTCCTCAAGGCAGCCCCTTTACCAATACCACACAGTCGTGAGGTTGTGTCACATCCACAGAGTGCATGGACAACTGGCAGGACACGACAGATGCTTTCACCGAGAGCTTCTGCTACTGAGTTAATATGCCAACATTTCCCACCTTCCTTGCTCGACTTGAAGTACAAATCATTCATCCCTCGTTCCGCATAATGACACAACAGCACCAACAAGTCTGTGTCCTCACCTATCACATATGTCACGGTTTCCCTTGCATGCTCAATTCCCTTCTTCGCAATCATGACATCTGCATCTGCTGGCGCATTGACACAGTCAATTCCATTTGCCTTGAATGTTTCACACAATAAGTCAATGAAGTTTTGCTTATTGTCCGAGTTTGACAAGAAGTTTTCCTTTTTTGACCGAAGGGGCATGGTTGGAGTGAACATCACCTTTTGACCAAAGACTCCTTTTGATCGTCGATTGTGTGTCATGTCCTTGGTAGTAGGTCCTGATTTATAACCGTCGAATACAACCACCGGGTTGAGAAAGTTTTTGGAAACATGCTTCATGTACATGCTTGCAATGTCCTCAAATGTGTCACCCTTCTTCCATGGAATCCTTTGCAATAAGGAACCACCATCCAGAACATGGGTCACAGTCCTTTCTTCCTCAAATGATTCCAATGACGACTTGGGAACAACAGCAGCTATCTCATCTCCTAGCTGTGGTTTATTGGCTTCCCTGAGCCTCCCCCACTTATCGAACAGAGCAGTAGGGTAGCTAGACAACTCATACGCAAAGACCTCTTCAACACCTAAGTCCCTGTTATTAGCAAAGATGAGGAGCCTCTGGAAAAGGAGCTGTGGGTCGATTGGTACTTTTTCAGCACTGATTGTAACCTTTGCACCCAACGACTCAACTTGATCTTTCTTCCTAAATGAAAAGTCAAAAGCATTGCTACCTTCCATCTTCTGCACAATGTTCATACCAACCTCATACAGTAAATGAGGATTGGCCGAGGCTGGTCCTGTCACACCGTTGGCAATATTCCTGAGTTCATTTGATTCTTGAAATGGATCATAATCCTTGAAGAATGCGAGAACCTTCTCTGTGTCCTTCCTATCTCGTTCACGCCTTGCTTCAGTCATTTCTTTGTGCTGCTCAGAGGTGTGGAAATGCTTCCCTGTCAGTTCTTGCATAACTTCACTCACCTCAGCGCAGGCTGGCATAGCAAGTAACCAGCGCAGGCGTTGCGTTTCCTCCATGACCCTACCACGTGTCAATCCACCATTCGTTTTCAAAGAGCGCATCAAAACCTGCTCTATAACCAAGTCGCTTGGCAGTCCTGCCCACAGCCGATCACTTCGGCGGATCACAAATAGACCGGAGTTCAATTGACAGAACATGTCTGGGTTGAGCTGCTCAAGTTCAATCATGTCTTGAATGTACACATGGGCTGACTTGGCATAATTGTTATGACCACACGCTGCAAAGTACGGCAACATCTCCTGGAGTGTTCCGAGGTACAGTAGGAAATCGCCCATTCTCAGTGCCCTCAGGAAGCGACGCAGCAGGTCAATCATGTCCATGTATTGAATCCATAGCTTTCCCATCTTATGCTCCGCTAAGGAGCTCTTCTCAGCTTTAAGTTTTTCAGAAATTCTGTTGAAAACGTCTTTACTGCAGACTTCATCCGGTGAAACGTCTTCACGCAACAGCTTATCCAAAAGATCTGCAGCCTCCTGGAAGTCCTTGCATGCGTCACTTTCCTCATCTACCATTGAGAGGTTGACACCGTATGCCCTGCCTAACACAATCGAACTCAAGGCTGTGTCAACCAAGAAGTGGCCTCTGATTGCTCGTGCATAGGCTTTCCCACTCAGCATTTGGGTCACAGCATTTTCAGCGTATATAAGTTCCAAAACCTCCTTAAGCCCAGATGCTTCCATAACATGGCCCATGCATCCCAAAAAGCTCATCACAGAGTGAAAGCCACCAAGGTTCAAAACAATGGGTTTCAGTTCGCTTCCTTCCTTCTCATGAACAATGATCGTCTTCGCTTTCCAATAAAGCGGTTGGTCGAATGTCAGCATTGGCGTCGTTCCCTGGCGATGGCTTTCCGCAGCAACGAAGTGAAGTGTTGAGTAAATACAACTCATGTCCGTAGGGTCCATGTCAATCATGGGCAAGAAATGGACGGATGATTTCCCTGGGTGTGGTCCATGGCACACACTCTGCATTAACACCTTACGAGCGGCCTATGCGGTTTATTTATGTGTACCGCACAGCGGGGTGTTTTTAGCCAAAATAGGGCTGTTTACGTGATCATTTTCATCCCTAAATAAGACCCAGAACGTAAAACAAGTACCTATCCCTGAAAGGGCATAAACAGAGCTTTCGAATGACACCATAACGATCCTTGTATGATGGATAGTTTTCTTGCAATAACCGTGCAACGCGAGTGCAAAAAGCAGGTAATTCGGTACTTTCAGTACATATATGAGTATGTAGCGAGTGAGAGAGGGAGGAGGGAGCTGAGATTTGTGTCAGTAGGTTCGCCGCGGTGGTCTGGAGCAGTCATACGCTCGCTAGTCTCCTGCCACCACTCTCTCTCTCTCAGCCACATTACGTGCTGAAATTGCCACTCGAGTTATGTCGAGCGCCGCCACATAGTCCAGCTTATTTAACTCGACTTATGTTGCTCGCCGCTAATTAAGGGTTAAGCCGGACCAGCCTGGTCGTTTTGGTCGAAGCAACCATGACGTTTTCCACAGTATGTCCAGATTTTCAAGCTTGTCAGATGCTGAAATGGGGTCAAGCTTTCTAAATTCGAGAGGCCCACCCTTCTTGCGAACACTGCGGTAGTATTTGATTTCAATTTGAGCTGCCGTGAAGTTGTTTTCAGGTGACTGCAATCTTGGTATTGATGTTGTGTCTCTTACTTCAGGGGTGACAGCAACAATTATACCCATACCATGGTATGTTCCTCGCCCATCAAGCGTACGCAAGTTGTGATCAACATTGTCTGCAACGAACTGTCCAAACCTGCCTGCAGTGGATATGTTGGTGCCCCTGAAATTGGCAGCACACTTCGAAAACCTCAAAACTTCTGCGTAAGGCAGACAGAAGCCGTGGCTGTGTAAACTGTCCACAAGAAAGCGGGAACCAAAGTGCTGGTGCATTTGAACCGCCAATCCATACTGAATGGGTGCTACAATGGCCCTTGGTCTGGTAAGTTGCACGATACTTTGTCCAATTGATGCAACTTCAAGATCACATGACTTGCCACTGAACGTCTCTTGCAGCAATATACGAAGGGACTGCGGAACGTACGCCACATTCTTTTCCAGCGACCGGAGTTCAGAAGGATCTGGATAGAAATCTCTACAAGTATCAATGTTCTTTATATCTGCTTTGATCAACCGTGCCGCAGCCCTGACTATCTTTCTTTGTTCTGCTTCCTCATCATCAGTCTGTGGTGAGTCTTTGAATTGTTGCAAAATCTTTGCAGCACTTTCTTTGACAGTTACAACATCGCTGCGTCCATGCACGTTACTAATAACCAGTTCATCCCCAAAATATGAAATAAGTTTCTGTTTCATGTATTTTACACTATACGCTTCAACATCAGGGCACAACTGGGACATTCTATCAACGAGATCAACCACTGTAGTCTGTTCATTATCATTGCCACTGACTAGGTCCTCGATTGCGAGTAGAAATGCTTCCTCTCGTGAGGCATCTACTTTGCGACCCTTGCGAGGAGGTTCACTGTCTGCGGAATCACGATATTTGGAGGGGATCTGCCTATGTGTCTGGAAATTTGAGCTGCACTGCTTGTGATATATTGCGTCAGCTGCTGGAAGATCGCGTGCAAAGTTAATTCGGCCTCTAACAGTGTCAGCCCACTCATCAGCCCTGGCATCACATGCAGAAACTATTGTCCTTTGAAAGTTGAAGGTGCGTACTGGATACACTTCTTCTGAATCATGCTTTGTGTCCAAATAGATTTTTGTACCACAAAAAAAGCAGTTCTCTGTAAAACAAAAGTCTGGTGTCTGAGAACGAAGAGCAGGTTTTTCAGGACGTTTCTTCTGCTTCCCAGGAATTCTATTTGGCTTCGTATTGACATGCTTCTTTCGGCAATCAATGTGCACCGTTTGGCCCTCGGACACGGTAATTGATGGCGTTCCACGTTCAGTACTGGCCTTGTTGATAGTATCTGCTCCCTTCGCCCTCAGCTTGACTGTTTCTCCTTCGTCTAACGTGTTTGAGCAAATGCCGCAGGGATTATGCACCACCTCTTCTTCCATGGCTTCGGTAGATGTCGCACCAATCTGTTGAAACAAGAAACAAGATGATGGGATTAGTATAGGCCTAGGCAAAATGTAATAGACAATAATGTGCAGTAAAGGTAGGGCTTGACCTAGAACAAATTGCAATAGAAGGTTTTTTGGCTGTAAATTAACCACTTTCCAGGTGTCCAAAAGTTGGAGACTTTGTATATGTTCATCAGAGGGACCTAATAAACAAGTTAAAGCCAAAAAACGTTGTTTGTAATACATTTATAGGGTCTAGGAGCAACCAGAAAAAAGTTATCTGTAAATTGAAGCTTTGGACGGCGGCCATCTTGAATTTATGCAAATTAACCACTTTCCCGGTGTCCAAAAGTTGGAGACTTTTTATATGTTCATCAGAGGGACCTAATAAACAAGTTAAAGCCAAAAAACCTTCTATTGCAATTTGTTCTAAGTCCAGCCCTACTTTGACTGGTCTAGAACGAGCTTTAAGAAGCACAGCCTACTGAGGGAAAATCATATGCACTCAGTACTCAGCTACAATATTATCTTAAAATTAATTATCAAAAAGAAAGAGTTTTTATTTAATTTTTCATATTTTATTTTAATGTTGTTTTTGGCAGCTACTATAGATGTAGCCTAATTTTCTTCTAATCAAAGCCAACAACTCCTGCCCTGTGACCCTACGCTGATGCTACACACGCGAGCCAACAAGCACCAGCGCAAAAATACACCGCGAGCCAAGACAGGAGGCTATACCAACATACTGTGGTAGCCTACCCCGGATCCTCCACCCGCGACAAACAGTCCGCAATCACATTCTCACAACCGGCAATATGGCAAATGTCTAAGTTGTACTCTTGCAACATGAGCGACCATCTGGTCAGCCTCATATTCCGGTTGTGGAATTGATTGAGGAATTTAAGCGGGTGGTGGTCGGTATACACTACCACGACTGGCCCATAGGCAGGAACATAGACCTCAAAGTGTCTGAGCGCTAACACGATTGCCAGCAGTTCCTTTTCAACAACCGAATAGTTTTTCTGTGCTGAATTAAATTTCTTTGAAAATAAACTGACTGGATGCTCAAGACCTTCCTCGTCTGTCTGCAAAAGTACGGCACCAGCCCCTACTCCGCTGGCATTTGTCGCCAACTGAAATGGTCGTTCAAAGTCTGGGGCCCTGGGGATAGGGTGAGTGCATAAAAGGTGTTTAACTACTCGAAACGCCTGCTCACACTCAGGTGCCCAGCGGAACTGTTTATCTTTAGCTAGTAGATCTGTCAAAGGAGCTAACACAGTAGAATAACCTCTTATAAAGCGGCGGTAATACCCAATCATGCCCAAAAATCTCATGATCTGCCGCTTGGTGGTCGGCCTGGGGAACAAGTCGATAGCCTGTATCTTCTGTTGGGGCGGGCTCACCTGCCCTAACCCAACCACAAACCCCAGATACTGCACCGTGGCTTGCATAAAGTCACACTTGCCCAGATTAACCACCAAGCCTGCTTTACTAAGTTGACTAAATAAGGCTTCTATGTGCTCACAGTGACTTTGGAAATCGTTGTCATAAATGATCACGTCATCAAGGTAGACAGTACAGTTTGGGATGTCTGCTACAATGTCGTTCATTAAGCTCTGGAAAGTGGCCGGTGCATTTTTTAGACCATATGGCATCACGTTGCAACGGTAAGTACTGCCATCCACCACAAACCCGCACACCTCTTTAGCCCGCTCAGACAGTGGTACTTGCCAGTAGCCTTTGACGAGGTCTACCTTGGTCAAGTACCTTGCTTTCCCGATCTTATCCACACTGTCATCCACCCGGGGAAGAGGATATGCATTGGTGGGGGTCAACCCGTTCAACCGCCAAAAGTCAATGCAGAACCGAACTTTTCCATCAGGTTTGGGCTGCAGAGTGACAGGAGAAGTCCACCGTACTGCCCCCTTCTCGATCAAGCCTCTCGCCAGCATATACTCCAGCTCATCCCTGAGCGCTGGGAGTTTAATGGGTGGCACCCGATAAGGTATCGACTTGAAGGGGGGGTGCTCTCCTACATCGACGTCATGCACCGCTTGAGTAGTGAGGCCTGGGTGCTCGGCAAATACAGTGGGGTATGAATCGAACAGGCGCTGCACTGCCACCTGCTGTTCCTCCGGCAGGTGCGCCAGAGCATCATGCGCACATTGGCTCAAATTCCCCGCCCACTGATCAGCCGAGACATGACAATCCCAGTTATCATCCACCTGGTCATTGCTGCCCCCCTCTCCTTCTCCACCATGACCGCAGCAGGTCAACACAGGGACAGCTAGTGACTCAGGTGGGCGCCTCACATACTCCTTCAACAAATTAATGTGGCATAGTTGGTTACGCTTCTTCCGGTCTGGAGTGGCAACGAGGTAATCTAGATCGGAGATCTTTGACACCACCCGATAAGGCCCAGCGTACTTGGCAGCCAGAGGATGACCTGCCAAAGGCAACAGGACCAACACCTCTTGACCTACCTGAAACTCCCGGAGTTTCGCCTTAGTATCGTACCTGTCCTTCATACGGGCCTGCGAACTCACCAAATTACGCCCGGCCAGCTCCAGACTTATAAGCATTCTCTCTCTGCTCTCGAGGACGTATCTCAACATAGAACATGGCTTAGCGGTACCCTCCCAAATCTCCTTCACCATGTGGAGAGGGCCCCTCACCTGATGCCCGAAAACAAGCTCATTCGGACTGAAACCGAGACTCTCTCCAGGTACTTCTCTTGCCGCGAACAAAACATACGGCAGACCAAGGTCCCAATCCTTTCCGTTCTCTGCGCAATAACATCGAAGCATGCTTTTCAGCGTGGCGTGCCACCTCTCCAACACCCCTTGACTCTCCGGGTGATACGCAGAAGAGACGACAGTGCTGATGCCATGCTGAATCATAGTTTGTTTGAACAGATTAGAGGTAAAATTAGAACCTTGGTCCGATTGCACCTCTTGCGGGTAACCATACCGTGAGCAATACAAGAGCAGGTTCCGGACAACAGTTTTCGCCGTGCCATTTCTCATTGGATATGCATCATCATAACGAGTGGCCACATCCATGATAGTTAATAGAAATTTATTACCGGCACTAGTAGGGGGTAGGGGTCCGACCATATCAATGATGACCTTACTGAAGGGCGGTCCACTGACAGGAATGGGGTGCAACGGGGCTCTCGGAATTGTTTGGTTAGGTTTTCCAACCCTCTGGCACGTATGACACCTTGCTATCCAGGTTACCACCTGCCCCTTCAACCCCGGCCACCAAAAAAAAAATTCTAAAGCCGCCACCGTTTTTCTCACCCCTAGATGTCCTGCCAGTGGTATGTCATGCGCCAACCTAAGTAGGCTATCCCTGCACTCCCGTGGCACCACCAACAGGTCCACTACTCCGGACCCCTCTTGCCAACTACGTTTAGGGTCTTGAAAACGCCTATAGAGGATGCCTTCTAAATAAAACAAATCTCCTGGCTGTGCATCGCCGTCCTCGTCGAGCTCTACAGCTCCATTAGCACACGTTTGGAGGTCAGGGTCCTCTAGTTGCAACCGACGTATATCTGAGGGTGCCAAGCGATCTAACTGCTCCCGGAGCAATGCATGACCTTCCCCGATACTGGGCTGCTCCCTCTGTCTCTCTCGATGTACATAACGTTGCTGTCGTGGAGACTCGTCATGCCCAGCCTCGTCACTCTCGATGACAGGCCCAGGGGCTACTCCAGAATTAAGTAATGGTGCTAATACTGAATCACCCAGGAGAGCCGCCGAGTCAAAACTCTTAAAAACCAACTCCAGCTTTAGCCTCCTCCTGTTGATCGTTCCTCCGCTGGTCTGAAGACGGAGGACTAGGCTGTGACACTTTAGCTGCCCGAGCTCGGGTGACAACACACGCCATGGGTTGTGTCTGGCACCGGTCGACCCACTCTTGCTCTTCCCTACTCACGTCGGCCGGCCTCTCGGCAACGACTAAGGGTAGAACCTCAGAAGCGGGCATTGCAAAGTCGTTGCCGAGAAGAAGGTCGACGCCCTCCACTGGCAGTTTCTCCACAATCCCGACATCCAATTCACGTGCCACACCATCCACCTCCAACTCCAACCGCACCAGCGGGTATGACCGAGTTGCATTAATACCCTGCACCACCACCACCCGAGCCGCGTTTATAGGGTAGCCAGTCAAGTTTTTCATCAGAGTCTGGGAAGCACCTGTATCACGCAAGACCTCTACTCCATGCTTGCACCCAGCCCACATCACGCAACCCCGCCCTCTATGGTCGCAAAAAACATCCTGAGCAGGGTTCGAGCCTCCCAGGTGCTTCTGCATTGGCTGTGCCTCAGCCTCTGACGAACTGCCCCGGGCAAACTCAGATGACTTCGGAGACACACCAATGTTGCAGGCCAAAGACACAGCTGCTGTAGGTGGTTTGCTAGGACAGACTTTTGAAAAGTGCCCCTTTTTATGACAATGATAACACTCCAACTCCCCTTTGGGCTTCCCTTGGTACTGGGAAGGGCCCGGCCCCTTCTTAAATGGGACGGTGCTAGTCTAGTGGTCAGTCTTGGTATCATGGCTCTTGTACTTGTTTGCATAAGGTATATCACTAACTCGGGGGGGTGGGGCGTCACGCCCCTTGTTACCTGCCACACTACGCTGGGCAGACCCGCACCCACGAATTAGTGATAGCCGGCGGTCAGCCATCTCAGCTGCCTCCTGTAGAGTTTTTGGTTGCTTTTCTTTAAAGTTTAACGTCAGGTCGCCGCCCGTGCATTTGAAAAACTGCTCTAAAAGCACCAACTGTTTAATGTCGTCAAACGTAGTAGCTTTCTCCGACCTCAGCCAATTCCCAAAAGCATCGGACAGCTCCCGGGCATGCTCCAAAAAGGTGCTCTCCCGACTCTTGGTAACACCCCGGAACTTCAACCTGTACGTCTCTGGTTGTAGTTCGTATGCTCTCAGGACAGCCTCCTTGAGTTCCTCATAGATAATACAAGACTCTATAGGCAACGCATCGTAGGCTTTAAGACCCTTGCCTATTAATCTAGAGGATACAAGTGCTGCCCATTTATTCTCTGGCCACTGGTGTTCCTGGCACTTCTTCTCAAAGCGTGTGAAAAATTCTGTTACACCACTCTCATCAAACACCGGAACCAGTTTCAATAAGTGCGAGAGAGACTGCTCATGAACACGGTTACCAGCCCCAAGTCGCTGTCCCGTTGTCTCTACTCGCGACTTCTCTACGTCCATGTCGGCACAGTACCTGGTCGACTCAGCTTGGATTTTTGCTAGCTCTATTTGCTGCTGAAGCTCACCTGCCCTTTGTTGCTGGTGAAGCTGAAGCTCAGACACCCTGATAGCCTTTCTCTCTTCGATCTTAGCTAATTCGAGCTGATACAATAATTCTGGAGTTAACCCTGGAGGAGGTGAAGGTGCTACAATGTTTGAAATTACCGGTGATCCCCCCAGGGGCAACCCACCCTGCCAGTCACCACCCAACTGTGGAAGCGTACCCGGGGTCGGCAAACTACTGGGATGGCTGGGAGTCGAGTGTAGGGGAAGCATGGCCGAAGGGCTCTGAGCACTCAACCCATCTCGCTCACCAGTCACCCTGCCCAGTACACACGTTATCAAGTTATCCTTGGTCATGCTGCTAGTAACCGCATGACCGATAGCTGTGGCCAGGCATTGAAGACCGTACCGATCCATACCCTCCAACCGCTCGGCAGTAACAGGCCATTGCAAAAATATCCTAGCATCCTCCTCACAGTTCACCCGATTAACCCTTTCATCATGCTGCTGTTCCTCAGTTTCGACATTACGTACTGTGTCTCCATTCTCCTCTGACCCTGTATAAGACATGATGCTCACAAAAATTTCTCACCACAATATTCAGAAAAGAAGTACCCCAAACTCTTATGTAGCACTATTCACTTGCCAAAAATGTCTGAAGACTCTCAAGTGCTATACTACTTTGCCAAAAAAAAATTAACGTGCCCACTATATTCCTCAATAAAACAAATGACCACAACAACTGTGCAGCATGTGAGGAGGTGTGTGGAGTGAGGAGAAGAGGGAGAGGAGTGAAAGGTACAGCATGGTGGACAGAAGAGGTAAGAATAGCTGTGGAAGAAAAGAAGAAAGCATATAGAGAGTGGTTGGGTAGTAGAGGGAATGAAGATTCCGAGAGACAGAAACGAGCGAGGTACGTGGAGAGTAAGAGGGTGGTGAAGAGAGTAGTGAAGGAAAGTAAGAGAAGAGTAGATGAGGAATTTGGAAGGAATCTGAGTGTAAAATGGAGGGAGAGTAAGAAACTGTTCTGGAAAGAAGTCAAGAAAGTTAGGGAAGGTAGCAAGGGAAACAGTAAGGGTGTGAAAGATAAGAATGGGAGAATGCTAGCCAAGAAGCAAGAGAGAGTCGAAAGATGGAGGGAGTACTACAGTGAGTTGCTAAATGAAAGGAATGAAGAGCCAGCAAACATAGCTGGATATGGTATGGGAGGGAGAAGTAGTGGAGGAGGAGGTGGGGATCAGGAGGTCAGAAGTGTGGGAAGCCATGAAAAGAGTGAAGTTGGGGAAAGCACCAGGAACAGATGGAGTGTGTGGGGAAATGTTGAGGTATGGTGGTGAGATAGTGATAGAATGGGTATGGAAAATGTGCAAATTTTGCTAGCTCTATTTGCTGCTGAAGCTCACCTGCCCTTTGTTGCTGGTGAAGCTGAAGCTGAAGCTCAGAGCAGTGCATGGGAGAAGGGGAGTGCACCCAATGACTGGAAGACTGGCATAATAGTCCCCCTATATAAGGGCAAAGGGGAAAGAGGAGTGTGTGGTAACCACCGAGGAATATGTCTTCTAAGCGTAGTAGGGAAGGTATACAGTAGGGTAGTGATTGAGAGAGTGAGAGTGAGTAGAGAGAAATGGATAGGCGACGAGCAGGGAGGTTTTAGGAAGGGAAGAGGATGTGTAGATCAGATTTTTACCCTGAATTGTGTTGTGGAGAAGTATCTGGAGAAGAAACAAAAGGTGTATGTTGCCTTTATGGACTTGGAGAAGGCCTATGACAGAGTGGATAGAGAAGGTTTGTGGAAAGTACTTAGAATATACGGAGTAGAGGGCAAGTTGCTGAAAGCAGTGAAGAGCATGTATGAGGGTGCAAAGGCGGTAGTACATGTGGACAGTGAGCAGAGCGAGTTCTTTGACCTGAATGTTGGTTTGAAACAGGGGTGTGTGATGTCCCCGTGGTTGTTTACTGTATATATGGATGGAGTTATGAAAGAAATACTATCAAGAGCAGTGGATGTTGGTGTATCGCTGAAAAGGGAGGGAATTGAGTGGAAGCTACCTATACTGCTGTTTGCGGATGATACAGTTCTGATGAGTGATAATGAATGGGAGTTGCAGGGTCTGGTAAATGAGTTTGGAACAGTGTGCGAAAAACGGAATTTGAAGGTAAATACGGGGAAGAGCAAGGTTATGGTCTTCGAAAGGGGTGAAGTCACAGAGTGTGAGGTGAAGCTGAACGGTTAGGCTATGGAGATCGTCAACTCTTTTAAGTATCTGGGCAGTGTGTTGAGTAAAGATGGGACTATGGATGAAGAGGTGCGGGAGAGGGTACAACAGGGGAAGAGGGTTGTAGGAACGCTAAAAGCAGTAACAAGAAATAGGGTGGTCAGTATGGAAGTGAAGAAGTCCTTGCATGACAGTGTGGTAATCCCGACACTGACTTACGGAAGCAAAGCATGACGTTGGTTGAGAGACTCAGACCAAGAGTGAGAGCAGTGGAAAATTACTTAAGGAGTGCGTGCGGAGTTACATGGAGGGATAGACAGACTAATGAGGAAGTAAGAAGGAGGTGTGGTGTGGAGGTAGATGTGCTGGAAAGTGTGAAAAGGAACACTTGAGATGGTTCGGCCATATGGAACGTATGGAAAGCGAGAGAATGACTAAGAGGGTGTACGAGAGCGAGGTGGAGGGACAGAGGGGGAGAGTAGACCGAATATGAGGTGGAAGGATGGAGTGAGGAACTACATGAACGAAGGCGGTGCTGGTTTGGGGGAGGGGCGTCGACTGACTGGGGACAGAGGTGCATGGGGGCGGTTCGTTCGTGGCCACCCCTTCGGGGATCACGGCGTCAGGCAATAGATAGATAGATAGACCACAACAATCCTGCAATTATCTCTTAGTTCACAAGATCCTGGCAAGGTCGCCATTTGTTACGATCCAGGTTCTCAAAGACACAGGGCTCTTCAACATTGGACTAGATAATGGCAAAATGCAACAACGGTAACACTAGATCCAACCCCTGCCTTAAACACTGGAAAACAAAACACCATTACCGCCCTGAGAAATGCCTGGACAACGAGGTATCCTATGACTCGGTAACTGGTGCACACACACTAGGCTGACGCTCAATGAAACAGCCTATTCTCAAACAGTAAAAGATTACTCGATTATGTTACACAAAGAAAAGATAGGTAACGTGATTAATTAACGTTACGGTAGATACTCAAATAACTGTCCCTCCTGTATTAAAGAAAGTGCAATGCTAGTCCTGCAACATCAACTGGAAACTTCTGAAATAAGTCTGATGCTGGGAAGATGTTCGTAAAGAATCTTGAACAATTATAATGCAGAATACGGGTCACAATAAATGCTAGGACATATAGTAATAATAGGCAGGCGAATAATAAGACTGCGCAAAGGTAGTAATGCTCGACAACTAAAGAAATGCTTCGTGACACAACGCAACAGCCTACTAGGGTTGTGCAACTCAACAACCTCGGCTCAAAAGTGCAGTGAATAATAATGTTGCATACATATAATAATGGGGGCTTATCTCTAATCAGTGTCTGCTCAGTTAATAAAGTCTAGCTGGGGTATCAAGGCAGGGCAACAATGGGTGAGCATGCGGCTCGTAGCCTAACGTTGTCCGAAGGTGGTATAATGAAGATTACGTTATATGACGGGGATGCTCTCTTGATAAATCTAGGTCTCTAGTACCTAGTTCTATCCTGGCGATCCCTCAGAAGTCAACACAAAGAGGCAGCACTATGTTGTGAGGGATAGGCTATGGCCCTCTCACACCACAGCGCTGTGCTCGCAAAGTAAACCCACCCGAAGACAACTTAGGCTCCCACAGTACCTGTCGATGTCGTGCAGGGCTTAGCTAACACTGCACACATCGGAGACAACGACACAGTAACCTTACCCCTAGTCTAGCTTTAGATAACCAAGCAGAATCACTCAACACCTTGCCAGGGAGACATATACCGGTCTACAACCTTCCCGAGAGAGGACACATACGGAAAAGTCCGTCTCTCTAACCCTCAATAAAGCATAATACCTCCTTAACCTAATACATGGAAATCTCTGAGAGATTCGCGTACAATACGACTGGTCGACGGTGAACGTCTATGCTGAAACCAGAAGGGATGTTGAGTTTAATAAAGATTAGAGAATGAGAAAGGAGAAGTCGAGAGAGAGAAATATTATGCAAAGTAGCGAGTATGGGGGACAGAATTGCAAAGGATGTAGGCGATACGCGTGTCAAGCAAGCTCTGAGCTGGTAAAAAACATGAGGCCGCGACGGGAAGGGACTAGTTGACCACCCGGCCGCCAACGCCGTCAGCGCCCAAGCGAGCCGCGTCATAGCTCACCCCGCTGCCAGGTGTACTCCCTCACCCTCTCTTGCTCGCCTCCCACACAAGCAACATTTATATTATAGTGAATATAAAATATAAGGCGCGCTCACAGACCAAAACAAAGACCATTTCTAGACTGTCTGTGGCAACACGACACTAATTACATAAAGCAGATCATTCTAGGACAACTGTAGCCCATCCCCCCATCCTGGCGAGCGCTAGCGAGCTGCAATGCCCCACGCAACCATTCTGCCAACGCCGGGAGGCGTCACACTACCACCTCGCTGCTTCCCTCGCTCTCTCTCCTTGCAATTCACACTACATATCTTATACTCTATCAATGATATAAAATACTTCCAAGTGTCATAGACAAGAATAAAGACAAACACTGATCTGTCTGTGACAACATGAATACTAAGAAAGAAAGAACATCGTTCTATGATTATTATAGCCCATTTCACTGCCCAGGCGAGCGCTAGCGAGTACGAGTACATTCTGGCAAGCTGGCCAGCGTAACAACGGCATGTCTACTTTATCAACTCTACGTAAGCAGAGTGGTATCGCCCCCCGTATAGTGGTACATGCAAACCGAAATGTCTGTCTGTCTGTCTGTCTGTCCGAGAACTCCTCCTAGACCGTTTGACGGATTTTCACCAAACTTCACACGAACCTTCGGTGTGTGAATGCGACGGTAATTTAAAACAGATTTTTTTGAATCTGTGCAATAGTTATGATCTTAGGTCCAAAAACATGTTTTGCCCTCCCCCCCAAACCCCCCCCCACCCTGTACCTGTTGTGAGTGCCCCGTAGGGGCACTCACACACAGAAAGCCACACATCATACACATATCTCAGATGTGATGATAATGGTGAGACGTCTGTCTGTCTGTCTGTCTGTCTGATAACTCCTCCTAGACCGTTCGACGGATTTTCACCGAACTTCACACGAACATTCAGTGCGTGAATGAGACGGTAATAAAAAAAAAAATGAATTCGTGCACTAGTTATGATTTTAAGTCTAAAATATGGTTTTACCCCCCCCCCCCCCGCCCACCACCCCCCCCCCCTACCCAAACCCCCCCCCCCCCCCCCCCTCCCCCCTCAGGACCCCCCACCCTGTACCTATTCCCAAGCAATGATGGTGGCGTTCTTTGTGTGTGTGCCCCGGTAGGGACAGCAGTTATGATGATGGTGGTGATGATGATGATTACAGTACTAGACATGATGGTGACAGTACCAGTAGTAGTGATGATGGTCATAATAGTAGTGATGATGGTGACAAGCAATGATGATAGTTGTAGTGATAATGATGACAGTAGTGATGATGGTGACAGTATTAGTGATGATGGTGAGTAGTAGTGATTATGGTGAAAGTTGTAGTGATGATGACAGTAGTAGTGATTATGAGAGTAGTGATGATGGTAAGAGTAGTAGTGATGACTGTAATAGTAGTAGTGCTGATGATAGTAATGGTTATAGTGACTAGTAGTGATGGTGTCCCATCGCAGAGTTGGGTATGCCGTTTTGATTTTGGGCAAAACGGCACGTCTACTTTATCAATTCTGCGTAAGCAGAGTGGTATCGCCCCCCGTATAGTGGTACATGCAAATCGAAATGTCTGTCCGTCTGTCTGTCTGTCTATCTGTCCGTCCGAGAACTCCTCCTAGAACATTTGACGGATTTTCACCAAACTTCACACGAACCTTCGGTGCGTGAATGCGACGGTAATTAAAAAAATTTGTTTTGAATTTGTGCAATAGTTATGATCTTAGGTTCTAAAAATGGTTCCCCACCAGCCCCAGCCCCCCCTCCACCAGCCCCCCCCCCCCCCCCCCCCCCCCCACCCCCCCAGGACCCCCACCACCCACCCTGTACCTATTCCCTGTGTGCCCCTAGGTACAGGGGCACACACACACAGAAGTTTTATTTTTTTTTAATTTGTGCAATAGTCATGATTTTAGGTCTAAAATATGGTTTTGCCCCCCCCCCCCCCCTCAACCAGACCCTCCCCCCCCCCACCCCCTCAGAATCCCCCACCCTGTACCTATTCCCAAGCAATGATGATGGCATTCTGTGTGTGTGTGCCCCGTTAGGGACAGCAGTGATGATGATGGTGGTGATGATGATGATTACAGTACTAGATATGATGGTGACTGTACTAGTTCAATTCAATCAATTGTCTTTATTTCATAATATATACAGCATTTACATTCATGTACATATTACATATCCATTAAAATAATTTAGAAAAGTAAAATAGCTGAAAAGGTATACACATGAATTCCTACAACTCTTGTTTATTTACAGTATAGCCTATAATCATATATATATTTTATTATATCATCTTTAGCAACCGCATTTAATTATGAATAATTATATGACATCCTAGATAGACCGAGGAAGCATCACCTTGTATTTGGATCATAAGACACGGGAGCTGTCGTTCTTCGTGTCGCTGAACCCATAGGATTCTAGAGTAGATTGTGTTAAGATCATACTTCCATACATCAATATTATATGTCTTATGAAATAGATATTCAACATTGTTTATAAAAAGTCCAGACTGCAAGTATTGCCAATTAGTATTAATTATAAGATTATTAGACTTGGCTATTCTGTGAAAATATCTTGCCTGAATAAGAGCAACGTGATGCTTCGGCAGTAATTGTTCACATGACTCTGCCACTTCATGGTTACTGGTATAGAAAGGTACACCAAGGATCCGCTTCATTGACTTGTTGATAGCTAAGGCAAAAGTTTTGAAGATACCTGTAGAAAAAGTCTTACAATTGTTCCAGAGTGGAAGTCCAAAGTCTGGCTTACAATACGCATTGTATAAAAATAAACGTGTTTTCTTAACAACATATGAAAAATTTATAATTACTTTAAAACTTGAATACAATGTTTTCAGCCTTAAATCAACATCATCATTGTCATGTAGAGAAGAAGAGATCACATGGCCCAGATATTTAAACGATTTTACTAGGTCTAGTTCATCATGATATAATTGTATAGTATTACCCAAAGACTGGTTTCCTTTCATTTTGAATTTCATGCATTTTGTCTTGTTTTTATTAATAATCAAACCATGTTTTTCTAAATCAATTTTCAATTTAATATACAATTTTTCCATATAATCATGTTCGTGAGCAATAAGAGCTATATCGTCGGCATAGGCCAAAATATTATTTGTTGTTATTCCAAGTTGACACCCATGATTCATATTAGACAGTTCTTCTAAAATATTATCTATATATAGTTTAAATAAAAAGGGGGATAGTATTCCTCCCTGCCTTACTACCCTCTCCACATAATAAAAGGATCCCTGGTGCCCCTTCCATGTCACGTTAGCTAATTGATTTCTGAGGTAATACATAAGAAAATACACCAAGTCCACTGGGACTCCCTTATTCAATAATTTTTCACCCAATAGAAAATGATTTACATAATCAAATGCCTTGGACAGATCAACAAATGTTATGAATACAGAGTCATTTTTATGAGAGTAATTGAACATCAATTCTTGTAAAACAAAACATGCATCAGTTGTCGACACTCCTCTTTTAAAGCCAAATTGTTTATGGTTTAAACAAACATTTTCCTCAAGTATATCCAGTATATGAATTTTGAAGAGTTTCAACAAGCAGGAAGACTGCATAACAGGTCTGTGATTATTAGATAAAGTAACATTACCTTTTTTATCTTTAACTATTGGTGTTATATTTCCTTTTAGTATATGAGTTGGTAGATAACAATGACTGAAGCATACATTGACAAAATATGACAGAATCGCAAGAACGTTATCTGATGCATTCTTCAGAAAAAGCGAGTGTAATCCATCATGCCGAACGCCAAGATTTAATTTACAAATTGCTCGCTTCAATGATATATGCGAGGTTACAACATTCATTTTCCTACCTTCTTTCCACTTCCTTTTAAACTTATTCATAAAATCATCTTTACCGATTAATTCAGGATCATCGCTATGCACTAAATACATATTAGAAAATATGTTTATAATTTCATTAGGATCCGAATGACAATCAATGATATTTGCAGTTTTATCTTTACCTCTTTTGATCTTTACTTCCTTCCAAAACTGTTCCTTATTTTTCAATCGAAACTTATCAATAATAGACTTACATATTTCTTTATTTTCATTTTGCTTACATTTTTTTAGTGCTTGCTTAAACTTACTTCTTGATTCAACCATATCTGTATACTCAGGACTATCTCGAGATTTACCTTTAGCTATCCATTTCAAAAACAATTTCTAGCTATTGTATGATGGTTTTTAATTACGGGTTCCAACCTGGGATTATTTTAAATTTATTTGTAATGATAAATTTTTTCCTACAAGCTTCAGACGAATCAGTAATTGCAATATGTATTGATTCATACAAGCAATCTATCCATTCTAAATGTTGTTGATGATGACAGCCAAGTACGAAACATTACAATACTGGATGATCAATGAGAGAAGACAACATTAAACACTAACTAATTAATAATTATTATCAAATTCATCTTTTGTAAGCGCACCCCAGTTGATATAAGATTTATCATGGTTATCAACATCTATCGATCTTACATAACTTTTGTTACGATTTATTGAATCATCTGCAGAGGTTATTCCGAGCTTAAATACAATTGGAATATGATCAGATCCAATTATATGGTGTAAAACATTTATATTGTTAACTGTTACAAGTTTATGCTGCCTTCCCACAATGTGATCAATCCATCTACTTGCAGAGTTCCCATATCCTATAAATGTGCAAGTATCTCCATTCAAAACATTCACATCAAAACACTGAAGATCATTATTTTGCATAAAATCAGTTAAGTTTGTCCATGCACGCCCAGAGAGAGGGTCTGCGTTAAAATCTCCAATGAAGAAAATTGCATCAAATTTATACTCAACAATTATATCTTCCAATAATGACAGGGTTTCTAAATATTTATTTAACGTTGCCACTTCCCAAAGATCACTATTGATATATACGTTAACTAAAACAATATCCAAATTATTTATATTAAGGCTGAATATCATTAAATTTGTTTCAGTAACTATCTTATTTATCTTAAAGAGTGGGTTTTTTCTCCTAAGTACTGCCTTCCCTCCCTCTGGGCGTCCTGCCATGGCAGCTAAAGCACGTTCAGAATACGTGGCACTCACACTAACACACTCATAATGCTCATCAATATAATCCAAGATCCCAACTTTATCCTGAGTAATGAAAGTTTCCTGAAGAAATACCATGTCATACTTATAATTTGTTAACTCCCTAACCAAGTCAATATTTTTACGTAGAGAACAACAGTTGTAAGAAGCAACGATAAAATCGGAAAAATACATAGTTAAAAGAATAAAAAATATATATATCTATCTATATATACACAACTAAAATAAGGCAAAAGCAATTAAAGTCTTATTTATTGTTCATTGAATTTTGAGGATTCTGATCCCTATCTGAACCTTTTTGCCTATTATAATATTTATTCACCACAATATATTCAGGCCATAGCTCTGGTTAGACCAATTTATCCTGGTCAACCAGGTTCACTGTTACTTTAAAGGCCGTAAATTTATCAGATTTAATTTCTAACCTACTAATGTTTATTATATCGACTTCAAAGTTGCTTCGAATATTATCTGTAATACTCTCATTGGTGGCATCTTTATCCACACGACCAATAAAAACATCCACCAATTTCCTAGCAGCTTTAAATGTACCATCCAAACCCTTTTTTAGTCCAGTTACACCGCTGAAGTTTCGTTTGGCTTTAAAGTCTAACATTTTCTGATTGCGAGATTTGACTTTAACCCATCCATCTTCTGAGTTAGAGTTATCATGTCTACGCTGTGCAGAATCTCCCCTAGAGTCGCCAGGTCGAGCACCAGCCTCAGCCACAGTACGGTGTAGCTGTTTCTTGCTGACAGCACCGGTACGAGGGTCGACCACGCCGTGAGAGGCAGCATTATTTCCTTGTTCATTTCCACCTCTAACAACCACTTCAGCGAAGGTATCAGGGTCCTGTCGATGCTGATAGTCGGGCCCCCCCTCCCGCAGTGAACGAACCCTGTCGGACTGCCGCCTGCCTGGGTCGCCTCTCTGAGGGGACGAGCTGCTAGCCACTCCACCACCACCGCCGGAGGCCTCCCGCCTCAATTAATTTGTCAAAACATTGTCATGATCACGCACAATATTAGGGTCCCGCTGATGGTGATGGTGGGGCCTCTCCCCCCGAGCCGAACTACCCTTCCCGGCCTGCCGCCCGCCTGGGTCACCTCTCTGGAGAGCTGGGCTGCTGGTCACTCCACCACCACCGCCGGAGGCTTCCCCCCTTGCTTCATCCACCAAAGTATTGTGGCAGTCACGCACAATATTATTATTTAGTAGTAGTGATGATGGTCATAATAGTAGTGATGATGGTGACAAGCAATGATGATAGTTGTAGTGATAATGATGACAGTAGTGATGATGATGACAGTATCAGTGATGATGGTGAGTAGTAGTGATTATGGTGAAAGTTGTAGTGATGATGACAGTAGTAGTGATGATGAGAGTAGTGATGATGGTAAGAGTAGTAGTGAGTACTGTAATAGTAGTAGTGCTGATGATAGTAATGGTGATAGTGACTAGTACTGATGATGGTGACCTATCGCAGAGTTGGGTATGCCGTTTTGATTTTGGGCAAAACGGCACGTCTGCTTTATCAATTCTGCGTAAGCAGAGTGGTATCGCCCCCTGTATAGTGGTACATGCAAACCGAAATGTGTATCTGTCTGTCTGTCCGAGAACTGCTCCTAGACCGTTTGACGGATTTTCACCAAACTTCACACGAACCTTCGGTACGTGAATTCGACGGTATTTAATTTTTTTTTTTAAATTTGTGCAATAGTTATGATCTTAGGTCCAAAAAAAAAATTTGCCCCACCCCCCTCTTCAGGACCCCCCCACCCTGTACCTATTCCCTGTGTGTGTGTGTGCCTCATAGGGGCACACACATCACAGAAAGCCACAAATCATACACATCTCTCAGATGTGATGATAATGGTGAGACGTCTGTCTGTCTGTCTGTCCGATACTCCTCCTAGACCGTTTGACGGATTTTCACCAAACTTCACATGAACATTCGGTGCGTGAATGCGACGGTAATAACAAAATATGTTTTGAATATGTGCAATAGTTATGATTTTACGTCCAAAATATGGTTTTGCCCCCCCCCCCCCCCCTCAGGACACCCACCCCCCACCCTGTACTGTTCCCAAGCAATGATGCTGGTGTTCTATGTGAGAGTGCCCCATAGGGGCACTCTCACACAGAATGCCATCATTCAGGGGGTGAGAAAAAGTTGCGACCTATTTGTTAGGTTAAGTTAGTTTAGTTGACATTAGAAATGATGGTAGTAATAGTGGGGATAATGCTGATAGTAGTGATGATGGTGATAATAGCAGTGATAATGGTTGTAGATTTAGTGATAATGATGACAGTAGTGATGATGATGGTAGTGATGATGATAACAGTAGTAGATATGATGGTGACAGTACTAGTAGTAGTGATGATTGTCATAATAGTATTCATGATGGTGACATTAGTAATGATGGTGACAGTATTAGTGATGTTGGTAAGTAGTAGTGATGATGGTGAAAGTTGTAGTAATGATGAAAGTAGTAGTGATGAGAGTAGTAGTGATGATGGTAAGAGTAGTATTGATGATTATAATAGTAGTAGTGCTGATGATATTAATGATGATAGTGACTAGATGGTGACCGATCGCATAGTTGGGTATGCCGTTTTGATTTTGGGCGAAACGGCACGTCTAGTTTATTTTAATGTTTTTGTCAACTCTGCGTAAGCAGTGGTATCGCCCCCTGTATAGTGCTACATGCCGGCCGAAATGTCTGTCTGTCTGTCTGTCTGTCCGATAACTCCTCCTAGACCGTTTGACGGATTTTCACCAAACCTCACACGAACATTCGGTGCGTGAATGCGACGGTAATTAAGAAAAACAAAATTTGAATTTGTGCAACAGTTTTGATTTTAGGTCCAAAATATGGTTTTGCCCCCAC
Organism: Paralithodes platypus; assembly: GCA_032716605.1. NCBI lineage: Eukaryota > Metazoa > Arthropoda > Malacostraca > Decapoda > Lithodidae > Paralithodes > Paralithodes platypus. The sequence goes on from CM064542.1 coordinate 8,444,941, forward strand.
CAGCCCCCCCCCCTCCCCCCCCCCCCACACCCTGTACCTATTTCGAAGAAATGATGATGGCGTTCTGTGTGTGTGTGCCCCGTAGGGGCACACTCACGCAGAATGCCATCGTTCAGGGGGCGAAAAAAAACTTGCCCGTATTTGTTAGGTTAAGTTAGTTTAGTTGACATTAGAAGGTGACAATTGTAGTGATGATGATAGTAGTAGTGATGATGGTGGTAATATTAGTGACGATGGTGGCATCAGTGATGATGGTGACAATTGTAGTGATGATGATACTAGTAGTATTAATAGTAGTGGTAATATTAGTGATGATGGAAACCCTTTGCAGAGTTGGGTATGCCGTTTTAATCAACTCTGCGTAAGCAGAGTGGTATCGTCCCCGTATAGTGGTACATGCTAACCGAAATGTCTGTCTGTCTGTCTGTCTGTCCGTCTGTCTGTCCGAGAACTCCTCCTAGACCGTTTGACGGATTTTCACCAAACTTCACATGAACCTTCGGTGCGTGAATTCGACGGTAATTAAAACAAAAAAAATTGAATTTGTGCAATAGTTATGATCTTAGGTCCAAAATATGGTTTTGCCCCCCCCCCCCCCTCCCCCTTTTCAGAACCCCCACCGCCCACCCTGTACCTATTACCTGTGTATGTGTGTGCCCCGTAGGAGCACACATCATACACACATCATACACATGTCTCAGATGTGATGATAATAGTGAGATGTATGTCTGTCTTTCCGAAACTCATCCTAGACCGTTCGACGGATTTTCACACAAACTTCCAACGAACATTCGGTGAGTGAATGCGACGGTAATTATTATAATTTTTTTTAATGTGCAATAGTTATGATTTTAGGTCCAAAATATGGTTTCCCCCCCCCCCCCCCCCTCCCTCCCAAAATCACCAGGCCCCCCCCCCCCTCCCCCCCACCCCCCCCAAGCCAACAGTCATGATTGTGAAACTAGTTGTGATAGTTGGTGGTGATATTAGCAGTGATGATGGTAGTAGATGATGAGGATAGTAGTAGTGATGATGATGAAAGTATTGGTGATGTTGGTGATGGTTACTGGCGATGACTACCCGAAAACAAGTCGCCCCGCAATTGCTAAGTTAAGTTAGGTTAAGATAGTTTAGATGACATTAAAAGTGATGGTAGTAACAGTGGGGATGATGGTGATGGTGAGAGTAGCAGTAGTGATGATGGTGGTAATATTAGTGATGATGGTAATAGTAGTGATGATGGTGATAATTGTAGTGATGATGAGAGTAGTAGTGATGATGGTGGTAATATTAGTAATGATGGTAATCCTTCGCAGAGTTGGGTATGCCGTTTTGATTTTGGGCAAAACGGCACGTCTACTTTATCAACTCTGCGTAAGCAGAGTGGTATCGCCCCCCGTATAGTGGTACATGCAAATCGAAATATCTGTCCGTCTGTCTGTCTATCTGTCCGTCCGAGAACTCCTTCTAGAACGTTTGACGGATTTTCACCAAACTTCACACGAACCTTCGGTGCGTGAATGCGACGGTAATTAAAAAAAGATATTTTGAATTTGTGCAATAGTTATGATCTTAGGTCCTAAAAATGGTTCCCCACCAGCCCCACCCCTCCACCAGTTTATTTACAGTATAGCCTATAATCATATATATATTTTATTATTTCATCTTTAGCAACCGCATTTAATTATGAATAATTATATGACATCCTAGGTAGACCGAGGAGGCATCACCTTGTATTTGGATCATAAGACACGGGAGCTGTCGTTCTTCGTGTCGCTGAACCCATAGGATTCTAGAGTAGATTGTGTTTAGATCATACTTCCATACATCAATATTATATGTCTTATGAAATAGATTTTCAACATTGTTTATAAAAAGTCCAGACTGCAAGTATTGCCAATTAGTATTAATTATAAAAATATTAGACTTGGCTATTCTGTGAAAATATCTTGCCTGAATAAGCGCAACGTGATGCTTCGGCAGTAATTGTTCACATGACTCTGCCACCTCATGGTTACTGGTATAGAAAGGTACACCAAGGATCCGCTTGATTGACTTGTTGATAGCTAAGGCAAAAGTTTTGAAGATACCTGTAGAAAAAGTCTTACAATTGTTCCAGAGTGGAAGTCCAAAGTCTGGCTTACAATACGCATTGTATAAAAATAAACGTGTTTTCTTAACAACATATGAAAAATTTATAATTACTGTATTAAAACTTGAATACAATGTTTTCAGCCTTAAATCAACATCATCATTGTCATGTAGAGAAGAAGAGATCACATGGCCCAGATATTTAAACGAATTTACTAGGTCTAGTTCATCATGATATAATTTTATAGTATTACCCGAATACTGGTTTCCTTTCATTTTGAATTTCATGCATTTTGTCTTGTTTTTATTAATAATCAAACCATGTTTTTCTAATTCAATTTTCAATTTAATATACAATTTTTCCATATCATCATGTTCGTGAGCAATAAGAGCTATATCGTCGGCATAGGCCAAAATATTATTTTGTGTTATTCCCAGTTGACACCCATGATTCATATTAGACAGTTCTTCTAAAATATTATCTATATATAGTTTAAATAAAAAGAGGGATAGTATTCCTCCCTGCCTTACTACCCTCTCCACATAATAAAAGGATCCCTGGTGCCCCTTCCATGTCACATTAGCTAATTGATTTCTGAGGTAATGCATAAGAAAATACACCAAGTCCACTGGGACTCCCTTATTCAATAATTTTTCACCCAATAGAAAATGATTTACATAATCAAATGCCTTGGACAGATCAATAAATGTTATGAATCCAGAGTCATTTTTATGAGAGTAATTGAACATCAATTCTTGTAAAACAAAACATGCATCAGTTGTCGACACTCCTCTTTTAAAGCCAAATTGTTTATGGTTTAAACAAACTTTTTCCTCAAGTATATCCAGTATATGAATTTCGAAGAGTTTCAACAAGCAGGAAGACTGCATAACAGGTCTGTGATTATTAGATAAAGTAACATTACCTTTTTTATCTTTAACTATTGGTGTTATATTTCCTTTTAGTATATGAGTTGGTAGATAACAATGACTGAAGCATATATTGAAAAAATATGACAGAATCGCAAGAACGTTATCTGATGCATTCTTCAGAAAAAGCGAGTGTAATCCATCATGCCGAACGCCAAGATTTAATTTACAAATTGCTCGCTTCAATGATATATGCGAGGTTACAACATTCATTTTCCTACCTTCTATCCACTTTCTTTTAAACTTATTCATAAAATCATCTTTTCCGATTAATTCAGGATCATCGCTATGCACTAAATACATATTAGAAAATATGTTTATAATTTCATTAGGATCCGAATGACAATCAATGATATTTGCAGTTTTATCTTTACCTCTTTTGATCTTTACTTCCTTCCAAAACTGTTCCTTATTTTTCAATCGAAACTTATCAATAATAGACTTTCATATTTTTTTATTTTCATTTTGCTTACATTTTTGTAGTGCTTGCTTAAACGTACTTCTTGATTCAACCATATCTGTATACTCAGGACTATCTCGAGATTTACCTTTAGCTATCCATTTCAAAAAACAATTTCTAGCTATTGTATGATGGTTTTTAATTTCGCGGTTCCAACCTGGGATTATTTTAAATTTATTTGTAATGATACATTTTTTCCTATAAGCTTCAGACGAATCAGTAATTGCAATACGTATTGATTCATACAAGCAATCTATCCATTCTAAATGTTGTTGATGATGACAGCCAAGTACGGAACATTGCAATACTGGATGATCAATGAGAGAAGACAACTTTAAACACACTAACTCATTAATATTATCAAATTCATCTTTTGTAAGCGCACCCCAGTTGATATAAGATTTATCATGGTTATCAACATCTATCGATCTTACATAACTTTTGTTACGATTTATTGAATCATCTGCAGAGGTTATTCCGAGCTTAAATACAATTGGAATATGATCAGATCCAATTATATGATCTAAAACATTTATATTGTTAACTGTTACAAGTTTGTGCTGCCTTCCCACAATGTGATCAATCCATCTACTTGCAGAGTTCCCATATCCTATAAATGTGCAAGTATCTCCATTCAAAACATTCACATCAAAACACTGAAGATCATTATTTTGAATAAAACCAGTTAAGTGTGTCCATGCACGCCCAGAGAGAGGGTCTGCATTAAAATCTCCAATGAAGAAAATTGCATCAAATTTATACTCAACAATTATATCTTCCAATAATGACAGGGTTTCTAAATATTTATTTAACGTTGCCACTTCCCAAAGATCACTATTGATATATACGTTAACTAAAACAATATCCAAATTATTTATATTAAGGCTGAATATCATTAAATTTGTTTCAGTAACTATTTTATTTATCTTAAAGAGTGGGTTTTTTCTCTCCAAAGTACTTCCATCCCTCCCTCTGGGCGTCCTGCCATGGCAGCTAAAGCACGTTCAGAATATGTGGCACTCACACTAACACACTCATAATGTTCATCAATATAATCCAAGATCCCAACTTTATCCTGAGTAATGAAAGTTTCCTGAAGAAATACCATTTCATACTTATAATTTGTTAACTCCCTAACCAAGTCAATATTTGTACGTAGAGAAGAACAGTTGTAAGAAGCAACGGTAAAATCGGAAAAATACATAGTTAAAAGAATAAAAAAAATATCTATCTATCTATATATACACAACTAAAATAAGGCAAAAGCAATTGAAGTCTTATTTATTGTTCATTGAATTTTGAGGATTCTGATCCCTATCTGAACCTTTTTGCCTATTATAATATTTATTCACCACAATATATTCAGGCCATAGCTCTGGTTCGACCAATTTATCCTGGTCAGCCAGGTTCACTGTTACTTTAAAGGCCGTAAATTTATCAGATTTAATTTCTAACCTACTAATGTTTATTATATCGACTTCAAAGTTGCTTCGAATATAATCTGTAATACTCTCATTGGTGGCATCTTTATCCACACGACCAATAAAAACATCCACCAATTTCCTAGCAGCTTTAAATATACCATCCAAACCCTTTTTTAGTCCAGTTACACCGCTGAAGTTTCGTTTGGCTTTGAAGTCTAACATTTTCTGATTGCGAGATTTGACTTTAACCCATCCATCTTCCGAGTTAGAGTTATCATGTCTACGCTGTGCAGAATCTCCCCTAGAGTCGCCAGGTCAAGCACCAGCCTCAGCCACAGTACGGTGTAGCTGTCTCTTGCTGACAGCACCGGTACGAGGGTCGACCACGCCGCGAGAGGCAGCATTATTTCCTGGTTCATCTCCACCTCTAACAACCACTTCAGCGAAGGTATCAGGGTCCTGTCGATGGTGATAGTCGGGCCCCCCCTCCCGCAGTGAACGAACCCTGTCGGACTGCCGCCTGCCTGGGTCGCCTCTCTGAGGGGACGAGCTGCTAGTCACTCCACCACCACCGCCGGAGGCCTCCCGCCTCAATTAATTTGTCAAAACATTGTCATGATCACGCACAATATTAGGGTCCCGCTGATGGTGATGGTGGGGCCTCTCCCCCCGAGCAGTACTACCCTTGCCGGCCTGCCGCCCGCCTGGGTCACCTCTCTGGGGAGCTGGGCTGCTGGTCACTCCACCACCACCGCCGGAGGCTTCCCCCCTTGCTTCATCCAGCAAAGTATTGTCGCGATCACGCACAATATTATTATCTAGTAGTAGTGATGATGGTCATAATAGTAGTGATGATGGTGACAAGCAATGATGATAGTTGTAGTGATAATGATGACAGTAGTGATGATGGTGACAGTATTAGTGATGATGGTGAGTAGTAGTGATTATGGTGAAAGTTGTATTGATGATGACAGTAGTAGTGATGATTACAGTAGTGATGATGGTAAGAGTAGTAGTGAGTACTGTAATAGTAGTAGTGCTGATGATAGTAATGGTGATAGTGACTAGTACTGATGATGGTGACCTATCGCAGAGTTGGGTATGCCGTTTTGATTTTGGACAAAACGGCACGTCTACTTTATCAACTCTGCGTAAGCAGAGTGGTATCGCCCCCTGTATAGTGGTACATGCAAACCGAAATGTGTATCTGTCTGTCTGTCTGTCTGTCCGAGAACTCCTCCTAGACCGTTTTACGGATTTTCACCAAACTTCACACGAACCTTCGGTACGTGAATTCGACGGTATTTTTTTTTTTTTTTTTTAATTTGTGCAATAGTTATGATCTTAGGTCCAAAACAAAAATTTGCCCCACCCCCCTCTTCAGGACCCCCCCACCCTGTACCTATTCCCTGTGTGTGTGTGTGTGCCCCATAGGGGCACACACATCACAGAAAGCCACACATCATACACATCTCTCAGATGTGATGATAATGGTGAGATGTCTGTCTGTCTCTCTGTCCGTCTGTCTGTCTGTCTGTCCGATAACTCCTCCTAGACCGTTCGACGGATTTTCACCAAACTTCACACGAACATTCGGTGCGTGAATGCGACGGTAATAAAAAAATAGTTTTGAATATGTGCAATAGTTATGATTTTACGTCCAAAATATGGTTTTGCACACCCCCCCCCCCCCCCCCCCCTCAGGACACCCACCCCCACCCTGCACCTGTTCCCAAGCAATGATGCTGGTGTTCTGTGTGAGAGTGCCCCATAGGGGCACTCTCACACAGAACGCCATCATTCAGGGGGTGAGAAAAACTTGCGACCTATTTGTTAGGTTAAGTTAGTTTAATTGACATTAGAAATGATGGTAGTAATAGTGGGGATAATGCTGATAGTAGTGATGATGGTGATAATAGCAGTGATAATGGTTGTAGATTTAGTGATGATGATGACAGTAGTGATGATGATGGTAGTGATGATGATAACAGTAGTAGATATGATGGTGACAGTACTAGTAGTAGTGATGATGGTCATAATAGTATTCATGATGGTGACATTAGAAATAATGGTGACAGTATTAGTGATATTGGTAAGTAGTAGTGATGATGGTGAAAGTTGTAGTAATGATGAAAGTAGTAGTGATGAGAGTAGTAGTGATGATGGTAAGAGTAGTATTGATGATTATAATAGTAGTAGTGCTGATGATATTAATGATGATGGTGACTAGATGGTGACCGATCGCATAGTTGGGTATGCCGTTTTGATTTTGGGCGAAACGGCACGTCTACTTTATTTTAATGTTTTTGTCAACTCTGCGTAAGCAGTGGTATCGCCCCCTGTATAGTGGTACATGCCGGCCGAAATGTCTGTCTGTCTGTCTGTCTGTCCGATAACTCCTCCTAGACCGTTTGACGGATTTTCACCAAACCTCACACGAACATTCGGTGCGTGAATGCGACGGTAATTAAAAAAAACTAAATTTGAATTTGTGCAATAGTTTTTGATTTTAGGTCCAAAATATGGTTATGCCCCCCCTCCCCCCTCCCCCTTTTCAGGACCCCCACCGCCCACCCTGTACCTATTACCTGTGTATGTGTGTGCCCCGTAGGAGCACACATCATACACACATCATACACATGTCTCAGATGTGATGATAATAGTGAGATGTATGTCTGTCTTTTCGAAACTCATCCTAGACCGTTCGACGGATTTTCACACAAACTTCCAACGAACATTCGGTGAGTGAATGCGACGGTAATTATTATTTTTCTTTTTAATGTGCAATAGTTATGATTTTAGGTCCAAAATATGATTTCACCCCCCCCCCCCTCCCTCCCAAACCCACCAGGCCCCCCCCCCCACCCCCCACCCCCAAGCCAACAGTCATGATTGTGAAACTAGTTGTGATAGTTGGTGGTGATATTAGCAGTGATGATGGTAGATGATGAGGATAGTAGTAGTGATGATGTTGAAAGTATTGGTGGTGTTGGTGATGGTTACTGGAGATGACGACCCGAAAACAAGTCGCCCCGCAATTGCTAGAGTTAAGTTAGGTTAAGTTAGTTTAGATGACATTAAAAGTAATGGTAGTAACAGTAGGGATGATGGTGATGGTGAGAGTAGCAGTAGTGATGATAGTAGTAGTGATGATGGTGGTAATATTAGTGATGATGGTAATAGTAGTGATGATGGTGATAATTGTAGTGGTGATGATAGTAGTAGTGATGATGGTGGTAATATTAGTAATGATGGTAATCCTTCGCAGAGTTGGGTATGCCGTTTTGATTTTGGGCAAAACGGCACGTCTACTTTATCAACTCTGCGTAAGCAGTGTGGTATCGGCCCCCATATAGTGGTACATGCAAATCGAAATGTCTGTCTGTCTGTCCGAGAACTCCTCCTAGACCGTTTGACGGATTTTCACCAAACTTCACACGAACATTCGGTTCGTGAATGCGACGGTAATTAAAAACAGTATTTTTTGAATTTGAGCAATAGTTATGATCTTAGGTCCTAAAAATGGTTTTGCCCCCCCCCCCCAACAGCCCCCCCCCCCTCAACCAGCCCCCCCCCCCCCCCCCCCCCCCCTCCTCTTCAGGACCCCTACCCCCCACCCTGTACCTATTCTCTGTGTGTGTGTGTGCCCCATAGGGGCAAACACATCACAGAAAGCCACACACCATACACATGTCTCAGATGTGATGATAATGGTGAGACGTCTGTATGTCTGTCCGATAACTCCTCCTAGACCGTTCGATGGATTTTCACCAAACTTCAAACGAACATTCGGTGCGTGAATTCGACGGTAATTTTAAAAAAAAATGAATTTGTGCAATAGTTATGATTTTAGGTCCTACATATGGTTTTACATCACTCCCCCCCCACACCCGGCAATGATGGAGTTCATAGTGTGTGAGCCCCTGGGGGAGAAAACATCTCGCTATGCATTTGCTAGGTTAAGTTAGTTTAGTTGGCATTAGAAGTGATGGTAGTAATAGTGGGATTAATGGTGATAGTAGTGATGATGGTTGTAGTTGTATTGATGATGATGACAGTAGTAGATATGATGGTGACAGTAGTAGATATGATGGTGACAGTACTTGTAGTAGTGATGATGGTGACAAGTAATGATGATAGTTGTACGGTAGTGATAATAATGACAGTAGTGATGATGGTAGTGACGATGGTGTGAGTATTAGTGATGATGATGAGTAGTAGTGATGGTGAAAGTTGTAGTGATGATGACAATAGTTGTTATGATGAAGATCATAGTAATGGTGATGATGGCAGTAGTAGTGATGATGGTGACTAGTAATTATGATTGTAAGATGGTGGTGATGATAGTAGTAATGATGGTTGATAGTTGTAGTATCAATGATGATAGTAGTGATTATGATGGTAGTGACAATGGTGACAGTAGTAGTGATGATGGTGAGAGTAGTAATGATGATTGTAATTGTAGTAGCGATGATGATCATAGTAATGGTGATGATGATAGTAGTCGTGATGGTTGTGGCAGTTATAGTGATGGTGGCGGTAGTAGTGATGATTGTGATTGATGATGGTATTAGTAGTGATGATGGTAACCCATCGCAGAGTTGGGTATGCCGTTTTGATTTTGGGAAAATCAGCACGTCTACTTTATAATCAAATCAAGAGTTTGGTATCGCCCCCCCCCCCCCCGTATAGTGGGTACGAAAAAAAAATCTGTCGTCGTCGTCGTAGTCGTTGTTGTCGTCCGTCTGTCCCGAAACTCCTCCTAAACCGTTGGACGGATTTTCACCAAATTTCACACGAACATTTGTTGCATGAATGCGAACGTCAGTCAAAAAAGATTTTTTGAATTTATGTAATAGTTATGATTTTAGGTCCAACATATGGTTTGCTCCCCCCCCCCCCACAGCAATGAATGCGTTCTTAGTGTGTGAGCCCTAAGAACGCATCTCGCTATGCATTTGCTAGGTTAAGTTAGTTTTGTTGGCATTAGAAGTGATGGTAGTACAAAGGAGTACAAAGAAAATCAAGCAACAACAGTTCTAGTGACCCTTCTAGGCTGCTTGTCCTCCAAAACACTGAGGATCAAGTGTCTAAACAGTGGTTTAGAGTGGGTAAGGAAATATTGGAAAGGGAACTACTGCCCTGGAACTAATGTCCGTGGCATTAGTGGGATTGATGGTGATAGTAGCAATGATGGTGATAATAGTAGTGATGATGGTTGTAGTTGAATTGATGATGTTGACAGTAGTGATGACGATGATAGTAGTAGATATGATGGTGACAGTAGTAGATATGATGGTGACAGTACTAGTAGCAGTGATGATGGTCATAATAGTAGTGATGATGGTGACAAGTAATGATAGTTGTAGTGATAATAATGACAGTAGTGATGATGGAAGTGACGATGGTGAGTATTAGTGATGATGGTGAGTAGTAGTGGAGATGGTGAAAGTTGTAGTGATGATAATAGTTGTGATGATGAAGATCATAGTAATGGTGATGATGGTGACAGTAGGATTCATGATGGTAATACTTGTGACAGTAGTAATGATGGATGATGGTTATAGTAGTAGTGATGATGTTAAAAAAAAAAAAAAAAAATCTATGTGATTGAGGGAGGCAAAAGGCATAACTGTCTATAGCGAGTGCCTCCCCCATAGTTGAAAGAGTGACAGGGCCAAAATCAAGGGACGTTCGAGCCAAAATGCCAGGACACACAGAGTTTGAAGCAATTTAAGTCATAGGAAGAGGGAAAGACTGATTCTGGAAGAGAGTTCCAGAGCTCAGCTGTTGAGTAGAAGAAAGTTTGAGAGTAACGTTTCACTCTTGGGTTGGAGAGTTGCACAGAGTAGGGGTGGGATTGAGTTGCAAGACGGGTACCACGTGCCCTACGTAAAGGAGGTGGTATGCACTGGGATAGCTCTGAGGAACACTGATTATTATAGTAGCGATAGAATATCGAGAGAGATGCAACATTGCGGCGGAGAGAGAGAGATTGCAGAGAGTTGGTTAGTGGACGGGAGTTAATGATACGAAAGGCCTTCCTTTCAACTTTATCTAGGAGAGCGGTGTGAGAGGAACCTCCCCACACATGTGAACAATACTCAATACAAGGGCGCACTATGCCCCTGTACAGAGCAAGAAGCTGTGCAGGGGAAAAGAACCCTCTAAGGCGGTTGAGCACACCCAGCTTCTGGGAGGCTGCCTTAGCAAGACTGGTAATATGGTCCTTCCAAATGAGAGCAGAAGAAAAAGAGACAAAGAATATTGAGAGAAGATGAAGGGTTGAGTTTTGTATTGTTGAAGAATAAGGGATAGTCCGCTGGGAGATCCTGACGGGTAGATAGATGGAGAAATTGGGTTTTGGAAGCATTAAAGTTAACAAGGTTTTCTCTGCCGCAATTGGAAATAGTATTTAGATCAGAATTTAAGAGTTCTATGGCTTCATTACGTTTGTCGTTGAGGGATTGCTGGCTGGGGCATTCTGAAAAACTAATGGAGTAGTGTAAGGTTGAGTCGTCTGTGTATGAATGGATGGGAATTAAGGTACAGCTAAGGAGATCATTTATAAAAATTAGAAAGAGAATAGGAGATAGGACAGAGCCCTGAGGAACACCGGAGTTTATAGGGTGAGGAAGTGAACAATGGCCGTCCACAACCGCGGCTATGGAACGGCCGGAAAGAAAATTAGAGACAAAGGCACAGATGGAGGGCTAGAAACCGAAGGAGGGTAGTTTAGAAATTAAAGATTTATGCCAGACTCTATCGAAGGCTTTCGATATGTCTAGTGCAATAGAAAAAGTCTCACCGAAGTCCCGAAAGGAGGATGACCAAGAGTTAGTAAGATATGAAAGAAGATCACCAGTAGAGCGACCCTTAAGGAAGCCATACTGGCGACTGAGAGCAGATTATGAGAAGAGAAATGCTTAAGAAATTTGGAAGCAAGAATACTTTCAAAAACTTTAGAAAGACAAGAGATGTGAGCAATTGGACGATAGTTGGAGGGTTGAGAGCGGTCACCCTTCTTTGGGACAGGTTGAATGTGAGCAAACTTCCAGCATGAAGGGAAGACGTTAGAGGATAGACAGAGACGAAAGAGTTTGCCTAGGCAGGGAGTCAGCACGGAAGCACAGTTTTTGAGAACAACAGGAGGAACACCGTCCGGACCGTACGCCTTATTAGTGTTAAGCCCAGGGAGGGTAGAAAGTACATCTTTAGAAGTGATTAGGATATTAGGCATAAGTAAGAGAGAGGAGGGCGGAGAGGGAGGAATAGCACCGGAATCATCCAAGGTGGAATTTCTAGCAAAAGTTTGAGCGAAGAGTTTAGCTTTGTCAGAGGAAGAAGTGATGGTTGTGCCATCAGAGTGGGAAAGGGGAGGGAAAGACGAGGAAGAGAAATTGTTGGAAAGGTTTTGGGCTAGATGCCAGAAAGCTTGGGAAGAGCTAGAGTTGGATAGTTCAGTGCATTTATTATTGATGAAAGAGTGTTTGGCAAGTCGAAGAACAGATTTGGCTTGATTCCGGGCAGAAACATATGAAGAATGAGAGTCTTGAGTTTTAAGGCGTCGGTACCTTTTGAATGATTCCTCCTTATTGCGGACAGCAGTAGAACAGGCGTGAGTAAACCAAGATTTTTTAGCATTAGTCTGAGAGAAAGAGAATGGAATGTATGCTTCCATGCCCGATAGGATTACCTCGGTAATACGTTCAGCACTCTCCGAGGGTCCTCGACCACGGAAGCAGAAATAATTCCATGGGAAATCAAAGAAGTACTGCCGAAGAGCCTCCCAGTCGGCACACAAGCGCCGCCGGCTAGGAGGATCGGGTGGCCGTACTGGAGAGATAGGACAGGTGACAGAGATAAGTTTATGGTCGGAGGAGCCCAAAGGAGAGAAAAGATCGACAGTATAAGAAGAAGGGTTAGAAGTTAGAAACAGGTCAAGAATGTTAGTAATGATGATTGTAAGATGGTGGTGATGATAGTAGTAATGATGGTTGATAGTTGTAGTACCAATGATAGTAGTAATTAAGATGGTTGTGACAATGGTGACAGTAGTAGTGATGATGGTGAGAGTAGTAGTGATGATTGTAATTGTAGTAGTGATGATGATCATAGTAATGGTGATGATGACAGTAGTCGTGATGATTGTGGCGGTTGTAGTGATGAAGGAAGTAGTAGTGATGATGGTGATTGATGGTATTAGTAGTGATGATAGTATCCCATCGCAGAGTTGGTTATGCCGTTTTGATTTTGGGCAAAACGGCACGTCTACTTTTTTGTTAGTGATGGTTTTGTTGTTGTCGTTCTTATTATTTTTGCAGTTGTTGGTAGTTCTGTTGTTTCTTGTTGTTGTTGTTATCAACTCTGCATAAGCAGAGTGTGGTACCCCCCCCCCCCCCCCCGTATAATGGGTACCACCGGATTTTTTATTTTTTTTTTGTCGTCCGTCTGTCCCGAAACTCCTCCTAGACCGTTGGACGTATTTTCACCAAATTTCACACAAACATTTATTGGGTGAATGCGAACGTCAGTCAAAACATATGTTTTGCATTTGTGCAATAATTATGATTTTAGGTCCAAAATATGGTTTTATCCCCCCCCCTCCCCCAACCCCCCTACACACACCCAGCAATGAATGCATTCTGGGGGCGAAAACATCTCGCTCCGCATTTGCTAGGTTAAGTTAGTTTAGTTGGCATTAGAAGTGATGGTAGTAATAGTGGGATTGATGGTGATAGTAGTGATGATGGTGATAATAGTAGTGATGATGGTTGCTGTTGTATTGATGATGATGACAGTAGTAGATATGATGGTGACAGTACTAGTAGTAGTGATGATGGTGACAAGTAATGATGATAGTTGTAGTACAAAGGAGTACAAAGTACAAAGTACAAAGGAAATCAAGCAACAACAGATCTAGTGACCCTTCTAGGTTGCTTGTCCTCCAAAGCACTGAGGATCAAGTGTCCAAACAGTGGTTTAGAGTGGGTAAGGGAACATTGGAAAGGGAACTATTGCCCTGGAACTAATGTCCGTGGCAGGATTAGGAAGTTAGTAGGGGACAGATGGGTTAGTAACTGAGGGGGGGATAAAAATAAAGTTATTCATTTACAAACGCAGTCAGTCGCGGGTTTGATGCGAGATATTTGTCTAGGCGGAGTTTAAATGAATCAACGGTGATGCAGTCTATAACACTTCGGGGAAGCCCATTCCACAAGTTGACAACTCGATTGAAGAAGAAATTCTTAGATTTGTGTGAGTTAAACGATTTACCAATAATTTTGCAACCGTTTCCCCGCGTGTAATTAGCTTGGTCGATAGGGAAGTACTTACTACAGTTCATATAGTGATAATGATGACAGTAGTGATGATGGTGAGTATTAGTTATGATGGTGAAAGTTGTAGTGATGATGACAATAGTTGTGATGAAGATCATAGTAATGGTGATGATGGCAGTAGTAGTGATGATGGTGATAGGATACATGATGGTAATACTTGTGACAGTAGTAATGATGATGGTTATAGTAGTATTGATGATGTTAACAGTAGTAATGATAATTGTAAGATGGTGGTTATGATAGTAGTAATGATGGTTGATAGTTGTAGTATCAATGATGCTAGTAGTGATTAACATGGTAATGACAATGGTGACAGTATTATAATAAAGTAGACGTGCCGTTTTGCCCAAAATCAAAACGGCATACCCAACTCTGCGATAGGTTACCATCATCACTACTAATACCATCATCAATCACAATCATCACTACTACTGCCATCATCACTACAACTGCCACAATCATCACGACTACTGTCATCATTACCATCACTATGATCATCATCACTACTACAATTACAATCATCACTACTACTTTCACCATCATCACTACTGTCACCATTGTCACTACCATCTTAATCACTACTATCGTCATTGATACTACAACTATCAACCATCATTACTACTATCATCACCACCATCTTACAATTATCATTACTAATGTTAACATCATCACTACTACTATATCCATCATCATTACTACTGTCACAAGTATTACCATCATGTATCCTACTATCACCATCATCACTACTGCCATCATCACCATTACTATGATCTTCATTATCACAACTATTGTCATCATCACTACAACTTTCACCATCACTAATACTCACCATCATCACTACTGTCATCATTATCACTACAACTATCATCATTACTTATCACCATCATCACTACTACTAGTACTGTCACCATCATATCTACAACTGTCACCATCATATCTACTACTGTCATCATCATCACTACTGTCATCATCATCAATACAACAACAACCATCATCACTACTATTATCACCATCATCACTACTATCACCATCAATCCCACTATTACTACAATCACTTTTAATGCCAACTAAACTAACTTAACCTAGCAAATGCGTAGCGAGATGTTTTCGCCCTCCAAACGAATGCGTTCTTAGTGTGTAAGCCCGTTCGGGGCTATCATACTAAGAACGCCATCATTGCTCGGTGGGGGGGGGGGGGGGGGGAGGGGGGGGGGGGTAAAACCATATTGTGGACCTAAAATCTAACTATTGCATAAAATCAAAACATCTTTTTTGACTGAAGTTCGCATTCACGCAACAAATGTTCGTGTGAAATTTGGTGAAAATCCGTCCAACGGTCTAGGAGGAGTTACGAGACAGACGGACAACAACGACGACGACGACGACAGACATTTTTTTCCGGTGGTACCCACTATACGGGGGGAGTGGGGGGGGGGAGGGCGATACCAAACTCTGCTTACGCAGAGTTGATAAGTGTTGTTTACCACCAGGGCAGACATATTCATGCCTCCCGAATAGTGTAGATAATGTTGTTGTTGCCGGTTTTGTAATAAAGTAGATGTGCCGTTTCGCCCATAATCAAAACGGCATACCCAACTCTGCGATAGGTTACCATCATCACTATTAATACCATCATCAATCACAATCATTACTACTACTGCCATCATTACTACAACTGCCAATCATCACAACTACTGTCATCATCACCATTACTATGATCATCATCACTACTACAATTACAATCATCACTACTACTCTCACCATCATCACTACTACTGTCACCTTTTGTCACTTTGATACTACAACTATCAACCATCATTACTACTATCATCACCACCATCTTACAATCACCATTACTACTGTCACCATCATCACTACTAATGCCATCATCACCATTACTATTATCTTCATCATCACAACTATTGTAATCATTACAAGTTTCACCATCATCACTACTACTCACCATCATCACTACTGTCATTATTATCACTACAACTATCATCATTACTTGTTACCATCATCACTACTATTATGACCATCATCACTACTACTAGTACTGTCACCATCATATCTACTACTGTCACCATCATATCTACCATCATCACTATTGGCATCATCATCAATTCAACTACAACCATCATCACTACTATCACCATCAATCCCACTATTACTACCATCACTTATAATGCCATCTAAACTAACTTAACCTAGCAAATGCGTAGCGAGATGTTTTTCGCCCCCAGAACGCCATCATTGCTGGGTTTGGGGGGGGGGGCATATTTTGGACTTAAAATCATAACTATTGAATACATAAAAAAAAAAAAAAAATACTGTCGAATTCACGCACCGAAGGTTCGTGTGAAGTTTGGTGAAAATCCGTCAAACGGTCAAGGAGGAGTTCTCAGACAGACAGACAGACGGACAGACAGACAGACAGACATTTCGGTTAGCATGTACCACTATACGGGGGTACATACCATTACTTTGATCATCATCACTACTACAATTACAATCATCACTACTACTCTCACCATCATCACTACTACTGTCACCTTTGTCACTACCATCTTAATCACTAAGTACTATTATCATTGATACTACAACTATCAACCATCATTACTACTATCATCACCACCATCTTACAATCACCATTACTACTGTCACCATCATCACTACTACTGCCATCATCACCATTACTATGATCTTCATCATCACAATTATTGTCATCATCACTACAACTTTCACCATCATTACTAATACTCACACCATCGTCACTACCATCATCACTACTGTCATCATTATCACTACAACTATCATCATTACTTATCACCATCATCACTACTATTATGTTACGCTGGCCAGCTTGCCAGAATGCGCTCGTAACTCGCTAGCGCTCGCCAGGGCAGTGAAATGGGCTACAATAATCGTAGAACGATGTTCTTTCTTTCATAGAGTTCATGTTGTCGCAGACAGATCAGTGGTGATCTTTATCCTTGTCCGTGACACTTGGAAGTATTTTATATCAGTGATAGAATATAAGATGCATTGTGTGAAGTTAAAGAGAAAGAGCGAGGTAGGCAGCGAGGTGGTAGTATGTGCTGCCTCCCTCGCTCGGAGGAGTTTTCCCACGCTCCTGATTGGCCTGGCGAGTCACGTGACTTCTGCTCCTCGTGACGTAGTCGTCTGTGATTGGGTGCCGCTGCCTTTGTTAGTGCTAGGGGGGCTCCTTCCCGCATGTCTCCTGCAGAGCTTGGCACGGCGTGCTTGGTCCTACATGTCCTTTGCAATCTGTCCCCCATATAACCCCCTATACTACTTTCTCTCTCTCTGAACTTCTTCGTTTTCATACTTCTCTCTTTATTCAATTACTTATCCCTTCTGGTTCTGCATACGACTTCCATAGTCGGCCAGTCGTATTACCAGCACCAGCTCTCCATATATATTTGCACTAGTTTTAGGGATTAGTAGAGTCATAGTCAAATGGTATCATAGTGTTGGGGTGCTTCTAATTATTGAGCTGTTCTTTCCCATTATTTAATGCTAGACAGTGGAAGGTATCTTTGGTCGTTGTCTGAGTTATGTATGTGGCAAGTCAGAGCCTGTACAACATCGACGAAGCTAGCTAGTCTGTAACCCTTGTGCATATTTTCCTTTGCGAGTGTAGCAGTATACAGGTAAAGGGTTTTTGCCTACTCTTACCTGTATGATTGCTACCTCATTTTGTTGACCTTTGTGGAGCGCCAGGGCAAGACCAGATACTAGAGATCTGGACTTACCAAGAGAGCCTCCAAGTCACTTAACGTACCATAAGGGAAATCTGTTCAAGGGGAGACAGTAGGCTACGAGCATGCTTGCGCTCTGCCTAGTTTCTTAGTACCTTTCATGCCACTGCTAGACTTTATTAGTGAGAAAGACAGCATTGTGTTTATTAACTTGCATTGTGTATGCATTAGGAATTATTCACGCCTTATTTTAGCCTAGGTTGATGCATAGTGCACAACCCAGTTTGGCTGTTACGTTGGCTAAGGAAGTACTGTTTTGAGTGTCGATTATTAGTGCTGTCGCAGAGTTGTTGCACTCCCTTGTTATATATATGTATCCTACTTATTGGTGTATTTAAGATACACGCTTTGGTGTCCTGCCCCTGCATTTATTTCTGTTCTGTATTAACGAGCATCTTAGAGCATCAGACGTTTTCAGAAGATTCTATACCTGATTGCTGTAGGACTAGACTTCCAGTGCTTTCATAGAGCATTGTAGAGGTTAGTGTTGAGTACAGACTCACACTAAAGTTAACGTAAGCATATACTCCTTTATTAAATCTTATTATAGTTTATTCAAGCATTGTTATTACTTAAGAGCATTTTATTAACGTAAAGTACTCCTTTTGTGAGTAGGCTTTGCCGTCATCGGCAAGCTTTCGTAGAAGTGCACTAAAACCCAGTTAATTGATACCCCGTTATCCAGGAGAGTAACTCTGGAGGGTTTGAGTGTTTTTGTTCACCGGCGTAATAATTCGAGGGTTTGGAATTAGCGTACCGTTGTTGCAGATATAGCCTATCATCTAGTCCATTCTTAAGTGCCCTTGTTTATTTCGTAGTGCCGGTCGTAACAATTATGACCATCACTACTACTACTAGTATTGTCACCATCATATCTACTACTGTCACCATCATATCTACTACTGTCATCATCATCACAACTGTCATCATCATCAATACAACAACCATCATCACTATTATCACCATCATCACTACTATCACCATTAATCCCACTATTACTACCATCACTTCTAATGCCAACTAAACTAACTTAACCTAGCAAATGCGGAGAGTTAGCTGAATTACTCTCTCTGTACTGTAGGTGAGGCACATATAGAAACAGTGGGGAAAGCCAGGCATATGAACAGGACTTTCAGCAGCTTTGTATCACATGCCTATTACGTCATTAATGTGCCTTCAACGAACTGATAGTAGATCTTAAAACTCACGGTATTCATGGGTCTGTAGTTTGTTGGATTCAGGATTGGGTCATTGAGGGAAAGCAACGAGTTGGAATAAATGCAAAGCTTCAAATTTGATAAATGTTACAAGCGGTGTACCACAAGGCTCAGTTCTCGTTCCAATTCTATTTGTATATATTTATGTCATTGATGCCGGTCTATCATGCAGGATATGCAAAATCACTAACGACACAAATATTTTCAAACAAAGAAAATTCTCCTTCGCAAAGTAAAAACAAAACTTTGATTAATGAAATTCAACTTATGAGCATAAATAAAGAAACTGATCTTGGAGTAACTATAACGAGATATTTAAACCCTGCCAAACAATGCACTGAAGTTATAAATAATGCAAACAAACTTATTGCCTTCAATAGGAGATCTCTTGAGTATAAATCTGAAAACGTAACACACACTTTACTTAATTCATTGCCTCGTCCACATTTGGAATATTGTGTTTAATTTTAGTCGCCATACTATAAAAATAACATTGAAATATTGGAAGACAGTACAATGGAGAGTAACTATAATGATTACCCGACTAAGAAATAAGCCATATGAAGAATGACTAATAGAGTTAAACCTGTTTACCTTGACAAACTGCAGAATAAGAGGGGATATAATTACAAATTTTTTACATTATCAAAGGACATGATAACATGGACACCAGTAAGTACTTCACAATAGTTAGCTCAAATTACACCAGAGGTAATAGCTACAAAATTGTCGGAAAGACATTTCACTGGAATGAATCGAAGCGCTTCGTTTTCCAGAGTAGTCAACTAATGGAACTAATGGCCTAGAAATGTTGTATAGAGTACCACACAGTCCAGACATTTAAATGCCGCCTAGATAAATATCTTGCCATTAATCCGCAACCAACTGCGTTTGTGACCGAGTACTGTGGCCGTATCAATATCGTTGATAATACTATTATTTTGTTTTCTGGAGCTGAAACCCTCCAGTTAATTACTGTGCCAAGCATTCCTTTTCATTAACAAGTAGCCTAGTAAGGACCACTAGGGGTTTTGTTGCTTGCATTCCTTTGTTTAATTTGTATTCCTTTGTACTGTACAATAATACATGTTCATGTTCAATCGCGCTAATAAGTGATGTCTCGGCACTAAGTATGTTTTGATCAATAATTAGTATCAGCAATATCTAAGCTTCATTTCTTCATATCGAGTGAAATATACAAACATGTTCATACACTTACCCCCCCTATTCAACATCTGACAGACATTAATACAGCACAGAGCAAGCCAAACGTAATGACACCTGGGCCATGACTTATTAGCGCGACCGTACACAAAATGCTAAATTCAGATCTACAGAAGCCTAACTGGGGTCTCCTTCTTTCTTTTATATACATTTACAACACGGCACACTCTTTATCACTGTCAAGGGGGCGGGTTATTGTGGCAGGGTTAAATACGGTTATGACCCTCATTCTTCAGTGTAGCGTCCACCATCAGTGTGATGCAGGGACTCAGCTATACCGCTGGCACCACAACATTATACATAATTAATGTAACGTAAACTTTACTTTTACTTTAAGCCTTTGTATATCCATATATATTTAATACACATAACTAAATATAAATTAAAACTCTACCAGACCTTCGAAATATTTCGAAAGTATGATTGTATTATATTTATATTAATATATACACATCTGCAGGCATACATCAATGTACAGGGGATCACGTTATGGTGGCTTGGACAACATACGATTATGGGCATCATTCTTCAGTGTAACACAGGGAGCCAAGGAATATTGATAGTTATATACTCTTTCACTATAAAACAGTATTGGTAAGAACAAGGTAAAATATGGGTAGTTATATGCTCTAAATCATTATATATTATGATATACTAAAAGTCAAATTAGAGAACCAATCTAAAGGAACAAACAACCATGTTATTTCTCAATGGTAAGGGTGTAGGGTTATGATTACTGGGTTAAAGTAGGGTTGTGGTTCTCATTCTTCAGTTTATTGTCCACCATCGTTATATAAGTGAAGGCCCAGGTATATTAATAGCGCTAATATAGTTATAGTGTTATGATTTATGGGTAACAACAATATAAAATAAAATTAGAAAGTTCAAATTAGCTTACCTCTGCCAATTGACTACTTGCGAGTTTCAGGCTATATGGAAGTTAGGGCCGTAAACAGCAATATAAAACTGAAATGCAATTATAATGTAGGTTTCTGATGGATAGAACGGATGTGGAATTTGCATATATGTATTTATAAATTAATTGCGGTCGTATTTTAGTTTGGTAATTCAACTAATTATTGATGTTTACAGTTCCATCTTCCTTATTGCCTGAAACTTACAAGTGGTCAATTGAATAATATAAAAACACTCCTAACATTTTGTTTTTCTTCAGAAAATCAGTGAATGTTGAAGGATTTGTTATATTAAAATGCAATCCATAAACAAATCAACGACATCTACAAAAGTAACAATCTAAAAAAAATAAAAAATAAAAAAACAGTATATCAAAAACAAGGGGTTGGGTTTTTATGGTGGTGGCAACATGGGATTATGGGTCACATTCCTGGGTGTATTGTCTACCATCAGTCTGGGTCCCAAGAATATTGATGGAAATATATGGGCAGGAAAAGTGTAATATTAGGGTAAATAAAGTTTTTCATCTGAACTGTCATACCCTCTAGGATATTGATCGTTGCTTTAGATTTACAACATTTACGAACTGAATTAATTCATATCAGTATTTAGTTAATTGGGCTTGGTCGGGTCAGGGGCTATATGGACTACCAGTAATGCCCGGATATTAGTTCTAGCGAGCCCAGTAATGATGAAATAGTTGATGCGGGTTAGTACAAAAGAGTACAAAGGAAATCAAGCAACAACATATATAATGACCCTTCTAGGCTGCTTGTCCTCCAAAACACTGAGGATCAAGTGTCCAAACAGTGGTTTAGAGTGGGTAAGGGAACATTGGAAAGGGAACTACTGCCCTGGAACTAATGTCCGTGGCAGGACGTGTCGTAGGGGACATATGGGTTACTAACTGAGGGGAGGATAAAATAAAGTTATTCATTTACAAACGCAGTCAGTCGCGGGTTTGATGCGAGATATTTGTCTAGGCGGAGTTTAAATTAATCAACGGTGCTGCAGTCTATAACGTCTCGGGGAAGCCCATTCCACAAGTTGACAACTCGATTGAAGAAGAAATTCTTAGATTCGTGTGAGTTAAAAGATTTACCAATAATTTTGCAACCGTTTCCCCGCGTGTAATTAGATTGGTTGATAGTGAAGTACTTACTACAGTTCATATTGTCGATGCCTTTGATGATTTTGAACACTTGAATTAAGTCACCTCTTAATCTGCGCTGGGCTAAAGGAAATAGATTTAATTCTCTAAGACGCTCTTCGTATGGTTTGTTCTTTAGGCTAGGTATCATTTTGGTAACTCTACGTTGAACTCCTTCTAGCTTGTTTATGTCTTTTTGGTAATAAGGGCACCAGCATTGAACGCAGTATTCCAGAAGAGGGCGGACTAAGGAATTGTAAAGGGTTAGGATAACGTCTTTGGATTTATGCTCAAATGACCTGCCTATAAAGCCAATTATTTTGTTTGCCTTCTTAACAACTTCTGAACATTGTTGACTCGGTTTTAGGTTACTCGATATTGTTACTCCCAGATCAGTTTCTCTGTTTACATTCTTAAGCTGAGTGCCATTCATCGAATAGTTTGCTTTCTCATTTAGGTATCCGACATGTAGTACTTTACATTTATCCGCATTGAAACTCATTTGCCAAATTTGGGCCCAACATGACAATTTATCTAGATTGTGTTGCATATCGTCAACTTGTTCTTTTGAGAGTACGCTATTTGCAATTTTTGTATCGTCAGCAAATTTTGAGATTGTGCAGGTGAGACCCTCATCTATGTCGTTGATGTAAATTAGAAAGAGAATTGGTCCTAGTACCGATCCCTGGGGTACCCCGCTACTTACATTGGTCCATTTAGATGCCTTACCGTTTATGACTACCCTTTGCTTTCTGTTGCTGAGCCAATTTTCTATCCATTTCAACACACCGTCTTGTATTCCATGCGCTTTTAGTTTTAGCAGTAAACGTTTGTGGGGAACTTTGTCAAAGGCCTTTTGAAAATCAAGGTATATAATATCTACAGCTTTACTCTCATCGTAGAGGTTGAGGATATCGTGGAAGAAGTCTAAGAGGTTTGTTAAACAGGAACGTTTTTTACGAAAGCCGTGTTGAGTATCTTTAAGTATGTTATTTTCCTCCAAGTGATTTACGAGTCTGTCTCGTATGACCGTTTCTAGCATTTTACATACAACTGAGGTTAAGCTAATTGGACGATAGTTACTGGGTAGGGATTTGCTGCCTTTTTTGAATATCGGTGTTACGTTGGCTAGCTTCCACTGATCAGGCATAGTTCCAGACTGCAAGGATTTATTGAATAGTAATGTCAGTGGTTTGGAGAGCTCATTCTTAGCTTCCTTTAGAACTCTAGGCGAGATTGTATCAGGTCCTGGCGTTTTATTTACCTTGAGTTTATCTAAACAATTCAATACTTCTCTCTCTGTAACGGTGATATTGCTTAGAACATCTGAATTATCAATCTGAATCGGCGATGTATAAGGGGATAGTGTTTGTTTGCACAGCTGTATAAGGGGATAGTGTTTGTTTGCATGCCTGTATAAGGGGATAGTGTTTGTTTGCACGCCTGTATAAGGGGATAGTGTTTTTATATATATTGTTTATATTATTATTATTATTTTGTGTTTTGTTTACCTCTTAGCTTTCCCGCTAGACCTCCACCAAACTTAAAAAAACACCCCATAGGCTCCCCTTCAAGATAAGTTTGTTAATATTCCGAAGATGTATATCCCGGCCGAAGGGCGGTTCCTCATATATTTACAGGCTTGCTATCACTCGTCAGGAAAAAATCGACACCTAAATGGCACGAAAGGCCTTACTATTGACAAAGAAATGGGGCAACAGGTCTCAAAATCGCCAAACTAATCAAATGAAAGTCTTGACATTTCAAAACTAATAAAGCTAAACATTAGGGAGATAAGATTGGTTAACCAAATGTGTACACCCACCAACAGGTGCAGGTGTTATTCAGTAATAATAGCTATACTGCTGTAGAACCTACCTGGGCTGTACATTGTTAAATGATATCTTTGTATTTGACATTTCCATACCCATTTATTGGAAAAATAGTATAATCAAATGTATATATACAATATATACAATATATACAATATATACAGTATATATATATATATATATATTATATATATATATATATTATTATATAATTTATTCATTTCACTCCCAACTCAAATTAATGATATATATATATATATCCCCTGTAGAAGATGAGCATAGCATCTGACATTGGTGAAATTATTAGGGCCATGTAGTTTGAAGAATTACAGAGAATGTGTGTTTGACGGGTTATTCGTAAAAACATCGATATTTTTTCAGGCGAGCCTGTAATTTTGAAGGAACCGGCCTTAGGCCGGGACATTTTTCTACCGAAACATGTACACAGTAATCTCGAAGGGGTATCTAGAGGATATTTGTTTAAGCTTGATGGAGGTCTCCCCGGTCTGTAAGGGAGAAACTCGTTATTAAAATAATTGGAAGTTAAAAATAGGCTTTGTAACAAAAAAACCCAAGTGCCCTCGCCTGAAAATATATATAATTGATTTATAAGAAGGTAATAAGAAAGTGTTCTTCATTATGTTTGGTGATGATAATTACTTGCATGACTGAGTTAATTCTTACGTTTTCACAGTTAATCCATGTATATAGCCTTTTGAATCCAAAAAGAGGTTATGTTAAGCTAAACGTATTAGACTGATAGTAGGTATAGGAACTATGGAGACATGTTATCAAACGTTGGATCAATACTATAAATTGTAATCATTCCCAGTTAAATAAGTAAATCAATATATTAATTACCGGTAATTAATTACAAAAAACAAATACTATACGTAAATAAAAGTGAAAACAGTGAATACAGTGTATATTTTGGGTGGGCAGTTCCCTATAACCTGATATGCGTCCATGTTTCAGTCACCCCTCCTCGTAAATCTCAATTAAGCATATATAGATAAATGGATGTCAGCCGTGTACAGTCGGCCAAATAAGTGAAAGTGCAGCACCAAGTATATTTCGATCAATAATTGGTGTCAGCACTAATTCATCGTTTCGAGTGAGATATACAAACACGTTCCTATTTTTACACACCCTATTCAACATCTGACAGACAATAATACAGTACACAGCGAGCAAAACGTAATTTAGAGCGGAGACACGATTTGTTTGGCCGACTGTACCAATACCACACAATAATCCAAGGTTTGAACAACTGTCATGTAATAAATAGGTATATTGAATTGGACTAAATAACTGTTGCGTAAGTATTGGAATTATGGTTAGCTTTGGTTGACGGTAGAAACGGCGTGTGTTGAATATATTTTAATCCTTTCAAGATCCAATACGCATTTATTATCTGGTATCCGGCTATTATTAGACAAATTTATTCAGATTAGGAAGGATATAATTATTTGCTACTGAGATTCGAATCTCGGTGAGGGAAAAACAAAAAACAGACACATTATATATATACTGTAGATATATATATATATATATATATATATATATATATATATATATATATACTAGTACATCCGTGGGCGGCCTGGGGCACCGTATTTTCCATGATAGGCATAGGAATAGAGTCAACACTGTACATAATGCCATGCTTTATTTACTTACTATTGTGTTCTTTTTTCTTCAACACATTTTCGGCTCACAACAGGAAGGCCATCATCAGGTAGTCAATCTTGATCCTATACAATGAAGACAAGTCTATAATTAACAAAACGTAAAAGGATCTATTTATTATATTTAAAGAACGCTAACAATAAGAATTCAGCTAGGTAAAGCACTCATAATCACTAAGCCGAATATCTAACGACAAGATTAAACAAAATACAAAGCTTAACAAAAACATAAAACACTCACTAACAAACATGAGAAAGAATAAGAAGGTCCACATAGGGTAACAATAAGTGGACAACTGAGGAAGGTATAGCAAAAATTGTGAAAAGTGAAACAAATAAAAAATATCAAACTAATAATTATGTCTGACATTCATTCTAATATCCTAACATCTATATACTAATAAGCTACCTAAACACGCATGCTTCAAATGGTCCAAAATTTGAACCGTAGACTACAATTTATATTGAGAGACATTAAGAAGTACCTGTACTGGAAATGTTAAGCTCTGGGTTTATTTTATGAATTAGCAATTTCTCACCAATTAGCGCATCAGAGTGATAACGAAATTTATCACTTATGTCAAAATTATCAGGTGAAAACGGGTGATCTTGTTCCCTTGAATGATTTCTGATTGCGGAAAATGACATTTTATGTAAAGAGTTTGTCACACAAATAGATTCTTTGAGCTTACCATCTAATTTTGTAATGGCCAGTTATGATGCTGAGTCCCTTTTCACTAATGTCCCATTAAGTGAGACTATAGAGATAATTTTGAATAAATATGACCCAAATCTTTTGATGACTTAAGCAAAACTATCCTAGGGAAATTACTAAAGTTTGCAACATCAGAATCTTGTTTCTTGTTTGATGGTTCGTTGTTTAATCAAGTTGATGGCATAAGTATGGAATCTTGCTTAG
Organism: Paralithodes platypus; assembly: GCA_032716605.1. Classification (NCBI taxonomy): domain Eukaryota; kingdom Metazoa; phylum Arthropoda; class Malacostraca; order Decapoda; family Lithodidae; genus Paralithodes; species Paralithodes platypus. The sequence goes on from CM064542.1 coordinate 8,471,914, forward strand.
GACCTCTTTTTGCTAATGTGTTCTTATGTACAAAGGAGGCCATGTGGCTTCATAACTGTCCCTTGGATTGTAAACCATTATTTTATAAAAGATATGTTGATGATTTGTTTTTAATTTTTGATAGTGACTGTGCAAATCAGAGTTTTTTTAGTTATATAAATAGCCAGCATAACAATATTAAGTTCACGGTAGATAATGAAGAAAATAGTAAATTAGCATATTTAGATGTTTTAGTAAAAAAGACTGATCAAGGACTATCCACAAGCGTGTACCGTAAGCCCACCTTTACGAGTCGGGGACTGAATTGGTTCAGTTTTACTCCCAGTGTTTACAAACTTGATTGAATGTGTACACTATTGAATAGAGCCTACGATGTGTGTTCAGCTTATTTTGATCTACATGAAGAAATATGCAAGCTGAGGGATTATTTTGTATGCAATAATTATACCGTAAATCTCTTCAATCATAGTGTCAAGAAATGTTTGTATAATAAACTGTGTAAAGTAGAAATACCCAAATTTGAAGTTCCGAAGCTAATTAAATATGTAAAAATGCATTTCTATGGTGACATTAGCTATAAATACAAAACTAATATGTTAAAGATTTTGAGTAACAGTTTTCCAGCGATAAACTTCAGAATAGTGTTTACGAATGATTACAAAATTAATAACTTTTTTCAACACAAGGATATATTACCTGACCAGTTATGTTCAAACATTATATATAAATTCACATGTCCTGGCTGTCAGGCCAGGTATATTGGAAGTACTGGGTGTACATTCAAAGTTAGGATGTTTGAACATATTGGAAATGTTACGACCGGGGCTACGAATAAAACAAGGGCACTTAATGATTGGACTAGTAATAGGGCACTATGCAACAACGGTACGCTAGATCCAAACCCTCGAACTTATATGCCGGCGAACAAAAACACCTATACTCTCCAGAGTTAATCTGCGATAATGGGGTATCCTTAACTGGGCATAAATGTACTCTACTTCAGGCTAACCCACACTGGTATAGCCTGATAACAAACAAGATGCAAGTTACGTTAAAATGCATAAAAGGGAAGCTATAGAAAGATCAATTAAATCACTGCAAGATTTAATACAATAAAAAGATGCTTCAATACAGTTACTCTAAACAACAATAAACACTTCACTCCTATCTGAAAGAAAGTGAAGTATAGTCCTACAGCATAGACCTGGAAACTTCTGAAGAAAATCTGATGCTCATAAGATGCTCGTATCTTAAATTATATAAAGGCAGGAGGCAGAACACCACACATGAAGACTGAATACACTAAAAGATAGGACATATAATGTTAACTGACACGAGAATAATATAAATGCGCAACGGCAGCAATGCTCGACACTAAAAGAAGTACTTCCTCATCAACGAAACAGTCTGCTATGGTTGTGCGGCTCAGCAACAACCTAGACTAATGAATGCTGTGAATAATAATGCATACATAACAAAAGAGCTTATGTCCTAACTAGTGTCTGCTCGGCGAATAAAGTCTAGCTGGAATATCAAGGTTAGGAAACTGTGGCTGAGCAAGACAGGCTCATAGCCTAGCGTTGTCCTTAAGGCGGTATGATTAAAGTTACGTTAATGACGGGGATGCTCTCTTGGTAGATCCAGATCTCAAGTATCTGGTTCTACCCTGGCGATCCCACTAAAGTCAAGCAAAGAAGCAGCACTGTGTTATAAGGTAGTAGGCTAATGCCCTCTTACAACACGATGCTGCACTCGCAAAGGACACAACCAAAATGACAACCTAGGCTACCACAGAAACCGTCGAAGTCGTGTAGGTATAAGCAAACCGTACACACATCGGTGACAACGACAACAGAAACCTTATCCCAGTCTAGCATTAACACCTTACGAGCGGCCTATGCGGTTTATTTATATGTACCGCACAGCGGGGTGTTTTTAGCCAAAATAGGGCTGTTTACGTGATCATTTTCATGCCTAAATAAGACCCAGAACGTAAAACAAGTACCTATCCCTGAAAGGGCATAAACAGAGCTTTCGAATGACACCATAACGATCCTTGTATGATGGATAGTTTTCTTGCAATAACCGTGCAACGCGAGTGCAAAAAGCAGGTAATTCGGTACTTTCGGTACATAATTGAGTATGTAGCGAGTGAGAGAGGGAGGAGGGAGCTGAGATTTGTGTCAGTAGGTTCGCCGCGGTGGTCTGGAGCAGTCATACGCTCGCTAGTCTCCTGCCACCACTTGTCTCTCTCTCTCAGCCACATTACGTGCTGAAATTGCCACTCGACCTATGTCGAGCGCCGCCACATAGTCCAGCTTTTTTTAACTCGACTTATGTTGCTCGCCGCTAATTAAGGGTTAAATAACCGAGCAGAGCACTAATGATAATGAGGGAGACACACACAAAGAGTCATCAAACCTCCATAGACTAAGGACACTGAGGGAGACACACACAGAGTCATCAAACCTCCATAGACTAAGAACCCTTATAGCCTATTCTAATACATGTAAATATATATGAGAGCGACGCACACAATACGATGGGCCGATATGAAATCGTGTACAGAACCCAAAGGGAGTGTTGTGACGTTAAAAGATTAGAGGAATGAAAGAATGGAAGTTGAGTGAGAGAGAGTATCAGAATGGTGGAGATATGGGGGACAGTTATAAAAAGGATGTTAGTCGTGTGCGCCCCTAGCCTGCTCTGAGGAGGGTAGCTCCTTGGGACCCTCACGCAGAAGGTTAGTTACACAGGAGCTCGCAAGGGCGCGATGGTCGGCCAATCAAGGGCCGAGACGCCACAAGGCAGCAGGCGTCCTGGCCGCATCAGGGTCCGCCAGCCAATCAAAGACGTGGGAAAGCCCGCGCGAGGGCGGGAAAACTCCTCCGCGAGGAGGAGGGAGGAGGGAGGCAACACTCACTACCCCCTCGCTGCCCGCTCTCTCTCAACCTCACACTACAATGCATCTTATATTCTACTAATGATATAAAATACTTCCCTTTGTCGCAGACGAAAATAAAGACCACCACTGGACTGTCTGTAACAATGCAAGTACTATGAAAGAAAGAACAACATGCTCTGATAACTGTAGCCCATTTCACTGCCCTGGCGAGCGCTAGTGGCTAACGAGAGGCGATTCTGCCAACGCTGGTAGGGGTCACAGAAAGAGTCATAGATCCGGTCAATTCCTACAAAAAATTTAATTTTCCGCAATCAGAAATAATTCAAGGGAACAAGATCACCCGTTTTCACCTGATAATTTTGAAATAATTCGTAGATTTCGTAATTACTCTGTTGCGCTAATTGGCGAGAAATTGCTAATTCATAAAATAAACCCAGAGCTTAACATTTCTAATACAGGTACTTCTTAATCTCTCTCAATCGAAAATATGGCATACAGGCCATAATAATAAGCCCAAATGGTGGAATAAAGATATTTCAAACTGTCTGCTTGCTAAAAAGTTTGCTAATGATAGATTAAAATCCTCACAAAATGATGAAGAACGGGTGAAATTTGTAGAGCTACGACGCAAAGCCAAAAAGTTAATTAAGCAAAGTAAAAAGACCCTGGAGTTACATGTTGCGAATCAAAGTAAAACAAACCCGAAAGAATTCTATAGTTATATCAGAAAGAAAACAGTAGTTACTTCAACTGTTGGACTGTTAGTTGATGAAAATGGAGAATACACCAAAGATGAAGTACAAATGAGTAATGCCCTCAATACCTTCTTTGCATCAGTTTTTACAACAAGACCTCAGTGATATCCCTACACCATCGCCGATTCAGATTGATAATTCAGATGTTGTAAGCAATATCACCGTTACAGAGAGAGAAATATTGAATTGTTTAGATAAACTCAAGTTAAATAAAACGCCTGGACCTGATACAATCTCACCTAGAGTTCTAAAGGAAGCTAAGGATGAGCTCTCGAAACCACTGACAATGCTATTCAATAAATCCTTGCAGTCTGGAACAATGCCTGATCAGTGGAAGCTAGCCAACGTAACACCGATATTAAAAAACGGCAGCAAATCCCTACCCAGTAACTATCGTCCAATTAGCTTAACCTCAGTTGTATCTAAAATGCTAGAAACACTCATAAGAGACAGACTCGTAAATCACTTAGAGGAAAATAACATACTTAAAGATACTCAACACGGCTTTCGTAAAAAAACGTTCCTGTTTAACAAACCTCTTAGACTTCTTCCACGATATCCTCAACCTCTACAATGAGAGTAAAGCTGTAGATATTATATATACCTTGATTTTCAAAAGGCCTTTGACAAAGTTCCCCACAAACGTTTACTGCTAAAACTAAAAGCGCATGGAATACAAGACGGTGTGTTGAAATGGCTAGAAAATTGGCACAGCGACAGAAAGCAAAGAGTAGTCATAAACGGTAAGGCATCTAAATGGACCAATGTAAGTAGCGGGATACCCCAAGGATCGGTACTAGAACCAATTTTTGTTCTAATTTACATAAACGACATAGATTAGGGTCTCACCTGTACAATCTCCAAATTTGCTGACGATTCAAAAATTGCAAATAGTGTACTCTCAAAAGAACAAGTTGGCGATATGCAACACAATCTAGATAAGTTGTCATGTTGGGCCCAAATGTGGCAAATAAGTTTCAATGCTGATAAATGTAAAGTACTACATAATGGATACCAAAATGAGAAAGCAAACTATTCGATGAATGGCACTCGGCTTAAGAATGTGAACAGAGAAACCAATCTGGGAGTAACAATACCGAGTAACCTAAAACCGAGTCAACAATGTTCAGAAGTTGTTAAGAAGGCAAACAAAATAATTGGCTTTATAGGCAGGTCATTTGAGCATAAATCCAAAGAAGTTATCCTAACTCTTTACAATTCCTTAGTCCGCCCTCTTCTGGAATACTGCGTTCAATCCTGGTGCCCTTATCACCAAAAAGATATAAACAAGCTAGAACGAGTTCAACGTAGAGTTACCAAAATGATACCTAGCCTAAAGAACAAACCATACGAAGAGCGTCTTAGAGAATTAAATCTATTTCCTTTAACCCAGCGCAGATTAAGAGGCGACTTAATTCAAGTGTTCAAAATCATCAAAGGCATCGACAATATGAACTGTAGTAAGTACTTCACTATCGACCAATCTAATTACACGCGGGGAAACGGTTGCAAAAATATTGGTAAATCTTTTAACTCGCACGAATCTAAGAATTTCTTCTTCAATCGAGTTGTCAACTTGTGGAATGGGCTTCCCCGAGACGTTATAGACTGCAGCACCGTTGATTCATTTAAATTCCGCCTAGACAAATATCTCGCATCAAACCCGCGACTGACTGCGTTTGTAAATGAATAACTTTATCCTCCCCTCAGTTACTAACCCATATGTCCCCTACTAACTTCCTAGTCCTGCCACGTTAGTGGCAGGGCAGTAGTTCCCTTTCCAATGTTCCCTTACCCACTCTAAACCACTGTTTGGACACTTGATCCTCAGTGTTTTGGAGGACAAGCAACCTAGAAGGGTCACTAGATCTGTTGTTGCTTGATTTCCTTTGTACTCCTTTGTACAGGCGTGCAAACAAACACTATCCCCTTATACAGGCGTGCAAACAAACACTATCCCCTTATACAGGCGTGCAAACAAACACTAGCCCCTTATACAGGCGTGCAAACAAACACTAGCCCCTTATACAGGCGTGCAAACAAACACTAGCCCCTTATACAGGCGTGCAAACAAACACTAGCCCCTTATACAGGCGTGCAAACAAACACTAGCCCCTTATACAGGCGTGCAAACAAACACTAGCCCCTTATACAGGCGTGCAAACAAACACTATCCCCTTATACAGGCGTGCAAACAAACACTATCCCCTTATACAGGCGTGCAAACAAACACTATCCCCTTATACAGGCGTGCAAACAAACACTATCCCCTTATACAGGCGTGCAAACAAACACTATCCCCTTATACAGGCGTGCAAACAAACACTATCCCCTTATACAGGCGTGCAAACAAACACTATCCCCTTATACAGGCGTGCAAACAAACACTATCCCCTTATACAGGCGTGCAAACAAACACTATCCCCTTATACAGGCGTGCAAACAAACACTATCCCCTTATACAGGCGTGCAAACAAACACTATCCCCTTATACAGGCGTGCAAACAAACACTATCCCCTTATACAGGCGTGCAAACAAACACCATCCCCTTATACAGGCGTGCAAACAAACACCATCCCCTTATACAGGCGTGCAAACAAACACTATCCCCTTATACAGGTGTGCAAACAAACACTATCCCCTTATACAGGCGTGCAAACAAACACTATCCCCTTATACAGGCGTGCAAACAAACACTATCCCCTTATACAGGCGTGCAAACAAACACTATCCCCTTATACAGGCGTGCAAACAAACACTATCCCCTTATACAGGCGTGCAAACAAACACTATCCCCTTATACAGGTGTGCAAACAAACACTATCCCCTTATACAGGCGTGCAAACAAACACTATCCCCTTATACAGGCGTGCAAACAAACACTATCCCCTTATACAGGCGTGCAAACAAACACTATCCCCTTATACAGGCGTGCAAACAAACATATAACTAGATTATTATATGCACGGGTCGCTGTGGTCCCATGGTTTAAGGCGCTGTTCTGTGGTCTTGCTCTGACCGAAGGGCGAGGGTTTGAATCCATCAGGATCCTAAAGTTTTTTTTCCGGCCATAGCGACGGAGAGAATTGTATCGTGGCTCCTCCCTAACCAAGCTGCTATCAGCCTGTGTTAGCCTACACATCTTCTCACCAATCCAAAGTGCATCTACGAATGTACTTGGTGGGAAGCCAGGTACCTCATGGTCGCCAAAGGTCGCATGTGACCTCGTAGTTAAGGTAGAATAGGTATTGTACTGTACCTAAGTTTAATAAAAAAAACTCTGTAGATTTTCAGCCTCTGGGCTGCAATGAACAATAAACCGACAATTATGATTATTTATTATTATTAAATCAATAGATACTTTAAAGATACGGTGCATTATAAATGTATACGGAGAAAATTATGTAGATGTTAACCGTTTCCGCACTAGTGTCGTCCTTTTCATTCTATGCTGGCTACTAATATTCTATTGTATTCAGTTTAAGAAGGGTCTCCAGCAATTAACAGGCTTCGAATCTTAATTAACCCTTTTTACAACCACAGATCCTTCTTAAGCTACACAACATAGTCTAAATATAGCTAGAGTTAAATACATAACTATTTCGCTGTTACAGCAAGGGCTGAGAGAGAGAGAGAGAGAGTCTGTCTGTGTGTGTGACATAATAGAGCGAGAGTCTGAGCTGAACATCTGAGTGTCCTACCTGTAACCCCCGGGGGGATGGGACTACCTGTAACCCCCGGGGGGATGGGCCTATTTAATTGCTTATTTATTTATATTTGTATCATTATTATAGTTTCCTCCGTTGCCTCCATCAAGCTTTTAAAAAGCATCCTCTCGATCTCCCTTCGAGATTACTTTGTAAATTTTCGGTAGAAAAATGTCCCAACCGAAGACCGGTTCCTTCAAAATTACAGGCTCGCTTTCGCTCGCCTGAAAAATAAAATCGATGCCAAAATTGCACGAAAGGTCATAACATTGATAAATAAATAGGGCGAAAGGTCTTAAAATCGCCAAGCTAATGGGCCGAACGTCTTAAAATCTGAGTACTAATGGGACTAAACATGAGGGAGAAGGTGGTCAAAAACAAAATAAACCATCTACACCACCTTGTATGTGTTTCGTTGTTTTCCAAGCCTCAAACGAAGCTCAAAGACGGTAGGATAGGACCAATTATTGTATCGGTGTTTCAGTAAAGATATTAAGGGGATGTTATTCTAATTGTTTATGTATTATTATTACCAGTATTAATATATGTTTTAGTTTGCTCCGTAGACCTCTATCAAACTTAAGGAAACACCATCCCAAAGACCACCCTTCCAGATATATTTGTACATATTTTGATAAAATGTCGACACCTGAACAGCGCGAAAGGTTTAAATATTGTCAAAGAAAAGGGTGGAAATAATATTTGCAAACTAATTGGGCTAAACCTGAAGGAGAAGGTGATTTAGAACAAAACACAATACTTCCCCTTAAACGTGTTCAGTACAGTGACACCTTTCTTCAGTGTGTTCTGGCTACCATTAGAGGATTATATTTAGTTTAGGAGGGATGTGTTGAAGTAAGAGGACTAAATTGCGTGTATAATCTCTTGATACCTATAGATCCTTCCTAATCTTAATGAAGTTGTCCAGTGTTAGCCAGAGTAGAATATACATGGTGCCATCAAACTGACAACTTGTTTTTTGGTCAATGTAATTATTTATTTATATATTTTTGAGTTTCCTCGCTAGACATCCATCAAGCTTAAAAAAAACACCCACTAGACTTCCTTTCAAGATAAATGTGTATATTTTTCGATAGAAAAATTTCCCGGCCGAAGGCCGGTTCCTTCTAAGATAATAGGGTCGCTATCGCTCGCCAGGAAACAAAATTGACACCTTAATGGCATGAAAGATCTTAATATTGACAAATATATGAGGCGAAAGGTCTCTTGCCAAGCTAATGGAACGAACGTCTTAAAATCTCAAAACTAATATGCTAAACATGAGGGAGAAGGGTGTTCAGAAAAGGCAAGTACCTCACCCTTAAATGATTGAATGATGTTCCTTAGCAGTTGATTTATCAATATTTAATGGCAAATTTGAAACTATTATGTCTGTGCACCATATAAATACCAAGTGTTCATTTGTTCAGCATATTTCGTTACACAACCTTCGCTATAGCTGAGTAACCAAGATGAAGACATGACAATATACCGTCAGCTTGAAATAAACCGACTATAGTTATCCTACTTCAACGTGAAATGTTTTAAGTCAAAAGTTACTTGGTTTTATAACTAATTATGTTGAATGGCTAAGACGCGGCAATTGAGAGCTTCCTCGACCAAGACGCGAATTTCTAATATTCAAAGTATACAAAAACCATCTTCAAAAACGCTTAGACACCAATGAACGCATTCTGTGTTATGTTTGAATGCAAGGGGTGTGGGTAAATATCATAAACAATAATATACTAACATTCGATTTTAAACTACATGTCAATGTTTTCATATCGTATAATAATTATCTAGCCAAAATGTTGACGTGTAGGGGAGTCATAATTGTTGTTTACTCAGCAGTTGTTTACCCAATACAATGGGAACCGGAGTGAACAAGGTAGTTGTTGATTGTAAAGCTTTGGCCCAAACAATACCCTGAATATTGCCCCCACCTGCACCACAATGGCCGGCAGTTTATTTATGGAAGGAAATACATACACATTTGGAGTATGAGGGTGGGCGTGCTATACAACAGTTCTATCTATCTATCTATTGCCTGACGCCGTGATCCCCGAAGGGGTGGCCACGAACGAACCGCCCCCATGCACCTCTGTCCCCAGTCAGTCGACGCCCCTCCCCCCAACCAGCACCGCCTTCGTTCATATACTTCCCCACTCCATCCTTCCACCTCTCTTTCGGTCTACTTCTCCCTCTCTGTCCCTCCACCTCGCTCTCGTACACCCTCTTAGTCATTCTCTCGCTTTCCATACGTTCCATATGGCCGAACCATCTCAAGTTATTCCTTTTCACACTTTCCAGCACATCTACCTCCACACCACACCTCCTTCTTAAGTATACAACAGTTAATGCATATAATTAGGCAGCTGTTGCACATATTATTATATTGATAAAGTAGCCTTCTTTTATATATACTAGTAGGAGCCTCCGCACATCTGTAGGCGAATGTAATAATTAACGATAAACGAGAGAAGTAATATAACAATGATATGTCAGCCAGAGACAAAATTAAAGCAGCAGAACTAACCAAGACCATAAACACGGAGGAAGTATGACATCAGCTAAGAGAAGGCTTGGTACAAGGACAAATATAATGGTTAGCCTAAGAAACATAAATGGTGAAGTGACTAACAACATAGATGAACATATTCTAGGTAAATTACTCAGGAACATGTAAACATTGTTGTACCAGTACCCTCGGTACTAATAGGAGAAGTTAGGACAGCTTTAAAACATGCATAGAGATTTAAGCAAGTGGTAATAACAATCTTACTAATGACCAAATCAAAGATGTTAGCCAAACTATACTTATATTGTCGAAAAGTTCCTAAAGCCTGGAAATATGCCACCATTGTTCTTCCCATTCACAACAAAAACGAGAGATAATAAACACCTGAAAAACTATGGACCACTAAGCTTGCTTTCTGTTTTGTAATAACTGTTCACAAAAATCGTCACCGTTGGGATCGATAGATTCAAATCAGCTAAACAAACAATCAGGATACCGAAGAGGGTATTCGACAACAGAAGTTATGCAAGTTTATAGCCAAGTAATTAGAAAAAAGATGCATTCAAGTAGCCCTTGTGTATGGGTTTCAAATACTATTCTAGCTTCCTATAAAATAAGTTAGGCAAAGTATTGTATATCGAATTAATGTCCCCTTATTGGAGTCAAATAAATACAATTAACAATATGAATCGTATAGGTCTTTCCGAAACTGAATACAAATATATATGATGATAGGTAGACAGAAGAGGGCGCCATTGGATACTGAGAGAGTTAACCCTTTCCGAACAATGATTTTGTTTGTCATATTATTCTTGCTAACAATAGACGATTTTATTGAAGCTTGGAACGACCTTGTATTGTTCAAGCGAGTTAATACTACTCTAATAAATTGATTATTGTACAAAACATGTTATTACCAGCTTCTGATCCGCAAATGTATTATAGCAATATGTTCATACTCTTGTATATTGGTATTGGCAACCATAATAATTATAGGTTATTGTAGGTATTATAATTCTTATAAAAGTATATTTCTTAATCAACCAAAGCAGTGTTGTGAAACACAATATGTTTGGGGAAAATGTTTATCTGGTGTGACGCGGGCTTAATTCCTTCAACAATATTGTATATCTAAATTCCCTATATTATGGCTACCACTAGACTGTTGTCTCTATAGGTCGTGGAATTAACCCGTTTAGTATACGCTGACGCTTTCTGAACTTCTGACCATTAGTAGATTATTCTTTTGTGTATTAATGTTGGGAGAAAATTAGTGAACAAAAGACATTATCATGTTACTGACATTATTGTGTTCACAGATCATTTGTATTCTGCTTCAAATCGTTTCATGGTAACCATAATTAATCATATAATACGTCAACATATTGTAAGGATGTATAGCTTCCCTACAAAAGCCAACTACGGGTTCCCTTGCCTGCAGAATTGAATGTTTATTCTCTATACTTTTTGGAGAATTTTCTTAATTTAAATAAAGCATTTTAGTGATCGAAGGGAACATATTTGCTGTACATCATGTGATTGAAAGCCTAATATATTCACTCAAAGATTGATATACTATTTGAAAACGGCAGACATATTTAATTAAACTTTGAAGAATTTTGGGAATAAAATAAAATAGGGTAAAATATCACATAGTTTAACTCTTTAACTCTGACAAGTATAATAATATCATCTAGAGGTAGCGGATCAAGTTGCCGGAGAAAGCGCTCGTGTACAGTCGCGGTTATCAATACTGATATATTTTAGATTATCGAACTGATAACACGAACTTCCAAAATGCAAATAGCTGGTAAAAGGATTAATAATGATATTTAATTTAGCTCGAGACACTTTCAAATCTGTTATCTGTTATCTGTTATAGAGATCGCCACCTGTAAGTGGCACCGATTAGCATGTCGCCCATCGGTAATTTGTTTAGGGATTATTCCGCTAGATGGGTTGCCCGCCAAGGCTATCGAGTCCCATCCACCCGTATGTATCCCAATTACTGAACGCGACTGTACAGCCGTGTTGAGAAGATTGCCACATTTATCTTTGGCTGGCTCTGATTCGGGATTCACACCAACACTGTCTCCGGCAACTCTATTATTTCTTCAGAATATTGTCACCTCATACGATCTACGATTAGTCGACTTTCAGGTAGCAGTGCAGGATTAGTACAGTAATGTGGTCGGAATAATTTTGCCGGTCAAATTATAAGTTGCCAGTCAAGAATTAGTGGTTTTCAAAACAAAAGTCTTTCAACTCTCCGCCTTTAAGAGTTGCTTAGTAATAGTCGTGTGTTCCGCTACGATAGTTCACTGAGTTCAGGAAGACAACGCCGGCAGGCCATCAAGGGGGCCAAATGAAGGCTGTTGGGAAAGGGTGAAGGAACTGAAAAGAATATTTGCCAAACATTTGGGGTAGGGTTGTGACCAGGTGGCTCCGTGAAGGAAGCCAGATAATACATGGCGGAATACGGGGCTAAAATGTTTGGAAACGTTCTTGTGTGAGGGTTACTCGAGTGCCTGCCGCAGGTTAAGCCGATTAGGAGGAGAGTTGGAGGTAGTGGACTCTCACGCACAAAGAGCAAGAGAAGTATTATTGGCATTGCCAGACTCACGAAATGATGTTCTGTGTAGTATACAACACAATTAATGATGGGGAAAGCTGGCTGTATTGTATTGTTTTATATGTTAAACTACCTTCGGACATAGGCTTACATCTTGTAGATTCAATCCCTTCGTATGGTGAAGCTACATTAGGTCTTACACCAGATTGCGAGTGAAGCAACTAGACAGGTGAGTGTTTCGACCAGCTTGATTGCAGTCTTACTTTTGTAGACCTAAGGCGCCTGGTTAACTTAGACAGCTTGAGGCCACAATGACACTGTCTCGCTGTATAATCTTGCAACCTTAGAAAACCTGTACAGTTGCGGCCAGTTCCACGCAGGACACTCGATAGGTGGCAGCGCAATTGGTAAATATAAATCGTCTGGTAACAGTGGGTAGGAGAGGAGGGATTGGGGAGAAAACAGGAGGCGAACGACGGTAATGGGGGGGGGGGGGGGACCAACGGAGAGAGTTATGTGGTAGTGGAGGGAGGTGAGAGACCAATTACCTCATTGTGAAAATTACATGTATTATGTTTAGTAACATGATGTGTAGCTATGATTACATTATCAATAGATTAATGTTATGCAATGTACAGTACATGGTAACACTGATGGTATATGAGGACAAAGGAAAATTCGGCAAATTTCTATTATAAGCCTTATCCCTCACCCCACACCCAAATCATTCGTGTGGGACAGCATATATTTTATATAGGTAACATGCTGCGAAATACTACAGTAATAGGTTTATGCTGCATCATGATTGATATGGTAGGTAACATGCTGCGATATACTACAGTAATAGGTTTATGCTGCATCATGATTGATATGGTAGGTAACATGCTGCGATATACTACAGTAATAGGTTTATGCTGCATCATGATTGGTATGACAAGTAACATGCTTCGATATACTACAGTAATAGGTTTATGCTGCATCATGATTGGTATGGTAGGTAACATGCTGCGATATACTACAGTAATAGGTTTATGCTGCATCATGATTGGTATGGTTGGTAACGTGCTGCAATATACTACAGTAATAGGTTTATGCTGTATCATGATTGGTATGATACGTAACATGCTGCGATATACTACAGTAATAGGTTTATGCTGCATCATGATTGGTATGGTAGGTAACATGCTGCGATATACTACATTAATAGGTTTATGCTGCATCATGATTGGTATGGTAGGTAACATGCTGCGATATACTACATTAATAGGTTTATGCTGCATCATGATTGGTATGGTAGGTAACATGCTGCGATATACTACATTAATAGGTTTATGCTGCATCATGATTGGTATGGTAGGTAACATGCTGCGATATACTACATTAATAGGTTTATGCTGCATCATGATTGGTATGGTAGGTTATAATATGTTAAGTATATAGGGGATTATAGGTAATAACACAACACATTAATTATTGGATAAGTGATAATAAGTATAAACGTACAGGTATATAAGTACAGATATAAGATAAGGCTTGTAATAAAAGCCTTAGGAGCAAGGTGATATATGACTTGTGTGATCTAATATATCTAGGGGATATAGGAGCTTGGCTATAGAAGATGAGTCTGAGTCTAGAGTCTAGAGGGAGTAAAGAGCTCTGACTCTCTCTGGCTGAGGTCTGTTGAAGTCTAACTGAAGATGCCTGAGTAAGAAGGCATCGACTGGGTTCAAGGATGCTGAAGCAACACAGCATCAACTCAGCATTCTGGTATGACGTAGGACCGGATAAATACCTTATACAGTTTACATTTACAGAGGAAATGGGTGTTGATTTAAGTGGAAGTAACAACAAATATATTATATGTTAATGAGATAGATAAAGTTATAGGGAGTTCAATAAATGAAGAATGTTTAATAAGAATGTTGAGAGTTTAAAAGTTACAGGGATAAAGGCATATAAGCAGTGAGATATATGTATAGCAATATATATGCAGGGCTTATAATGTCATACTACAAGGTAACATGCTGCGATATACTACAGTAATAGGTTTATGCTGCATCATGACTGGTATGGTAGGTAACATGCTGCGAAATACTACAGTAATAGGTTTACGCTGCATCATGATTGATATGGTAGGTAACATGCTGCGATATACTACAGTAATAGGTTTATGCTGCATCATGATTGGTATGGTAGGTAACATGCTGCGATATACTACATTAATAGGTTTATGCTGCATCATGATTGGTATGGTAGGTAACATGCTGCGATATACTACAGTAATAGGTTTATGCTGCATCATGATTGGTATGGTAGGTAACATGCTTCGATATACTACAGTAATAGGTTTATGCTGCATCATGATTGGTATGGTAGGTAACATGCTGCGATATACTACAGTAATAGGTTTATGCTGCATCATGATTGGTATGGTAGGTAACATGCTGCGATATACTACAGTAATAGGTTTATGCTGCATCATGATTGGTATGGTAGGTAACATGCTGCGAAATACTACAGTAATAGGTTTATGCTGCATCATGATTGATATGGTAGGTAACATGCTGCGATATACTACAGTAATAGGTTTATGCTGCATCATGATTGGTATGGTAGGTAACATGCTGCGATATACTACATTAATAGGTTTATGCTGCATCATGATTGGTATGGTAGGTAACATGCTGCGATATACTACAGTAATAGGTTTATGCTGCATCATGATTGGTATGGTAGGTAACATGCTTCGATATACTACAGTAATAGGTTTATGCTGCATCATGATTGGTATGGTAGGTAACATGCTGCGATATACTACAGTAATAGGTTTATGCTGCATCATGATTGGTATGGTAGGTAACATGCTGCGATATACTACAGTAATAGGTTTATGCTGCATCATGATTGGTATGATAGATAACATGCTTCGATATACTACAGTAATAGGTTTATGCTGCATCATGATTGGCATGGTAGGTAACATGCTGCGATATACTACAGTAATAGGTTTATGCTGCATCATGATTGGTATGGTAGGTAACATGCTGCGATATACTACAGTAATAGGTTTATGCTGCATCATGATTGATATGGTAGTTAACATGCTTCGATATACTACAGTAATAGGTTTATGCTGCATCATGATTGGTATGACAGGTAACATGCTTCGATATACTACAGTAATAGGTTTATGCTGCATCATGATTGGTATGGTAGGTAACATGCTGCGATATACTACAGTAATAGGTTTATGCTGCATCATGATTGGTATGGTTGGTAACGTGCTGCAATATACTACAGTAATAGGTTTATGCTGCATTATGATTGGTATGGTTGGTAACATGCTGCAATATACTACAGTAATAGGTTTATGCTGTATCATGATTGGTATGATACGTAACATGCTGCGATATACTACAGTAATAGGTTATGCTGCATCATGATTGGTATGGTAGGTAACATGCTGCGATATACTACATTAATTGGTTTATGCTGCATCATGATTGGTATGGTAGGTAACATGCTGCGATATACTACAGTAATAGGTTTATGCTGCATCATGATTGGTATGGTAGGTAACATGCTGCGAAATACTACAGTAATACGTTTATGCTGCATCATGATTGGTATGGTAGGTAACATGCTTCGATATACTACAGTAATAGGTTTATGCTGCATCATGATTGGTATGGTAGGTAACATGCTGCAATATACTACAGTAATAGGTTTATGCTGCATCATGATTGGTATGGTAGGTAACATGCTGCGATATACTACAGTAATAGGTTTATGCTGCATCATGATTGGTATGATAGATAACATGCTTCGATATACTACAGTAATAGGTTTATGCTGCATCATGATTGGCATGGTAGGTAACATGCTGCGATATACTACAGTAATAGGTTTAAGCTGCATCATGATTGGTATGGTAGGTAACATGCTGCGATATACTACAGTAATAGGTTTATGCTGCATCATGATTGGTATGATAGGTAACATGCTTCGATATACTACAGTAATAGGTTTATGCTGCATCATGATTGATATGGTAGGTAACATGCTTCGATATACTACAGTATTAGGTTTATGCTGCATCATGATTGGTATGACAGGTAACATGCTTCGATATACTACAGTAATAGGTTTATGCTGCATCATGATTGGTATGGTAGGTAACATGCTGCGATATACTACAGTAATAGGTTTATGCTGCATCATGATTGGTATGGTTGGTAACGTGCTGCAATATACTACAGTAATAGGTTTATGCTGCATTATGATTGGTATGGTTGGTAACATGCTGCAATATACTACAGTAATAGGTTTATGCTGTATCATGATTGGTATGATACGTAACATGCTGCGATATACTACAGTAATAGGTTTATGCTGCATCATGATTGGTATGGTAGGTAACATGCTGCGATATACTACATCAATAGGTTTATGCTGCATCATGATTGGTATGGTAGGTAACATGCTGCGATATACTACAGTAATAGGTTTATGCTGCATCATGATTGGAATGGTAGGTAACATGCTGCGATATACTACAGTAATAGGTTTATGCTGCATCGTGATTGGTATGATAGGTAACATGCTGCGATATACTACAGTAATAGGTTTATGCTGCATCATGATTGGAATGGTAGGTAACATGCTGCGATATACTACAGTAATAGGTTTATGCTGCATCATGATTGGAATGGTAGGTAACATGCTGCGATATACTACAGTAATAGGTTTATGCTGAATCATGATTGGTATGATAGGTAACATGCTTCGATATACTACAGTAATAAGTTTATGCTGCATCATGATTGGTATGGTAGGTAACATGCTGCGATAAACTACAGTAAGAGGTTTATGCTGCATTTTGATTGGTATGGTAGGTAACATGCTGCGATATACTACAGTAATAGGTTTATGCTGCATCGTGATTGGTATGGTAGGTAACATGCTGCGATATACTACAGTAATAGGTTTATGCTGCATCATGATTGGTATGGTAGGTAACATGCTGCAATATACTACAGTAATAGGTTTATGCTGCATTATGATTGGTATGGTAGGTAATATGCTGCGATATACTACAGTAATAGGTTTATGCTGCATCATGATTGGTATGGTAGGTAACATGCTGCGATATACTACAGTAATAGGTTTATGCTGCATCATGATTGGTATGGTAGGTAACATGCTACGATATACTACAGTAATAGGTTTATGCTGCATCACGATTGGTATGGTAGGTAACATGCTGCGATATACTACAGTAATAGGTTTATGCTGCATCGTGATTGGTATGGTAGGTTTCATGCTGCGATATACTACAGTAATAGGTTTATGCTGCATCATGATTGGTATGATAGGTAACATGCTGTAATATACTACAGTAATGTGTTTATGCTGCATTATGTTTGGTATGGTAGGTAACATGCTGCGATATACTACAGTAATAGGTTTATGCTGCATCATGATTGGTATGGTAGGTAACATGCTGCGATATACTACAGTAATAGGTTTGTGCTGCATCATGATAGGTATGGTTGGTAACATGCTGCGATATACTACATTAATAGGTTTATGCTGCATCATGATTGGTATGGTAGGTAACATGCTGCGATATACTACAGTAATAGGTTTATGCTGCATCATGATTGGTATGGTAGGTAACATGCTGCGATATACTATAGTAATAGGTTTATGCTGCATCATGATTGGTATGGTTGGTAACATGCTGCGATATACTACAGTAATAGGTTATGCTGCATCATGATTGGTATGGTAGGTAACATGCTTCGATATTCTACAGTAATAGGTTTATGCTGCATCATGATTGGTATGGTAGGTAACATGCTGCGATATATTACACTAATAGGTTTATGCTGTATCATGATTGATATGGTAGGTAACATGCTGCGATATACTACAGTAATAGGTTTATGCTGCATCATGATTGGTATGGTAGGTAACATGCTGCGATATACTACAGTAATAGGTTTATGCTGCATCATGATTGGTATGATAGGTAACATGCTTCGATATACTACAGTAATAGGTTTATGCTGAATCATGATTGATATGGTAGGTAACATGCTGCGATATACTACAGTAATAGGTTTATGCTGCATCATGATTGGTATGGTTGGTAACGTGCTGCAATATACTACAGTAATAGGTTTATGCTGCATTATGATTGGTATGGTTGGTAACATGCTGCAATATACTACAGTAATAGGTTTATGCTGTATCATGATTGGTATGGTAGGTAACATGCTGCGATATACTACATTAATAGGTTTTTGCTGCATCATGATTGGTATGGTAGGTAACATGCTGCGATATACTACAGTAATAGGTTTATGCTGCATCATGATTGGTATGGTAGGTAACATGCTGCGATATACTATAGTAATAGGTTTATGCTGCATCGTGATTGGTATGGTTGGTAACATGCTGCGATATACTACAGTAATAGGTTATGCTGCATCATGATTGGTATGGTAGGTAACATGCTTCGATATTCTACAGTAATAGGTTTATGCTGCATCATGATTGGTATGGTAGGTAACATGCTGCGATATATTACACTAATTGGTTTATGCTGTATCATGATTGATATGGTAGGTAACATGCTGCGATATACTACAGTAATAGGTTTATGCTGCATCATGATTGGTATGGTAGGTAACATGCTGCGATATACTACAGTAATAGGTTTATGCTGCATCATGATTGGTATGGTAGGTAACATGCTGCGATATACTACATTAATAGGTTTATGCTGCATCATGATTGGTATGGTAGGTAACATGCTGCGATATACTACAGTAATAGGTTTATGCTGCATCATGATTGGTATGGTAGGTAACATGCTGCGATATACTACATTAATAGGTTTATGCTGCATCATGATTGGTATGGTAGGTAACATGCTGCGATATACTACAGTAATAGGTTTATGCTGGATCATGATTGGTATGGTAGGTAACATGCTGCGATATACTACAGTAATAGGATCATGTAAGCCTGCAATATATACATATATTCTGACACACAATATGCAGCTACAGTCTATTCATATCAAGAAATCCCGACTCTCAAACTCTGACACTCATAAATTACTGGAACATTCGAGCTGATTGAATCAAGTCACTTGGTAAATAGGCGTGGGAATGTTCAATCTGTTTGCTCGGCCAGCCTCCCCGAATTATAAAGGCAGGGCTCATAATTTCTAGCCACATCATAATTAATAGACTATACACACATCAGCCCTCATTGCAAAGTGCCCCAGCCATTACTTCCAACCATTCTAATCCAAAGGTCTTCATGCCATTGTTACATAACACTATCATATCCCCACATCCACGTTCATTTCCCAGTGAACATTCTACTTCAGACAGCCTGATCACACTCTCTTTTGATGGCCTCTCTTTCTTACCGTGGCATTACCCGCACAGACCATCACCATCTCGTCCTGGATATTGCGAGTACAGGTATGTAGGCAAGGTATATGTGGTAATGGGGGAAAGGAGAACCGTTATGGTTAGGTGTATAGTTAATTGTGACACATCCATTTAAATCAGTATCAAACGCAAACTAAATAATACAATGCCTTATTATATGCCAGGTGTTTCAGAACTTGGCATTAGAAGTTCAAATAATCGAATTGGTGTAACCTTATATATACTGATAATTACATTACAGTATATAACCTGCGTATGCCTAGTATTGCACATAGCTTGTGACAAAGCTGTATACAACTGGTATATGAGCCCCAGCCCTTTTCAAGTACCTTTGGGACCACTTTACGGGTGCGTGTGGAACCGTCAAGCTTTACAGGCAGGGTATGCCAAAGTTGCCAACTCACCGGGGGCCAGAAGCATCATATACAAACAGCCGCACAATATAATGATGGTCTCCTGGATGGAAAATCGCGACATCAACCTCTTGACGACGGAACACCCTGACAGTTTCGAGCCATCTCCTTACCGATGATGGGGGTAGTGGCTAAGTGGTCGAGAAGCCGATCGTGGTCAACGACTACAACCATCACATGAGGGTGGAGGAGAAGACAGACGCCGCCGATGAGGTCATACAAAAATATGTTCTTCCATTTATAATGGAACCGACACAGCACGGGTATTAAGGAGACCATGGACGACTATGGTATCGCACTGACACGTCAGTTCTTGGAAACCAAACTCCATGAACGACAGGCTACACCTTGTGTCTCTGGCCGGTCCCACCACGCACCCCCAGCTGACTCACAGGTCATGACGGGGCGTAGTCACATCTCCTACACAACTACAAAAATTGGTGTACTGCCACATATCCTACACAAAAACAAGTATCAAGCATATATCCTACACACAAACTGAGTACCCAGCATATCTCCTACACCAAATGGAGCAGCCGGCATAACTCCTACAATTACACTGTCATATCTCCTACAATTCTGATACATAATCAGTGCTCATCAATGTGATCATGTGGCATTATGCAGGAAATAAATAAAACGCTGGAGAATATATAGTATATGTGGGAAATTTTATTTTGTATTTTAAACATACGCATATAAAATGAAACTGTAAAACAAGTTAAAATTGGATTTTGTGAGCACATTCGTTATAATGGCAATTTTTAAATGAATACCTCAAGCCTGTCATGAATGACAGTGCAATAAGTGGGACATTTTGCAGGGTTGTTATTATCTGCTGCTGCCACAGGGATAGCTATGCAATCTGTGCAGGAGGCAGCGAGTCAACAGGGCAGAAGAACCACTGTCCTTTCCCTTCGCCTTAGGCAGATGCTATACTGAAGTTCGGGAGGAAGATCTTGTGCACCAGTTCCGTTGTTGTTAGGGCCTTGCTGCTCATCTTCACTTCATCAGAACTGTCTGCAGGAAGTTGGAATGCTGAAACAGAGCTATCAAAAGTGTAAACGACTGCATTGATGTATTGGGTCGATGTGTATGTTCCATTCTGTAATTGGTCTTTGAAGTTCTGCCTGCGTTCAATGTTTCTGACAAACTTCTTCTTTTTCTGACGAGTGATCTCCAAGCCGGCATTCAGACGCTCAATGTCCTTAATTGTGTCTGTTATCAGATTATTCAAATGGGTTAGAAAAGTGTATATATTTGGCTTGTGCTGGCGGACAATGGTTTTCAGTCTGCTGTGATATGACTGCAAGATTATTAAAGACAGAGAGCGGTTCTGGAGTGACCTTTCCAATCCAGTAGTTTGTGATGTAGGTTTTGAAAATAGTAATTTTTACCTGGAAATGACGCTGTATCTCTGTAGGAAATATATCACTACCCTAAAAACTGTATACTGCGTATTTTGCACACGGCAGTGTATGAAATGTGACAGTATAGATTTTTGTGTGTAGCAGATATGCTGTATCTCTGTGGGAAATATGTCACTACACTAAACACTGTGTAGGAGATATGCGGTATCTGTGTAGGAAGTATGTCATATTACTCTAAAAACTGCTAAAGATCTAGATGTAACGTAGGAAATACGCAGTATACATGGTGTAGGAAATGTGACGCACCCCAGTCGTCACTTCATCCTACCCATACCAGCATACCACTGAAAGCAAGCCACGCCCCTCACGAAGGTGCCGCTTCTGTTCTCAGACAACTGGAGGGCAGCTATTATATACTGCCCCGAGTGTGATGTGGAGTGTTCCGAGGAGTTCCACACCATAGTCAACTAATTGTGAAGTGACTGGGTATATAACTAAGTAACTGTGAGTAAATAACTAAATAACAGTTAATATATAACTCAATATCTGTGATTAAATAACTAAATCACAGCGAATAAACAAGTTATTACGGTATGTAACTGTGAATAAACAACTAAATAAATACCTGAATAAACAGCTGTATAAATAACTGACTAAATAACTAAACAACAATTAATACAAAATATATAACAGTGAATAAATAACTGTGAAAAAGTAACTGTGATAAATAACAATAAATAAATAACTAAATAATTGTGAATAAAGTTTTCAATAACTGTAAATATATTTGTCAATAACTGTGAACAAATAAGTTAATATATAACTAAATAACCTGTGATATAATAACTAAATAACTGAATAAACAACTAAATATCTGTGAATAACTGATACCAGGCCTGGGGAATATATCGTCTGGCGGGCTGGGTTGGCTGGGATATGGACCACTCCCAGGACCATCCACACATTCGGACCATCCCTTCGGACCATCTTGAGTACATTCTATGGTCCATTGATGCATTTTGGCATAATTTGTTTTCTGTTGATATATGTTTTTTTTTTTTTTTTTTTTTTTTGTGGGGGGGGGGGGTACATAGATTTCAAAGTAATTTGGTACAGTGTGGGTTAATGTATACACAAATACATTCATAAACCAGTGTCTCTAGATGGATTAACTTATACATATACTGTATATATATATATATATATATATATATATATATAAATATGAGGGGCTTACATACTTGCGTTTGCCTGTACACCATGCTGCCTGACAGAGACCTCTGTGGGTAGCTAACACACCTAACTGACTTTATTTATTTGAGGATCTCTGATTTGCGAAAGAAAACAAATGCATTGTCTAAAACTACGGTAAATGTTTTTATTTGTCACTGGAGCTTTTGCAATTCTTCCATTCGAAATTAAGCCAATGGGAAATTATTGTTTCTAGTTACGCATCTAAAGATAAATATATATATTTTGGTTAGAATCTATTATTAACTCATAAACTGCTAAGCCATGGTAGTTCAAACCCTCCCGCCAAGCGAAGCTATGTGGTTCTATTCTGACAAAAATCTTCATATGTAACATATATATAATTATAACTTATCCATATGCGGCAATTTTGTGTTTTAATGTGAACATATGAACCTTGGAAAGCAATAAAACAATTGGTAACAGCAATTGGCTGGTGAAAATCTTATACTTTAGCCCCATGGTTGTAATCTGACCTTGACCGCGAGAGAGATAACACCCTCCCTCTCTTGTGTCTAGCATGGTACTGAGACTCAAGGGGAGCTCTCAGACTGGCTTAGAGGGTCGGAGATACACTCCTCCCTCTCTTCCACCCGTCCTCCCACTAAAATACTTTATAATTATCGGGAACAATAGGGAAAATACCGGATAATTGAGGAGGGAGGAAGAGGGGGGGGGGGGAGGGCACATGTGTAGGAGTGGTAGCAAGTAATGGAGGGGAATTATCTCACCTAATCACAAATGTCTTTGTTTTGAGTGCCACTGGGGTGTTTTTTAAGTTTTGTATTATGCTCTGGATCTATTAACCCCTTCTTTACCGCATATCCAAAACGTGTACTACCGTACTCGCAAAAAAAGTTTGGCTGAAGAACCGTGACTCGGTCTCGTGTACTATGGTACACGGGATCCTAATAGGAGTCAATAAGGCTTCATATTTTGCGGTTTGGGTGCTATTATGATCCCCATGTGTTGGCAAATGGCATCTATGCCAATGATGCCACACATCATTGTCATGCCCCTGTCATGGGGCATAGAGTTATGCCAATGACTCAAATATTTTTTTTAGGTCATTGTACCCTACAGTATATAGTTTAGTGTTTGTACATATAATACCCTATATTATGTGATATAATATAACTTGGAAATAACTAACATGGCAATGGGGGGTCTGGTTGCCAGTCACGTGGCCTTGGGCTTGAGCCATGAGGGTGGGGAGGGAGGGAGTGACGGAGTCAGTGTATCTCCGACAGGCGTCCGTGAGGGTGCCACAGGATTATTACCAGTGCCATGGCGTCCTTACCTAGTGAATCCGACCAGGAAGTGGACCTGTACAGTGACTTAGATGTATCAGATGACAATGAGGAACACTCAGACATCTCCATTAGTGACGAGGATGAAGATTATTTACCCGAGAATGACAGTGATGTTAGCGGTAGTGAGGAAAGTGAAACTGATGATGATATCTCCCCACCATTGTCCCCCACCCCCACTGCCGCCGCTGGCCCTCCCGCATTTCATCTCCTGGCAGATCCCTTTGCCGACCAGCGGCCCACCAATTTACCACAGGTTATTGAAGATTTTGAAGATGTGCATCCAGCTATTATTCAACAACATGAGGCAGAGGAAATGACAGCCTTGGATTGCTTTGAACTATTTATTTCGAAGGACATTGTGAATACTTTATGCCTGTGGACCAATGCGAGGGCTAATAAGTTCTTCAGGGAGAACCCTACCAAGAATAGAAAAAGATTTATGGGAAGGAAGTGGGTAGACGTGAAGGAAGATGAGATGTATGTGTTTATTTGCCTTCAATTATTGATGGGGGTAACCAAATTGCCCAAGATATCAGATTACTGGAGCACCTCCATAATGTGTAGAGGCCCTCCTGTGTACCACTCCTCCATCATGAGTAGGAACAGGTTCTCTCAAATCATGAGGTTCATTAGATACTCACACCCAGATGCACAGCCCAAGATGCCCATGACCAGGATTGGCAGTTTTTTTTCATTGTTGCAAGAAAAAACTACCTTGTATTTCTCTGCTGGAAGCAATTTCGCAGTTGATGAAGCTCTCATACTTTTCAAAGGCAGATTACACTTCAGACAATATATAAAACTAAGAGAAAACGCTTTGGGTTGAAGCTGTTTGCACTTTGCCCAAGTTCACCCAGTGCCAGGGGGTATACATGGAACTTTTGCCTGTACACACCCCGCCTCTATGACAGGATGTTGGATGACCCTGAACTACAGCCCCTCTCGAAGTCAGAGCGAGTACCTGTGTTTCTGATGTTGGACCTCATGAAGAAGGGAAGGCATGTCATCCTTGATAACTGGTATTCTTCCCTCCACCTTGCTGAGTACCTGTTGGCCCGGGACACTTTGACTACAGGCACAATTCGTGCAAATCGAGGTGTACCCAAGACTGTGAGGGATGAAAAACTTAAAAAAGGGCAAACCTTGTTCGCCAGAAAAGATGAGATTCTGCTGGTCAAGTTTCATGACACGAAGGAAGTGAATGTCATCACCACCAAATATGAGGCAGGTTTCGTGGAACGTACTCGCCATGTGAGGGGGGGTAAGGAGGAATTTATCAAGAAACCAGTACCAATCCAGCGCTACAACGAACAGATGGGTTCAGTTGACTTGGTGGACCAACTTTTGGAGCCAACTGACCCCACCAGGAAGTCGTATGCATGGTTCAAGAAGATCGGCCTACACATGATCTGCAGAATGTTGCTCAATTCCCGTACGATCTACATGAATCTTCGCCAATATACCAAGTGGATGGAATATGGAGATTACATAAAACTTGTCGCCCATGAACTTCTCTCCAAGTACTCTCTCGGCTATTGTGCTCTGTGTGTGGTGCAAGATGAGGAAAGATCGCCTAAAAAGAAAGAGAAGAAGAAGGCCAAGCAGGGAGGGGGGGCAACAAGGGAAGGTGAAACTGGTATCTGCCATGGACTGCTTGTAATACCTGCCAATGACAACAAGAAAAGACCTCAAAAGCGTTGCCGAGTGTGTTCCAAAGAGGGTAGGGCAAAATTCAGTAGGAAATATTGCCCTGCCTGCCCTCAGCAGCCTGGTCTGTGCTCGGTGGAGCACTATCAGGCTTGGCACTCCCAGTAGCACTCTGACACTCATGGTGCACCAGCCTCGGAGTGCACCACCTCACCTGCCGCGGTGCGCCTACCTTTGATCGCACCGCCGCGCCTACCATTCATCGCACCGCCCTACTTCACCTACTTTCTACCTGTACCTACCTCATTGTCAATGGATCTCATCCACACTTACAAGGTGAGTAATACAATCATTATTGTCTTCATTATATATGTTTTTATGTCTCCAGCCATTATATTTATCTGTATAGTAAAGGATTAGTAAAGCAATTTGTTACGCATGTAATATTATATGTAAATTCTTTTAACATATGATACACACATCTCATGGTCAATATCTACATGACAACATAAAAAAATAAGAAATATAGCCAAAATTAACGATGTAATGATAAAACATAAACTACCCCACGAACGAGCGGGAGCGCGGGAAAATTCGGTTTGGGAAGGGGAGGGTAGGACTCGCGCGGGTATGGTCCTGCGGTAAAGAAGGGGTTAAGGAGGTCGCAGTATACCAGAAAAAACTCTTTTGAGGACAGTCAACGTTTTTGGGTTAATACTGAAAACATAGTAAGACTGATAAAATTATATATAGCCACTCTTTATATAAGCTTAAGTTTATGTTTCTCAATATCTTTTTACGACACTTAGTAAATTTATTATAGGATGTCGTAAACAATAGTCATAGGTCATTTTTTAAATCATGGATATATTAAATTAATAACACATGTTTATGATCATTACTTTCTTTCAATGTGTTTATGCATGCGGTTAACTCCTTCAGACATATTATGTTCCAATAAGTCCGAGGAGGCGGGAGCCCCAGGATCATTGCCACTGCCTCGCACTACACTCACAAAAACACTGCGGCCGTTAGAATTATCGGAGGAGGCTGAGGTTGCCACCAACGGTTTTATCGTAAGCTAACTTATCGGACTTACTGAGCTCATATGACGTCATAAACTTATAGGAGAGGCATAGAGATAAGTCCATATGACGCGATCGCGTCATATGAGTTTTTGGTTATAAGTTCCATTAGACGCGATCGCGTCATATATGTCTGGGGCAGTTAATTTGACTTGCATATTAACTGTATAGCTAGGAATCTCCTCTGTTTACATACTCGTTATGTAAGCTTTGGGTACAGTCTGTTTGTACGATTCGCGAAGATAACCCTAAGTTTCATTTTTTTTTTTTTTTTTTTCAAGTTAATGGATAATTTGTTTACAATACAATTCTGTATATCAAACTCACTACATCTCAAATATTGTTTTATATTTTAGGACTGATGTTGGCTTATGTTGAAAAGACAATATATTACAACAAAATACATGTTTTTTTTTTTCCTCACCTTGGGCTTGCTATTCTTTATCAAATCTATAACGAGAGGGAGAGAGAGATAGAGGGAGAGAGAGATAATAACAGCAGGTTTTAGTTTATTTACGCATTGAAATATAACAATGCATTATTGTTACGAGCATCTGCAAAACTGAACAACAAGGGAACACAACCAACAAAATGACAAGGGGAGACATATTGAATAACAGATAGTATATTCGGAGTTAATAAATTATTCAAAATGTTTGAAATTTTCTCTGAAAACTGTCCATCCTTTTTTGTTTGTCCAACACTATCATTTTTAGAGTGAACCTTCCTCCCATGTTGTGCAGCATGAATAAATCCAAAGCATTTTTAGTTTTACAGTTGTTATTGTTCAAGCTGCTATATCTTTTTTCGCGGCTCTCTTTTTCAGTATTATTAAACACATAATGTTAACTATGTTCATATTCCTTTTGCCATAACTCTTATTATATACAAACTAAATGTATTGTCAATTATTGTATTTGATCAGATATGTATATACAGTATGTGAATCATTCCCATCCTTCCAATCATTATTCTGTCAACTGCTCACATAGGCCTATACATATACTGTATATATATATATATATATATTACCAATCTCCGATATATATATATATATATATTTATATATATATATATATATATATATATATATATCCCAAGAGCACATAGCCAACACACTCTAATGTAATAACCACAATACCATGGGCGCCGAAATGCTACTGTTCCATTATCATAATTGTATCTTTCAAACTCATTCGCTCTCTCTCTCTCTCCCGTTATTAATCTTACTACCATTATCATTGCCATCCTCTCCACCCCCCCCCCCTCTCTCTTGCTCTCCTCCCTCTCTCCTTTATCCTCTACCCCCTTCACCACCGTTGCCATTATTTCGGCTCCATTGACGCCCTTCATTTTGCTCATATTAACTCCGGCATTGCTTGCAGTTTGATAGACGTTTCTTTATATATATTGCCAATCTTTCCCCGAAATACTACCTTACTTATTAGGTATACTGCACATAACCCAGATCCCTATATTTCACAAGATAGAGTCTTGATATCTTAACCTAACTTTCCTCATAGCAGATAACAAATGTTATGTATCATGAACTTGGAGATAAAGGAATGCTAAGCGCATAAAAAAAGAACCAGCAACAGCAAATACAAGTTTCCCAATGAATAGAATTTGCATATCATAGAGAGATTGGAATTGGCAATGGCAAACCATGAAAGGCATTAGAAATGTTCTGTAAAACTATACTTTACATTTCATAGGCCGTTGTATAAAGTTATACAGTACATGAATAACGAAACTCCCAACAATAATTATTTTTTTTTTTTTTTGACAATGAACCGAGGAAGGAAAAACACAGATAAAACAAAAAGGTCCATGTGCCTAAAGGCATCCTCCATTCATAAAATGTTTGTAACAACTGGATTTAAACATTTGTATATTGTAAATTTGTGGAAAGCAATTCGAGGGAAGTGAATTCCAAAGAGTAGTAGCTCAGGGGATAAATTAATTCTGATAAGCAGAAGTTCTGCATTGTGGAGGAGAAAGTGTAAATTCATGGGCGCTCTCAGCTGCCCTAGTTTACGGGGAAAGATGTGGAGAGGCGGAACAATTGCTGTGAAAATATCTGTAGAATAATGCAAGGGATGCAACGTTTCTTCGTATGGATAATGTAGGAAGGTCCTGTGTGATTGCAGGGTTATTGATTAATCTAATAGCTTTATTTTGAATTTTGTCCAACTGCCTCAATGCAACCACTCCACTTCCACCCCAAACAGGTGAACAGTAATCCATCTGAGAACGCACATGACTTTTATATATTACGGCCAACTGCTCGTCAGTGAAGAATTCTCGAACTCTGTACAGGAGTCCCAGTTTTTTAGAGGCATTCTTAGCAATGCTTCTAACATAATGTGTCCAGCTCAAGTTAGTAGTTAATGTTACACCGAGAATGTCAATACTAGGGGAGGTGGGAATATTTACATCATTAAAAAATATATGGGAGTCAGTGAGATTCTGTCGGTTAGAAAATTGAATGTACTTGGTTTTCTGTGCATTAAAGGAAACTAGATTCTCTTGTCCCCATTCATTAATTCTAGAAAGGTCTTGGTTCAGAGAAATTGCAGTGTTTATTTTTGAATTTATGAGATCGGGTTGGGTGAAAGAATTGGTAAATGTGAAGGAACTGTGGAGTGTTGAGTCATCTGCGTAGGAATGTATTGGATTATGAGTGGTAGATATGAGATCATTGATATAAATGAGGAACAGAGTTGGGGCCAAAACTGATCCCTGGGGAACACCAGCATTAATTGAGTGAAATTGAGAATAAAGGCCATCTACCATTACACATATTGTTCTGTTATGAAGATAAGAAGAAATTAGTGGAACTAATGATGCAAGGCCGTAGTGTGACATCTTCGACAATAAGGATTGATGCCAGACTCTATCAAATGCCTTTGATATATCCAGTGCTATTGTATGTGTTTCACCATGTTGGTCTGTAGCTTGGTTGATTTGATGCGTAAGAAGGCAAAGAATGTCTGCAGTTGATCGACATCGTCTAAAACCATATTGCCTATCACTGATTAATTTATTATTCTCCAGATGCTTAATTATGTGATTATTTAATATAATTTCAAAAACTTTGCCAAGAGTGGAAGTTATAGCTATTGGTCTGTAGTTTGATGGATCTGAAGAGGCACCTTTTTTAGGAACTGGATGGATGTTTGCTTCTTTCCAGGGTACTGGGAAGCATGAGGTATGAGTACACAGACGGAAATTTTTTGCCAATACAGGAGCGAGCACCAAGGAGCAATTCTTAAGTACTATTGGAGAAATTTCATCTGGACCAGGAGCCTTATCTACTGAGAGATTCTGCAAAATAGTTTTGACATGTCTGGTGTGGATCTTAAGTGAGGGAATTTCAGGCGAATTAAAATTAAGTACAGGGACATCTTTATTTATTTCATCTAAGGTTGAGTTGGTGGAGAAAATATCCGCAAGAAGGTTAGCTTAGAGTCACTTACAAGATTGCCAGTCGGAGATTTTAATGGTGGAATGGATGAAGCAGTAGTGAAGTTGGATTTGAATGAGTTAAGAGTAGACCAAAATATTTTGTTATCATTTGGATTATTTAGAAGTTTATTTGCCTGCTTATGGAGAAAGTTTGATTTAGTTAGGTTTAATACAGTTTTGGCATGATTTCTGATGTTTCTAAAGTAATTAAAGGCTTCATGTGTTTTTGATCTTGTGTATGCATTGTAGGCTATTGCTTTTAGTTCAGTTACTCTAGCACAATTATGGTCAAACCATTTAGGTGAATTAGATCTTTTACTGTACTTTTGATGAGGAATAAAAGTTTCCATTCCAATTTTTACAAAATCTTGTATGTGGCTCAAGGTGGAGTGTGCATCATTAGAAAAGAAAGAGGTCCAGGGAATATCAATAAAGAAACCTTGAAGACCCTCCCAGTCTGCCCTATCGTAATGCCATTTAGTCACCAAAACAGGTTCAGAGTGGGAAGGTGTGGTAGGTGATAGACAGGTGGCCTGTATCAGACAGTGATCAGAAGATCCAAGCGGGGACCTCACTGTAACATCATAATTTTCTGAATTGGTTGTTAAAAATAAGTCCAGTAGGTGGGAATTATGATTTGGATTATCTGGTACACGGGTGGGTTGGTTGACTAGTTGAATGAGATTAAATGAGTCTGCAAATAGCTCACATTCAAGACCAGCATCATCAGTCCTGGCTGAATGAGTGAGCCATTCAACATTATGGACATTAAAATCACCCAACACAGTGATTTCAGAAGAAGCATTTAAGTTGAGGACACGGAGTTGTGAGGACAGAGAATCAAAAAGACTTTGCTCTGGAGGAGTATTTGGGGAACGGTAAATGCAACATATGTATTTAAATTTACCAGCAGAAATTAATTTGTATATAGAATAATCAAAATAGGGACAATTGAAACTAGTAACCTCCTCCAGGGCAATTTCAGATTTTGCGAAGCAACATACACCACCTTTAGGTCTGAAATTTTGGAGCAGTTGATAACCTGGAAAATTAAATCTAGATGTGTCAGATGTGGATGTTACTTGAGTTTCTGTCAAAAAAAGGAGAGTAGGGGATTCTGCTTGAAGAAATTGGTGTACAGAATTGATGTTAGAGTGAAGTCCCCTTATATTACTAAAGAAATAGCTGCACTGACAAGCAGCTTTGGGACGTTGCAATGCTCTTGACACAGTCGCATGATGACGACCGGGAGGGCCCTGTGTCAATAACCCAACCCTGCCGGGGGTGGATTGTTATGAATTACTTTTCAATCATCTACCAGCTACATTTCCGGAATCTAATGCTGTTAAATCGTGATCATTTACAGTGCTCAGAAATGTAATGCCCTATATGATGCTAACCTGACATTTATTAGAGTAAATAGACATTTGTATATCACTTTTATATCATAGTAATAGTTTATTATTATAACTGACGATATATATCATTAAAAAAATCAAGTCACACCTCATAAATCAAAATAGAGAAATTACAAATTTGCCGGATGAAGATGAACAGAGTATAGATAAGCTCACTGTACACAACAAAGACAAATTAATCTGTAAAATTAACAGTTATTTCCTTGGATCCATAAAGTATTTGTTTTCCATATTTTAGTTTGTTTCGTTACGCTATTGCATAACAAATAATTTACTATGTTGATGATTTGTTTTACCACGTAACCCCTTAAGGATCATGAGGTGTTATGACAGTTTATTGTGGCCAGCATTAGACGATTTAATACAGCTTAGGAAGGATCTCTGGTAATTGTAAGGTAAAAACTGTCTCATTTAATCCTCTGACTTTCACATATCCTTCCTACTCTAAAATACAATAAGCCAGAAAAAGCTGTGAAAATACGTCATGTTTCTCAAGGGGTTAAATGACGATAATAATCTGGCAATAGTGCTGCCAGTCCTGTAACAGTGTCCTAGACGATTTACCAAGGAACATTTTACTAAATAACTAATAGTTTGTCTGTCTGACCACGTTTGTTAATCACTTATTTCAGGGAAGTATTTAACCCTCTCAGTATACAGTGACGCGTTTATCAAGCTTTCTGTGGTTAAAGTTTGATGCAATTGTCTCAGATACCCTCTAGGAATCAAAGAAGTATTTAATTTACCTCTCTGACTTCCAAAACACATACCTAAACTAAATAACATCGTGTACTGAAAGCCAGCATTAGGTGAACATACGGGATCTTATACTGAGGAGCTAATTCGTGTCTACTCAACTGGTCAAATATATGGGGTGTAAAACCTTGATATGGCTAAGAGGGTGGATAAAAAAACACCATCTGAGGAGGAGCACTTTATTGACAAGGTTTTGCAGATAGCTTCTTCAGGTCACTAGGACTAAGAGGATGTACGAGAGCGAGGTGGAAGGACAGAAAGGGAGAAGTAAACCGTGAGAGAGGTGTAAGGATGGAGTGAAGAAGTATATGAGTGAAGGCGGTGCTAGATGGGAGGAAGGGCGTCGACTGACCGACGCGGTGATAGAGGTGCATGGGGGCATTTCATTCGTGGCCATCCCTTCGGGGATCACGGCGTTCGGCAATAGATAGATAGATAGAACACATAAACATTGGACATGAATGTTATAAATAGGCCTACATTAGATTAATGAACTGAGAGATATGCTATATTTAAACTTTATAGAATATTGAATGTATTTACCATTATTACAATTATAGAATATACTCTATGTAAAATGTTGTTTTGACTATTTGCTTTGTATGTGCGTTGCTGTATAATTAAACTTGTGTTACTTACGGAAAGGAAATTGTGGAAAGAAAATTATAAGATATTTAAAATATCCGCAACTAGGCATACAGTACATACATAAATTTGCATACAAGGATGACACTAGCACAAACTTGATTGGATAAAGCTAAACCGCAAACATCGTGTGAACATATAACTAACAGATATAGTACTCATTACAACACAACTTACTTAAACTCATTATAGTAATTGTAACCGATGTGGTATTAATTACAGACAATTTATTATAAGTCATAAAAGTACTATAATTGCTAGTTGGTTTGACACATAAATATAATATTAGATAGTAACTCAACTTGCCACTTTTGTTACAGTCTATGTTTTTCTATAATACACACACATAATTTACAGTGTAGGCAAAACAACAATAGCACATCATTATACAGTAACTAATATTATGTGTAAGCTAGTACTAAGAGGAAACATTAATAGCGAACAATATAGTCCTTTACTTTTCGTTCTGTAAGACAGAGTTGTTTTCCCTTTCTTTTGCGTTCAGTCCTGGTGCCCTTATTACCAAAAATATATAGACAAGCTAGAACGAGTTCAACGTAGAGTTTCCAAAATGATACCTAGCCTAAAGAACAAACTATACGAGGAGTGTCTTAGAGAATTAAATATATTTCCTCTAACCCAGCGCAGATTAAGAGGCGGCTTAAGGGGAGGTTTTTAGTTTGGTCCCTAGATATCCTTCAAGCTTAAGATTACACCCCCTTGAGCCCCTTTCAAGATAAATTTGTACATTTTTCGGTAGAAAAATGTCCCGGCTGAAAGCCGGTTCCTCTTAAATTACAGGCTCGCTATCGCTCGCCAGGATAAAATCGACACCTGAATTGCACGAAAGGTCTTAATATGGGGTGAAAGTTCTTAAAATCGCTAAACTAATGGGGCAAACGTTTTATAATATCAAAAGCAATGGGGCTAAACATGAGGGAGAAAGGGGTCAAGAAAAAAATCCCTCAAGTGGAGATCTCCCCTTAATTAAAGTGTTCAAAATCATCAAAGGCATCGACACAATGAACTGTAATAAGTACTTCACTATCGACCAATCTAATTACTGACTGCGCTCGTAAATGAATAACTTTATTATATTCCCTCCTCAGATTCATCAAGGATTATTGCGCACATACATTACTAAGACGTTAATCTCATTTTCCCAGATACACGAAAGATCACTTATAACTGTGTTATGTTACTAACCCATATGTCCCCTAGTAACTTCCTAATCTTGCCACGGACATTAGTTCTAGGGCAGTGGTTCCCATTCCAATGGTCCCCTTACCCGCTCTAAACCACTGTTTGGACACTTGATCCTCAGTGTTTTGGAGGACAATCAGCCTAGAGGGGTCACTAGACCTATTGTTGCTTGATTTCCTGTGTACTCCTTTGTTATAAAAGTCTTGGCCTAAATGTTTTCTTAGTCCACTTTTTTCATTAGGTTAAGAGGATCGTGTTGGTGTGGTTTTGAGAGAGAGAGAGAGAGAGAGAGAGAGAGAGAGAGAGAGAGAGAGAGAGAGAGAGAGAGAGAGAGAGAGCTAAACCTAATGGAGGATCCACGATTGTAATGGTAACACTTGATTAGACGATTTTTGAAGTATTTCATATTCCGTATATTCTATGGTTCTACAATACATAACAGTCTTTACATGGTAGTCACAAATATAACACTTATTGTATTCATACTAGGAAGATAACATGTAACCGTGAATAGATATTGGAGCTGAAGAGTGTTAGGATTAGTATGTAGCCATTTCATTATAATAAAGCTCTGTACTGCCTGGAACAAGCTTCCCTCAGGAGTTTTAAATCGTACTTTAGTAGAACAGATAACGAGTAGATCGTGCAATGGGAGTGTTATACTATACAGTGTATAACTGTTTTCACCAAAAGTGTCTCACTGTATTGGGCCGCATGGTCTCTGAGATAGTAACACACTATTGTAACTCCTTGTAACTCATTTCCGAGCTATATGTCTGCTGTCAGTATGACAAATATTAACCATTAGTAACTCCCTAGTAGCGTTACCGAAACAAGAACCAGATCAACGTTACTGTATCCTTCTGAGTATATATTAGTATAATATACAGTCGGTGTATCGAACAAATATTTTAGTTTTTCTCAGAAATAAAATTTACAGGTATGATACACTGTAGTCAGTAAAACAATAATGAGAGAAAGTATTATATGGGAAGCCCGAGTCGAGTCGAAACATTTATACTTGTTTGACCCACAGTTGAAATGGATTTGCTAAGAAAATCCTATGGAGTATGACAAATAGACAGAGTAAAGAGTGTGAACATAAGGAAGGCATGTGGAGTTAGACAATATTGTGATCAAAATATAGAAAAAAGTGTTCTCAGATGGTATGGCCACATTTCTGGAATGAATGAAGAAAGAGTATTACAATGGATGTATATCAGTGAAGTGGAAGGAAGAAGATGGTATGATACAGTGTCTCAATGTGTATCAAAGCGTGAAGATGGAATGGATGAAGCCAAATAAATTACAAATGATAGGAATGAATGGAGGAAGTTTGTTAGAGAGAGCACATGAAGGTGTCTGTACCCTTTTAAATGGCAAACCTGGAAGGTCTTCATCTTAGATGTTGATGTGAGGTGATTCGGTTGTGAAAAATATATAGCATCTGAAGTGAAGTCAATTATGTTGGGGGCTGGTGAATAAATGGTGTTCCGAATGATAGTGTCTGCTTTTGGCTGGCGTTTATTATATGTATTCGTTTCCTGTCACCTTTATTCCCTTTCCGATGTTTCTTGCTGATCCTCCATACCTGTTTAAGGGAGTGCGGGTTTGGCTACTGACTGACTGACCTGTATAATTATATGTTTTAGATGTTTTTTGCAAAAAATACAAAAAAAAAAAAAAAAAAAAAAAAACATAATAGTTACCTTTATAATGAGACAACACCATTAGTAATTTTACTCTGACTATTCTCAGACATTGTATTGAGAAAAGCAATAATTATTTGAAGTCAGAGAGGTAATTGATATACTGTTCACTTTATTGTTTGTAAGAGGTTCTGCATAAGGCGACTCCCTATCTACTGTATCTATTGCCGGACGCCTCACTCCCCTTAATGAGGGTGGCCATACACAGAAGGCCCCCAAGCGGACCTATTCCCTGTAAGAGGGACAACCCAAGCCAGTTTACTGAAGGACTTACAGGATTGAGCACTCAATTTAGGATCCGTCCAACTCCGATGCCCTCTGTGTATCTTGTTAGCACTATTTTTCTACAGTGGTGTTCGGCTAGTCCATCCACTAACATGCCTTACCCTTAGGTAAGCAGTACGGATTTGTATCAGGTTTACTCCCCTAGATCGGTTGCCGACCAAGGCTGACGAGGCCCATCTACTCGGATTTTTATAAGGTTGCCTCCCCTAGATGGGTTGCCGACCAAGGCTAACTAGTCCCATCCACCCATAAGGTGAATATAATTGTTTAATGTTACGAAAAGTAAAGTAAATTTAACGTCATCGTACTGAACAGGTTAATTATCCCTTAACACAGAGTATCTGGTGAATAATCAGAACATTCAATACGCTAACAAATATCAATATGGAGGACTGTGTTTCGAATTATTATTTCTGATGGTGTAATGGTTAGAGTGTTTACAAATCTGTGTGTGATAACCCAGGTTCGAATCCCGGTGGATCACATAATATATGCTTTCATTAATTTCATTGGAGGTGTTTGGTGTTATGGTGAAATTAAGGAAAATATAGAATATTTGACATGAATATTTGTTATGGCAGTTCATCACAAAATGTATTTTGGATAATATAGTATTGTAAGTTAACGTTCTCTTAAATGTCGCATATTAGTAATAATACACATAATAAAAACTGGTGTGTACAGTATTTTGCTGTATGCACCAGTTCAATACAACATGACGAAGAGTGGTTGGATTGGGCTGTACAATATGTAATGATTCTATCTATCTATCTATTGCCTGACGCCGTGATCCCCGAAGGGGTGGCCACGAACGAACCGCCCCCATGCACCTCTGTCCCCAGTCAGTCGACGCCCCTCCCCCCAACCAGCACCACCTTCGTTCATGTACTTCCTCACTCCATCCTTCCACCTCATATTCGGTCTACCTCTCCCCCTCTGTCCCTCCACCTCGCTCTCGTACACCCTCTTAGTCATTCTCTCGCTTTCCATACGTTCCATATGGCCGAACCATCTCAAGTTGTTCCTTTTCACACTTTCCAGCACATCTACCTCCACACCACACCTCCTTCTTACTTCCTCATTAGTCTGTCTATCCCTCCATGTAACTCCGCACGCACTCCTTAAGTAATTCATTTCCACTGCTCTCACTCTTGGTCTGAGTCTCTCAACCAACGTCCATGCTTCGCTTCCGTAAGTCAGTGTCGGGATTACCACACTGTCATGCAATGATTCAAAGAGCCTTTAATGTTATATTTTAATGTGTTGTAAATTCCAAAAGGAGAGAATGCTTAGATGCATAGGAAGAATAATATATAATTATGATGAAGCAGTACTGTATATTCTGTATCTAAGTAACTAATAATGGAATATTTTTTTAGAGCGGAGGGGATTATACAGTTTGATTTCCTTTCTATACAAAATCGCAAGGTCAATTGATATGTATCTGATGAACAAACTGTTATTTATATACAACAATAGATAACAGGGCAAGGCAGGTTTAATTATATAGTACTAGGAAGGAATTTAGTATTTACTTGAAAGATATACGATCCAGCTATGCATAAATCTAAGCAACAAGCAATACATTTTATATTCGAGTAGGAATTCATGAAATACTGTTTTTGGGCACTGAGCTTGGAGGATACATTTGTAAATACTCTGTAGCTGTTATTGGTCGGTGTAGATATGTTTTGATGATAAAACAAAACATTACAATTTCTTTACAAACATTATTGGAGCGTCATATATAACGATAATCCTGTTTGAACATTTTATCTCTGTTTTTCTATCCACAATACTGTATGTCGTGAACAGATACTGTACTTGTGTTAACCTTACAATACACCACACTGAGAACACTTTATGACACCAATAATATATATTTGGAAATAATTTTATGCTTAAATTTAATCGAACGTTCTTAGTAAGTTTTTACTTGAAGACTTAATATTAGGCATAGACCGCAAAAAATGTAATAACAATCAGACAATTATAACTCATGTTGAGCCCTCTGCAGGCGAGCCCTCAAGATATGTTGGAACTGTAGTGCTTTACAAAATAACATTTTGTTTGGATGTACGTAATTAAGTTATTAGTAAAGGCCCTTCACACAGTCAGGAGTGAGCTAGAATCACTAGGAGTAATGACTACTGTCGATTCCTGGGAATATGACCGCGAGTGTCCGAAAATCCACGTGCCCTCACGACAGAG
Source organism: Paralithodes platypus (assembly GCA_032716605.1). Lineage (NCBI taxonomy): Eukaryota > Metazoa > Arthropoda > Malacostraca > Decapoda > Lithodidae > Paralithodes > Paralithodes platypus. The sequence goes on from CM064542.1 coordinate 8,510,621, forward strand.
TAGGAGTCAGCGGGAGTGCCCCTGAGAGTCACAAGGAGTCACTGGGAGTTACCAGGAGTCACCGGGAATGAAGTGAGTGTTATTAAAAATTTGAAAATTAACGGTTGTTTTCGGATTAGTGCATGATACGAGTCAATACGAGTAATACAGGAGTCACTGGGAGTTAGATAGGAGTCACTGGGAGTCAGTTTAAACAACATAAGCAGCGTTATCGAAAGTATTTCCAAGCTCAAGTTATGCCACCAAATATACAGTATACTGCGGCCAAAACAATGAAAAAGATAAACAGTTCGTGCAGCCCCACAGATCTAGAAACCTCCCACTGCGGGATGAATAACACAAAGGTTAAAATCAGGTAAAGCAGCGCCCCAGACTACCCCCACCACCGGCGAGGAACGATCACATCAAGGATTTATAGGTAATACGAATTTCGGAGAGAGATATACATTTTCCTTAAGCAAAACTAACGCCACACACATTTACACTTTTGATAAACAAATATCGCCACAGCATTAATGTAAAATAATTGTAGATTGGAACACTGAGTTTGAAACAGCGTGTTTTATTTGACCCGATATGTATATATATACAGTATATATATTTTATTTTATTTTATTTTATTTATTTTTATTGTTTTTATTTATTTTTATTTTTTTCTAAATCCTTATTGGTATATAGGGGAATACTAGACAGATCCCATTTAAGTGTCGAATTTAAAGCTAAAACATTAATTTATTTGCTTAGGGAGAAAACTATTTAGTACAAATACAGAGCATTATATATACAGCCTAAGAATAATGGCTGATTATTTTTAAGGGTCGATGATATACCTTCATATTCTCTAAATATCAGGTGACCCGTTTGTTGTTCCTATTGAACACACAGTTGAAACTACAATCAATACACACAAAAAACACTACTTTTTGACAGTTTATTAACAAATCTAACATGGAAACTAAACACTTTGCCCCGAAAGATTGACGATTCACATAGGCAGATCTCTAAGGGACTGGCAATGCATTTTATGCACGAATGAAGATTAATATTTGAGGCATTTAATTTTGGAATTGAAATATGAAACTATATATATATATTGCCTGTGAAAACTTGCGAGCCACTCTGGATATTTTTTGATGGTCAAGCAATATATTCTGTTACGAACAAAGATACCTGGAACAAAGTTAACAAACGTGGCTTGAGTTTGAATAATTTGCCCATATTTAATCTTATCAAAATATTTACTACATCGATAAACGAACAAAGAGCCTCGGATGTGGACAGACCTAATGTTGACGAACCCCGACCTACCATGTCTTAGAATAGCGACTTGGAATGTGAGAGGCGTGAACGATGACACAAAAGAGAGAGGTCCTGCAAGTGTTAGTGAATGCCAGGCTGGATGTATGTGGAATTTCTGAGACCGAATGGTGGGGTACAGATGTGAGAGAGTGGGAGTCTGGAATGGGTGTGTGTGCTGGAGTGAGTGAGGGAACAGCGAGAGAAGGTGCGTGTTTGTTTGTAAGTAAAAAACAAGAGACTATGGGTCTGTGGGTTCAAGGATTGTGTGGGTGATAATGAAAGTAGGAATACAAACGTGGGTGATTGTGTGTGTGTATCTCCGACAGAGAATATACCTGTAAGAGAGAAAGAGGAGTTATGGGTGAATGTGGAGGCGTGCCTGGATATGTTTGGCAAGTGCGAACAAATATTTCTGATTGGGGATATGAATGGGAAAGTGGGTGATAACAAAGTTGATGGAGTGGTGCGAGGGTGGGGTGTACCATCAGAGGTGAATGGGAATGGTAGTGCACTTGTGGATGCATGTGTGGGGAGGAGGCTGTGGATAGCCAACACCTTCTTCTGACACATAATGATACACAGGTACACATGGAAAGTGGTGTGGAATAAGAAGGATGAGACAGTGGTGGAACGAAAGGCACTGATTTATTATATATGTGTGGAAGAACGAATGACGAATTATGTACTGGATACTAGGATGCATAGGGGTATTGGAGGGGGTCTGTCTGACCATTGTGTATTGGTAGCTAAAATTAGGATACAAAATAAGTGGGTGAGGAGAGCTGGAGGGAGGCGAAAGGAAGGTGGAATGGCGAGGAGGGTGGAGAGGTTGCAGGAGAAGGAAATCAAGGAAGAGTACACGAGAGCAGTAAAAAGACGACTAGGTAGGTTTGACCAGGAAGGTTCGACCTGGAAGGTATGGAGGAAGTGGAGGAGATGAGCAAAGTGTTTAAGGAAGAGATATGTGCAGCATGTGAGGAGGTGTGTGGAGTAAGGAGAAGAGGGAGGGGAGTGAAGGGTACAGCATGGCAGACAGAAGAGGTAAAAATAGCTGTGGAAGACAAAAAGAATGCGTAGAGAGAGTGGTTGGGTAGTAGAGGGAATGAAGATTTGGAGAGACAGAAACGAGCGAAGTACTTGGAGAAAAAGAGAGTGGTGAAGAGAGTAGTGAAGTAAAGTAAGAGAAGAGTAGATGAGTAATTTGGATGGAGGCTGAGTTCAAAATGGAGGGAGGGAAGAAACTGTTCTGGAAAGAAGTCAAGAAAGTTAGGAAAGGTAGCAAGGGAAACAGCAAGGGTGTGAAAGATAAGAATAGGTGAGTGCTAGCCGAGAAGCAAGAGAGTCGAAAGATGGAGGGAGTACTTCAACGAATTGCTTAATGTATGGAATGAAGCGCCAGCAAACATAGTTGGATGAGGTATATAAGGGAGAAGAAGAAAAGTAGTGGAGGAGGAGGTGGGGATCAGGAAGTTAGAGGTGTGTGAAGCCATGAAAAGAGTGAAGTTGGGGAAAGCACCAGGAGTGCTGTGGAGTGTTTGAGGAAATGCTGAGGTTGGTGGTGAGATAGTGATCGAATGGGTATAGACAAATGTGAAAACTAGCATGGGAGAAGGAGAGTGCACCTCATGACTGGAAGGCAGGCATAATAGTCCCCCTATATAAGGGTAAAGGGGAAAGATGAGTGTGTGGTAACCACCAAGGAATATGTCTTCTAAGTGTAGTAGGGAAGGTGTACAGTTGGGTATTGATTAAGATAGTGAGAGCGAGGACGGAGAAATGGATAGGTGACGAGCAGGGGGGTTTTAGGAAGGGAAGAGGATGTGTAGATCAAATTTTTACCCTGAAATGTGTTGTGGAGAAATATCTGGAGAAGCAACAAAAGCTGTATGTTGCTTTTGTGGACTTGGAGAAGGCTTATGACAGAGTGGTTAGAGAAGATATGTGGAAAGTACTTAGAATATACAGAGTAGATGGCATGTTGCTGAAAGCAGTGAAGAGCATATATGAGGGTGCAAAGGCGGCAATACGTGTGGAGAATGAGAAGAGCGAGTCCTTTGATCTGAATGTTGGGTTGAAACAGGGGTGTGTGATGTCCCCGTGGTTGTTTACTGTATATGTGGATGGAGTCATGAACAAAATACAAGAAAGAGCAGTGGATATTGGTGTATCGCTGATAAGGGAGGGAAAGGAGTGGAAGCTACACCTGTAATGCTGTTTGCTGATGATACAGTTTTGATGAGCGATAATGAATGGGAGTTGCAGGGTCTGGTAAATATGTTTGGAATAGTGTGCGAAAAACGGAATCTGAAGGTAAATGCGGGGAAGAGCAAGGTTATGGTCTTCGAAAGGGGTGAAGCCACAGAGTGTGAGGTGAAGTTGAACGGTCAGGCTATTGAGATTGTCACCTCATTTAAGTATCTAGGCAGTGTGCTGAGTAAAGATAGGAGTAAAGATAAAGAAGTGCGGGAGAGGATGCAACAGGGGAAGAAGGTTGTAGGAACGCTGAAAGCAGTAACAAGAAATAGGGTGGTCAGTATGGAAGTGAAGAAGTCCTTGCATGACAGTGTGCTAATCCCGACACCGACTAACAAAAGCGAAGCATGGATGTTGGTGGAGAAACTCAGACCAAGAATTAGAGGGGTGGAAATGAGTTACTGGAGAAGTGCCTGCGGAGTTACATGGAGGGATAGACAGACGAATGAGGAAGTAAGAAGGAGGTGTGGTGTGGAGGTAGATGTGCTGGAAAGTGTGAAAAGGAACAACTGAGATGGTTCGGCCGTAATATGGAACATATGGGAAGTGAGAGAATGACTACAAGAGCGAGGTGGAAGGACAGAGAGGAAGAGGTAACCGAAAGAGAGGTGGAAGGATGGAGTGAAGAAGTATATGGATGAAGGCGGTGATGGTTGGGAGGAGGGGCGTCGACTGACTGGGGACAGAGGTTCATGGGGGCGTTTCGTTCGTGGTCACCCTTTCGGGGATCACAGCGTCAGGCAATAGATAGATAGATTTATACGGCCATTATATCTGATGAATGCACACTAAAATATAATTTTGAATAACAATTAATATTTCCAAGCCGATAGCTAGTTTTCTGGGAAAATCCAAATTACAAAAGACAATATATATGTTCTAATTACCAAACAAACAGAGTTAAGTATGTACAAGTATGAACCGTATGAAGGGAGCACCATTCCTCTGTAAGGGAGAAACCTCACCCAGGAGGAGTTATGAGCTCTATTAGTTTACATCACACAGCTCCACAGTACACAACACCTCTCTCTCTCTCTCTCTCTCTCTCTCTCTCTCTCTCTCTCTCTCTCTCTCATTATGTAATGTTTGAGAAAAGCTGAATAAATAGAAATGGAGGTGGCGTTTTATTTTAGATCAAAGAAAGTCTTAACCCGACCCTCTTGTCAAAACCTCAAATTGTTAACGTCTACACATCTTTTGTGCTAATAAAGAATAATAAAGGTACACAAATAATACTTGCATTATTATACAGACCTCCAGCTCAATCAGTGGAAACTGACCGAGAAATTTACGAACAAATTGCAGATGTAAGTAACTCACAAGATACCGTAATTTTTGGCGACTTCAATTTACCTGTGACCAAGTGGGGCGATACTCTTACTTCACACTCTGGACATGACTTGTATGCGAACTTGCAAGAGAGTTCACTCTATCAATTTGTTCGATCGCCGACCCGTGGTAATAACGTTCTTGACCTTGTACTTGCAACAAAAGAAGAATTAATAGAGAATTTGAATGTTGGTGATGAATTCAGTAACAGCGACCATCGTACAATAACTTTCACTTTAAAGTTTACTAGTAACGAACCAAATAGCAGCATCGAAAAGGTCCCTAATTTCAAGAAAGCAAACTTTCATAAACTTAGAGCTATGTTTAAAGAAACTAACTGGAGCTTCGACACAGACAAGGTGCTCAAGGAGGGCCCTCGTCAGCGACAAATTCACTAATTTTAAATTCCATTATTGAATGCTATGAACAATGGATGAACGAGAAAATGTATGACAAATTATAATGAGTGAGAAACGCGAATAATTGGCATTAAAGAACGTAGAGGCTGACACAGCTCTCTCAACTCATAAACTGAACAAAACGAGATAGATGAAATGAGCATGCGATGCCCTAGCGAGGGACCTAATGTTTCACTAATGTTCTCAATTACTACCAAACTAGGTAAAGAAGGAATCCTGGTCACACGGCACCATGTTACGTTACGAGCGGGGTTCGAACCCATAACATAAAGAAACATTCCACTAAAAACCACAAAACGAGGACTTATTATTTAGCCTCACAAAATGCGGAATATATGAATATCAGTTTCAGTCAAGAAGAAGTGGCATGTTAAACTTCCACAAAACTAGTAACTCTCTTTGTAGTCACTAAAACCTTGGTAGGTGAAATGATGTGGCAAGTTCATAAAATATCAGTTGATATCAAATGGCTGTTTTAGCCTAAAAACCCCAAAGTTATTCCTTTCTCATCACTCGTTCAGAATTAGTTATCTTTAGTTACTTTGACTTAGATTTATCCCAACAATCAAAAGAATAATATATTAGCATAAAGGTAAAATATAAAGATTATGTAAAATAAAATTATAATTTATTTACATGATTAATTATGCACAAAAGTTAATTCTAGTGAAAATATCAAAGTGAGAAACATTGAAGTGAAATAATAAAGACACTCTTAAGAAAAATAATACATAGTTATATAAATACCCTCCAAGAGAGTAAGTGAAAGCAATCAATAAACATAGAACAAATCCTAGGCGATACTTATTCAACTCATGGTGATTCTTTTACAAACAAACTCAGGGCAGGTCAGCTTAAGATGGTGGTGGAGAATACACTACCTGCCTCACAGAAAGTATGCTTATACACCCTTCGCTCACCTGGCTCTGATACCAACCTCTCGAACTGCATTAATCTCAACTCATTATATGTTTGCTGAATTAAAGTATTACTTTTAATAAGAACTCTATAATTATCTTGTAAACAATACTTATGATTAGAAAAGCCAAATACATTATTACCTAGTTATAGTCAATATCATTCGTACGTCAGGCAACGAAGGAGAGAAAGGGAGTTGGAGGAAAGGGGCGGAGATTGAGTAGGGGTACGGGTGTAGGGGGATAGGGGGGAGAATGGAAAGTGGAGAAAAGGGGGGTAGGCTGGAAGAAGCCTCCCAATACCATTCCACTCGTTCTTGTACACTCAGGGACAATAATATTGTCTTATATATGAAACTAAGCTGTCTACAGGTCGAATTAATTATACCGGGCTCATAACATTGCATACGATATTCAATCATAAATAATTAAAGATCGTACCCACCATAACAAGCACAATACCTCAATTACAACCAGTGACACTTGAATGAAATATAAATCCCTAACACAACACAATCTAGATAAGTTGTCATGTTGGGCCCAAATTTGGCAAATGAGTTTCAATGCGGATTAATGTAAAGTACTACATATCGGATACCAAAATGAAAAAGCAAACTATTCGATGAATGGCACTCAGCTTAAAAATGTAAACAGAGAAACCGATCTGGGAGTAACAATATCGAGTAACCTAAAACCGAGTCAACAATGTTCAGAAGTTGTTAAGAAGGCAAACAAAATAATTGGCTTTATAGGCAGGTCATTTGAGCATAAATCCAAAGACATTATCCTAACCCTTTACAATTCCTTAGTCCGCCCTCTTCTGGAATACTGCATTCAATCCTGGTGCCCTTATTACCAAAAAGATATAGACAAGCTAGAACGAGTTCAACATAGAGTTACCAAAATGATACCTAGCCTAAAGAACAAACGATACGAGGAGCGTCTTAGAGAATTAAATCTATTTCCCTTAACCCAGCGCAGATTAAGAGGCGACTTAATTCAAGTGTTCAAAATCATCAAAGGCATCGACAATAAATTATGAACTGTAGTAAGTACTTCACTATCGACCAATACACGCGGGGAAACGGTTGCGAAATTATTGGTAAATATTTTAACTCGCACGAATCTAAGAATTTCTTCTTCAATCGAGTTGTCAACTTGTGGAATGGGCTTCCCCGAGACGTTATAGACTGCAGCACCGTTGATTCATTTAAACTTCGCCTAGACAAATATCTCGCAACAAACCCGCGACTGACTGCGTTTGTAAATGAATAACTTTATTTGTATCCCCCCTTCAATTACAAACCCACTTGTCCCCTACTAACTTCCTAATCCTGCCACGGACTTTAGTTCCAGGGCAGTAGTTCCCTTTCCAATGTTCCCTTACCCACTCTAAGCCACTATTTGGACACTTGATCCTCAGTGTTTTGGAGGACAAGCAGCCTAGATGGGTCACTAGACCTGTTGTTGCTTGATTTCCTTTGTACTCCTTTGTACTCTCTCGCTCTCTCTCTCTCTCTCTCTCTCTCTCTCTCTCTCTCAGGAACAACGTTTTAACCTTTCCATTCCAACGTATTCCAAGTATCTATATTCTGGTTATCATGAGGCGAATTATTACCTATGGGAGCCTAGATCAATGTTCTAGAATCCTCTTGGGTAGCCAAAATTGCATGAAATTTCTGTACTGAAAAGGTACAAATGACTATCGTACATATTGCTTGGTCGGGATATACTAAAATTATTGTGGAATTTAGGTTAAACCGGTTGTTCTGAGAATGGATTTCGGTATTTAGAATCATATAGTCTCTTTTATGTCAGCATTACCATCAATGTGTTCGGTGAACTATGAATTTTAACTGTACCGATTCTAGGAATATGAGGGTCTAGTCCCGGGAATTAAATCCGTCTGTTGTTCTTGACGTAATCTTCCAACAAAGAGAGAGAGAGAGAGATCATCTTTTTTTGCATTGCACAGGTCTGAATAGTTTTAGGACATTATAGTTATGGTGTCTTTCTCGCATTGCACAGTTGGATTCATATAATGTGTACACTTGTAACGTATTTATTGCATTGCAATTATTTACAGTAAATACACACTATTTACAGCGTCTATTTTGCATTGAACAGTAATGTTCACTTAGTCCTTCATGACAGTGTCATAGTCCTGGAAACAGTCATCAAGGCAAAGGCCAACATCACACTCTCGATAGTAGTACCGTGTTGCTTTACATGCCATCCCTCCGTGTTGTTTGGGGGCACACAGTACACCGTCTGGTGGGCTTGACCTTGTACTCAGTTGGTGGTATTGTCCTCAAGTAGTGTTGCTATGTGAGATGGGCAGGGGCATCCTGAGGGTGACCTTGGGCAAGGACACCAGGCGCTGGTCGTTGGATGTGGTCCGTTTGGGCCATGTTGTATCCAGTAGCTCTTGGGCCACCTTTGTCACATAGTCCTCCATTGTCTCACAGATTCTGGTGACATCATGATGAAGATAGTTGGTATTGTAAATATTAGCACAATCCGAGTGCATTCAAACACTTGCAGGCTTTTCAAAATAGGGGTCGACACTGGTATTACCATGGACATTATCTGTATCAGCTGACATACGTAACTGAGACAGGGTGGGGTAATAAATAAAATACATATCTAGTTGATATGGCAAAACCATTATGACATCATTGATTAATCCACAATGCTGATATAATCTTAATTAATAGTATACCCAGTAAAACATGAAATGGTAATTTGAAAGGAAAAGTACACAAACTACTTTATAAGATCAAGGTATATTGGCTTATTCTTTGAGGTTATTTTATTTATTGTGTTGGTCATTGGATAATTCTATATAAATTATTGCAAATTACCTTATCATTGACGTGTTCCCTTCCAGTTGTTACTGTAAACTTATTCTCCCGTTTCAACATACGGTACCAGCACCATTGTTTGTTACTCCTTTCTTCCACTGCTGTAGTTTATGGGAAGAAATTATTTTACCTGTTTTTAATACCATGCAAGTGTGTTCTGTGTATTTTATAACTCTTTTTCTTACGCATTATAAAATATATGGACGATTTACGAAACAAAGTGAGGTATAGAATTTGATACAAGTGTTTTTTGAAGGCGGGTGGCTCTAACACGAGAGAGGCCTGTAATGAACCTTTATAATGACCACCAATCATCACCCCCTTACCTTACATTATCATGCTTTAAGGTCGTTGCACACTGACACGACAGCCCCTTCAAGACTGGCACGAACACCCACGACACATACAAATCCTGTGTCTTGCCGAACTTACTAGAGATCGCGGCGAAAATGGCTGGCATCGTTAGAGTCGTATCTTTACCGTATCTCTTCCGCTCGACTTGATAAGACTCTAGCGATGCCGATACGGTGGAGAAACGAATGCTACGAAGAAGATAGGAAAAGTTGTGCGAAAGGTACACTAGTCCACGGAGAAGATACGACCCAAAAGACTGTGACACAACTCAGAAGAATCGTATCGACGCCGTATCGACGCCGTGAGACGTGCAACCGGATTGAGGCTAGACGCGCGGTTGCCAACTCGACCGTTGCCAATTTTCCGCACGGAAGAGATACGGTCCGTCCGCACGAATGTAGGAAAAGAAGATACCGGAATAAAAGGCACAGGAAATAAGGGCACTGGGAAAAAAAAGCACAGGAAAAAATGGCGTATTCTTCGCGGTAGGAACAAAATGGCATATTATGAAAATCTATAAAAAGGTTTAATTAGCCAACTTTATTATCCAGGATTTATTCCAAAATTATTTATTATTTAAGGATTATATAATTTTGATATATTTGTAATTATTATACTGTATATTGTACTTCTATATTTTGCTTTAATTACACTATACAGTATTTCTATTTAACCTAACCTGACATAATGTGAGACCTCACTTGGACTATGCTGTTCAGTGTTGGTGTCCATATTATAGAATGGATATTGACTCTCTGGAGGCAGTCCAACGAAAAATGACGCAAATGATCCACATTGTTAGAAATTTATTATATGAGAAGAGGGTGATAACCCTTGGCTTGCATTCATTAGAAAGACAAAGATGTATAGGAGATATGATATAGGTGTTCAAGTGGATGAAAGGTATCAATAAGGGAGATAGAAATAAGGTATTAAGGCTTAATAACGGCGAGATAACCCGTTCAAATGGCTTCAAGTTGGATAAGTTTTGCTTTAAAAAAGATATAGGTAAGCACTGGTTTGGGAACAGAGTTGTGGAAGTGTTTGGTTAGCTCAGGAACGGTAGAACATTTCAAGTGCAAACTTGATAGTCATATGAATGATAGGGGTTGGGTGTGAATAGGATCTGCCTCGTGTGGGCCGGTCGGCCTTATTCAAAATTCCGGTTTCTTAAGTTCTAACCTAACCTAACCTAACCTATGGTGAGTACACTACCAGATATGTATAATTACATTATGCAATATTGCATATTGCATTGAAACACATTTTATTGATCTATTACTTCGTAATACAATATTTTGTTGTATGTGCCATTTTATCCTAGTCCGTAATTTGAAATTTTTTCCAGTGCCTTTTTTTCCTGTGCCTTTTTTTTTCTGTGCCGTTTTTTCCGGTGCCTTTTTTTTCGAGTACCGGTCAGCACGGCAGGCTTACGCACCAGACGACGTTGATACGGGCCATACGGCTTTGATACTTGATACGGACCATACGTCAGAGATACGGACCACACGATTGTGATACGGCGAGTTCGTGATGGAGACCAGACTCTGAAGATTTTTTACAGTTGCCAGGGGATTCCCACAAACTTTTGAACAGCTCAAAATCTCGTATCGACCCCGATACGTCGCTTGGACCGTGAGAGTCACCCACGGCTAATTCCCGATATCCACGATTATGTTGCCGATTCGCTGTATCAGGCTGAAATTTTGAGTCGGGAACTCGCCTGGAGGGGCTTTCGTGTCAGTGTGCAACGACCTTTACCTTATTTTGTCTTACTTTATTATATGTTAACTTACCTTAACCTAAGTGTACCTTATATTTCTTACCTTATCATACTATACTGAACTTTCAAATTCTAGCTCTTCCCAAGAATTTTTACATTTTAGCCAAAAATATCTCCAACAGTTTTCCTTCCTCGGCTTGCCCTCTTCTCCCCACTGACGGTACCACCATCACTTCTTCTGACAAAGCTGAACTCTTTGCTCATGGTCAAAAAGTCAAAACGAAAATTTTATTACTTTTACCATAACCTAACAGATGAATTCTTATTAGCTTTACCGTCTAATATCAGAATGAATATTCCACAGGAACAAAACCACTCACATGATAATGTCAGTATGTTATCTTCATAAATATATATTTTTGTTTCAAAGATTTTACAAATATTGTTATCCCTTATATCAACAGTATAAGTTATCTTCTTGATTATGTATTTTTGTTGCACCGATTTTAATGATAGAGTTGTCCATTACATGACCAGTATAAGAGCCTTTTTCTAGACACAATTCCAAGTTCAATAGTTAAAATAACATTTGTGACATTTGCCATATTAAAATTCCGACAAAGCGATTAAAGGTCATTTTCAGAATACAAAATCGTGACTTGGATATACAGATATTTTAAAATGCGAAAAATGCACTTGTGCTTTAATGTATGTTGATAATACAGATATTTTCGAATTTGTTGGAAGATATATAATTCAATATTCATCCATAAGTAATCCAAAGACACAATGTTACCATAATAAGATTTCAGCACATACCCATTACACCATTTAGCTCTCAATGAATGTAGTAGTGAGTTGGGAAGGATAAATATATTCATCTTCTCCCACTGGAATTCAATAGCCTCATGTTGGTATAGGGTCCCCCAAGGATGTGGCAGCATAATAGTCACCACTAATATGTATGATGGGTGAACACACACACACACACACACAGTAGGTGATCAGCTTATTGTATGATACATTTACCGTAACCATATCATTATTAACAAGCTTGTTCAGTAGCAGACAAATGCAGCAAAGTGATTTAGGCTGAATATGACTGAACAAATAAGCTATTTGGTACTAAGCTGTCTTTACATGTAAGAAAATATATACAGTATACTTATTGATGGATTGAAATGTGTTGATACTCCAATCCTTTTTCGGATGGAGGCTATGTAGCAAATACATGTACTTTTACATGATTCTTCCTAAAGATGATGGCATGTTATTGACGTGCTACGATGTGTGCGTGGTCTAGACAATTTATCCAGGCTATTAAATGAAGTTCAACACCGCACTCTTGTACACTAGCCTACATGTATTTTAGTTGAGTAGGCTTGATAACTGAATCCCACTGTAATTTAATTATGTGGATAATTCATAATATTATCGCTTGTACTGGTATATTGGAATGAATAGTGGTGATGTACGGGATGTCAGTGGGATAATGGAAATAGATGAATGATGAATAATATAAGAACCCTAAATACACTCATATTATTGATAATGCTAACACTGAAGATAACCGAGCAGTTTTATATGTTAACTTAACTAAATATTGCTATGTCAGTATTCCAAATTCGATACTAATGTTATTATATATGTTCTGCACTTCTCCATATTATAACCCCTACACTTGCCTCGTTAAATAGCTGCTTTATTACCAAACCAAAGTGTGGACATTGTTGCTGTGTTTCATGTACAGAATGATACTTTCTATTTTATGAGCAAGACACGTGGTACTTAAACTTGCCACGCACTTTACATGTCTCTACACAAGTCTCTATGGTCTCTTTCCACTGCCAACAATGAACTTACTCTTCATAGCTTAAAGCCTTCGTCTTTCAGAATTGTTTATACATTTCTGCTTAGAATTTTAAAGTTAATTGACAAATTTAAATCAAATCAATGTTTATATGGTAGTATTAACAATGAATTCCAATGGTGATGGGCTGGTCTATTCAGAGTGAGAGTTGACCGTTTTCTGTCATACTCATAGCTTACTCTGACTGTTCCTTTTACTTACATATTTTCTATATCTCAAGTGGCGGAGTCTCTTCCGTGGATCGACCTCTCTACTGCCAGGCAGACAGGGAACCAAAGCTTCACATGCTTTCTTTACCCCTCAACTTTCCCTTCATAATTGTTAAGAGGCACAGGGCCTTGGGTGGGGCTTTGGTGTCCTGGGCGTTTCCACACCCTCCTCAGCTCCTCGCCTGGAAGCGGCTTCGGTCACCTGGGTATTCCTAGTGGTAAAGCAGGGAGGGTTCTGTGTGGTCGCATAGTTATGGCCTTGGCCATGCTTGGGACCTTGGGGCTGTTCGGTCAGACAGCCTGGGGAACAACAACAACAACAATGAATTCCAGAGTCTGTTATCATGTAACATTGTAAATATATTCTAGTTTAGTACAATAAAGAGAGCAAATGACGTAGTTTTATATGAAATATTTCGTAATTTAATTGATATTCATAACATTGAAATGATTGAAGATTAGCATATATTAGTGTAGATGAACTATTATTGTTATTAGACTAATAGAAATTGTAGGAAATTTGTTAGAAACAGTTGAGAGTTTTTATGAAGGGAGCAGAGCATGGGTTAGAGTAGGAAATGGTGAATTGAGTGAATGGTTTGAGGTAAAGGTAGGTTTGCGACAGGGTTGTGTAATGTCACCTTGGCTGTTTGATATGTTTATGGATGGTGTGGTGAGGGAGCTGAAAATGAGAACTATGGGAAGAGGATTGGGTTTAGTAGGAAAGAATGGTAGAGATTGGGAGTTGAATCAGTTGCTGTTCGCTGATGACACAGCGTTGGTGGCAGATTCTGAGGAGAAACTGCAGCGGGTAGTCAAAGAGTTTGGTGTGGTTTGTGGGAGGAGTAAACTGAAGGTGTACATCAATAAAAGTAAAGTAATGGTGTGTATTGGGGGTGATCATAGGGTGAATCTAGATGCGAGGCTGGAGGGGGAAATATTGGAACAAGTAGAGTGTTGTAAATATCTAGGAGGAACGATACGCAGGATTGGAGGTATGGAAATGAAGGTAAAACAGAGTGTGTGAAGGAAAGAAGGTTTTCGGAGCAATGGGAAGTATGTGGAAGACAAGAAATCTCGGAATGAAAGTAAAAAGTGCAATGTATCAAGGACTTGTTGTGCCAACAGTGATATATGGGGCTGCGGCATGGGCTCTGAAGGAAAAAGAGAGAAAAAAGCTGGATGTGATTGAGATGAGCTGGTTGAGGAGTATGTGTGGAGTTACTCGTAGAGACAGATTGAGGAATGAAGAGATACGTAGGAGAGTGGGGCAGCAGGAACATTTGTCAGCCAGAGTGGACAGAAGGGTGCTGAGCTGGTATGGTCATGTTGAACGAATGCAAGATGAAAGAGTTACAAAGAGAATATGTGAGTCAGATACAAGGGGAGATAGAAGGGCGGGAAGGCCCCCATTGAGATGGAGAAACTGTGTAAGACAAGCATTGGATGATATAGGAATGACTATAGATCAGGCAAGAGAAGTATTAATAAACAGGAATGAATGGAGAATGCTTGTGAATAGATGAGTGAACACTTGGTCATTTGGGGGAAGGGGTCGGGCGCAAGTTGGACTAGAAAATAGTCCATCAGGCGCCTGGCCCAGGGAGACAATTTATATGAAGGGTGCGCCTGGAAGTGTGGTGGGCGGGCTTGTGGTGGTAGGGCTTCGCTGCATGTCTGCCTGCCGAGATCGGAACCTCTCCGGGTGGTCGAGGGCCGAGGGAGTGCTGGAGCGACCTTGGTGACCCTGGTCTCTGGGTCTTCTGGATGACCTAGATGTGTCTGAATATGTGTTTTGTTTTTGTGTGTTTGTTGTTTTCTGTTGTGTTTTGTGTTGTCCCTGTTCTTGCTCTGTCTTGAGTCAGTCCCCCCCCCCCCCCCTCAAACAAAAAAATAGGAAAAGTGGGGATTGGGGCTGAGTAAATAGATAGATAGATAGATACAATAGACTAAAGGGTAATATTAGACTAAATATAATATTAGTGACACAATTTTTCATTAACGCTTAGGTGTGTGCCTTTTGCCTTTATGCGCTCCTTGTTTTATATATTATAAGGGATTCCTAAAATAATGCAGCCTACAATAAGGAATAAGCATTCCAAATCTCATGTTTCTCGTATCTGTATGCACAGATAAGCGTGAGGGAATGGGGTGCCCAGCTCTTTAACCCTCTCACTCTCATTAAACCCTAAGCGTAAGTATGCAACCCTACCGTTAAATCTCAAGCACCATTTGTGCTACCGCGATATGATACACATATGTTATCGCTCTGGTTTAACCCACAATAATCTTTTAATATGCAATGTTTTATTCATCCAAAGATAGAGCAAGACCCATACTGTAATACAATTGGAAAATCAATCCTATAAGATCTAATTATTTACACATTGAAAATTGATATATAAGTAATATTTAATCGTTATTCCAAGTTTACACCATCATCATTTTGCTATAAGCCTAACATTAATTTGTTTAATATATAATTATATACAGTATAACTATATATATTATATATATATATATATATATATATATATATATATATATATATATATGTTAGTAAAGCCAGGTAATACATTTTCTTAAATACATACAAGGTTGAAAGAAATGGCAATTTCTGCGTTGGAAATTTTATTATTCAAAGTTTCCAGGTCTCTGATGAGTGTTCGCTGGGTGGCAGGAAGTAGATGAATGAGATATAATAATAATAATAATAATAATAGTTCTTAAAGCTAGCGCATGCTAAGCTAGCTAAGGATAGTTCAATAAGGCCGATTAGGCGTATTTCCAGTGGGGTCCTGTACTACTACCCCATCCCTTTGTTCATGAGGGATGGTAACGACTCAGTGCTTGTGAAAAATCTTTAATGCGCCGAGCGTGGGCGCGAACCCGGGCCTTCTGGGTGGAAGTCCGAGACGCTAGTCACTACACCAAGCGAGCCGCTGAATGATGAGCAAAATTCATGGTGGTACAGGGTTACATAAATGTACATGATGATACAGGATATACGACGCGTTTCACTGGACAACCAGCATTATCAAGTAAGGGTAGAATGATATAAAAGGTAAACAGGAAGGGTATATATAGAGGGTGGAGGATCAGAGGAGGCGAAAATCAGGGGGCAAAAGTCTCCTATTGGTGGAGGGGTATTCTAGGAGTGCAAAAGGGGGAACCGCTTCACGCAGGCGCACTGGATGCGGGATGGTGTTGGTCGGGTGGCGGGGTCAAAGCTGATTGGCTGCGTGTCGAGGGGCGTGGCCTAAGTTGTGTGGTCCGTGTGGCGCCGGCAGAAGACGAAGCTGAAGGAGGTAGCGCGGGGGGCTGCGTCAAGGGCACCGGAGGGCGAGGAGGGGCGTTAGGTCCTGTAGGGTAGTGCCTTTTGGCAGAAGGAAGGATCTGAAGGTCTAGAGTTTGGTTGTTGATGTTAGGATGTAAGGCTTGGATATATAACGCTTCGAGTATAGGTAATCTCCTTGGGTCACTTTCTTTATCGAGTATGGTGGTGTGTTTCTCTAGCTCGTTGCATGTGAGGTGGGGGTGGTTGGGGGTGAGATAGTGGTCTTTGATGGCTCCAGCCTGAAGGTGAAGAGGTAACCGACGTGAAAGATGAGTCTGCGTCATGCCAATATAGGAATGAGGTCCACAGTCCTCATAATTACAGGTATGTTGGTAAATGACGTGATCGTCGGTCATCGGGCTCTTTATCTTGGTGGAAGCTGGTTTGTTGCGGAGAACGAGGTTGGAGGTCTTGGGGGATTTGTATAAATTATTAATTTGATTTTGTTTTCCAGGTTGCTTGGGTGGACATGCTTGGAGATTATTTCTTTTAAGACGGCCTCGTCATTTTTGTGTTCAGAGGACATGTAATTGCGGTAGAAGATCTTAATTTCATTGGGGGGGTCAATGTTGGCAGGGCTATGGGTGTACCATTTTTCAAGATGGTGGTTGATGGTGCTGGAGATGTCAGAGTTGGAGTATCCATTATTCACTAAAACTTGGGATAGTCTTTCTAGTTCCTGGTGGGTGTCGGCCCCGGTAGAGCAGTGCGTGAGGGCTCTCCTTACATAGGCGGAGATGGAGGATAGAAGATAACGGCGGGGGCATTCACTATCGCCGTTGAGGCATTGTCCTGTGTTATTTGGTTTAGTGTAGACGGTGGTTTTGAACCCAAGGTCGTTCAGAGCTACGAGGATGTCGAGGAAGGGGAGTTGTCCATTGTTAGATTTTTCAAAGGTGAAGTTAAGTCCGGAGGAGGTCATGAAGCGACGCTGGAGTTCCTGTAGTTCGTGGAGGTCCTTGATTTGCACGAAGATTTCATCCACGTATCTACAGTAGACGGCGGGTCGTTGGGCAGCTAGGAGCTCTTCCTCGATGGTACCCATAAAAAAGTTCGCAAAAAGAACTCCTAGGGGGCTGCCCATCGCCACACCGTCTATCTGCTTGTACATGTTGCCCCGGGGGCAAAGGAAGGGGGCCTCCTTGGTACACAGCTCCAGTAGTGTTTTCAGGGCCTTCTCCGGGATGTCCAGTGTTGGTGTATCAGGGAATGGTAAATTCGACGTAGAATCTTGTCATCCCGGACATCTGGACATCCCGGAGAAGGCCCTGAAAACACTACTGGAGCTGTGTACCAAGGAGGCCCCCTTCCTTGGATAACTGGTCCCTCTTTTATGGTAAGGATGAACTGTATGCCCAGGATGGAGTACATCTCTCTCGACTAGGAGTTTCGACCTTGGCCAGCTCACTCGACAAGATTGTTGCGGGGGTTTCGTTAAAAAAACCTGGGTGTGTAAGTAAAATACTGTCTCCATATGGAGCAGGTGCTTCATGTGACAAACCAGTGAGTAAAATAGAAATAATCAGTCAAGATAGTGCGGATATAGTGATGTGTAATAGTAGTATCGATAACACTACACATGTAACAGATAGTAAAGATGAGAATACTGATAGAGTAGAATTTCCGTCTAGAGCTAGTAGTTCAACAGGAAATAATAAGTTAGCTAAACACAATAGAAAATTAGTTGCAAATAAAAGTAATAGGTTGAGGGTATATTATACAAATTGTAGGAGTTTATGTAACAAAATGAACGAACTTAGAGCACTCGTTAGCACAGAAAATATAGACATAATAGCGCTAACTGAAACGTGGATTAATACAGAATCTAGGCATTTTTTAGCAGAATTTGATATTCCAGGATATAGTTTGTTTAAATATGACCGAACAAGTAGGAGGGGCGGGGGTATAGCAGTGTTTGTCAGGAGTACATTAAAAAGCTGTATTAAATCAGGTATTAGACTAAATGATGATAATGAAAGTGTTTGGGTAGAGGTTAACGAAGGTAGTGAGACCATAGTTATTGGAGTTATATATAGACCGCCTAATATGAGTAGAATTGGCGGAAAATCGTTATGGGAGGAAATTAAAATAGCATCAAGGTTTAGCAATGTGTGCATTATGGGGGATTTTAATTTTCCGAACATTGATTGGCAGCACCAATTAGGCGACTCCGATTCAGTAGAGTTTATTGAGGTAGTACAAGATAGTTTTTTATTTCAATTCATAGATACGCCGACTAGAGGTATTAATATTCTTGATTTAGTTTTCAGTAACAATGAACATATGATAAATAATGTAGAGATTGGTGACCACCTAGGAAATAGCGATCATAAATCTATTTATTTTAATATACAATGGACAGGGAATGCTAAAGAGAATACGACACTTATCCCAGATTTCAGAAAAGCCGATTATGGTGGGCTAAGAAGAGGCTTAAGGGTGGACCCTATTGTTAAGCAATTAAGTCAGGATATGCCAGAGTTAAACTTGCCACCTACATATAACCAGTTTATTGCTTCACTCCACAATGCTCAAAATAAATATATCCCTAAAAGAAGATTTAGATCGACGCAGAACCAACCAAAATGGATGACTAATAAGCTAATAGATCTTATAGGAAAAAAGAAAGGAATATATCGAAAAATAAAGAAAGGTGAAAATCATTTACATATATACTATCAGACTCTATCAAGACAGGTCAAAAAGGAAATCAGGAAAGCAAAAAGAAATTATGAAATAAGGATAGCCAGCGACTCAAAAAATAACCCTAAAGCTTTTTACCAACTATATAAATCTAAAGTTAGAGATGTATAGGCCCCCTAAAAACTTCAATAGGAGAAATAACAGAAAATGATTTAGAAATGTGCAGTACATTAAATAGTCAGTTTCTTTCCGTTTTCACTAATGAAAATTTTGCACAGATTCCAGAAGTCAATATGGTATATAGTGATAGTATAGAAAATATGTTAAGTACAGTTAGTATAAGTAGAAATGATGTGCTTAAGGAAATTGACAGACTGAAACCTCAAAAATCGCCTGGTCCTGACGAGGTATATGCTAGAGTATTAAAAGAATGCAGAGATGAGTTAAGTAGTCCATTAGCATTTATATTTAACAAGTCATTAGAAACAGGTTTAGTTCCAGAAGCTTGGAAGCTTGCAAATTGGAAGCTTGCAAATGATCTTCAAAAAAGGTGATAAATCGATAGCATCCAATTACCGTCCCATTAGTCTCACATCAATCATAGGAAAGTTGCTAGAGTCCATTATTGCTAGGAAAATTAGAAGCCACTTAGTAAAATTTAACTTAATAAATTCTTCTCAGCATGGATTCACTCTGGGACGTTCTTGCCTTACTAATTTGCTTAGCTTTTTCTCAGAGGTATATGAAGCAGTAGATAGTGACAAGTCATATGATATTATATATTTAGATTTCAGTAAAGCTTTCGACAGAGTCCCTCATGAGAGATTGATGAGAAAGGTTGAGGCACATGGAATAGGAGGGTCGTTGTTGGGATGGATTAGGTCATGGCTAATTGGTAGGAAACAGAGAGTCAGCATAAATGGTACCAAGTCAGAGTGGGGAGCAGTCAAAAGTGGTGTCCCCCAGGGATCGGTATTAGGTCCCCTGTTGTTTCTTATATACATAAATTACCTAGATTTAGGTATAACTAGTAGGATAAGTAAATTCGCAGACGATACTAAAATGGGGAGATCAATTGATTCAGATAGCGATATAGAGTGCCTCCAAAGGGATCTAGATACCTTACATGAATGGTCAGTAAATTGGCAGATGAAGTTTAACATTAACAAATGCAAGGTATTAAAGATAGGGAAGATGCAAACAAATGTTAAATATAAACTAGCTAATTTAGAATTAGAAAATTCAGACTGCGAGAAAGATCTAGGTGTGTTTGTTAGCAATGATTTGAAGCCTAGAAAACAGTGTATAAGCGTTCGTAATAAGGCAAACAGGATTCTCGGGTTCATCTCTAGGAGTGTGAGTAACAGAACTGCTGATGTTATCTTAAAACTTTACTTGTCATTAGTGAGACCCCATATGGATTATGCTGTCCAATTTTGGTGTCCTTATTACAGAATGGACATAGATTCATTGGAGAGAATTCAGCGTAGAATGACAAAAATGATCCATAATATTAGAAATTTTCCGTATGAAGAAAGGTTGAAGAAATTAGGTTTACATTCGTTAGAGAGACGCAGAGTTAGAGGGGATATGATAGAGGTGTTCAAGTGGGTTAGTGGGATTAACAAAGGGGACATGACAAATGTACTAAAGCTCAGTGATAGCGAAAGAACTCGTACCAATGGTTTCAAATTAGATAAATTTCGTTTCAGAAAAGATATAGGCAAATATTGGTTTGGTAACAGAGTTGTAGATGGGTGGAATAGGCTACCAAGTGATATAGTGGGATCAAGAACGATAGGGAGCTTTAAGAAAAAATTGGATAAGCATATGGACGAGAAGGGTTGGGTGTGAAGGGGGATCAGGCGGGTTGGGCCAATCAGCGCTCTGCAGACCCCCGTAGTCCTACGTTGGTCTCTGACCGGTTTGGTAGGATGATCCTCAGGGTATTAGAGTGTTGAGCCTATAATTGGGCTTTGTAATTGGGGTTGTGTGGGACAGGGATCTGCCTTGCTTGGGCCAATCGGCTTTCTGCATACTCCCATTTTCTTATGTTCTTATGTTCTTTGCCCCCGGGGCAACATGTACAAGCAGATAGACGGTGTGGCGATGGGCAGCCCCCTAGGAGTTCTTTTTGCGAACTTTTTTATGGGTACCATAGAGGAAGAGCTCCTAGCTGCCCAACGACCCACCGTCTACTGTAGATACGTGGATGACATCTTCGTGCAAATCAAGGACCTCCACGAACTACAGGAACTCCAGCGTCGCTTCATGACCTCCTCCGGACTTAACTTCACCTTTGAAAAATCTAACAATGGACAACTCCCCTTCCTCGACATCCTCGTAGCTCTGAACGACCATGGGTTCAAAACCACCGTCTACACTAAACACACTAACACAGGACAATGCCTCAACGGCGATAGTGAATGCCCCCGCCGTTATCTTCTATCCTCCATCTCCGCCTATGTAAGGAGAGCCCTCACACACTGCTCTACCTGGGCCGACACCCACCAGGAACTAGAAAGACTATCCCAAGTTTTAGTGAATAATGGATACTCCAACTCCGACATCTCCAGCACCATCAACCACCATCTTGAAAAATGGTACACCCATAGCCCTCCCAACATTGACCCCCCCAATGAAATTAAGATCTTCTACCGCAATTACATGTCCTCTGAACACAAAAATGACGAGGCCGTCTTAAAAGAAATAATCTCCAAGCATGTCCACCCAACCAACCCGGAAAACAAAATCAAATTAATAATTTATTACAAATCCCCCAAGACCTCCAACCTCGTTCTCCGCAACAAACCAGCTTCCACCAAGATAAAGAGCCCGATGACTGACGATCACGTCATTTACCAACATACCGGTAATTATGAGGACTGTGGACCTCATTCCTATATTGGCATGACGCAGACTCGTCTTTCACGTCGGTTAACTCTTCACCTTCAGGCTGGAGCCATCAAAGATCACTATCTCACCCCCATCCACCCCCACCTCACACGCAACGAGTTCGAGAAACACACCACCATACTCGATAAAGAAAGTGACCCAAGGAGATTACCTATACTCGAAGCGTTATATATCCAAGCCTTACATCCTAACATCAACAACCAAACTCTAGACCTTCAGATCCTTCCTTCTGCCAAAAGGCACTACACTACAGGACCTAACGCCCCTCCTCGCCCCCCGGTGCCCTTGACGCAGCCCCCCGCACTACCTCCTTCAGCTTCGTCTTCTGCCGGCGCCACACGGACCACACAACTTAGGCCACGCCCCTCGACACGCAGCCAATCAGCTTTGACCCCGCCACCCGACCAACACCATCCCGCATCCAGTGCGCCTGCGTGAAGCAGTTCCCCCTTTTGCACTCCTAGAATACCCCTCCACCAATAGGAGACTTTTGCCCCCTGATTTTCGCCTCCTCTGATCCTCCACCCTCTATATATACCCTTCCTGTTTACCTTTTATATCATTCTACCCTTACTTGATAATGCTGGTTGTCCAGTGAAACGCGTCGTATATCCTGTATCATCATGTACATTTATGTAACCCTGTACCACCATGAATTTTGCTCATCTCATTCATCTACTTCCTGCCACCCAGCGAAAACTCATCAGAGACCTAGAAACTTTGAATAATAAAATATCCAAAGCAGAAGTTGCTATTTCTTTCAACCTCGTATGTATTAACCCCTAAAAGTCGGCGCGCAACTTAAGTCGAGTTAAATAAAGCTGGACTATGTGGCGGCGTTCGACATAACTCGAGTGGCAATTTCAGCACGTAATGTTGCTGAGAGAGAGAGACAAGTGGTGGCAGGAGAGTAGCGAGTGTATGACTGCTCCAGACCACCGCGGCGAACCTACTGACACGAATCTGACCTCCCTCCTACCTCTCTCACTCGCTATATACGGAATTGTATCGGGAAAGTGGCTAATTACATGTGCGAGTGCTTTTTGCACTCGCGTTGCACGGTTATTGCAAGAAAACTAGCCATCATAAAAGGATCGTTATGGTGTCATTCGAAAGCTCTGTTTATGCCCTTTCAGGGATAGATACTTGTTTTACGTTCTGGGTCTTATTTAGGCATGAAAATGATCACGTAAACAGCCCTATTTTGGCTAAAAACACCCCGCTGGGCGGTACATATAAATAAACCGCATAGGCCGCTCGTAAAGGGTTAAAGAAAATATATATATATATATATGAAATTAGAAGCATTTACCCAATCGATCACATGTTATTGATCATAATTCGCTCTACATCGATATTCAGTAACAAATAGGATTAGTGCAATATAGTATATCTCATTAGAAAGAGATATACAATATTACTGTATCAAACCCACAAATACAAATTATGATCAATAACATAATTTATGTTTTTCTTTTCCATCATAATTTGCTTTTGCAATGTTGTAACTAAACAAATTCAGCTATGGCTAATATAACACCATTAACGAAGACTCCCATCAACAGAAAAAGAAAAACCCCAGAAGAACAAGAAACAAAACATGAAGGAAAACAATGCAGAGATACGAAAGGAGAAACTAAATCAAAACAGATAACGAAGACAGACCAAGGAAGCAAAGAAAGATCAACCACCAGACACAACATTCCAGAACCCCAGACCACCACCAAGAAGACCGAAGATAAGAACAAGGAAACTAAGAAGAAGATGGAGAAAGCAGTCACAACTGAAGATGTAAAGAGAAATAAACAACGGAAAAATAACGACGAACAAGAGAAACAAGATGGCTACCGCCAAGGAGAACAACTTCCGGTACAGAATACAGGAGCAATTAAAATAGAACAAAACAGATCACCACAGAAAAGAACAATAAACAAGACAATATATACAATGCCACGCATCAACAAGAAGCAGAATGAACAGAAGAAGACCAAAGGCGAAACAACGGAAGAGAAAAGGAGAACATCGACAATGGAATGCACACGCGGAGGAATACCACATGTACTAAATTCCACGAGTAATACCCAGCGCTACTTTCATACGGATATTACTTCCCCGCCCATCACAAACACCCGAAGAGATGCCCGGATTGCCACTATTTCAGCAGAGCGTCCATTAACACACGGAAAGAACATTAATATACCTGCAACATCCCAGGAAAATACAAGGAGACGAATAGTCTTCAGCCAGAGGAAGAAGGACCACCATCACCACCACCAGAGCAGACACTTACGCCCTACTTCCACTCAAAGGCCGAATCACCCGCCCACGAACTTCTAAGGGGCCCTCTTAATCCCCTTAGATCCGCCCTGACCAGACTTATACCTTGTGACCCTTGCATACCTACCCCGGGACTTCTCAGCTAAAGTCGTCACTATCCCAACGAAAACTGAACAGGTCAAGCAATTCTAGGGCTTCAAATAACACTGGCATACTAGTGATTTGAAGGTCCTAAAATTACCCTCCCATTCTCAAGATTGAAGGCATGTCGAATATCCCTAAATGTCTGTGGAGTAAAACATCCTATTGAGGAATTAATATTATAGACTAACCATGGTATTGGTATAACATTAAGATCTTCTAAGGCTGCACTTTTAATAACAGGAGTACACTGTTATGGACATGTCCATAGTTACTTCTATTAGTATATACGCTAGTTCTGACTTTATCTTTTTCATCATTCTTATTTATATCTTTCTTTCTGAGAGTGGTAAAGGCAGTGGGGCCATAATGGTGTGCCCCAAGGTTCCCTATTGTCTTACTGTCACAGCCCACTGGCACAAGTCGGCCTTGCTCTTTGGCGTAGGGATGCAGTGACCCTACCGCCCGCCACTTCGGTGGTACAGTTAGCCTCTGTAGCAGTTACGGTGATTTCTTGTTACTGCCTTATTGTAGCACGGTTAAGGCGGGTGTGGTGCGATTTTCGCCAGGTGCAGGTGCTTCAGGGGGACTTTGTTGAGTTTTGCTGAGACACTGTTAGCGCTATACCAACATCAGCCACTGTGATAACATGATGGGGCGTTGTTGTGGTAAGACTTTGTTGTACTGTGCTGCAGTAAAAACTGTAACCACCGTGCTTTGATTGCTGTGCACTGTGTGCAGTACTGCAATTGTACCATGGAAGCCACATTCACTGTGGACGGTTGTGGTCTTTAAACCCGTATGTATGTACTCAAAACTGAGTAAAGGATATTTGGCATACCAAGGTCACTTACCTAGTTGCAGGGCTCTGCGAGATACTTTAACAGGCACTTTGCATAAAGAAGTCCTTAGTACCTCTGTCCGACACCATGGTAGCGGACACTGGTAATTAAAAGGTCTAAACACCGCCCCGAGTTCTCTGAACCTCTTATAAAGGTCAGCGGCAGTCGAGAAATATAGTAATGGTTATGACCTTAGTATTTTCTCGTGTTAGCCCGATATATTGTCACTGTGTCATGACATTTGAGACATTATATTAAAGACCCCACACCAAGAGTACCTGAACAGAACTTCACCACCGATTAATAAAACGGTCAGGATAGACAAGCTTCATAGCTCTGTGCTAAATATATACTCGCGTTCGTCCGATGAGGTGCCCATTGTCATAACATTTAAGGAGCCTCATTCAAGTCCCAATATCAATTAATCCAACTGTGACCTACACAACTGCTCCACACGACAGGCCAACCCGGACGGCCCAACGGAGACTCAGACGACTGCAAACTGTACCTCAACCCCTCCCCTAACTCCAAGTGTTAGTTGGGACCCGTGATAGAAACAAGAAACAAGTCGATACCAATGACGAGGTATCTTAAGTTAGAGTCTCAACTATTGACTCTACCTAATTCTCACCAGTGCGCAGGTGCCTATATAGAGTTAGAATCCCCACATATTGACTCTGCCTAATTTCCACCAGTGTGCCGGTGTATATATGCATAGAGTTAGAGTCCCAACATAATTATCGACTCTACCTAATTTTCACCCAGTGTATCAGTACATATAACAAGTTAGAGTCCCAACCATTGACTCTGTCTACATCTCACCAGTGCACAGGTGTTTATGTAAAGTTGACTCCACTATAATCGAGCCAAACTAAAATCCTCGTCTATTGTACCAGTGCTTAGAAATTATGTATAAATGTTGAAACAGCACACATGGTGGTACAACTTATAAACGTTTTTATATTAATTCATTGTTCAAGAGGCAAGCTAAAAACCTATTGTATACCTGAGCTCCATCTAGATCAGGGGTTCTTAACCTTTTTCGAATCACAGACCCCTTTGAGAATCAGTTGAAACATAATTATGGACCCCTCCCAAGAAAAAAAACAGATACAAAATGTTGCATGCAATGAACACACTTATTGTATTGAAAATTGACTGCCTCATACACAGGGTGTCAATCCCCCCCCCCCCCCCCTCCCCACCCACCCAAAAAAAACAATCATTTGTTATCGTTATATTTTTCTAATCCATTATCATTGTAGCGTGACTGAACATCGAAGCTGCGATCTATAGGGGGTTTCGGGGGCATGCCCTCCCCGGATTTTTTTTAAAATTAGTGTCTTAGATAGCATTTCCTGCCTACTGAAGGCAGTCAAAATGGAAAATATTAGGGACAAAATACTGTGAAAAATTAGTATTTTTATTTGTTTCCACTTTTGTATTTATGTGTGTAAAGGAGACAAAAGGCAGGTTGCCTGTAACGAGTGTCTCCCCCAAAGCCGAAGGAGTGACGGCCGAATTCAAGGGACGTTGGGGTCAAAATGCCTGGACACACTAAGTTTTAAGCAGTTTAATTCATAGGATGAAGGAAAGATTGATTGAGGGAGAGAGTTCCAGAGTTCACTTGTTGAGTAGAAAAAGACTGAGAAAATTTGCCATTGGAGAGCTGGACAGAATACGAGTGGGACTGTGATGAAAGGTGGGTGCCTCGCACTCGCTAGGCAGGGGGTATGCACTGAGGGAGCTCTGAAGAACACTGATTGTTGTAATAGCGATAGTAGAGTGAGAGAAATGCAACATTGCGGAGTGTAGAATGATATTGTGATGAGCAGCTATAGCTGGGTAGGCTTTTCGGCGACATTAGGGTGAAACAGTTAGCGGTAAGTATAAATGAAAATATATATATATGATGTATAAATTCAATAGATATGCATGTGTATACCGCTTATATATTCTATTATCATTTTATATGGAACCAGGAGGGCCTCTTATAGACCCAATATGGCGTGCTCTCCCTATCACCGCCCGAGCACAACTGAAGACAATTCCGTTATCACTAAATTATGACGGTTGTGTAATTTATTTGCTGGTGGATTCTATGTCGAAAATACAAGCAACCAATTCTATAAGTTACTTTACAGTAGTTAACACTAGCTGATCCGACATTTTGTGGATTATTCTGAAATTTTGTTTAATTATTATTGAGGATTTAGCTTCCGTCTGTTATTTTCGAGCAATATATTTTAGTTTGTCCCCTAGGCTAACAAATACGGCTTCCCAGACTTCCTTCAAATTAAAAACAAAAATGCTTACATAGACCTCCTTCAAGCTAAGATTGTACATTTATCGATAACATAATGTCACGGCCTAAAGCCAATTACAGGCTCGTTATCACTCGCCCAGATAAACATCGAAACCTGAATAGGGTAAAGCATCTTAATATTGTCAAACTAATGGAGTGAAACGACTTAAAATCTGCAAACTAATGAAACGAAACAGGGAAGGTTCAAAGATACACACAAAGTAGGGTTAATTCAGGTGATGTTATTCGTTGCTTCCCTAGAAGTCTTTTGTAAGCTGAATCATGTTGGAATTAACCAAAATGAAATACAGTACTCGTCGTCGCATTGCAAGGGTTAAAACACATTCACGATATGAACTCAAATGATTTTTCTGGCAATGGGTTTAAGATTAATATTATATTATTTTATGATAATTTATCTGGCAAAAAGAGCAACATTAAAAATAGCTCAATCGCTATTTATTACTGATAAAAACGAAATGAACTCCTTGAGGATTATAAAGAGTTTTGATCATTTATTCTGGCTACCATTAGACGATTTTTAACAGCTTAGAAGGATCTGCGGGATATGAAAGAGCATAAAAATGCTATCTCAATTAAGCCTCTGACTTCCACATATCCTTCCGTATATGAATAATATCGTCTAACATTAGCCATAAATATAAAAACAAATTGTGTCTTGGATCTTCAAGGGGTTAAGCAACATATCAACCTTCTGAAAGCCATAATTGATCATGTTCTTTCTCTTTCTGTGATGTAATATGTGTTTTATTATTCTGTTTACACACTTTCCCAGCACCCCATCCTCTCGCAAATCCTTTTCATCCCGACCACTCTCCTGAACCGACGAGAGTTGTGGATCTTGTTATGTTTCCCTTTCCTGTTAGCTCGGCACACTAAATAATTGTCAACTTCACCACAATTTGCCTTCCAATGGTATTTTCTTCTCTTTACATTCCTTGAACACGAAAAATTATTCTAAAATGGTCTATATTTTTGGCGACATTGGTCTTACTCGTTGTTGTTCCATAAATGTGCATATATATCTAGGTTGAATTATGATTTACTTGATATGTAGGAGTAAATACTGCTGTTAGCAATTCATAAGGGGGTAGGGTTTAATTTTTGGTATATTTATTTATTTACTTAATTATTGTTTAGTTTCCTCGCTACAAATGCACTCCATCAAGCTAATAAAAACACCCCCTTCAGACTCGAACCACTGACAGTCAGGACGAGTGTCCATGCTTTTATCGACTACACCGTGGCGTGGTAAAGGAAACTTAACCTTGTTATTTTTAATATTAAGGAGAAGACAAATCCTACGTGGAGAAACTATTTCATTTCATACACATGACGTAGGATCCATATTCCTGGATACCATACAGAAAGTAGCCACAACTCAGGTTTAAGTGATTATATTTAATTATCGCCCAACCAACCACGAGATTCATTAAAATCAAGCATACCTCGCAAATACACGTGAGCTACTAAATATCTTTATACTCCCAGCCGGACTCAAACCACCGACAGTCAGGACGAGCGTCCATGCTTTAATCTACTACACCTCGGCATGATAAAGGATATACTGTATATATATATATATATTTTTGTTTTGGGGGGGGGGGGGATTTGCATAAATGAGACAAAGGGCACAGTTACCTGTAACAAGTGTCCCAACCAACGTTGAAAGAGTGATAGAGAACCAAAATCAATGTACTTTAGAGATAATTTAGGTGTGTTGGAAGAAAGAAGTATGGTGTGCTTGTTACTGTAAGTGTAGTAATGTAAATGAACAGGAGGATAAAGTGTTTGCAAGAGTTAGCTGGATTACTCTTTGTATAGGTGAAGCACACATAGAAACTTTGGGGAAGCCAGGCGAATGAAACAGGAGTTCCAGCAACTCCTTATAATTTTTTTTTTTTTCTTCTATATTCCAACTACTCCCTCTCGGGCATAGGCTAAGAGCCTGCACACTCAACCGCTGAACACGGTGAGGCCCGTGAGGTCTTGTTCCAGTCTAGGGAGTGAGACATGCGATGCACCCCGGCTCGAAGCAATCCCATCTCTGAAGCCGCTCCGCCTCTGCGCTTCACAGTCTCATTCCCCAGACTCGGACCCTCACTCTCAGAATGCCACCTATTGAGCAATTAACTCACTAAGCATTGCCCCCCTGTAGCATATTTTGAATATGGGAATATTCATACAGTGCTATTTAAACAGGGAACAATGAGGGTATTTTTTGTTTGGCATACCGGTGTGCTGTGGTAATGCACTGAAACTAGGGACAGCACAAATTCCATCCCAATACTATCTTCCCATTGACATATTGGGATTCGAACCCGGGTCCATTGGATTACCAGTCCAATGGCAAGACCACTCTGCCACACCTCCCTATGTATCCTCTCCTGGGTACTGCCCTGATAGATTGGTGCCTACAATCTCCCCACTATATATTTAACCTTTTATTACTTATATGTAGGCTATGTGGTTTGAGTCCGCTGGGAGTATAAAAAACATTTAGTAGCTCATGTGTATTTGTGCAATATACTTGATATTAATGGCTCTCGTGTTTGGCTGGGCCACAATTAAATTAAATAACTTTAACCTGAGTTGCGTGGAGCTACATATAAAAAATCCCTTTATGGTATCCTGGACTATGGATCCTGCGACATGTGTATGAACTGAAATCCTTTCTCTATGTAGTATTTCCCTTCTCCCTAATATAAATACAAAAAGGTTAACCCTTTCAAGCATATGACGCGATTTTGAGCCTATTGGGGATACTTTAAAGCCTTTGTTACCATCAGGGGTATTTATAAACCTTTAGCTTAGTTACTTCAACCTCTGCAGTTGTCTTTGAGTTAGCTGTGGGCAGAAAAATAATTTTGGAGAGGTAATTATAAGAGTGAGAGAACTCAGTTTCTTATTGCTAATCTGGCAACCTCTGTGTCATAACAGCGTGAAAGGGTTAAGTATCCTTTACTACACCGTGTTTTAGTAGATTAAAACATGGGCACTAATTTCACACTAAGCTGTCTTAGCAGTTCGTATCTGTGTCGTACTGTAGGTCTGTCGTTGGTACTTCATAGCATTTTGTATATATTACGTAGCAACTTCGTGGAATAAACACTTTGCGGTCAATTTCTCAAGACCCGCCAAGATATTTAGATCGATATACTTTATGTCAGCGAGGGATTTATGAAGGTGGGAATGCCCCTTAAGTACCTCTCTAGGAAGACTCACCCAGCTGTCCAACAGTATAGTTTTCCATTTACGTGAATTTGATCCACATAATGAACACCTTCAGCTCAACTGCCTTAACACTGAGAAACAGCTCTACCAATACCACCACCTGACCAATAAGTCCCAACAGAAATGATGAAGCTTGGGAGAAACACCGTGCTAACAACAGTGCTGACAGAGAATGATTGAATTCTGTATCCCCCAAAACTAGCATGACTACTGAAACATCATCGCAACAACAACGTCAGCCAATCAAAACAAGTGACAGTGTGACCACTAAAACCACTGACCCACAGCAAGCTGTAACAACACAGTTAGCTACACAATCACAACTCTCATCAAATTTTTTTTTATCATCACCAGCACATACAACACCAGCATCCCATCACAGCACAGGTTCACCCCAATCTTCACTGCAGCCAGCTACACAAACAGCCATTGAACCAATATTCATCTTTACCTTCACATACAGCACAACCTTCTTGCTGTAAGTTTGCTCTCATTCAACCTGTCCAAAAGAAGGTTGATCGCTCTCAACCCTCCAACTATCATCCAATTGCTATCATATATTGCATCTCTAAAGTTTTTGAACTATTCTTAATTCAAAATGTCTTAAGCATTTATCTGCCATAAAATATCTTAAGCATTTATCTGCCCATAATCTCCTTTCAGATCGCCAGTATGTTTTCCTTAAGGGCCACTCTACTGGTTATCTACTTGCTTATCTTACTGACTCTTGGTCATCCTCCCTTCGGGACTTCAGTGAAACTTTTTCTATTGCACTAGACATATCGCAAGCCTTCGATAGAGTCTGGCACAATTTTATTATTTCCAAATTACCCTCCTTCTATCCCTCTATCTGCACCCTTGTCTTTAATTTCATCTTTGACCGTTCCATAGGTGCAGTTGTGCACAGCCATCGCTCACTTCCTCAAACTATCAACTCCGGTGTTCCTCAAGGCTCTGTCCTGTTTATGCAATAGATCATCCAAAACCTTTATCTCTTAGTATCTCCCACTAGGAAAATATAAATGCTTAAATGATTTCCTTAATTAATGATGGAAGCTAAATACAAGCACATACAATTTGTTTATAACACATTAAATTAAACTCTCGCGCCTTCAATTACGCATTACTAATATTTTGAGTTGGAGGTACTAAACACTTCGAGATGGCCAAGCGAGGACTGACAATATACTAGCTACCATCTATGAGCAACCACATAAAATGCTACAAATACAACTTCCACACTTTTCCTAACGCCCTCTATATTTAAAAAGGATGAAGACCATGATAATGTCGAAATTATATATCAGGAACAAATTAAATTTATAACATATCACTGCAAGGGTTAGACAGGACACGAGAGATGAAATGATAACGCAAATAGTATTAGCAGTATATAAAGGAAGTGTGTGTGTGGGTGTTCATCTTGTATAATGTTTGTATGGATTATGTGTCAAGACCATCTCACAAGCCTGCATAAATCATAACCAAATCCCCTACTCCATAATTTACCCGCTAAGGCCTTGACACGCCTCACTCAGACTCCACCACTCTAACCATTGAACTTAATCCACCTGCTAATCACCTTACGCCTTCTCCACCCTCAACCCAACTACTATATCCCTTACTCACCCCATATCCCCACCACAACACCCTGACCCACCTGCTATATTATTTATACACCCACACCCCCACCACAACGGCCAGAGCCACCCTTAAAACCACGTGCTATATCCCCTCCTTCCCCCACACCCCTACCACAACACCCTTCCTACCTGCTATATCCCATCCTCCCCCCACCACAACACCCTTCCTACCTGCTATATCCCATCCTCCCCCACCACAACACCCTTCCTACCTGCTATATCCCATCCTCCCCCACCACAACACCCTTCCTACCTGCTATATCCCATCCTCCCCCACCACAACACCCTTCCTACCTGCTATATCCCATCCTCCCCCACCACAACACCCTTCCTACCTGCTATATCCCCTCCTCCCCCCACAGCCCCACCACAACACCCTTCCTACCTCCCATATCTCATCCTCCCTCCACCACAACACCCTTCCTACCTGCTATATCCCATCCTCCCCCACCACAACACCCTTCCTACCTGCTATATCCCATCCTCCCCCACCACAACACCCTTCCTACCTGCTATATCCCCTCCTCCCCCCACACCCCTACCACAACACCCTTCCTACCTGCTATATCCCCTCCTCCCCCCCCACCACACCCCTTCCTACCTGCTATATCCCCTCCTTCCCCCACACCCCTACCACAACACCCTTCCTACCTGCTATATCCCATCCTCCCCCCACCACAACACCCTTCCTACCTGCTATACCCCATCCTCACCCCACCACAACACCCCTCCTTCCCCCACATCCCTACCACAACACCGTTCCTACCTGCTATATCCCCTCCTTCCCCCACACCCCTACCACAACACCCTTCCTACCTGCTATATCCCATCCTCCCCCACCACAACACCCTTCCTACCTGCTATATCCCATCCTCCCCCACCACAACACCCTTCCTACCTGCTATATCCCCTCCTCCCCCCACCCCCCTACCACAACACCCTTCCTACCTGCTATATCCCATCCTCCCCCACCACAACACCCTTCCTACCTGCTATATCCCCTCCTCCCCCCACACCCCTACCACAACACCCTTCCTACCTGCTATCCCATCCTCCCCCCACCACAACACCCTTCCTACCTGCTATACCCCATCCTCACCCCACCACAACACCCCTCCTTCCCCCACATCCCTACCACAACACCGTTCCTACCTGCTATATCCCTCCTTCCCCCACACCCCTACCACAACACCCTTCCTACCTGCTATATCCCATCCTCCCCCCACCACAACACCCTTCCTACCTGCTATACCCCATCCTCACCCCACCACAACACCCCTCCTTCCCCACACCCCTACCACAACACCGTTCCTACCTGCTATATCCCCTCCTTCCCCACACCCCTACCACAACACCCTTCCTACCTGCTATATCCCATCCTCCCCCACCACAACACCCCTCCTACCTGCTATATCCCCTCCTCCCCCCACACCCCTACCACAACACCCTTCCTACCTGCTATATCCCATCCACCCCCCCCACAACACCCTTCCTACCTGCTATATCCCCTCCTCCCCCCACCACAACACCCTTCCTACTTGCTATATCCCATCCTCCCCCCACCACAACACCCTTCCTACCTGCTATACCCAATCCTCACCCCACCACAGCACCCTTCCTACCTGCTATATCCCCTCCTCCCCCCACACCACCCTTTCTACCTGCTATATTATCTCCTCCTCCTCCCACACCCCCACCACAACACCCTTCCTACCTGCTATATCCCCTCCTCCCCAGACAACACCCTTCCTACCTGCTATATACCCTCCTCCCCCCACAACATCCTTCCTACCTGCTATGTCCCCTCCTCCCCCACCACAACACCCTTCCTATCTGCTATATCCCTTCCTCCGCCACCACAACACCCTTCCTACCTGCTATATCCCCTCCTCCCCCCACAGCCCCACCACAACACCCTTCCTACCTGTTATATACCCTCCTCCCCCCACCACAACACCCTTCCTACCTGCTATACCCCATCCTCACCCCACCACAACACCCTTCCTACCTGCTATATACCCTCCTACCCCCACCACAACACCCTTCCTACCTGCTATATCCCCTCCTCCCCCCACAGCCCCACCACAACACCCTTCCTACCTGCTATATACCCTCCTCCCCAACCACAACACCCTTCCTACCTGCTATATCCCCTCCTCCCCCCACAGCCCAACCACAACACCCTTCCTACCTGCTATATCCCCTCCTCTCCCCACAGCCCCACCACAACACCCTTCCTACCTGCTATATCCCCTCCTCCCCCCACAGCCCCACCACAACACCCTTCCTACCTGCTATATACCCTCCTCCCCCCACCACAACACCCTTCCTACCTCCTATATCCCCTCCTCCCCAACCACAACACCCTTCCTACCTGCTATATACCCTCCTACCCCCACCACCACACCCTTCCTACCTGCTATATCCCCTCCTCACCCAACCCACCCAGCTTCCCCACCCTACGCTCCCCTTCAACTCCCCCAGGATACAATGCGCCAAGTAGCCTCACGAGAAAATTGACAATATCGCGGTCTGGTTATATAAAGTATATTAGGTTGAGGGCAAATATACAACCTGACTCTACTACTATGACTGTTATCAACTCTTTCGGTACGGGGAGGCATTCACTTTATTCTGGATACATTTAGACGATTTGATTTAGTATATAAGATGGATGGCCTGATGAGATATTAGGAGGAAGCGCTGATTATTTGTTTTATCAATTATGATTTTAGTTTCCTCCATAGACCTCCATCAAATGTATAAAAAACATCCCCAAGTTCCCCCTGCTATAAATATATATTCATTTTTCGTTAGAAATATGGCCCAGGCAAAGGCCGGTCCCTCCTTAATTAGAGGCTCGCTATCGCTCGCCAAGAATATATCGACCCCTATATGACACGAAAAGTCTCAATATTGACAACTAAATGGGGCTAAAGGTCTTAAAGTCGCCAAACTATTGACCCGAATGTCTTTAAACTTGAAAACTAATGATGCTAAGCATGAGGAAGAAGGGGGACCAGAAACACTAACGACCTTCCCGTAACAAGAATTAATAACTAATTAAACATGTCACTAATTATCAAAGATATATATTATTGAAAAGAGGATAGTTCGCTTTCTGTCATCAAATATAAACAAAATGTGGCAGAAGGGGGCCATGTATAGTTCAACAGTTATCATTATTAGTTAGTTAAAACAGGACTTCAGAGGCTATCAACCCTTCTGGATTATAAAGCCAGCATATTGTAAGTCAAGAATAGCGTCAGGACTAGAGCACATTTTCGAGAACCCAAATCCCTGGACTTACAAAGTTAAAGTTAAAATTGAGGGTGATAGTGTTGGGGAGGTGAGAGGTCTCTAAGAATGAAGAGAGAAGTACAAAATGAAAGAAAGAGCAAAGTAGAATACTTATAGGTGGAAGACCTTGTTATTGTTTAAAGTACCATCAGGTCAGGTGGCTATAGTAAAGTTGGATATAATACCATGGTGATGATGATGATGATGGCTATAGATAAGTAGGAGATTAGAGAGTTTTGGATAGAGGATGAATAAGTTGAGAAATGGGAAGTACAGTAAAAGATAAAAGTACTTGGGCTCAGCTAAGTTGCTCCATTGCAATATTGTTGGAGCTCATCTGTAGTAGACACTTCGTGAGTTTTTCCTGGATCGCTGATGATGAACGTTTTCCTGCTGCCACAGTCTTCTTAATCTCCCTAGTCAACTCGCAGTAGGTCTCTCGCAGCTGGCTTGCAGTAGCACCCAAGTCGATATCCTCATCCCCATCTTCCTCAATTCCCTCCAAATCGACTTCTTCACCCATGGTGGACTCTGAAGATACAGACGATGCAGAGGAGGCTACCACTGGATGTTCAAAAGTGGCTGGTGATGGTGACGAGGTTGCAGCTGGTGTTGCAGAGTTGACTGGTGATGGTGGTGGAGACTCAGAGACTGATATGAAGGAATACAAAGGAGAACAAACTGCAACAGACCTATTGGTCCTTACGGGGCAATTTGGATATCTAAAACTACTAATCTACTGACTACGAGGTAGAGAAAAGGACAGAAAAGAAGAAGGCTCCTCCCCGGCCACCACTCCCTCCAGCTAGTGCTGGCATGGAAACAGATAGGAAAAATACCATGTAGTATGAAAAAACTGACTCGGAAATTTGGATAGGACAGGGAGAAAATGAAGTTGATTTTAATCTAAGCTAACTCTATTACTACAATTCTGAAAGGTAACAGATGTATGAATATCAATATACATGGCGGTATGCGTTGACACTTCGTTGCGCGTTATTCTGAAAGAAACCGTGTTAATTGGGGGTTATTTGCCATGTGATGAACGAGGAGGTGGTGGAGTGGTCTTCGAGAGAGGTTTCTGGAGATCCAGACGCTTCCTCGGTTGTTGTCTTGGCCTCAAAGCCTGAGATGGAATGAGGCTAGATGATGGAGATGGTGTTGGAAAAGGTGGGATGATGATGGTTGGGAGGTTGTTTGCTTTCAGGAGAGTTGGAAGGTACTCCTGCAGGAGATGATGGTTCCCCTGTCAAAGGGCCGTAGCAGTTGTGACAACTACCTGGATTAACTCCAAGTGGTTGTCATTGGTGACTGCCACTGGTGTTCATCCCTCCTAGCTCTTCCATGTCTAGAGCCGTTCAGGATCTCTCCTTCATGGTCCATAACGTTGGTGGCCTCCTCTCCTCTTCTCGTCTTCTTTATCTTGAAAGATACCCTCTCCTTGTTGGCAAGAGAGGGCACAGGATGGCGAGGGTTGGGCTTTTCAATGCCTGTTGCATGGACAAAGATGTCCCCTCCACTGTGTGTGATGAAACCATATACCACTTAACGTGGCTAGTAAGGGTGGTTGTGGTGCTGGAAGTCTCGGCAGGCATGCTGGAGTGGAGTGGAGTGGAGTCACAATGACACCAATAACCCATATATATAAAAGATTACTGAGGACCTGAAATATTATATATCCTGACTCTTTGTGTTACCTTTGATTTTTGCTTCTTCAGTTATTTCTATAATATATACGTCCCTCTATCTAACTGACTATATGGTAGATACGTATGTGGTGAAGTATGAACTATCCTATTCTAAATAAATAATATGCTGACACGTGGATTTACACTGAAACATGACAACACACAGTTAAGTTTAGTAATCGATGTGTACTAGAAATTATTGATAGTGCACACCGTATAACAAAAAGGTTGCTTTAGGAAGCTTTGTACAAAAAAACTCCAAGCCTGCTCGTAATGTATTAGTTATGTCTTCATCTTGTTAATAATAATTTACCCTGGGTAGTGAACACCGCCATCATCGTCATCATCACTGTCATTAGTCTCCAATAAAGATCATATAGTAACAGAGATCAACCAACCTCTGCCATTTTTGTGCCACTACTGATCATTTCTTCTGTTTACATTCATACGGCCTCGTATGCATGCTAAACATTCGGGAATATTTGTACAGGGCATAATTCTGTCTTTGGATATACATGTGATATCATGAAAGCTAAAATAAAAACCCGATATTGGAAAATATAGGCACCAAAATGGCGTCTAGCGAAAAAGATGGCCGTTTACTATTACTACAGGTACAGGAGCAGCAGTGCCTGAGTGGATAACATGCGGACGTGTGAATATGCTTGGCCTGAGTTCGATCCTAGCCAAGGCAGACATATGCATTGGGTGTGGTAGTACGTCCTAGCGTGTTTCACAGGCTTGCACCCAGTGGGGTGACGCCTCGATGAAGTATATAGACTAATAGCACACATACAAAGGTCACTACAACAGCTTCCTCTCTTTCCAACACCAATTATCCCCTCTCATCATTCTTCGAAAGTAGATAAGAGGTGCTGTTGTGATAGCTTATCCTTCAATACCTTCATCTTCTAGTGTCCGTCACCTGGGCCGTCCGTACTAGTGGGGGAGAAGTATAGGAGGACAATAGTTTGGTAGGTGTGAGGGCTTATTATGTTACCTCCCCCAACCGACTTTACTCCTAAACTCAATTAATGAAATCAACAAATACATGTGGCAGTCCAGGGATTCGAACCTAGGATGCTCACACCGAAATTCAGTGCATTTATCCATTGCGCTATGAAGACAGTTGAAGAATGGTGGACAAGCCTACGATTTATTATGCAGTTTCGAATCCTGCATATCAATCTAAGCATGTACACACTTTCCAACTGCGCTATCATAGGCTATGTATAGATGAAAGGAAGGAGTAATTAATGGGGCCTTAACCCTTAGGAAGGCCTCTCTATAAACTACCCCTGAACCTGAATGAATTATTATGTTACCTCCACCAACCGACTTTACTCCAAAACTCAATTAGTGAAATCAACAAATACATGTGGCAGTCCAGGGATTCGAACCTAGGATGCTGACACCGAAATTCAGTGTATTCAGCCATTGTACTACGAAGACAGTTAAAGAATGGTGGACAAGCCTACGATTTATTATGCAGTTTCGAATCCTGCATATTAATCTAAGCATGTACACACTTTCCAACTGCGCTACCATAGGCTATGTATAGATGAAATTAAGGAGTAATTAATATTAGAGGAGATAATATACAGTATATACAGTAAATGCTGGGTCCGAGAACTTTATTTATATTTACAGACACTGGTACACTGATCACTCAGATCTTAAGATACACGCAAGTAGTCAGTCTTCAATAAATAATTCAAGTAGATATAGAATACCTCAACTATAGTAAAGGGTGAGAAAATACTAGCAAAACAGAAGTAATTCTTTCCATGCTCCACTCCTTCCAACATGATGAAATTAATGGAAGGTTTGATATGAAAAGGAAATTACATGCATACTTTGTCTTTTTCTTTTACTGAGAACGGTCTTCATATCAAACAACAATATATACTGTTTGTAGTTCTATATATACCAAACCTTAACTTAAGCGTATCAATTGAGCCGCTGTGTGTGTGTGTGTGTGTGTGTGAGAGAGAGAGAGAGAGGGTAACAGAGTTTCATAAGTGCACCTTATACACAATAGTTACGGTACTGAATATTTAACTTACACACTCCATAAAGCAAGTGCACTTATGTTTCCCACATAAAACATTACATAATTATAAAATTTTAACATTTTTAAAGTGCATTTTGCTTTCATAGCTTAAATACAACTGCATCAGTAAACTTTCTTTAACTGTTGAAAAACATTAGGCGATTATATTTATCTTGATAAAGACCTTTTGGGGTCAAAGGGGAAAACACTGTTACTATTTACCATTATACTCCCATAAGTCAAACATAAGATTTTAAGCTCCACCTAGTTGAAAAAATACAATATATTTGAATGATTTTCAAGAACAGACAAGATGACAACATACCTCATTAAATGCCTAAAACGATACAATGCATTAACTGAAGCGATTATACAATGTCTTCTGTCATAATTATCAAAATATCATAATTTTCTGAATAGCTTAACCTATCTACCGAATGAATATATTTTAACTAAAACTCTTAGTTTGATATCCTGTTTGTCACAAATCATTACATAAACAATGGATATGCCGGATACAACTTAGTGGTAGGACTAGTGGTAGAGTGCTTGACTACATTGTATTGGACAAGGTTTTGACTCCACATAGAACAGTCAGAGTGTGGAGAGGTGATCATCTGGTCTCGCTGATCTATAGCCGATAGGCCAAATCCAGAAATTACACGAATTAGTACCATCCAAGGGGGGCCAAAATATCAGTATAATATACAATAAATGACTACTAAGTGATATGGAAGATCAATAACCAAGGTAATAATAAAGAAGTAACATCTCCAAAACATTAGGAACATAATTTTGTAGCTAATACTTGTAGCTAGAATCCTATCTAATGGGACCGACTTTTACCCTGAGCCATGGACTACTAGTGTTCTACAGAGATTAACACTACACCTTCATGTTAACAAAGTACCCGACCTAATGTTAGCAACTCACAGAAGATATCCGACCATAGTCGAGGAATATTGTGAAAGCGCTATGGCAACACTCAAGAAGTATCATGTAATATTGTGGTATATATGAAGAAAATACTGTGATGTCGACAAAATAAAGAAATGACAGAAGCTAAAATTCTTTATCTCGACGCTCAAATATATATAACACAAGTCTTATGACAGTTGTCTTGAATGATTAAGAATCCAGACGATCTTGGCTCCGATAAAATCAAATCTAAAAGCTTCACGTAAATGTGTAGGCTTAACTCCTTTGTGACTATTTCTCGTGCACTTATCTTATCAGTCACGTCCATCAAACTATTACAGGATATACAATATATAACTCTCGTGTTTTACCCTAATAATAGGAGAGTGGATATATCTTTTGGTGGCTCGTGTGTGTGTGTGTGTGTGTGTGTGTGAGAAAGGGAGTTGAGCGTGCCGTGCATCCCGGAGCTTGATCTCTCTATATCTCATACTAGATCTTTTTATCTTTCTATCATTATTGACCTAACTAATTTTTGTCCAACTCGATTTTGTTTAGTATTATGTGGTTTCCCAAATGTATTGACTTCCCGACATGCGATATTTCCCTTAGTACTATACTACTTTTGCTTAGCTGTCAAACACTATGAACCAGGTAATATGGATATACCCGGACAGTAACCCGGTTCACCAGTTACAACAAAAACCCGGTTATGGTTGGTGGCTGTGGCCTGATGTAATCCATCCGCCTCTCTATTTTACCTTGAGGTATGTGTTTGACTAGATCCTATAATTATATTTTTCATAAATGTAATTTGCTTTGTCTCCTAATTGTCCTAATTTCAACTATTTTGCATATTTGTGTGTATGAGCATGCACATGCAGTAAATCATCATAATAATATCAATGGATATCTTCATTATATTATTTATACAATTTTACTTAGCCTACTAAAAAAACAAATGTGGGAATAATAGATTAAAATAGAGTTAAATTAATATATTAGATTATTCCTATAGGTTCAGGAACATTTAATAGCGAGGTAGGTCCTTAAAGATGTGTGCCCAATAAAATGTTCTTTCCTTTCACTTAAACATTACGCTATTCAGTGTGCAGTTGGGTCTGGGTACATGATTAGATTGATATCCGGTATTCGATGAATGGATTTAAAATCGTAGTCATGTACTTAACCCTTAACTGTCTTGTTAGTGTAATGGTTAGAGTGTTTAACACTCTCCGACTCATATTACACTAACGCGTCATATGGAGGTTTTGCCAAAAAACTCATATGACGCTACCGCGTCATATGAACTTATTTTATTCACCAGAAATAAGTTTATGAAGCTTTTGGGCCGTTTTTTTTGGCTGGTAAGTTAGGTAAGTTAGATCTACATGTGGAAATATCTAGCAACCCTGTGGCGTCTCTCTGTGGGCCCCGCGGGTGATGAAGAGGCCAGTCTTCACCCAGCAGTCAAGCTCCTAGGTGGGTCTGTCAGGCCCTTGAAACTGAGGGGCCTCCATTTTGCCCAGCCTGGGTGGTATTTCCACCCCAATAAAACCCAAACGAAGTGCATATATCGATGGGTTATCGATGGATATTGTGTTAGTTTAGGGAATTATATAGCATACACTGTCATGCCGTCCCAGGATAAGTACAGTTGAAATTTCTGTGGCCACGGTGGTGGAGGTGGAGGTGGAGCAGCAGCAGTGGTGGTGGTGGAGCAGCAGTGGTGGTGGTGATGGTGCTGGTAGTGAAGATGGTGGAGCAGTGATGGTGGAGATAGTGGTGGTGGAGATGTATATATATAGATATAATATATATATATTTATATATCCAGTATACAGTATATATATATTATTATTTGTATTTAATTTATTTTAATATTTTGTGTTTTTATTATTTATTTATTGTTATGTAATTATAGGCCTATATATATATATATATATAAAGTATATATATATACCTCCACATTTCTGTCAACATGGTGGTGGTGGTAGTTGTGGTGGTGGTGGTAGTTGTGGTGGTGGTGGTGGTAGTGGTTGTGGTGGTGGTGGTAGTTGTGGTGGTGGTGGTAGTTGTGGTTGTGGTGGTGGTGGTAGTTGTGGTGGTGGTGGTACTTGTGGTGGTGGTGGTGGTAGTAGTTGTGGTGGAGGTGGTGGTAGTTGTGTTGGTGGTGGTAGTTGTGTTGGTGGTGGCAGTAGTGGTGGTAGTTGTGTTGGTGGTGGCAGTAGTGGTGGTAGTTGTGTTGGTGGTGGTGGTAGTTGTGTTGGTGGTGGTGGTGGTAGTTGTGGTGGTGGTGGTGGTGGTAGTTGTGGTGCTAGTTGTGGTGGTGGTGGTGGTAGTTGTGGTGCTAGTTGTGGTGGTGGTGGTGGTAGTTGTGGTGGTGGTGGTAGTTGTGGTGGTGGTGGTAGTTGTGGTGGTGGTGGTGGTAGTTGTGTTGGTGGTGGCAGTAGTGGTGGTAGTTGTGTTGGTGGTGGCAGTAGTGGTGGTAGTTGTGTTGGTGGTGGCAGTAGTGGTGGTAGTTGTGTTGGTGGTGGTGGTGGTAGTTGTGGTGGTGCTAGTTGTGGTGGTGGTGGTAGTTGTGGTGGTGGTGGTGGTGGTGTAGTTGTGGTGTTGGTGGTGGTGGTGTAGTTGTGGTGGTGGTGGTGTAGTTGTGGTGGTGGTGGTGTAGTTGTGGTGGTGGTGGTGCTGGTGGTGGTGGTAGTTGTTGTGTTAGTTGTGGTGGTGGTGGTAGTTGTGGTTGTGGTAATTGTGGTAGTTGTGGTGGTAGTGGTAGTTGTGGTGGTGGTGGTAGTTGTGGTGGTGGTGGTAGTTGTGGTGGTGGTGGTAGTTGTGGTGGTGGTGGAGCAGCAGTGGTGATGGTGGTGGTGGTAGTTGTGGTGGTGGTGGAGCAGCAGTGGTGATGGTGGTGGTGGTGGTGGTAGTTGTGGTGGTGGTGGAGCAGCAGTGGTGATGGTGGTGGTGGTAGTTGTGATGGTGGTGGAGCAGCAGTGGTGATGGTGGTGGTGGTGGTGGTAGTTGTGGTGGTGGTGGAGCAGCAGTGGTGATGGTGGTGGTGGTGGTGGAGCAGCAGTGGTGATGGTGGTGGTATTGGTGGAGCAGCAGTGATGGTGGTGGAGATGGTGGTAGTTGTGTTGGTGGTGGTGGTGGTAGTTGTGGTGGTGGTGGTGGTGGTGGTAGTTGTGGTGGTGGTGGTGGTAGTTGTGGTGGTGGTGGTAGTTGTGGTGCTAGTGGTGGTGGTGGTGGTAGTTGTGGTGGTGGTGGTAGTTGTGGTGGTAGTGGTAGTTGTGGTGGTGGTGGTAGTTGTGGTGGTGGTGGTGGTGATGGTAGTTGTGGTGGTGGTGGAGCAGCAGTGGTGATGGTGGTGGTGGAGCAGCAGTGATGGTGGTGGAGATGGTGGTAGTTGTGGTGGTGGTGGTGGTAGAGCAGTGGTGGAGATTGTTATATAATTATTTAATACAGTTTATAGGCTATATACAGGTATATGTGTACTGTATATAATTATATATAATTAGATAATTAGATAATTATATATATATATATTTATATATATATATATATATATATATATATTTTTTTTTGGGGGGGGGGGGATTTTTGTTTAGTTTTTTTGTTTTTTGTGGGGGGGGGGGG
Source organism: Paralithodes platypus (assembly GCA_032716605.1). Taxonomy (NCBI): domain Eukaryota; kingdom Metazoa; phylum Arthropoda; class Malacostraca; order Decapoda; family Lithodidae; genus Paralithodes; species Paralithodes platypus. The sequence continues at coordinate 8,554,809 of CM064542.1, forward strand.
GGGAACAACAATGGTGGCTAAAATAATGTCCTGTGATAAACATTGTCTTTCATTTACACCACAATCAAATTGCATGGAAACAATTGCCCATAGCTCGCGAACCAATTATAATGTAGTATTGTGGTTTTCACCATTAGAAAGAGCATAATTTTCCAACTCAGGTGATCTATACTATTACATATTATTACAAACATTGTGGCTAAAATAATGTCCTGTGATAAACATTGTCTTTCATTTACACCACAATCTAATTGCATGGAAATAATTGCCCATAGCTCGCGAACCAATTATGATGTAGTGGTGTGGTTTTGAGAATTAGAAAGAGCATAATTTTCCAATTCAGGTGATATATACTATTACATACATACCTGAGCAAATACCACAACACCGAGGTGGGGAACTGCTCGGAGTGCGCTTTTTATCCAGGGTGGGGCGACGGCGGAAAGTAAATATTAGCTTTTTCGACCCGTGATTTCAAATATTCATAGAAAAAAAAAGTATTTGTCTTAGGAAGTTCTAGTTTTGTTAATCTTCTTTGTCATTATCTCGCGCATTCATACAGACTAAATTGAAAACTATACACCTCGTAACCAAAAAATAAATAAATCATATTATAAACCATATCCGGCAAAATATTACTGTTTTTGTTTTTACCCAGTGCTTGAAAACTATTGAAGATAGACCATTTCCGTTTTCACCATTAGAAAGAGGAGAAAAAATACTTTTATTTTAGTACATACAAATATATGGTCATCACTCAAAATTCCGAGATAGGACGGTGGGAACACAATTATGCGGTCAATATTTTTATTCGGGAGTACGTTTCCATTCTATATTTCCATTTATTTATTTTTTTATTTTTATTTTCATGTAGTATAGTCATTCAGCCATCTATTCACATACGATACATAACAATAAACATAATTCTGGTGGCTGGGAATAGAGAAACATGAAGGTTTCCAAAACACTCATGAGCCAAATTCTAGACCCAAAAGCTGTGTCAACCGCCGCCTGTAACTTATCGGAACTTAATCCGTCTGAGGGGGTTAAGACTCGGGGGCAATCGATATTGTTGTGTCTCCTTGTTGCTGCTCAGAGGAAGATAACCATTTTTTCTAGAGAACCTGCGTGCCTTGGTGTCTGAGTCAGATATTAAGAGCGTGTCTGTTGCAGGGTTAGGGTGCTGTGGGCTAGGCTATTTGATCATCTGTTTTCCCCCAGCCTCCCCTCGTAACAATATATATATATATATATATATATACTGTATATATAAATTATATATATATTACATGTTATAGTATTCTCTCCTATCACTTAAACATTAGGCTGCCATAGCGCGATTGAGAATATGAACATGATTAGATAAATATCCAGTATTCGAGAATGGATAATAAGTCGCAGGCGTGTGCATAAACCTTTAACCGTCCTGGTGGTGTAATGGTTAGTGTTTAAAAATCTGTGTGTGATAACCCAGGTTCGAATCCCGGTGGATCACATACAGTTTATGCTTTCATTAATTTCAATGGAGGTGTATGGTGTTGTGGTGAAATTAATACAAATATAGATTATTAGTAGGTTCAGGGATATTTCGTAGCGAGGCCAGTCTATATGATCTGTGCCCCATGAGTATTCTTTCCTCTCACTTAAACATTTGGCTACCATAGCGCGGTTGGGAATATGAACATGACTAGATTAATATCCAGTATTCGAGAATGGATAATAAGTCGTAGGCGTGTGCATAAACCTTTAACCATCCTGGTGGTGTAATGATTATAGTGTTTAAAAATATGTGTGTGATAACCCAGGTTCGAATCCTGGTGGATCACATATATGCTTTCATTAATTTCAATGGAGGTGTTTGGTGTTGTGGTAAAATTAATAATAATATAGAATATTCAGTAATTATGTTTAGAAATCATTATTACAATTTTCATATAATTTTAACCCTTCCCACCTCAGTTGGCATCTTATACTCCCCAAACGACTTCCACCGCGGACCTCGGTAGGCCTCTTTTACTCCCGCGCATGAATTATGTCATTTTAAACCCCGCGCTAATTTGTTTTGTTATGAGGGCGACCGTAGCGCACCCACGCTTGTGCTCGGCAACATCTTCAGTTGTTAACAAGACACCATCATGGATACACACGGAAATAGTGAAAAGCCTGTATACGATTCTGTGCCTAGCTCTGCCGCGGCCCAACCAACACGTAAGCATAATCAGAGGAAAGTGAAAACGAATAACATTGTAAGTCCTGTTGGTTTTACGAGAGTGCTAAATTAATTAGATCATACAGAATTGTCCGATTATGATGAAATGGATAGCGATAGTGAAGAAAACTTACTGGGAGATATCAGTGAAGGAGTTACTGAAGAAGTTGAAGATCCACATCAACTTCATGGGTTTAGTGATAGTGACGATGATAAAGACAATGAAATATGAGTGTACTGCCATGGAAAGTGAATATTGTGACGATGAAAGTGAAAGACAGGACGTGAGTGAGCAACATTCTCGCACCCCTAGTGCTCCCATAGCCCCTTCCCCTGCAAAGGTAAGCCTAGCTAGGTATTTTTATAGAAAGGCTATCCTGGAAACTGCACTGAAGAGAGCAAGAGAGGAGACATCAGAGAGAGATGGTGAGGAAGATGAGGGCGATGAATCACCCATGGCGTCCCTGCCGCCCCGAGCGCCCCTGCCGCATCCATTTGACCACACACAACCATCCACCAGTGGTTATAGTTGTGCTACCTCGTCCCAACACGAGGGAAAAGCCACAAAACAACTCTAGCATCCCGTCAGATATTATTTTCAACTCCTTCAAGTGAGGGGACCTCAAATACTCGTCGCCACACCAAAAGACCCCTGCCAAGTGACATATCAGGCTCTTCACCTCCCACTCAACGCCCACGCCTTGGGGACCCAGAAATAACGCCGATATCTCACTATTAAGTGATTTTGACCCTCCCTCACCATCAAGGGATTCGGACCCTTCCTATGACCCTGATGATTCACAAGAATATGCCCCGCGTGCCACTGCCACTGAATCAGATGACGATGGTGATGAGCCACATGACCCCACACCTAGACGTGGTCGTGGTCGAGGTCGAGGTCGAGGTGCTGCCAGCGGTACCGCAGGCCGCAGTCGTGCTGCTCCGCGTGGCCGTGGAGCAAGGCGTAATGGAGGGAGACGCACCAATGTTTGGGCCTGGACTGACGGCACCACATGACAGCCCCAAGACAGTACCTTCGATGATTCCCAGCCTGGAGGAGGCGTCGATCCCTCATTTCCTGAAGGCCCAAACTCATCCCAAGGCCAACTATTCAAGGCCTTTTTTGACAGGAAGGTCTTGAGTGTCGTTTGTGATGAGACAAATAAACACCAGGTCCTCACCGAAAACTTCAATGGAAAGACGACAAGTTGCCATATGAAGGACTGGTCCTCATTAACGATGGGGAAATGTATATGTTCATGGCCCTCACTATGCTCATGGCCCATGTGAAAATACACCGGCTTCAGGACTACTGGATCACGGGCGACCTCATTTCCACTCCTGCCTTCGGGAAGTTTATGGCCCGTTATCGTTACCTTGGCATCCTATCAAACCTCCACTTCGTCACGAACACCAACCTGCACCTCCCAGACCGCTTGTGGAAGATTAGGGCCTTCTATGATCTGATGCGGGAAAACTTCACTAGTTTCCTAAAGCCGTTCCAGAAAGTGGTCATCGACGAGTCTCTGGTACTGTTCCGGGGGAAACTTCACTTCCGGCAGTACATCCCCTCAAAGAGTCATCGTTTTGGGATCAAACTGTTCGTGCTGTGCGATTGCAAGACGGGTTATGTCCTCGACTTCATCGTCTACAGTGGCAAGGAGGGCGAAGTTAAAAAAGGTCCAGAAATAGGGTTTGGTGGGGCGGTGGTAAAGGCGATGATGGATCGGTATTTTGACTAGAACTACATCTTGTATACCGGTAATTACTACACGTCCCCTCACCTTACCAGGTAACTGCAAGCCAAGCAAACCCAGACAGTCAGCACAGTACGAGCACACAGGAAGAACATGCTCGAATTGCCGAAGAAGACCAAAAAGAAGGACATATTCACCAAGCAACACGAGTCGATGCTAGCCCTTCATTTGCACGACCAGCGGAAGGTGAATATCATATCAACATCCAAAAAGGCCAGCTCGTGGACAGCGGCAAAGTCGACCACAGGACGAAGGAATGGGTGAAGAAGCCGGACGCCGTCATGGACTACAATGTCAACATGCGGCTTGTCGACAAGTCCGACATGCAGGTTGGCTTCATAGACTGCCTGCGGACTTCCTGCAGGTGGTACAGGAAGTTCTTCCTGCACATGATGTAAGTGTCCATCCTCAATGCTTATAATATCTATAAGTTTCTCAACTCCAAAACACCAAGGAAATACAAGAACTTGCGTATCTTCCAGAAACAAGTAATTCTGGATCTACTGGGAGAGTATGCAGAGCAAGCACCAAGATCAAGAGCCCAGTCACAAGCAGGAGCAGGTGTTTTGGAATGCACACTCTGTGATGAGTACCAGAGGAAGCACAGACTCAACCCCCTTCCTCTAGTACCTGGTACCAACCGCAAGACCCAAAAGCTGTGCCATGTGTGCTACAACACTGTCCACGGGCCCACACAAACCACCAAAACAATGTATGAGTGCCTGGACTGCAAAGTTCCACTATGTGCAGCGCCCACACAATTTTGAAGTGCAAAAGACTTGAAACCGTAGTGAAAGTGACACTCTAATAAATCGGTGAAAGAGCAAGTGTCAAATAAAAACAGTGAGCGAAAGTAACTTGATTATATATCATGATAATGCCTATAATTTGTATGTGCCAAAGACTTGAAACCGTAGTGAAAGTGACACTAATAAATCAGTGAAAGTGCAAGTGACAAATAAAAATGTAACAGCGCATTTTGAGTGACTGTACACTCTAGGATAGACTGTATTAATACATATATATGTCACACCTTTATAACAGTTATTTACTTACTTAAGTATACAAATGTTCATTTCTAGTTGGGTATGGACTCCCTTATAGAGGATCATAAACCCCCACCTATAAAAGCCTTGGTACGATTCCTGCAATGTAAGCAAGGGTTCTCACGCTTCCCTCAGAGAATTGCAGCAACACCAAGATGATTGCTAGGAACTAAGTAGAGTGTCACACCACACTGGTAGAAAGCCGTCCCCTCCAGTAAGGCCAGGCATTAGTACCAGTCAGATCGGCCTTAATTTAAGGGGACCGCTCAGTATTTACTAGGGGGGTGACACTGAATTTCGTCCGATTTTAATGAGATTTCGCACACTTATAGAGGATGATGTAAGAAGGAAAAAGATATTCTATTTTCTCTCTAGGTCAATTATTTCCTGAATTAGGGTGGCAATTAATTCGAAAATACAATACAAATTCTGACGTCGATAGGCTTGAAACCCAGGCACTGTATAATCTTTTCAGAGTGATCAGACAACTCAGGACAGGTGGTTTGACAACTCTCGGCTTATTATTTTTTTTTTATCTAGGTGACTCGAAAATTAGGTAATTATTTTTTACTCCCTGGTCAGCTACCTATGCCAAGGGCCTGTGTCGCAATAAATCGGAAATGCCAAAAAACGGCACAAGATATTTATAGAGCATTTCACACACTTTCCAACGGCATAAGTACCAACCTTATACGATCAAGAGTTACTGACTTATAATCGATCATAGGTCATAAACACACATTTCGAGAAAAAGACTTGTAAATTTCAGTGATGTCTTCACTCTAGTATAAGTACATATTATAACGTAGCATACATGTTCTCTCTTTCGGTTTTAGGCATTTATACGTAAGTTGATATATTCACATACATTCATATATTCTAATATAAGCTTTCCACTAATATTTAGCACCTGGTAATTTTTTCGATATACAGATATACCACGACCACCCCCCCATATTTGTCCCATTGCGGGGTGCCATGGCGCCCGCGAAAGTTTGAAATAATATCGATTTAGACCAATTTCCTGTTGTTATTTTGCCTTGGGAGTTGCCACACTGACGGATATGACTGACGTACATTGATTTTTCTGGGTTCAACTAAATATTCCAAATTCCATCGATTTTCACCCCCCAACACTGGGCGGTCCCCTTAAGGAAAGACCTTATCAGCCTTATCAGGCTAAGATAGACGATAGTGTTATACAAGTGACGTAAACAGTGACAGTACGATACTGTGCATCAATTAGTGTGTGTGTTAATACTTTATTTACGATTCTTAACATGTCCAATTTTGTTTACAGGAATATCATATACAGGAATTAGCTCAGTCTCTAGTTGCTTTATCTTTATAGAGTGTTTATAATATTAGGTACTTCCCAGTCGGGCAGATACAGTACCTATACAGACCTTCCAAACATAAAGCCACACTTCATAATTCAATTTTTCTTGGTTAATAAACAATACAAAACCAACAAGGTAGTGTTAGCTTGAACCAAGAAACTCATTAAACCAATCCTTTATAAACATGTTTACAGTGATTAGCTGAATCTACAAGCATAGCCAAGGAAATATCTCTGAGGTAAGAAATACGAAACAAACAGTTAATCCATAAAACCTCCGATACAAAAACAGTGAGCAAAAGTAACTCAAATATATATGATAATAATGCCTAAAATTTTGAAGTGCCAATACCTTGAAACTGTAGTGAAAGTGACACTAATAAATCGGTGAAAGAGCAAGTGACAAATAAAAACAGTGAGCAAATGTGACTCAAATATATATAATAATGCCTAAAAGTGACATAATAATTATAAGTGCAAGTGACACCTAAAATCATGTACCGTACACCCATAAGTGCCACACATAAATAGTGCTGCTGTAATATATAATAACCAATTAGTAAGTGAAAATACACATTATTTGTACATAAACAATTATCCCTTTAGCAGGCGAGTGGCCCGCGCGGGATACTTGAACGCGTCATTTAACGTGGCTGTCGATGACGTATTTAATGACGTAGTTGGCGTGGGTTGACTCCAGTCAATAGCAACAGGCCTCGCCTCGATTTTCAGCCAATCAGAACTCTCTACTCACGAAAGCGACGCGGTGGTGAAGGGAGGAGTGTCAGTCCACGCCGAGCCACCATAACAGCAACATTGACGTCGAGTCACTCCCACATCTGACTCCCCCACTACCCAACCAATGGAGGTAAGTTGCTGATACTCTAATATAACATACATATATAAATGCTGTGTAAGGTGATATAGGTCAAATTAGTGTAGCATGATACGAAAGTGACGATAGTGATTACACCATGTTGTGTGTGTCCCGCACGGGATTATTGCCAATTTCGCCACCAACCATAGATAGCCCGCGTGGGCCACCTCGACCGCATGGGGTAAGAATGTTCTCGAAAATGATGGTGATAAGAAATGATGGTGATAATGGCCTATTGTGATAGTATTGATGTACAGTATATTATGTAAAGTCTATGATTAATATGTATCTTTTATGGTGTTTTAGTATTTTATTCACCACCTAACTGCAATTTTGACAATGATAGTGATAGTGATAGTGATCATGCATGGTGAAATATGGTCATTGTGATATGTTTGATCATTGTAATAGTGATATAATGATTCATATAAAGATTTGATGAGCCTCACGAGGCAATAAATCACATTTACAGTTATTTTGATAATGATGGTGATAATGATGGTGATAGTGATGATGGTTATTTATATTATTGACCCTAATTCTTATTTCTGTTGTTCCAGCATTCAATCAGCCGGTTGTACCCCTGGATAGCGCCGCAGTCGAGTGCTGATAGTGACATCGAGCTCAAGGAGGAAGAAGACGACACCCAGGACGATGATGTGTGGGACCCTGACTACGCCGTGGCCATAGGTGACGACGAGGAACAGTTTTTCCAACCACGTGGTTAGTACAAAAGATGTTTTGTATACTTACTGAATGACATTTAAATTTCAGTATGTTATGGTAGACATTTAATTTTTTAAATGTCCATCAAAACATACCATCGGCCCTTTTACAACAGTACCTTTAATTACATGAATTGTATTTTAAATGCCAAGCAGTAGGGACAATGTAAATGCCTATTTACCCTTTTAAACCGTCCGTTTAATTAAATTTAATTAAATACCATGTTACACTCCCAGGGACTGTAGGCCTACGGTCCGCTTACCGCGGCCGCCTGCAAGACAGTCAGTCACTGCCAGGATATGAGGGAGAGTGTGTCTCTTCTGCTTTTATATCTGCCTTCGTTCTTTACTACATGCCTTTCCATCTTCCGTTCTTATATGGCAGTCCATATGGGTTATCATATATTTTATAAGTTAAATTTAATCGTCTGTCTATACAAATTACAAGCTGTTCTCGATAATTCAAGCTTTTTCACAAAATATACTGGAGATACTTCTGTTTTCCAGGCAGAAGGTCGTATCGCTTAGAGAATTAAATGTGGAATAAAATACTGTTATATGTTTATTTACATGATTTATTGACACTCATGGTTTGAATGTAACTTTTAACCGTTGATTTTAATTTTATGAGATATTTTTATCCAAATATTGTTTGTGTAAAAAGTAATACAAGCATTAAGAGACTTACTCCGCATTTTAATCCTGAATCTAGTGAGCAAAATACTAAGAGTTTCACATTCTTTCGTTCGGCTTAGTCTCAACTTTCGTATTATTTGTTTTCCTCTCAAATAATGAGAAATATATTGTAACAATACTTATATATCGTATTATTGGTATTTTTTCCTCAACTGCAGCTCTCCCCGGTGTGTAATAAATGTTTATAGTAGAACCTCAATTGTTGCCAGATAGCACTTTCTGAACGAAAGGTACTGGGAATCGAGACATGACTTCTTAGCGCGATTGTACAATCTCAAAGTTTGCAGATGATACAAAAATTACAAATATTGAACTCACAAATGAACATGTTGAAGATATGCAACACAATTTTGATAGGTTGTCACATTGGGCTAAAATCTGGCAAATGAGCTTCAACAAAGATAAATACAAAGTACTTCACATCGGAAACCGAAATGAGAAAGCAAACTATTCAATCAATGGCACCCAGCTAGAGAGTGTAGACAGTGAAAAGGTCTAGGGAGTAACAATATCAAGTAACCTAAAACGTAGTCAACAATGTAAAGAAGCTGTTAAGAAAGCAAACACAACTATTGGTTTTATTGGCAGATCTTTTGAGCATATATCCAAAGATGTAATCCTCACTCTTTACAATTTGTTAGTCCGTCCACTTCTAGTATATTGCTTTCAGTCCTGGTGCCCTTACTACCAAAAATATATAGACAAACTGGAGCGAGTTCAACGTAGAATTACCAAAATTATATCGTGTTTGAGGAGCAAAACATATGAGGAGCGTCTTGAGAAATTTAATCTGTTTCCAATAACACAGCAGAGAATAAGAGGTGACTTAATTCAAGTTTTCAAGATAATCAGGGGCATCGCAAAATTGAACTGCAGTAAATATTTTACAATCAACCAGTCAAATTGCACAATTGGAAATGGTTACAAAATCATTGGTAAATAATTTAACTTGCATAAATCTAAGAACTTCTTTGTCAATCTGTGAAATGGGCTTCCCCGAGATGTTATAGACTGCAACACCGTTGATTCTTTAAAAGTTTGCCTAGCTAAGCACCTTGCCCGAAACACACAGATGACTGCATTTGTAAATGAATAAATGATTTCTTTAGTGCTGAATTGTTATTTTATTAACCTAATTAAATTCATATTTGATCATATCCTCTCTGAGAACCTGTTGGTTGCTTAAAACAGCTGTAACTTAGAGAGCAATTAACCTCGAGGTGTCACAATAGCTGTTGTTGTTTGTTTGAATGCCTTTGTACTAATTTGTACTCCTTTGCACGGGGAGCACTATACTCAATCAATCAAGCCCTCCGACTCTACTCCGGGGGATCCTCCCCGGGCGAGACTCCAGGCATCAGCCCGGCCCATATCAAGTATCCTATCTCATGATTGGCCGGACTTGCCTCAGCCATGGGTTCTGTAGTCATCCCCTAGGCCTCCTCCACTCAGGGTAGTCCTCTGTACAGACCATTTGGTGAGCAAGGTTTGTTTCAGGGATGCGAAAAACATGCCCATGTAGACAAAGTTGGCATTCATGGATTAGTCACTGGTTTGAAACGTAATCATGCCAGCAATAGCCCATGATCCTGAGAAGACATTTAGTACCAAAGTAGTTGATGCGTCTATTTAACTCACTGTTAAGTGCACATTTCACTCATCCATATAATAAGACAAGGAGCACCAGTGTCTTGATAATCTGCAGCTTTGTCCTTCTGCACAGGTATCGACAATGCCATATACTTTTGTTTAGTGAATCCATAATCACATATGCCATTGCCTAGCCAAGGCGACAATTAACATTGTAGCCTGACTCACCAATATTATGGATTACACTACCAAGGTAAGTGAATTTATCCTAAATCTCTAAGTCCTCACCACATGCATTAACAGACGGACTGCATCATCCAATAAGTCAGCAAATGCTTAAACTTTGGTCCTAGTCCAAGTGACCTCTATCCCCAATGGCTTTGACTCCTCATGTAGTGCCTCAAGGCCAATCTGAGAACATCTAATGTCTCTGATAGGATCACTATCATCTGTAATTGCTGATGTCTGCACCGCAGCGACTTTGCTCGACTGTCCGGCCCATGGAGCAACCAGTCCATACCAGTGTTGAAAAGTGTAGGTGGTAGAACACTCCCCAGAGTCCCCAGTCTCACATCTGAATTCAAAGAAAATAAGAAGGATACTCCCCCATCACACTTGACAGCACTCTCTGTTCCTGTATTGAGTCCAGATATTAAGTCATTATTTTCCGCAGGAATCCTGCGTAGCCGTAGTAGCTCCCAGACCATCTTCTTGAGATCAACATAAACTTCAAGCAGCCCTTTTTTAAACTCAAGTCAGCATTTCACGAGCACCCAGAGCACTACAATTTGGTCAATTGTTGACTTCTTGGGTGTAAATCCAGATTGCTCAAATATATGCTCTTTTAGCTGGTGGCCTCAGATTCGCACCAGTAGGTTATGGGCAAAGACTTTGCCTGGCACACTAAGCAGTGTAATACCACAGTAGTTACTGCAGACCTGCTGACCCCCTTTCTCTTCCCAGATAAGGGTGATCTCTCTGCCAGACAACAGTCAGGACTGCATTTAACTCGTGGACCATTGATTCACTTCAAGATTTTAGCAGTTCTCCTGGAATGTCAAAAATTCCAGGAGCCTTGCCACCTTTCAGCTTAGCCACGACCTACTTTACCTCAGCAAGGGAGAGAGGGTCTTCATTAATTGATGGATGGGGCACTGGTGGCTGGACACGCAGTGGAAGAAGCTGTCTGTTGTGAGCATGGCAATGTACAACTTCTCAAATTATTCAGCCTAGCGGGTTCTACATTAACCGCTCTATGCTAGTTGGCCATCTGCTATCCAAACTGAACTAGCCTGGGAGATAGGCTTAGAGCGGAGTTTCTTCAGCGCTCGGTTAGCAGGCAGAAGGTAATTTGCAGCTAAATGCCTCTCGACCTCCTCAGCGATTTCGCTGACATTTCCTTTCCTCATGGAAGTTCTCCTGCAAGACAGGGCCCTGTGCTGACACAGATCTCCATCCAATCTGGCAGCACAGCTCTTTTTCTAATTTGCCCAGTGTCTCAGCCGATAGGAAACCTCTCCTTTGAACTCTGTTTGAATCCAATGCATTCATCAGTTACTGACAGAGCTTCATGTTTAATGTTTTCACACAATTCTACAGGATCCTCCAGTGAGCCAAATGATTGAAACTGGTTTGAGACTGCCACTGCATACTCCATTGCACACTCATCATCCTTGAGCCTCTCAAGATAACATTCCGAGATTATTCTAGTTTTGAGTCGTAACCTGAGTGAAGCAACAATAAGCCTGTGGCCGTTAGCAAAGAACTCGGGAAATCTACAGACCCTGCAGCTCAGGGGGGTGCTCGAACAAATGCTTACGAATCTGTGATTGATCTCCTTGGCCACACCACTGGTATTGGAGTACGAAGTCCAGTAGTATAGATCTGGTCTACGAAACCTGGATCTCGTAATCCTCAACTTCCTAGACCATGCTAAGTTCAGGAAAAGAGAACTGTTGACTTTCCTAGTTTAAGCGCCATTAGGATCAACACATACTTCGCAGCCAGCCCTATCTGCACCAGTAACTGCATTGACGTTCTCAATAACAATGAGTGTGTCCCGTGGGTGGCACAGGTCACCAATAGATTCGAGCTTGGTGTAGACAATTTCGTTCTCTTCTAACCTACTCATTTTGGTAGGATCATACACTGCAACAAGATAAATTAAGCCAACTGAGTCCTTCATCCTCACCAGCAGTATAGGCTTGTCAAGAGGTGTAACCCTCTCAACTGTGGGAACCAGGGCAGAAGAGATCACAACAGGCCCCCCCCCCCCCGTTATGGCGATCACCATTGCCACAGCCAGTCCTGTATTATGTATAACCATCGCAACTGATCTCACCATTGCCAGGCCATTATCAACCCCAATCCATCACAGTTGCCCAGATAAAGGTGGTAGTAGGTCATCATCTTGAGCCCCAACCGGAAGACCTTGCCAAAAGTTAAGGCCCGGAGCAGGTTATTGGGATCGTGATTCGTTTGCGCTGACACGACCACCCTGCAAGTAACGAGTTTGTATGGGAAATAAACTGTCATTCAGATTTCAAGGGTCCCGAATGCTTTGCCCTGCGCTCGTCACAGCTGGCATCCCTGTTCGATTGACAGAAGCAGTAGGTCTGGTCCCGCTAGCCACGCCGAACATGCCTGGCATTGGGCTCCCCAGAATTATGGGGTATGGCAAATTATTTTGTTCTGTAAGGGATAATAAATTGAGAAAATATTTAACACTTAAAGAAAGATATAATGGCATGCGCGCACCACGTATCACAAGTACACTCACCGGAAATTTAACAATAGAGGATAGTATCTTTACCATAATTTGAAAGTATTTAATATTCCAGTTCCTTCGCTGCATTTTACCTTTAATATGATATATTCATTACCATAAATAAGTAGCAACATCTACGGTTCCTTAAGTATATAAACTTTAGAATTACAGTTAAAAACAATTATGGCAGTATTTCTATTGAGTAGAGTTAGAAAGGGGACATATTTATTGGCGACTCTAATATACAATTTAATTTCAGAAGATCAACACATATGACGACAAATCAAAAGTTATATATAAAGCTAGTCTATGATGGCTAAGAAAAACAAAAACAACAACAATGCCGATCACTTATAAGCCTTATGTCACGATGTTCCACAGCAGCTAACACAATCGAGAAACAGATTGTGGGAAGTTTAAATACAAAATAACCACACAACACTGGAATTACATGGTTAATGAGATTCCCTGTAATCCACACTTTGTATCCCCCATGTAAGGCCTCGGACTCATGGGACCATTAAGGCTGTTTTTAGGTATTGGTAAATGGTCTAGTTGCGGCCCCTGGTGAACCTGACTCTGGTATATGGTCACTGCTCTGGTTTAACTGCCTAAACCAAGTTGCACCATTGTACAGCTCTTGTAATACCAGGTTTCCCCACATTGTACAATCCCCTCTTTATTGCTGTTCTAACAACAGTTGTACCTCTTTTATTACCGGAATACTGCCGGAGGTGTGTTGGATGCACTTTTGGTTGTATGTATACAATCTGTATGTGGTATGTATTTGCAATATATTATTGAGGATACATTCATGTAATTAGAGGAATGTTGACCAATATCTTAACTTGAATACATACAGTATATACCAATTATATTTGCTAAACAATGGATGATTCCCCCGCCCCCACCTGTTGAGCCCTCTAACATGATCTAAAGCAGATTTTGTTTAATGATCACGATACTCATGGTATAGTCGTGGTCAGGAATAACTGAATTGTTTCCAGCGATGATGAAAATGAGACAGTGAGCACTAAATTTTGAGTCCCAGTAATTTGATCAATGTTTCTCCTAATTGTTCCTCCAAAGTGTGTTCAGACATTCCTGTCCACAACTGTTGTTCTTGATTTATCTCCGATTTTACAGCAACATTTAAATTAGGTACATGAACCCCGTCGATGTTAGGGGGAATAACCGCTGTATATTAATATGGATGTATTTCCCAACTGCATATATGGAATATTAGAACATTTATTGATCACAACACAGTCTTTGCATGATTAAGCATACATGAATAAGATTTGCAATCTAAGTTTTCTATAGGTCTGTATTATTGTGTTGTCTTTTTGGCTGTCAACTCGCCAATGTCATCGAAAATGTCAAACCAATGTTAAGCTATTATTGCCAGCAACTACAATAGACATAATCATGAGCCTATCTTATTAAGTCCGTGAGAAGCGAGGACCTCTAGGGTTTACTGATGTTGTTGTTATAGTGAGGCTTCTAAATACTTGCTATTTATCTGTTATTACTGAACCAAATATAATTAATTTTACACATGTGTATAGGCTACTCTGATCTATATAATATCAACTCTAGGCCATAACAGAGACTTTGTTTATAATTTCGTCCTGGGATCCCCAATATTCGCCACCTTCTGCAGTAGCGATTAAGCATGAAACCAGGCGCTTCATAGTTATTTGTAATGCAAATTTCATGAACCTACATAAATACATGCTTTTGAATTGTAGAAACATAATTGAGTTCGATGAACATAATTAGATAACATAGGAGTAATAGCCAGAATAAAAAAATAAATTAATAAAACGGTTTTAATACAATTCTGGTGGATCACGTATATGCTTTCATTAGTTTCAATGGAGGTGTTTGGTGTTGTGGTGAAATTAATACAAAAATTGGTTATTTGAATTACCTGATATTTTATTTTTGACTAATGCATCCCTTTTAATCTTAATAAAATCTTCTAACCACAGCCAGAATACAATTAAGAATAAACTTATCATAGAGAAATAGATCACTATAAAGGGTTGCGGTAAATCACGTTCTGAAATAATAGCGATGGACTATTTTGAGCCAAACAGTAATCCCTCACACGCAGGAAGTTTATATTCAGGAGGGTAATTATATGATGGCCAGAATATCTAGCTAATATTATAACTTAGGGTCGAGATATGAGTTTAATTCATTCCGCTCAGATAACTCGCCAATACCTACAATATTCATAGTTATATTAATAAGTGTTAACCTTTAGTCTACTGCGAAATTTATATTTTCTTGTCTAGATCTATTGATCAGTATGTATTACTCTCCTATTTAATCCACCACTAATTTATCAACTCCACCTCCACACCTACCCGCCTCACATGTTCACATATTAACATTTTCGGTAAAAATGGCTTAGGTTGATAAAGTGTTTATGGGCTGCACGAGTCTAAGGATCACAGGCGGAAAGTTTGGCGGAGAGGACATCCTGTTGAACTGTGAAAGTTAGCTGTAGTCTTGGTGGATGACAGTGGATGATCATGATGAGGAGGAAGAGGATATAATGATTATACATATAGTATAGTACATACTCACTATAGCTAGGTATTCATGCATATATTCATACAGACTATAGGCTATTCATACATACATACATACAACTTGTGTGTATTGTTAGGGATTTCTATTTCATTCAAGTGTCACTGGTTGTAATTGAGGTATTGTGCTTGTTATTGTGGGTACGATCTTTAATTATTTATGATTGGACATCGTATGCAATGTTATGAGCCCGGTATAATTAATTCGACCTGTAGACAGCTTAGTTTCATATATAGGAAGATATTTTTGTTCAAGAGTGTACGATTCAGAGTGTGGTGGTATTGCAGGCAGTTCTCTCATCACCCCCCATTTTCTTCCACATTCCATTCCCCCCCCTATCCCTCTACACCCGTACCCCTACTCAATTTCCCCCCCTTTTCCTCCAACTCCCTTTCTCTTCTTCGTTGCCTGACGTACTAATGATATTGATTATAACTAGGTAATAATGTATTTGGCTTTTCTAATCATAAGTATTGTTTACAAGATATATCATAGAGTTCTTGGTAAAAGTAATTCTTTAATTCAGCAAGTATATAATGAGTTGAGATTAATGCAGTAACAAGAAATAGGGTGGTCAGTATGGAAGTGAAGAAGTCCTTGCATGACAGTGTGGTAATCCCGACACTGACTTACGGAAGCGAAGCATGGACGTTGGTTGAGAGACTCAGACCAAGAGTGAGAGCAGTGGAAATGAATTACTTAAGAAGTGCGTGCAGAGTTACATGGAGGGATAGACAGACTAATGAGGAAGTAAGAAGGAGGTGTGGTGTGGAGGTGGATGTGCTGGAGAGTGTGAAAAGGAACAACTTGAGATGGTTCGGCCATATGGAACGTATGAAAAGCAAGAGAATGACTAAGAGGGTATACGAGGGCGAGGTGGAGGGACAGAGAGGGAGAAGTAGACCGAAAGAGAGGTGGAAGGATGGAGTGAGGAAGTATATGATCGAGGGCGGTGCTGGTTGGGGGGAGGGACGTCGACTGACTAGGGACAGAGGTGCATGGGGGCGGTTCGTTCGTAGCCACCCCTTCGGGGATCACGGCGTCGGGCAATAGATAGATAGATAGATAGATTAATGCAGTTCGAGAGGTTGGTATCCGAGCCAGGTGAGCGAAGGGTATATACGCCTACTGTCTGCGTGAGGCAAGCAGTGTATTCTCCACCACCATCTTAATTTAAGCTGACCTGCCCTGAGTTTGTTTGTAAAAGAATCACCATGAGTTGAATAAGTATCGCCTAGGATTTTGTCTATGTTTTTTTATTGCTTTCACTTACTCTCTTGGAGGGTATTTATATAACTATGTATTATTTTTCTTAAGAGTGTCTTTATTATTTCACTTCAATGTTTCTCACTTTGATATTTTCACTTGAAGTAACTTTTGTGTATAATTAATCATGTAAATAAAATATAATTTTATTTTACATAATCTTTACATTTTACCTTTATGCTAATATATTATTCTTTTGATTGTTGGGATAAATCGAAGTCAAAGTAACTAAAGATAACTAATTCTGAACGAGTGATGAGAAAGGAATAACTTTGTTTTTTTTAGGCTAAAACAGCCATTTGATATCAACTGATATTTTATGAACTTGCCACATCTTTTCACCTACCAAGGTTTTAGTGACTACAAAGATAGTTGCTAGTTTTTGTGGAAGTTTAACATGCCACTTCTTCTTGACAAACTGATAGTCATATTTTCCGCATTTTGTGAGGCTAAATAATAAGCCCTCGTTTTGTATTTTTTAGTGAAATGTTTCTTCATGGTATGGGTTCGAACCCCGCTCGTAACATAACAGTATAAATATATATATATATATACCGTACATCAAAGGTATTAAATATTCAGGAAACAACTAAGTATTAATCAATCGTCAAATACCGAGCTGCCCGAGTGTTTTGGGGAGTGGCGTCTGGTAATTTCGTGTCTTGATCATTGTTTCTCAACTGCTTTTCATCACGACTATTATGACAAAGGTAATCTCTGTATGTGGAAGTAAGCTTTGGAACTCTCTTCCTCAATCTGTTTTCCCGTCATTCTGTGACTTAAACGGTTTCAAGCTCTGTGTGTCCAGACATGTTTATTTTTTACTCTAACGTATCTTGAATTTGGCTCTCTGTCACTCTTTCAACTTTGGGGAAGACACTTGTTACAGGCAGCTTTGCCTTTTGTCTCCTTCATTCACATAGGAACAATATACTGTAGATATATATATATATATATATATATATATATATATATATATATATATATTTATATATATAATTATATATATATTATATATATGTATATATATTTATTTATATATATATATATATATATATATATATATATATATATATATATATATATATATATATATATATATATATATATATATATATATACAGTATATATATATATATATATATAACAAGAGGAAGAATAGAGATAGAGCTGCGCCATACGCCATGTTTATTACTCGAATTTTCGGCATCAACAAGGTGCCATCTTCAGGTTATACAGACTGATCCTAAAAATATACAAAATAAGTATTATACTATTAGAAAGAAAATGGATCTAATGTAATACATTTTATCACTTAATAAGCTGAAATATACCTAGTGAAAAAGCTCCCAAATACATACAAAACAACATTAATCATAACCCACTGGCCTCAAACTCCATCCTGTAAACAATGAACATCAAACAAAAAAGCCAAAATGCTTTGATAATTGATAAGCACACAATCACAAAATACAAAAAACACCCATGTACAGTACCTCAAAAACCTAAGCACATCGAAAGAGATCCACACCCCATGATAGCTAAGGGACAACTAAACTAACCCAACTCAACCGTTCATACAACCAATCCCCAAGTTTCGGACACTAATTGCAGAGAATGATATAAAATAAAACATTATGTATTGTGTGAAACGTTAAGTTCAGGATTGATCTTTTTTATTATTAATTTTTCACCAATAAGTGCTTCATAGTGGCTCCGAAACTTGGCAACTATTTGAAAATCCTCAGGAGTGTAGGGATGGTTAAGTTTCACTCCAGATATATACAAGCTAAATTCCATTAAAACCCTGTTAAATAGAGTGTATGATATATGTTCCACGTATCATCTTTTACATGAAGAAATAGGCAAACTTAGAGATTATTTTGTTAACAATAATTATGTCAGGGATTTATTTGACAAGGTGTTGAAGAGGTTTCTTTACTGTAAACTATGTGCTCCTGATCAGGCTAAATCCAATGTTCCTAAATTGATAAAATACATTAAAATGCCCTTTTACGGTAAAGTAAGTTATCAGTACAGAAAATACATATCAAAATTGTTGAGTACTAGTTTCCCCGCGGTTAATTTTAGAATTATATTCACGAATGAGTTTACCATAAGAAATTTCTTCTCATTTAACCCTTCTGGCCCGGGTGTCATTTTAATATGACACCACGAAATAAGGGCAGGTGCCCGGGTGTCCTTTCAGGAGATAGTAAGCTTTCAAGCCTATTCAGCTTGGTTTGAACGCCGTGCGTCCGACGCATGTAAACAAAGCCGATCGTTGCGTCACCGCACCTCCGAAAACAAGAAGGAGAAGACTCTTTTGTTATTGTATGTCTGTATGTCGTTGTTTCAGTAGTGAAAAGATAGTCATATTGCTAACATCGCCTGAAAATGCTCTCCACTAAAATCGTCATCACAACTGAACCAGTTGACTTAGAGAGCTCTACTCAACGCCAGTCTACAGATTGGAAACCGCACTACATTTATAGATGCGTGGGAAATTTCTAGCAGTTAAAATTAACCGAAATACGGTAGCCTAGGCCTAGACGTTTTTCGGCCAGATCGCCCGGATACGCCGCACTGTCATTAGGAGAGCTAGCCCGGGCCAGGAGGGTTAAAGATAGAGTGCCTGACCAATTGTGCTCGAACATCGTATATAAATTTACTTGTCCTGGTTGTCAGACCAGGTATATAGGATGTTCTGGACGTACCTTTAAAGTGCGAATGTTCGAGCACATTGGTAAAAGTCATCGATCAGGTCAATGTTTGCAAAAAAAATATTTTTCGGCCATTCGTAATCATGCTAGAGAACAAAACCATCCCTACACTCCTGAGGATTTTCAAATAGTTGCCAAGTTTCGGAGCCACTATGAAGCACTTATTGGTGAAAAATTACTAATAAAAAAGATCAATCCTGAACTTAACGTTTCACACAATACATAATGTTTTATTTTATATCATTCTCTGCAATTAGTGTCCGAAACTTGGGGATTGGTTGTATGAACAGTTGTGTTTGGTTGAGTTGGGTTAGTTTAGTTGTCCCTTAGCTATCATGGGGTGTGGATCTCTTTCGATGTGCTTAGGTTTTTGAGGTACTGTACATGGGTGTTTATTGTATTTTTGTGATTGTGTGCTTATCAATTATCAAAGAATTTTGGTTTTTTTGTTTGATGTTCATTGTTTACAGGATGGAGTTTGAGGCCAGTGGGTTATGATTAATGTTGTTTTGTATGTATTTGGGAGCTTTTTCACTAGGTATATTTCAGCTTATTAAGTGATAAAATGTATTACATTAGGTCCATTTTCTTTCTAATAGTATAATACTTATTTTGTATATTTTTAGGATCAGTCTGTATAACCTGAAGATGGCACCTTGTTGATGCCGAAAATTCGAGTAATAAACATGGCGTATGGCGCAGCTCTATCTCTATTCTTCCTCTTGTTATGGAAATTGCGGTGCCCTCGGCCCCCTACTCATGTCTTATATATATATATATATATATATATATATATACAATATATATATATATATATATTATTATTGTTTTTTACACCAACCAACTTTACATCTAAACTCAATTAATGAAATCAACAAATACATGTGGCACTCCGAGGACTCGAACCCAGGATACTCACATCGAAATTCAGCGCACTATGCATTACGCTATCAAGACAGTTAAAATAATATGGACAAGCCTACGATTTATTATGAAGTTTCAAATCCTGCATATTAATCTGAGCATGTACATATATTCCAACTGCGCTATGGTAGCCTAATGTATAGACGAATGGAAGGAGTAATTAATGGGGCACTTAACCCTTAGGAAGGCACCGCTATAAATTGCTCCTGAACCAGAATGAATTATTTTGTTTTTTACACCAACCAATTTCACATCTAAACTTAATTAGTTGTTTTGCCTTTATATTGTCTTTGTCCCAGTTTTGGTTTGTTTAGTTTGCAAGTTTTACATTTTAATTAATGAAATCAACAACTACATGTGGCACTCCGAGGAATCGTACCCAGGATACTAAATAGTAAATGCCAATAACCAACTATGCATATTATCCGAAATGACAAAATACTGAAGTTGTTCTCCCATCTGTATAATTAAGGTAGGCATTTATTGTGAGGCTAATTGATTTGTGGCCGTTGGTGTGTGACAGTGTGACTCCGCCAACACCACCTCCACCTCCTCTCGGAAATTACGATGTCTGGCAATAATTAGATTGATAGATCAGTTTACTGAGTTACGACATATGCTACTATGACATCATTATATGTGCAATGATTAGCCACAGTTGTATGAGGAAGCATAAACTATATTGGTAACATGATGACATAACATTAATATGACTGGTAGTTATTTAAATATTTCTTACAGGAAAGCAGAGAGCCCTGATGACAATATAACAGGAAACTGTGATGTGCAACAAAGACGCAATTCAAGAATAAGTGATGCACATAAAGGAAATGAGGCAACTAAATATCTCCTGGGAAATAATAGCGGAATGTTATCCTTCAATATTTACTTTACTCATTGGACTCTTACTGTTCCTTCTTAAGCTAAACATAATTGAAATATATCCAAAATAATCAAATACCCATCATTATACGGATCGTGTTAACCATTGCCTTAATCCTACTAGCTTATCAATTAGCTGGTTCTTCGTACACACTGTAGATATTTATATTCATCGCTCTTGATATTATCATTGCTAAATTATCTTCTTAAGGAATATCCTTCTCATTAGTATTTGAATTTATGATGTACATGATAATGTTGTTTCCTAACCTTGACACAAGATAGTGTTGGAGCAGCAGCGGGAGGGTAATTATTACCAGTATTTGTAGACTTTGCAACAGTATTTAACAACATGATATGGTAAGAGGTTCGTTTATTCAGTTGGAATACTCAATATATACACACATTTGTTGCCAGAACTATACATATTACAATTGTTTAACCTTGGTCAGCAATGAATTCGCTTTTTTTGTGTGATATTTCTTTTTAGTAAGCCATTTTGAAAGTCGATCGTGATGGTAAACTGTAAAATCTGTAATACGTTACAAGAGAAGCCATAGTAAGCTTAACCAGCATATTCTGGGTCCTTTCAACCAGTATATCTCAACCAATGCCAACGTATCTATAGTCTATTCAAGCCAGGTTTTCAAAATAACAACACATTCCGCTACAACATCAACGTAATAGCCGAGTAATAACAACACATTCCACTACAATATCAACGTAATAGCCGAGTAATAACAACACATTCCACTACAACATCAACGTAATAGCCGAGTAATAACAACACATTCCACTACAACATCAACGTAATAGCCGAGTAATAACAACACATTCCACTACAATATCAACGTAATAGCCGAGTAATGACAACACATTCCACTACAACGTCAACGTAATAGCCGAGTAATAACAACACATTCCACTACAATATCAACGTAATAGCCGAGTAATGACAACCCATTCCACTACAACATCAACGTAATAGCCGAGTAATAACAACACATTCCACTACAATATCAACGTAATAGCCGAGTAATGACAACACATTCCACTACAACATCAACGTAATAGCCGAGTAATAACAACACATTCCACTACAACATCAACGCAATAGCCGAGTAATCAAGATTGTAACATAGCAATTTACCATCAGTTGTAATATATAATAAGTGTAGTGGCCAGCTTTACCGGAACCTATTAATCTCATGATAAGGTCAAGGACCTACCACAACCTAAATTAACCAAACCTAACCTAACCAACCCAAAAACAGATTTACCTAACCTAATCTAGCATAATGTAATATAGTATTTATAATGTAACATTACATAATA
Source organism: Paralithodes platypus (assembly GCA_032716605.1). Taxonomy (NCBI): domain Eukaryota; kingdom Metazoa; phylum Arthropoda; class Malacostraca; order Decapoda; family Lithodidae; genus Paralithodes; species Paralithodes platypus. The sequence continues at coordinate 8,577,546 of CM064542.1, forward strand.
TTATATCCATAACATTACAGCATAATGTGTAACCTAACAGGGTTGACTTATATAACACTGGCTTAGATAGTGTATTGGTTGAGTTGGCCAGCTTCCTAAGCAATAGAGTTATGATGAAAACTTGACTATGTTTTATCTCCATACGAATCTGTTCCTTCCACTGTCCCTCTGGACCTCTGCCAGCTGTCCTTGTTTGTGAGGCAGCACCTGATTGTCCTGTGGCCACTGTTATTGGCAACTGATTGTGTCGTGACCGTTGTTATTGGCTCATATACAGAGGACAACAACGTCTTTGTATTGGTGTTGTGTCCTCTCTTATTGGAACAGTATTTATGTTTATATAACCCCACAGTGATGATGTAATTTTCATCATATTTGAGTTACCATCAGACGATTTTCTTTCGCTTATATTCTACTTCTAGGACACAAAGGGGTAAATCCGATCTCAATATATGCTCTGAACTGTCTTGATTATGTAATGGTTAGAGCGTGTAAGTTCTGTATGTGATATCCTGTGTTCGAATCCTGAGAGAATTGCATGCTTTGAATAATTTCATTTGGGATATTAGTGTTAAGAACAATGTTAAAAATAACATAGTTCCTTCATAAACTGCATACAATCGTCTAAGTTTAGCCAGAATCAAAGGTGAAGTGACGGGGTTGAATAAGACCTGTAGGATTGCTAGCCTACAGGAGAATAGGAAGGAGAGAAGAAGAAACCAACAACAGAAATGTAATTACATACCAGCTTCCCATGCTTTAGACTCTTTAGAGGGACACGGAACAGAGGAGTGCCCCATACTACCAGGTCATTCCTGTTCTCTAAACACCAGGAAGCTAGGTCAGTCACCCATGCAAAAGAGTGGGAATTTGGGCCAATCAACATCGAGCTTTCAAAGCATCTCCACCTGTCACCAGCCTTCATTCGACAAGCAGCCAGACTTGCAGTTCAACGAGCAAATGCTTATGCAAGTTAAACATCAGAGACCGTAATGCTATCGAGATAAGTGGGGATACTTGGACCTTCATTGCAGTACCGTTCCGGAGAATTCTACATCACCCCGAGAACATAGTGAAGAACAGAGTTTTCAATGCATCACCAATAACCCCTAGTTATCACAGAATCACAGGAGTTACCATTATGTCCTCCCTAGACTTCCTAACCCCCACAAGAGTATTAAATAAAATACTTAAAATTATTATGTCCAAATGATAACCACAATGTATTTTTAAACTAAGTATTACCTTCGCAAATTACATCACAACCATTCACTATATCATTACATCACAACCATTCACTATATCCTTTTAGCATTGAGTTACTACAAGTTAAAGCTAAGAAATAACTTGAACATAGTCTCACTGAAATTGAAGGAAGTAAGCACCTCTACCTAAGTAATACTCTTAAGGCTGAAAAGCACGGAGCATATAACTGAAGTAGAAACTCCCTCCCCCTCCCCCTCAAGACTACAGCGAGCCCTGCTGTGTTCCCTCTGATGCCAGGATATTGGATTCCTGTTCGTGAGAGGCAGTTCCCCCTGAACTCCAGACAAGCCGAATCTACGATCCACGTCGGCCAGACTTACTCTCGAACTACTACCCTCTTAACCTACTCTAAGTGTCTCTGAGTGTCTTACGCTGTGATTATTGTTGTGAAGGTAAGGTAAATATGCGAGTATTCCAGTGCTAATTTCTATGTAGATCTGTGCCCAAGATCGTTATTTATTGCGTTATGTATTAATCCTTCAGAAGCCATATTAATTGTTGAATCGATCTTTGTCTAAGATCTAGTGTTAACTCATCTCTAACCTCTTGTAAATCGTACTACGCATACGTTACATACTCATGTAAATTAATATAATTTACATGAGTATGTATGATTATGAGTATGAGTATGAGTATGTATGAGTATGAGCCGAATACTCACAGATTTTCCTTGTGTATGTCCATTATTTTATGTATGTAACAAGTATAAGTTGAAGTGTATACCGTGTATTTATTCCCTATTCAAATCTAACTTTTACCTAGAACCTACACTCAATTTCATATATACTTAAACTCGGACTCACATTCTTTAGAAGAATTATTATTGATTATAATCATAATTTAAATCAAATTTCTTCGAGAAACCCTATTAATTTTGTTTTACACCTTGTCATATCGTGCGTTGACTTGTTTATTTTATGAATAACTTATTTGTTTATTCTATTATGAAACAGATAATTTCGATCCATCTCGTCTAGGAATTCTAGTTTCGTATAGATCTATTATCTAGTTATTTCGCCAACTCGAATACAACGCCAATTCGTTCTGTATTCCTTATAGGAATCTGTTAACTCGTTCAGAACTCCTTCATACCTTATTAGTTATTTCCATCTAACTGCAACTTTGTCGTATACACCCTATTTTACTATTACAGTATTATTATTATAACTTCTAGTACATGCTATTTTATTTATGCGTTTCTTAACCTTCTGAAATCAAAATATCAATTGATTCAGGTTAGGTTGTATTCAACATTTAATTAGTCTTCAGTAGATTTAAATCATTATATCTGAATTCCTCGACGACCCGTGAGATTATTATTACATATACAGTACAAGTTAATTAATTATATGTTCATAACATAATTTTTATCATAATAACCTAACCACATAACTAATTGTAAAAATAATTCAGCTCCTTATCCTTTCTAAATTAAAGTATTCCTCCCATTATTAAGAATAACATCGCACTAACCGCAAATACTATTTCCCGCACCTCAGTCTAAGATATGACCTCTTGACCTACCCGGTCATCTTTATTTATGCGCGGCATCTTTCATATTACTTGGACGCATCCCGTCTTGTACACTTGAGCGATAAATAAACCATTCTTCGTGCGGTTAACCAAATTGTTTAGTAAACAATTCCCGAGTTCAAATCAATACTGCCTAAACTTATTGGAATACTTCACAATAGATACTCAACTCTCATAGATATTATTATCAGGGGTTTATTCTATGTATATGTATGTCTATATATAATTGCATATTTCCATATTAATACTATACATTATTTTATATCCATTGGTGTGTTATTCCAAGACCTATTTGTATTCGAAATATATTCAATGTTTTACTTACTATTGTTTATAATAGTTAAGTGAAGTTTAAATTAATTTCAGGTCCAGATATACATGTGATTTATACAAGTTTTGTGCTATAACTAAATATACCAGATTCTCTTACTATTCCCAAATAGTAGCTAAGCGAATTGAATGATCTCTCTTTATGCTGTTTAATAAATAAGAGTATACAATTATCTGTGTGTGTTTATTGTGTTAATTACCACCTGATTGAGTAATAATTGTGAATAAGAACGTGTTCGATGTGTTCCTGTTGAGGATATATTGAGTCTAAATGTCCATAGTTGGACTTGAGTGAAGACCATAACAAAGCTAAGTTGTATTACAACCCGGCATAATAAAAGGTAAAAAGGCGTCATCGTGGTGAAGGGGTTAATGTTAGGTTATGATGGGAAGGTTGGATCAGGTCAGTAGGGGTAGTTACTAATCATATAACTGTCATGTGTTGGGTGTATATATCAGATTCAAGACTCCTATACATGTATGCGATAAACTTGATCGTGTGACACCAGTGTTGCTCCCTCTCAGTCTTGGTCGGCAACCCATCTAGGGGAGACAACTTTATAAAAATCCAGGTGGATTGGACTCGTCAGCCTTGGTCGGCAACCTGTCTAGGGGAATAAACCTTATGCAAAATACCAAAGGGCATCGCGGTCATCGGCACCCCTTGCAGGTGGCAAACTTTACAATAGATACAACAGATAGATACTCTTTACTCAATCCTGTAGTTCAGTGGCTAGAACTTTGAATTTAACTTTACAAATCGGTAATATGCTAGTGGGCAAATTTCCAACTTCAGCACCAATAAATGGCTACCAAATTATATAGATATGCATTAACCTCTGAAGTGCGCATGGGGGTAATTGGAAACGTCCCCCTGTGCTGACGTATTTGAGGTGTTTCCGTCACTAAAATATTCATTGTGCCATTAATAGCATTAATACTTATCGCCTATTATGGGTTGATTATAAAGGTATTAACCTGAAACAACAATAAAACAAGTGAAACCAGCGTTTGGATGGTCAAAATCGGAGATATAGCCCGCGAGTTGTATAATGTATGGGTGAGGCAACCTGCTTTCCCGCCAATTTCCCCCAAGGCCACTGATACACAGTCGATCGATACTCTCTCTCTCTCTCTCTTGCACTCGCTTGCCATCAGTGATGACAACACCCTGCTTGCAACTCGCTAATGTTAGCACGAAAATATACCTCAGAATAAGGGAATAACAGGGAAAATAGGTGATAACTGAAGGAGAGGAGGAAAGTGGGGAAGGAGGGGAGGTAGAGGACTGAGATTTTGCATGGCCCAGGGGCCCAAAAAAAAATAAAAAAATAAAAAAATTAAAATAAGATTTTTTTTTTTTCGATGTCAAAAGTTGATTTTTTTTTTCACTCACTCATAAGAGTCTCCCCGCAGTCCGCCGGGGGAACTCTTAACAGTCTCCCCGCAGTTCCCGGGTTAACAAAGTATATCAACTTAAAATACTATGCGTAATACCATTGTGGAACAATGTTTTGATTTTAGCCATAAATATTGCTGACTCTTGAATGTTACCAAATATCACTCTGTCCAATGATCTACAATACTACGCCCCTAACTCCACTACACCCGTACTAATCCCCTACGACCTATAACTCCTCTACGCACCTAAGGCCTCTCTACTGCCCTCTTTCACCTCCAGCACACCTAACCCGTAACCCTCCCAACCCATTAACACCCTACACTTTAATACTCCTCTGTTCCTAGCCCTCTTGGCAATGATCCCTACGCCCGAAAGTGTATGCCCTCATTTATCCCTACATTTCTAACCCCTTGGCTGTTCTCCTCATGACTACCCCACACTCACCCCTTAATGCCCAACATCCCATTCTCCTCCATGCCTCCTATAGCCGTCACCCACAAGTCTAAAATACGCCCATATAGCTCACCTACTCACCTTTCTCATAAACAGCCGCCTCCCTCTTCCTCTTACCGACTACACGCCTTCCCCAACCCACTTTTCCATCACCTCCACCATAATTCAATACGTCAAGGCCTCTCGCGAGAACATTGACATTGTCGAGCTTATAACAAATTTATCAGTACGGTGACGTAGGTTTTGTTATATTCTGAATAATGTTAGATGATTTACTTCAGAATAAATGTATTGTAGTTAAAAGTAACTCCTACAGTACAAAAACACCCTCTTTGCTTTGATTTCTGGCTCACAGTAGGTGATTTTAAGGACTACAGGAATCAATTAAAACTCTGTTTCCTATTGGTATCTCGTTAAAAGAAATTAATGATAATATTCAATGTAAGTCTGAATAAAAAAAAGACATCATTGTACTGGAAGAGTTAATCCTTTGAAGATAATGACGCATTTTAACAGGTTTGTTTCTGGCTATCATTCGACGATATTATGCAGTTTAGGAAAGACATTTTGAAAGGGGGTCTAGGTTTTTTTGTTCAGCTTGATGGAGGTCTAGCGAGAAAATTTAAAAAAATATAGTAATATATGAAAATATAGACCTACAAAACAAGCACTGCCCCCTTAAAAGTTACCTACTAATCATAAGTCACATATCTGAGTATTGTATTATTCTGATTAGTGCTAACGATAACACTGGCATACGGAGATGCCACGTCATAGATGTGTTAGGTACGCGGGGTCTGAAATGCCAAGAACATTGGCCGTGTGACATCGCCTGTATCTGGACGTAATAGGCCAGGTTTATTACGTAGTTTGGGAAATTGATGGCTGTTGGGAGAGAGGGGGAGAGAGGGAGAGAGAGAGAGAGACAGAGATGCTGTAAATGAGTGTACAAATCCTGATCTTATTGACTAGAGTTTAGTATAGCAGGTACCCTAAACATACAGGAAAGCTGTAGTTCAAAACTATAAAACAAATATATGACGTAGGCCATGAATAAACAATCTTAATGGCAATAGTACCATTGGCATTGATTATCGGATAACAGAGATAGACGCTCTTGAAGCCGACAAATATCACCTGCCTATTAAGGCGGGGCTGAACTTCCGGGTAAGGGAACATTCAGTAAACAAAGTATGGTGAACGGAATTGGCAACATATTGAGGAACCGGGAAGCAAGCATATTCATTATTTGCAAATCAGACAGACGATATAGGATGTCAGTGCCTAAACGATTATTATCAATAATATATTATACACTATGACTACCTCATGGCATTTTATATACAAGTATGCAATATATAATGAGGCATGCAACAACATAAGCAGAGAAGTCAGACGGGGAGGAGGATTTTTGAATAGGGGTCAAGGTGTGGTTTCATAAATTATATTCTATGTCGCTCCAGGCTTGTTAGATTGTTGCAATATTTGTTTAGATCGATTATACTCATCCATATCAATACTACGTTATTTTGTTTTGTTTTGCTTTAGACTGTAGTTTCCGTTTAAGAACTAAGATATACTCTGTATGATACAACAGGAAACCTAATTTATTACCAGATACCGTAACACTCCGGAGTTAACTTGGATTATTATTGTGTTAATAATTATTGTCCTAGCCTCCTACCGACCATACTGGAGATAACATTGTTGTGACGTATTTATGGTTACATGTTATAGTTTATTGCTGAGTAGAAAATAATTGAGAGAACATACACACATAGTTGGGTGTGTCAATGAAGGTGGAGTACCTATAAACAACTGAAATATCAAATAAAAGCTAACGAAGGCAAAACAAACACAAATAATTACACGCAAACACACCTACCTCTCCCATCCACACACACACACACACATTAACTTACCTCCCTTCACCCTCTACACACACACAGACACATTCACACTTTATCCTATCCTACAAGCTAAACATAAAAAAGGCATTCATCCACTAGACACTATACATAAAACACACCGTAAAATATAACGTTGTAGTTGAAAGCATCATCACCACCTTCAAGTGTAGTTTTGAAGCCTTTAATGACGTCTTCATCCAAGTAATAAATAATGTATCTCGTAAGTTAATACTATCATCGGCAGAAGGTCTGTCATCAGTCTCAACCACCGGGGATTATATCTGGCTTGGAAAATATGAAGCGGATATTTTGGTCGGTTTGAAGAAAAAAACGGAGCTAAATTGAGACATATTTGATAAATAGACATACAGACAGATATGTATAAGTTATATATACTGTATATATATTTTTTTTCTATGTGGATGAGGGAGACAAAAGGTAAAACTGCCTGTGACGATTGCCTCCCCCAGAGTTAAATGAGTAACAGGGCCAAAATCAAGGAACGTTCGAGCCAAAATGTCTGGACACACTGAGTTTGAAACAATTTAAGTCATAGGATGAGGAAAAGATGGAATCAGGGAGAGAGTTCCAGAACTCCGCTGTTGAATAGAAGAATGATTGAGAGTAACGTTACACTCTTGAGTTGGAGAATTGTACAGAGTAGGGGTGGGATTGTGTTGAAAGACGGGTACTACGTACCCTACGTAGAGGAGATGGTATGCACTGAGAGAGCTCTGAAGAACACTGATTATTGTAGTAGCGATAGAATAGCGACAGAGATGCAACATTGCGGCGAAGAGAAAGAGATTGCAGAGAGTCGTTGAGTCGACAGGAGTTAACACCTTACGAGCGGCCTATGCGGTTTATTTATGTGTACCGCACAGCGGGGTGTTTTTAGCCAAAATAGGGCTGTTTACGTGATCATTTTCATGCCTAAATAAGACCCAGAACGTAAAACAAGTACCTATCCCTGAAAGGGCATAAACAGAGCTTTCGAATGACACCATAACGATCCTTGTATGATGGATAGTTTTCTTGCAATAACCGTGCAACGCGAGTGCAAAAAGCAGGTAATTCGGTACTTTCAGTACATAATTGAGTATGTAGCGAGTGAGAGAGGGAGGAGGGAGCTGAGATTTGTGTCAGTAGGTTCGCCGCGGTGGTCTGGAGCAGTCATGCTCGCTAGTCTCCTGCCACCACTTGTCTCTCTCTCTCAGCCACATTACGTGCTGAAATTGACACTCGAGTTATGTCGAGCGCCGCCACATAGTCCAGCTTTATTTAACTCGACTTATGTTGCTCGCCGCTAAATAAGGGTTAATGATACAAAAGGCTTTCCTTTCTACTTTGTCTAGAAGTGCTGTGTGGAAGGATCCTCCCCACACATGTTAACAATACTCAATACAAGGATGCACTGTGCCCCTGTACAGAGCAAGAAGCTGAGCATGGGTAAAGAACCCTTTGAAGCAGTTCAGCACACCCAACGTCTGGGAGGCCGTCTTAGCAAGACTGGTAATATGGTACTTCCAAGAGAGAGCAGAAGAAAAAGAGACCCCAAGAATACTGAGAGAAGATGAAGGGTTGATTTTTGTATTGTTGAAAAATAAGGGAAAGTCTGCTTGGAGTTCACAGCGGGTAGATAGATGGATAAATTGGGTTTTGGAAGCATTAAAAGTAACAATATTTTCTCTGCCCCAATTGGAGATGGTAGTTAGATCAGATGATAAATGTTCTATGGCTTCTTTACGTTTGCTTTTGAGAGATTGCTGGCTGGGGCGTTCTGGGAAACTAATTGAATAGTGTAACTGTAAGGTAGAGTCGTCTGCTTATGAATGGATAGGACTGGAGGTACAGTTGAGAAGATCATATATGAAAATTAGAAAGAGCATAGGAGAAAGGACAGATCCCTGAGGAACATCGAAGTTGATAGGATGAGGAAGTGAGCGATGGCCGTCCATAACCGCAGCTATGGAACGAACGGAAAGGAAATTAGAGACAAAAGGCACAGATGGAGGGGTAGAAACCGAAGGAGGGTAGTTATATATATATATATATATATATATATATATATATATATATATATATATATACCGGGTATATGTATATACTGTATATATATGTATGAGGGTGCAAAGGCGGCAGTACGTGAGGAGAATGAGCAGAGCGAGTTCTTTGACCGGAGTGTCTGGTTGAAACAGGGGTGTGTGATGTCCCCGTGGTTATTTACTGTATATATGGATGGAGTCATGAAAGAAATACTAGGAAGAGCAGTGGATGTTGGTGTATCGCTGAAAAGGGAGGGAAATGAGTGGAAGCTGCCTATACTGCTGTTTGCGGATGATGCAGCTCTGATGAGCGATAATGAATGGGAGTTGCAGGGTCTGGTAAATGAGTTTGGAACAGTGTGCGAAAAATGGAATTTGAAGGTAAATGCGGGGAAGAGCAAGGTTATGGTCTTCGAAAAGGGTGAAGTCACAGAGTGTGAGGTGAAGTTGAACGGTCAGGCTATGGAGATTGTCAGCTCTTTTAAGTATCTGGGCAGTGTGTTGAGTAAAGATGGGACTATGGATGAAAAAGTGCGGAAGAGGGTGCAACAGGGGAAGAGGGTTGTAGGAGCGTTGAAAGCAGTAACAAGAAATAGAGTGGTCAGTATGGAAGTGAAGAAGTCCTTGCATGACAGTGTGGTAATCCCGACACTAACTTACGGAAGTGAAGCGTGGATGTTCGGGAAGAGACTCAGACCAAGAGTGAGAGCAGTGGAAATGAGTTACTTGAGAAGTGCGTGCGGAGTTATATGGAGGGATAGACAGACGAATAAGGAAGTAAGAAGGAGGTGTGGTGTGGAGGTAGATGTGCTGGAAAGTGTGAAAAGGAACAACTTGAGATGGTTCGGCCATATGGAACGTATGGAAAGCGAGAGATTGACTAAGAGGGTGTACGAGAGCGAGGTGGAAGGACAGAGAGGGAGAGGTGGAAGGATGGGGTGAGGAAGTATGTGAATGAAGGAGGTGCTGGTTGGGAGGAGGGGCGTCGACTGACTGGGGACAGAGGTGCATGGGGGCGGTTCGTTCGTGGCCACCCCTTCGGGGACCACGGCGTCAGGCAATAGATAGATAGAGATAGATATTGAAATGTAAGAGCTTGAATGAAGACACACAAGAGATAGAGGACCAGGAAGTGTTAGTGAATGCCAGGCTAGATGTATGAGGAATGACTGAGACTATAGTCATCCTCCTATGAAATGAGCTACAAGGTGGTGTCCCTCGCCCTGTGCGGTGGTGTCAAATATTCAAAGCTTTAACAACAAATGTTAGTTTTTCAGGCTAGTAACAAATTAATTTTAGCTTTTATGACTATATATATTATATTAACATTTTTAAAGGTTATGTGGTGTTAAGAAATATATCATTTTAAGGATATATAGAAGGAATTTATACAACATATGGCACGCTATTTAGAACATACTGCCATTTTTCTGGGGACAGCTATAAATAGATTGAAGGAGTGGTAGGATATGCGACGTTGCCAAGTAATGTCAATGCGGTTCTGTTGGCTAAGCACGCACTCACACACACCCCTACAGATACACACACAAACACACACATACATACACAATCTCCAAAATGCAATATAGCACAATGTAATCCCATCAAAAGAGAGAGAGAGAGAGAGAGAGAGCTGGATACGAGTAATGGCAATGCTTTAAATGGCCTCAAACTACGACAACAACATCACCCAGGTCAGACGGTCACTAACCCTCATTCATAGCGCGACCACCATGGAAGGAAAAACTCGCAAAAGTTACTCTCATCTTCATAGCCAGGCAAGGGAGATGCTGTACAATGTAAATAGGTATATACAAATATAGCCTACCTATTATTTCGTTTCTGTAACTTTTATACAAGAATACCAATAACCCTTCCAGACATAAAAACGTTTTTTACATTTATTTCAAGTTTCCCTTCTAAATGTGGTTTTCCTTGGATTCCCGTATTCTAAAAGGTTTGTTTTGGTAGAAATCTGGCACCACCGCACAAGGGCGACCTTGAACTCCTTGGAGCTCATTTCAGTTGAGTTTGACTTATAAATGGAGGGGTACAGATGTGGGAGTGTGGAATGGATGTGTGTGCTGGAGTGAGTGAGGAAGCAGGGAGAGAAAGTGCATGTTTATTTGTAAGTAACAAATGGAAGAAGCGTGTAAGAGACTAGGGTAAGATTTTACGGTGTGACAGTTACAAGCCCCATCGATGTTTGCGTAGCCTATAGGTATGTTATATAATAGTCTTCAGCCCTATATATGTCCTTCCCGTCGCAAATGTATTATAATGGAGATATAGGGTAAAACACAGAGTCTTGTCTGCATAATGACAAATCCTGTGTTGCGGGATTTCTGCTTTATAGATTTTTGTTTTCCCTCCTACCTTACTCGGGGGACCTTACAGAATCCAGCGCGATCCAGTGCTGCTTTGGTAATTGCGTACATTTTATTTTCCCTCTCTTATAACATTTTCAGAGTCTCCACTGCACAAAGCCACTGTCACTTTGTTTATGTTCTCTCTGCCGGATTACACTTTTTCCGCTATCCACGTATTACTTTTAGGTTAGGTTAGGTTAGGTTAGGTTAGGTTAGGTTAGGTTTCTTAGTTAGGTTCATGACAAGGGATCAGCTGGTAGGTACGAGATAAACTAAGGACACATTCTAGCTGGTAGGTAAGGGTTATTCTTGTATCCAACGTTCTAGGTTAGGTTACTGTGTTTTTTTACTTCAAAAAATCGCTTAACCCGAGCCAAGTTTTGGCAAATGTTGGCTCGGGTTTTCAAATTTTGGGGTTTAATGGACATGAAAACTCGAGCCAACTCTCAAAATTCAATTTCTGGGTTTTTTTACTTTGAAAAATGCCCCCTATTTTTCCCCTTTTCCCAGATCTTAATAGCCCTCCTCACTAGTGGGGGCCGTGTTTTTAGATTGTTGGATAATGGGTAAATACTCATTTGCGACAGTCCTTGGTATAAAACAACACTGTATATCAAAGAAAAAATGCAAAAAAAAAAAAAAAAAAAACATGCTAAAACTCGTGACTGTCACACCGTATCAATTTAGCGAGACTAGGCTATGGGTCTGTGAGTTCAAGGATTGAGTGGGTGAGAATGAAAGTAAGAATACAAACGTGGGTGGTATGTGTTTGTATGCTCCGACAGGATAAAACTGTAAGTGAGAAAGGGGAGTTCTGGGTGAATGCCTGGATAAGTTTGGCAAGAGCGAAATAATATTTCTGATTGGGGATATGAAGGTTTTCCTGAATTGTCGATCGTGATTCTGATTGTTTTTGCTGGAGTGGGTGGTAGGGCGTGGTTGATGGTGGAAACTCTGGCTTCCCGAGTGTTGATGTGGGACAGGGCTAATTTTGGTTTGGGGCAGCCATGTTGTTTCCTTTCTTCCTTTGTCTTTTCAGTTATTTCTGGTTGAGGTGGCTGTTTGGTGTTTATTTGCTGGGGCGAGTTATCGTTCTCCTTTTGTAGTTTCCTTTTTCTTTTCTTACTTTCTTCTGTGTTCTTCCTGGGTGTTGTGGTTCTTTGTGGTTTCATATTTATTTCTGTCTTGCCGGTATTCCTGTTCTTTCTAGCCGTTTTCTTTGGGGGTGTAATATCCTTGCTGTTCCTCTCTTTTCTCGTGATCTCCCCTTCTGTTTCCATTTTTCGTTTCTGGTTCCGGCTGGTCTATTGTGGCATGGTAGTTATCTTTATCTCGGGTATTTGAATTTTCATATTAGTATAATTATGATCCACTTAATTATCATAAACATAATAACATGGAAACATATATAAATATACATAACACAGACAAAATCTTTATCTTTCCAAGGGTCCAAAACCCATACCACTGGACCTCTGGTTGGTGTGTTAAAGTAGTCCTGCTACTGAGCTGATAAATTTAATACTTTCTTAATGGGGAACTTCTATATGGACGCACGTGCCACTATGGTGTGTTTTTCATGATCTTTGCACATTCTAACTCGCCCTAGTGATATAAATGAATGAAGCCATAGAACTCTTAAATTCTGATCTAAATATTATTTCCAATTGGGGCAGAGAAAACCTTGTTAACTTTAATGCTTCCAAAACCCAATTTCTCCATCTATCTACCCATCAGGATCTCCCAGCGGACTATCCCTTATTCTTCAACAATACAAAAATCAACCCTTCATCTTCTCTCAATATTCTTGGTGTCTCTTTTTCTTCTGCTCTCATTTGGAAGGACCATATTACCAGTCTTGCTAAGGCAGCCTCCCAGAAGCTGGGTGTGCTCAACCGCCTTAGGGGGTTCTTTTCCCCTGCACAGCTTCTTGCTCTGTACAGGGGCATAGTGCGCCCTTGTATTGAGTATTGTTCACATGTGTGGGGATGTTCCTCTCACACCGCTCTCCTAGACAAAGTTGAAAGGAAGGCCTTTTGTATCATTAACTCCCGTCCACTCACCAACTCTCTGCAATCTCTCTCTCTCCGCCGCAATGTTGCATCTCTCTCTCTCGCTATTCTATCGCTACTATAATAATCAGTGTTCCTCAGAGCTATCCCAGTGCATACCACCTCCTTTACGTAGGGCACGTGGTACCCGTCTTGCAACTCAAACCCACCCCTACTCTGTGCAACTCTCCAACCCAAGAGTGAAACGTTACTCTCAAACTTTCTTCTACTCAACAGCTGAGCTCTGGAACTCTCTCCCAGAATCAGTTTTTCCTGCTTCCTATGACATAAATTGCTTCAAACTCCGTGTGTCCAGGCATTTTGGCTCGAACGTCCCTTGATTTTGGCCCTGTCACTCTTTCAACTATGGGGGAGGCACTCGCTATAGGCAGTTATGCCTTTTGCCTCTCTCAATCACATAGAAAAAAAAAAAAAAAAAAAAAAAAACGGGAGTGAGTGTACAAAACATTTGCATTGAAACATTCAGGTAAACATCTCTTCATAAAAGCCTACTTCATTCACTTACATACTCAGTGGTCTTAGAAGTGGTGGTGGCAATGTCCATATTTAGACCGTCCAGTGTTCCCTAGAGCGAGCATAATTTTCCAGCTGGCATAGTCAACTTCCACTCGCAATAACTTGATGAAACAAACTTTAATTTGCCCCTCGTATTTAGTTCTCACAAATACAAATGGAAGTGGACCAGTATAAGATTGAATTTCAGCTTCCAAAGCACCTCTTGCTTGGACACACACCCTCTAACTACCGAGGCTTGTAGGAGACTGATATTGCAATGGGAGTAAAGCTTTATCTTATATCTGGCAACAAGCAGAGATGGCTCAGTACTACCAAATTCTACCGGTAATACCAAGATGTTTGGGGACGTTCCTGCAGCAACATTTTTGTATCATAGGACGTACCAGGACGTTCGCTGCACTGAAAGGGTTAAAGTCACAATTTCAAATTCTGCTGTTTCAAAACAAAGAAGTTTGGTCAATATACAGGAGGCGCTACAATATTGGTAAAATATTAAGCTCAATAGCATGTGATTAAGCGATTTTTCTCCAAATTGTTGATGTAGGTGTCATTCCCGGGAAACTAACATAATACATATTATATGGATATTTAAGTTTTAAGGGTTTGTTTACACTTCTTCTTTTTCGTCTTCATCTGGGAGACTTCTTTTGCGTGACTGTCAGTCAACAACTGAGACATCTGGTGGCGAATGCAATGAAGTATACTGGTGGCGTCGTGGCCAAAGTAATCACCCTACCTAATTCATGCCAAGAGTACTCGAGTTCACTGACACGTGATGTCTATCGACCAATCAGGTGATGCCATGATTTGGAAAACAGGTGGCCCAGGATATAAGCTGTCAGTTTGACTCTGGCCAGCTTGTGTAGAGGGTGTGAGCCGATCAAAGCTTTTTCCACCGTCTTTAAAAACACTGAGGCTGCTTAAGACCTTTTCACCTTCCAATAAGTGTAAACTGTCCAAAGTGCAATAACCAGTGTTCCAAATACAGCTGACGAGGACAGCTGGTTTTGAAATGCACATACACTTGTTTTACATGGAAAAATTCGAAACAAAATCCACCAGCTGTTGACCAAGATGAGTGATGACCGAGCCTCCAGCGGCCAGCCAGGCAGCCCAGTACCTCCTCTGTTCATTAAGGTTAGTTGGTTGGTTGGGACAACATAAAGGAGCCGGACCACAGCTAGCTCGGGAATCTTAATGGGTCATCGCAAAGTAACATAAAGTAAAAAAACAATTCGCATAGGATTAAACTGGCATGCAAGGGCTAGTTGGTTATACTGATGTTTTGGACCGACAGTTAGCCCATCGATCTTTTTAGGCCTAATAGTTGCGGTAGAGCATAGGCTATACATCATTGCTATATAATATGTCATTAAGAGCTGAAATGTATTATAAGGGAGAACAAAAATAAAATAAAATACATAGGCCTACTGTAAAACAATAAGTTATTCAGCCAGTACCCAACCAGCGGGGGTGTGGGGGCGGCAGCCCCCACCAATAATACTAGGTTAGGTTAGGTAAGGTTGTTAGGTTAGGCTAATGTTAACCCCATTCTTACTAGGTTAGGTTAGGTAAGGTTGTTAGGTTAGGCTAATGTTAACCCCATTCTTACTAGGTTGTTAGGTTAGGCTAATGTTAACCCCATTCTTACTAGGTTAGGTTAGGTAAGGTTGTTAGGTTAGGCTAATGTTAACCCCATTCTTACTAGGTTAGGTTAGGTAAGGTTGTTAGGTTAGGCTAATGTTAACCCCATTCTTACTAGGTTAGGTTAGGTAAGGTTGTTAGGTTAGGCTAATGTTAACCCCATTCTTACTAGGTTAGGTAGGTTAGGCTAATGTTAACCCCATTCTTACTAGGTTAGGTTTGGTTGGGTTGTTAGGTTAGGCTAATGTTAACCCCATTCTTACTTCGCTAGGTTAGGCTAATGTTAACCTTATGAAAACCCAAACAAAGATTTGATTAGGGTTACTGTGTAATTTTAACATGAACATTAGTAAAATCCGAGCCAAGTTTCGTCAAAACTTGGCTCGTGTTTTCGAAATGTCGGGTTATATGGGTATGGAAATTTACAAAACCCGAGCCAACATGTTAATAAGGTTACTGTGTTATTTTCAATTTTAAATTAGTTAAATCCGAGCCAAGTTTCGTCAAAACTTGGCTCGGGTTTTCAAAAAGTCGGGTTTTATGGGTCTGAAAATTGACAAAACCCGAGCCAATAATTTACCAAGGTTACTGTGTTTTTTTTCATTTTTACATTTGTTAAATCTGAGCCAAGTTTCGTCAAAACTTGGCTCGGGTTTTCAAAAAGTCGGGTTTTATGGGTCTGGAAATTGACAAAACCCGAGCCAATATTTTACCAAGGTTACTGTGCTTTTTTAATTTTTAAATTTGTTAAATCCGAGCCAAGTTTCGTCAAAACTTGGCTCGGGTTTTCAAAAAATCAGGTTTTATGGGTCTGGAAATTGAACAAACCCAAGCCAAATTTGGGTTACAAATGTGTATTATCGTGTTCTATAGTGTTCTATACGCTTTTTACCCCTCAATTTCCCTGATCTTCATAGCCCTCCCCACTATCGGGGGGTGTGTCTTTCGATTGATGGATAATGGGTAAATGCTTAATTCCCATTCAATTTAATCACTAGATTCGACTAAAACGCCAAAATCAAAATCAAAATACCAAAAAAAAATACCTGAAAAACACGTTGCGTCTCCTGTATATTAACCAGAAGTTTTTTGGATGGATTTTGAGTGGTACTTAACCTAAGACGTGCGCATGGGGGGTATGAGACACCACACGCCTGTGCGCACGTATTTGAGCTGTTCCCATCACTAACATCGTTATTTTACCATAAATAGCATTAATACTTATCCATATGCACCTATTTTAGGTTGATTATAAAGGTATTAATCTGTTACAGCAATAAAACAAGTGGACACAGCGTTTGGATGGTCAAAATCGGCGATACAGGCCGGGAGTTACATAATGTATGGAACCTCCCTCCCCTCCTCCCCTCCCCTTTTCTGGAGAGACATTGTTACGCAATAGTCTCTCTCTCGCTCTTTCCCACGCTTGGTAACAGTGATGACAATGCCCAGTTACCAACTCGCTAATGTTAGCACGAAAATAGACCACAGAATAAGGGAATAACAGGGAAAATAGGTGATAACTGAAGGAGGGGAGGAAAGTGGGGAAGGAGGGGATGTGGAGGAGTGATATTTGCCATGGCCCAGGGGCAAAAAAAACAAAAACAAAATTGGGGTGTTTTAAATGGATTTGTTTAGGCCCAGGATCTTAAGAGTCTTCCCGCACTCGCCCGGGGAAACTCTTAAAAGTCTTCCGGCACTTGCCGGGTTAAGGGGAGATGCGTAATTTTTCTGGTCCCCCTTCTTCATCATGTTTAGCCCGATTAGTTTTCATATTGTCACAAATCGAGGGTACTGTAAGAGAAGGACCCGGGCCTGCCTAACGGTAACGCAATACCCTCTCTATAACCCTCAGTATCCCCGATCGTGAACAGACACTACTACACGTAGCACTACTGGGTCCAGGCTCTCTGGAACCACAACAATTGGGGTAGGATTCCCGATATACTTTTAGGCCGCTGTCTTTTACTCGTCCGGCCAAATGGACAGAGATACTACTCCGTCCCAACGAGGATAAATTCAGATCATAAACCCACAGAACAGCCACTCTGGTCACAGACTCCTACCTACTATATTATCAACAGTGCCGTGCTATGATCAAGAAGGGTGCAGTGACTGTACTAGGGAAAACCACCCTGTAACGGTTACCTCTATAAGAGGCAACCACCCCTCCTCTATTACAGTATGTCACCCTGCCGTGATCAAAAGCACCAGCCCAAAGTAGATAATTGTTGCAACACAGTTCCGGGTGATTGAAATGGGGACACAAAAACTAGGGTTGGATCACACTGGTCGAGGACTCCCTCGGCCACTGGACCAACAAAAGGATCACAAGAAGAAAATGACGGTAAAGGCATATACAAGTAGAACACCGCAACCAGGCAGAGTCTACATGTATATCCCGATACGAAAATAAAAGCATTTCCTAATTGAACTCTCACAATTACAACCCCTTTCACTGGTTCACAAGAGTTGGTCTAATACTGGCGGACCCTTGCAACAATAGTCTAGTTAGGCTACGGCATCAACAAAGATGGTGAACAATAACCGTGTCGGCCCCGTACCTAGAGGTACATAAACGGATACCGAAATAATAGCGGGCACACGAAAAATATGGCACAAATACTATATGGGTGACCAGGTGTTAGTTACTTAACCCTTTACGAGCGGCCTATGCGGTTTATTTATATGTACCGCCCAGCGGGGTGTTTTTAGCCAAAATAGGGCTGTTTATGTGATCATTTTCATGCCTAAATAAGACCCAGAACATAAAACAAGTATCTATCCCTGAAAGGGCATAAACAGAGCTTTCGAATGACACCATAACGATCCTTTTATGATGGCTAGTTTTCTTGCAATAACCGTGCAACGCGAGTGCAAAAAGCATGTAATTAGCCACTTTCCCGATACAATTCCGTATATAGCGAGTGAGAGAGGTAGGAGGGAGGTGAGATTCGTGTCGGTAGGTTCGCCGCGGTGGTCTGGAGCAGTCATACACTCGCTACTCTCCTGCCACCACTTGTCTCTCTCTCTCAGCAACATTACGTGCTGAAATTGCCACTCGAGTTATGTCGAGCGCCGCCACATAGTCCAGCTTTATTTAACTCGACTTATGTGGTGAGCCGCTTTTTAAGAGTTAATAACTGACTCACTAAGTTAAACTTTAGATTAAGCAGTGAATTATGAAACTGAGCAAACAATATGCATTAGAATACTAACCATTGATAGTATTAATTATTAAAATGATTACGCAAGTAATGAAAGCAAGTACGCAAGGAAGAAAACATATGGCTGCACCTGAAGGGGTTAATCAATAAAGGGGGTACGAAAAAAACACTCAGCTATCTTGGGACTATACTCCCAGGCCGGGGACAGCTCTCCTATAATATCCGTGGCAGTAAAATATCCTGGTATGATGGTATATGGTGTAAATCCAGGGACACGAGACGGGAGCTATTATCACTATCACAGCCGAGAATACAGTGAGTAACTGTCCAAGCCTGGCCTTACAGCCAGATGATGGGTTAATCCATTACCAGGCAGGGGAGTTCCTCTACACCAAATGAAACCACTTTATACATCACCTTATTCACTACCCACAAGCACTATACCCATATACGGCCCTTAATCTGTCCCCAATGATATCAGAAAGCAAGATATTACTCCGTAATATGTAATATCGATGAATTATAGGGATATGCCTTATAACCAGTCAAACTACCGAACTACTTAGCCGTCGGTATTGGCTCCCGCGCACTTCGATTGACAAAGGTATTGGAGTGTCTCTAAGATACCATCTACTCTATTTCTAGTAGTACTAGCAAATAGGGTCATAGAACAATAAGTGCCGCAAATAAATAAATTAGGTTAGTGTTAAAATATCAAAGAGATCCGATGAAAGATAAAGGAGGTAGGAAAGACGTCCCTCCTAATCTGACTAGAACTATTCAGATATATATCAGGTATAAATACATAGGTTGGTTGCAGACGCAATGTAGGGGAATGTACCTGTACGTCTGGAAAATAATAGTTGTGTCATAACCTCACAGGAGTAATTACACGTTCCTGTGACATCCCCACCGGGGAGGGAAATGTTTAGGATGAATGGGACAAAAAAATTCCATTGCCAAAACAGGTAAAGTCGACAATGACAGAACCAATTCAAAGGATCCCTAACAAATATACACTATGCTATATTATTCATAAATATATTTGCTATAGTCTCCATACTCTATAAATATATCCATACTTATATCTCCATGAATAAACTCTAATAAATAAACTATATTTTACAAAGTATAACCCACCACCACCAGTCACTCAGGTCTCCATCCCCTCCCGGGACAGGCAATCAGCTAACACATTATCCACACCCCGGATAATGCCGGACATCCAAGTTGAATTCCTGCAACATTAGACCCCATAGGGTGAGCCTCTGGCTCTTGTTCCTATACTTCGCCAAGAACAGGAGAGGATGGTGATCCGAGTAGACCGTAATAACGGCGGCAAATACACAGCAAAATGCTGCAGAGCCAGGATGAGAGCTAGCAACTCCTTCTCCACTACGGAGTAGTTATGCTGCGCTCGGTTAAATTTCTTAGAAAAATAACTCACCGGATGCTCAACATCATCCTGCCTCTGCAACAGGACCACCCTGGCACCAACATTACTGGCATCCACCACCAGAACAAAGGGCTTGGCAAAATCGGGTGCACGAAGGATCGGATGGTGACAGAGGAGGGTTTTCACATCGGAAAAAGTGCGGTCACGCTCCTCCGACCAATTGAATTTCCGATCCTTATGCAAGAGATCCGTAAGGGGAGATAAAACTGTTGAGTAGTCCCGGATAAAGCGGCGATAATAACCTATCATACCAAGGAAGCGTTGTAGAGCTTTTCGAGACTGTGGTGGAGTAAAGTCTTGGATCGCTTCAACCTTAGCTCGAGGTGGACAAACTCTTCCATGTCCCACCACTGGTTTGTTATCCAACACGTCAATATCGTGAATGGCCCAGGTAGTCCTCTCCGGGGAGTCACCAAACACCTGTTCATACTGCCATAGCCTGGCACAGACTTCTTCACCCTGTCCGGCTGGGAGATGAGACAACTTCTCCCGCAGGGCCATGTACCCATTTTCCCCCCACAGGCCGGCCGTGATTGCTTCACACCAATACTCCTCCTCCTCCATCCCTACAGCAAGCACTGGAGGGGAACACCCGGGTCCATGGCACCAGATACAGTACTACCACCTGCAGGGTGAGACTCGGAAACCTGGGCGTTAAACACCTGGTCAATGTCCCCTCTTCTGCCACTCATGCTCTGCTCCTCAGCCTCAACATGGCCCCCTTGTCTCCTGTCACGAGGCCCGAAAGCACTCGACGAACATGCAGGAGTAACAGGCCGGTAGTAGGGTTTGAGCATATTGACATGGCAGAATTGATGGGACTTACGTCGGTTAGTAGTCTCCACTAAATAATCAAGAGGACCTACTTTCTTAGTGACCCGATAGGGCCCCCTAAACTGGGCAGCCAACGGACTACCCTGCACTGGTAAAAGAGCTAGGACCTCATCGCCAACCTTAAACTCCCGTTTTTTACTCCTCTTGTTATAGTGGGTCTTCATTCTGTCCTGAGCAGTGAGCAAATGTTCCCTCGCCAGCTCAAGTGCCTGAGGGAGTCGAGTCCGGGCCTTGCGCACCATCTCTAAGAGAGGCTCCGCACTATCAACCCGGCCACTCCATACCTCGTACACCGCATCTAAGGGTCCCCGGACCCGGTGACCAAACACCAGTTCATTACGGGAAAACCCTAACGACTCTGAGGGTACTTCCCGGATGGCAAATAGGACGAATGGGATAGCTACGTCCCATTCCTTCTCATGGTCGTAACAGAACTTCTTTAAAATGGATTTTAGGGTCTGGTGGTGACGCTCTAAAGCCCCCTGTGTCTGTGGATGGTAGGCACTGGACAAGGCCTGTGTCACGCCCAACTCCTTGAAGGTAGATTTGAAAAGGTAGGAGGTAAAATTCACCCCGACGGTCAGACTGCACCTAACGGGGGAAACAATATCGAGTAAAGAAACCCAGGAGTTGCTTCATAACAGGCTTGGCTTGGCTACTAGATGTCGGACTAGCCTCAGGGTAACGAGTAGTGGCGTCCATGATAGTCAGTAAGTACTTCTTACCAGAGGAAGTTCGAGGAAGGGGACCAACCATGTCTATAATGACTCTTAGTGAAAGGAGGCTCTACCGCCGGTATGGGTATGAGTGGGGCTACCGGAATAGACTGATTCGGTTTCCCTGTCACCTGACATACGTGGCACTGCTGTAGGTACTCGGCTACTTCAGCACGCATCTTGGGCCACCAAAACCTGTACCTTAGGCGGTCTATGGTCTTTCTTATACCCATATGACCTGCTAGGGGTGACTCATGGGCAAGCTGAATGAGTGACTGTCGGTACCCTACCGGCACTACCAGCTGAAATCGCTCTCCAGCAACCTGCTCGGCATTCCTACTTGGAATCCACTGCCGGTATAACACCTGCCCTCTAATCACAAAAGTCTCCGAGTCCTCCTCTGAACTCCTCTCCGCTCCCACCTTCGCAAACATGGGTATCAACGAAGGGTTCTCCTGCTGCTTTTCACACAATTCTGTAGGTCCAACAGAAGCTAAGTGCGGACTCTGAAGGGAGGCCTCGGTCGAGGGACTAGTACCATCTCGGGAGCTACTCACCACTCTGGGGGTCGGATCCAGGGTTGGAAGAAATGCCTCAGATTCCTCATTATCCGACTCCCCCAACTCAGATACAGAACTAGGATGTTCTTCTGGTGACCCGTCATCCTGACTGTCGGTCCCGACATCCGTTGTGTCCTCACACCCCTCCGGCTGTGCCAAGTGGGCCATCGACCGAGTCACACCACAGACTGGATACAGTCCTGACTCCTCCTCCGCCAAGTCTCCAGCCTCAGGCTGGGCAACGACGGTCTCCGACACCACCACTGGCGAGGGAAAGACACGCTCCAAGGCCAGATCAGTGCCCAAGAGAAAGTATACCCCGTCGACTGGCAGAGTGTCCACCACAGCGACCTTTGCAGACGACGACGCCAGGGGACACTCCAACCTCACTGGCACCAAGTCGTAGCAAGCATCGGTGTTTACTCCCCGGCACACGACATACTCACCAGTATGCACCGAAGCCCCAGTGACATTCCGACACATGGACTGTCTAGCTCCAGTATCACGGAACACCATCACTGGGTAGGACTTCCCCATGATCTCCACCACCCCTGGATGGATGAAGGCCTTACACCAGTCTAAGGCGGAGCTATTCACTGACCCCTTGGGGGTGCCGCCCGAGTTACCAGAGACTGGAGCCGCAGGTGTCAATTTCTCATAACACCCCGGCCCGCACCAAGCTTCCCTCTCCGCAGGTCAGACTCCTCAACCTGACTGGCCTCCACCAACAACGACACAGGGCGGCGGTTATGGGAAGCCTTCCACTTCGGGCAATTAGGCTTGCTATGCCCAGGCTTCTTGCAGAAGAAGCAAGTGATAGTTTTGGAGGCACCCTCGGATCTTCGTTCCTGCTTTGGCGACTTCTTCCCGGCTTCCGTCTGGGACGGAGTGGTATCTGGTGAGGCTGTTCCCTGTCCCGGCCATCTCCTGATTGGAACAGATGTACCACCCCGTTTATCGGCACCCCGAACAGCCAGGACCCGATCATCGGCCCAGACGGCTGCCTCTGCGACAGTCAGAAACCGTCTCTAAGATACCATCTACTCTATTTCTAGTAGTACTAGCAAATAGGGTCATAGAACAATAAGTGCCGCAAATTAATTAATTAGGTTAGTGTTAAAATATCAGGGAGATCCGATGAAAGATAAAAGAGGTAGAAAAGACGTCCCTCCTAATCTGACTAGAAATATCCAGTTATACATCAGGTATAAATACATAGGTTGGTTACAGACACAATGTAGGGGAATGTACCTGTAAGTCTGGAAAACAATAGTTTTGTCATAACCTCACAGGAGTAATTACACGCTCCTGTGACAATATATTAAGATGTTCGTCCAATTAGTTTGTCGATTTTAAAACCTTTTGTCCCATTTCTATAATTATCAGAACCTTTCGTGCCATTTAGGTGTCAATTTTTTCCTGGCGAGCATTAGCGAGCCTGTAATTTTAGGAGAAGCCAGCCTTTGGCCGGAAAAATTGTCTTTCAAAAAATTTACAAATTTACCTTGAAGGCGGGTTTAGGGCAGTGTTATTCACTAATTTGTTCAAGGGAGCCAAAAGTTCAGGACAAATTCAGCGTAAGCCATAAAGCAAATAAGCCACAAGGATAAGCAGAAAAAAATATATATAGGAACTAAATTACATATTTTGTGGGTTTCCATAGCCAGAGATTTATAGAACAAGACTAGTAACAATTATTGTTTTGAAATTCTTTAGTAAAAATCAATTATATTGAAATTCTTGACTACTAATATAGATTTAAAAATAAATACTTTAATTTAATGTTGTGATGACCGGAAATGAGCCAGCTGTTCTTTTAATTTGTCCATGCTGTAGCCTACTTGTAATTTGTCACTTGTGGAAGGTTGTATTTCTGGTGGTTCATTTTCTTTTGTGTGCTTACGGTTTATAATAAATTTTACCATTTTGATTATAGCCAGGAATCTAGCTAATTCACTGCCTGGAATACGACAAATTGTTGAAAAAATAACCAAATGTGGAAAATACATCGTTTGAATTTGTAAGAATACGAGTTTAGGTCCATAAATTTCATGCATACACCGAAACAGTCTTTTTCTCATAAAATAGCACTAATTTATGAGGCACCATAACCCACTTTTCTGATGTGGTGTTACTAAAACTAGCTTAACTAGTGAATGGACAAGACTGGCTGAGTATGGGCGGCCGAGCGCTGGACTTACGTAACCCGACGTACATTTCCTGTACAGAAGGCTCGTTCTCGTTCTCTCTCTCTCTCTCTCTCTCTCTCTCTCTCTCTCTCTCTCTCTCTCATCATTCCTGTATAATGGGTGCTCTCTCTTTTCTCCTTTTCTCTTTGTGTTGAATAATTATGAAAAGTAAAGAATTGCCAGTCACTAGGCCTATTCCCATTAGCAATTTTATTAAGTGATACGTCTGATACGGCATTATGATGCAATTTATATCTAATACTTTGAACTATTCTCTGATTACTGATGAATTCTCCCTCTCTCTCTCCTCTCTTGTGAGCCGCCAATTAGGTCATTGCGAGCCGCCGCTGGCTCGCGAGCCGCGCAATGAAGACTACTGGTTTACGGAGTGGTTTTTAAGCTTGATGAAGGACTAGCGAAAAAACTTAAAATATATACGAATATATAAATAAATAGACCAATAAATATCCACTGTCCCCTTAATATAATCCTGTGACTT
Organism: Paralithodes platypus; assembly: GCA_032716605.1. NCBI lineage: Eukaryota > Metazoa > Arthropoda > Malacostraca > Decapoda > Lithodidae > Paralithodes > Paralithodes platypus. The sequence goes on from CM064542.1 coordinate 8,602,507, forward strand.
TGATATTATCAAATTTGCATTAACTGTTCATCTGTGGCTTAGGTTCTTCAACCGGAGGGACTTAAATATGGAATAGATGCACGGGGTACAATATATTAGTTTATTTACAAAAGAAGTAGTATGGACATTCAACACAATACAATCGTAATGCAATGCAATAGGAATGGCAAAGTAGAATACTTGATTATAAGAGTGCAATATATATCATAGCAGCTGCGAAAGATAGACTAGGATTCGGGCGGGGGGATGTTAGTGAAGTATTTATTTATGTGATGAGTGGCGTGAAGGCATTTACGGTAATTAAATGTAAATATATATTTTCAGTGTTGGTGAGTTCGTCAAGCTTGATTCATGATATACAGTAAGTATAATAGTCAAGTGGAAAGGAATGTGTGGAGTTGTTTAGTTATTTGCGTTATTAGGGATGCGGCGTAAGGAACATTTAACCCCTTTCTGTGCCGGTGATGTACTTTTCATTTTATGCTGGCAACAATTAACTATTTTATTCAGTTTAGGATGGACGTCTACCAATAACAATGCTGCAGACTATCTCAATTCATCCTTTAAGCTACCATATATCGTGCCTAAGCTTAAAAATAATAATATAAATGCTGACATAAAATATATATGACGTCGCCGGTAATGAAGGGGTTAAGTACTATGATAACTTGATTACTGAAACTTTAAACATTTCCGAGGGGTGGTAGGTAAGTTACAGGGGCGTCTGTCTACATTTACAGGGGAGGGATAGAGGGGGTCAAGGGTTGGTCGTGGTTCATCTATTTATTTATTCTTCTCATCACGGCCGGGATTTGGGTGTGTCTGACATTGCAGGCCACTTTAGCTGGTTGATGCAATTAATATCCCAGGTGACTGTGTTGGTGAGGTGTGGTTGGTAACAGACCACTTCGGCTGGCAGCGTAGGTCATCTAGCTTGGGAAATATGGCTGGTATCACTGGCCGAGAGTATTGGTATACAGATCCCTTTACCTTGTTCCACCTGGGAAGGCTGCTCAATAATTCCATCATTCACTCTACCTTAGCTGTCTTGGTTCTCCTGCTGGTCTTGGGGTGAGGGTAACAAGATCCCCTTTAGCTGTCTTGGTCCTCCTGCTGGTCTTGGGGTGAGAGTAACAAGATCCCCTTTAGCTGTCTTGGTCCTCCTGCTGGTCTTGGGGTGAGGGTAACAAGATCCCCTTTAGCTGTCTTGGTCCTCCTGCTGGTCTTGGGGTGAGGGTAACAAGATCCCCTTTAGCTGTCTTGGTCCTCCTGCTGGTCTTGGGGTGAGGGTAACAAGATCCCCTTTAGCTGTCTTGGTCCTCCTGCTGGTCTTGGGGGTGAGGGTAACAAGATCCCCTTTAGCTGTCTTGGTCCTCCTGCTGGTCTTGGGGTGAGGGTAACAAGATCCCCTTTAGCTGTCTTGGTCCTCCTGCTGGTCTTGGGGTGAGCGTAACAATATCCCCTTTAGCTGTCTTGGTCCTCCTGCTGGTCTTGGGGGTGAGGGTAACAAGATCCCCTTTAGATGGCTTGATAATGGGTTGATGTTTGTTATCAGGCTTTTACTACATTACCACAAAGCTTATTGATGCGACATAAAACTCTCTTACTGTTTCCAATACATTAGCATTGTAATGAATATTCCTAAATTCAAAATTCACAATGGTAATCATACCTATCATGTGATAAGTTCAATAGGTGGTGTGAGAGAGTGTGTCATCCATTAATACGAAAGAAGACGGCACACAACGGTGATGAGGGAGCTTCGAGTACTTGAACGGCAATGAACCATAACCGAATATCAGCCAATTTCCACTTGAGGGGTAAGCCGAAGTGCAATCGAGCCAGTTGCAAAATCTTGTCTGTCTCGCTGCATTTTTTGTCATCGGGAATAAGATTTCTAGACGGCATTTTGTTGAACAATCACATCTACAGGAAATCCATGGCATAATATGACCGGAGGGAGAGTTAGAACATGTATATGTTTGTGAGTATACAGTATACCTGCGTCAGGATGTGTGTATGTGTATATTTGTGAGTATCTGCGTCATGATGTGTGTAGCTGTATATTTGTGAGTACCTGCGTCAGCATGTGTGTACGTGTATGTTTGTGAGTACCTGCATCAGAATGTATGTAGGTGTATGTTTGTGAGTACCTGCATCAGGATGTATGTATTTGTATGTTTGTGAGTACCTGCATCAGGATGTATGTAGGTGTATGTTTGTGAGTACCTGCATCAGGATGTATGTAGGTGTATGTTTGTGAGTACCTGCATCAGGATGTATGTATGTGTATGTTTGTGAGTACCTACATCAGGATGTATGTAGGTGTATGTTTTTGAGTACCTGCATCAGGATGTATGTAGGTGTATGTTTGTGAGTACCTGCATCAGGATGTATGTAGGTGTATGTTTGTGAGTACCTGCATCAGAATGTATGTAGGTGTATGTTTGTGAGTACCTGCATCAGGATGTATGTAGGTGTATGTTTGTGAGTACCTGCGTCAGGATGTATGTAGGTGTATGTTTTTGAGTACCTGCATCAGGATGTATGTAGGTGTATGTTTGTGAGTACCTGCGTCAGGATGTATGTAGGTGTATGTTTGTGAGTACCTGCATCAGGATGTATGTACGTGAATGTTTGTGAGTACCTGCATCAGGATGTATGTAGGTGTATGTTTGTGAGTACCTGCGTCAGGATGTATGTACGTGTATGTTTGTGAGTACCTGCATCAGGATGTATGTTTGTGAGTACCTGCGTCAGGATGTATGTACATGTATGTTTGTGAGTACCTGCATCAGGATGTATGTAGGTGTATGTTTGTGAGTACCTGCGTCAGGATGTATGTAGGTGTATGTTTGTGAGTACCTGCATCACGATGTATGTAGGTGTATGTTTGTGAGTACCTGCATCAGGATGTATGTAGGTGTATGTTTGTGAGTACCTGCATCAGGATGTATGTACACGTATGTTTGTGGGTATCTGCGTCAGGATGTATGTAGGTGTATGTTTGTGAGTACCTGCATCAGAATGTATGTAGGTGAGTACCTGCATCAGGATGTATGTAGGTGTATGTTTGTGAGTACCTGCGTCAGGATGTATGTAGGTGTATGTTTGTGAGTACCTGCATCAGGATGTATGTAGGTGTATGTTTGTGAGTACCTGCGTCTGGATGTATGTAGGTGTATGTTTGTGAGTACCTGCATCAGGATGTATGTAGGTGTATGTTTGTGAGTACCTGCGTCAGGATGTATGTAGGTGTATGTTTGTGAGTACCTGCATCAGGATGTATGTACGTGTAGTTTGTGAAGACCTGCATCAGGATGTATGTACAGTAGGTGTATGTTTGTGAGTACCTGCGTCAGGATGTATGTACGTGTATGTTTGTGAGTCCCTGCATCAGGATGTATGTTTGTGAGTACCTGCATCAGGATGTATGTACATGTATGTTTGTGAGTACCTGCATCAGGATGTATGTAGGTGTATGTTTGTGAGTACCTGCGTCAGGATGTATGTAGGTGTATGTTTGTGAGTACCTGCGTCAGGATGTATGTAGGTGTATGTTTGTGAGTACCTGCGTAAGGATGTATGTAGGTGTATGTTTGTGAGTACCTGCATCAATATGTATGTAGGTGTATGTTTGTGAGTATCTGCGTCAGGATGTATGTACGTGTATGTTTGTGAGTATCTGCGTCAGGATGTATGTAGGTGTATGTTTGTGAGTACCTGCGTCAGGATGTATGTACGTGTATGTTTGTGAGTACCTGCATCAGGATGTATGTTTGTGAGTACCTGCATCAGGATGTATGTACATGTATGTTTGTGAGTACCTGCATCAGGATGTATGTAGGTGTATGTTTGTGAGTACCTGCGTCAGGATGTATGTAGGTGTATGTTTGTGAGTACCTGCATCAGGATGTATGTAGGTGTATGTTTGTGAGTGTCTGCGTCAGGATGTATGTACGTGTATGTTTGTGAGAATCTGCGTCAGGATGTATGTAGGTGTATGTTTGTGAGTACCTGCGTCAGGATGTATGTAGGTGTATGTTTGTGAGTACCAGTGTCAGGATGTATCTAGGTGTATGTTTGTGAGTACCTGCGTCAGGATGTATGTAGGCGTATGTTTGTGAGTACCTGCATCAGGATGTATGTAGGTGTATGTTTGTGAGTATCTGCTTCAGGATGTATGTACGTGTATGTTTGTGAGTATCTGCGTCAGGATGAATGTAGGTGTATGTTTGTGAGTAACTGCGTCAGGATGTATGTAGGTGTATGTTTGTGAGTACCTGCATCAGGATGTATGTACGTGTATGTTTGTGAGTATCTGCGTCAGGATGCATGTATGTGTATGTTTGTGAGTACCTGCTTCAGGATGTATGTAGGTGAATATTTGTGAGTATTGTGACGCCTACTAGCGTTGGCAGAATCGCCTCCCACTAGCCACTAGCGCTCGCCAGGGACATTGAAATGGGGTATAGTTATCAGAGTATGTTGTTCTTTCTTTCCTAGCAATCGTATTGCCACAGACAGTCCAGTGGTGGTCTTTATTTTCGTCTATGACAATGGGAAGTATTTTATTTCATTGATTGAATATAACATGCATTGTATATTGTTAAGGAGAGAGAACAATATAGGCAGTGAGGTGGTAGTGTGTGCGTGCATAAACATGTATTGCTTCCCTCGCTCGGAGGCTCGTGCGCGTGCATTCTAACGCCCCTTGATTGGCTGGCCTGGCTGGTTGTGTCACGTGACACCTGCTGCCTTGTGACGTCTCGGCCTGTAATTGGCCAATCATCGCTCCTTTGCGGGGTCCTGTGGAACTAACCTCCTGCACGAGGGTCCACGGGAGCGTCCTTCTTCAGAGCAGGCTAGGCACGCGCACGACTAACACCCTTTTTACAACTGTCTCCCATATCCCCACCATTCTCATACTGTCTCTCTCACTCTACTTCTTCTCTTTCATTCCTCTCATCTTTTAACATCACAATGATCACAGCACTCCCTTTGGGTTCTGCACACGATTTCATATCGGCCCATCGTATTGTGTGCGTCACTCTCTGAGATATTTACATGTATTAGAATAGGCTATAAGGTTTCTTAGTTTATGGAGGTTTGATGACTCTGTGTGTGTCTCCCTCAATGTCCTTAGTTTATGGAGGTATGATGACTCTTCGTGTGTGTCTCCCTCATTATCAGTAGTGCTCTGCTGGGTTATTTAATGCTAGACTGGGATAAGGTTTCTGTTATCATTGTCACCGATGTGTGTATGGTTCGCTTATACCTACACGACTTCGACGGTTTCTGTGGTAGCCTAGGTCGTCATTTTGGTTGTGCCTTTTGTGAGTGCAGCATCGTGTTGTAAGAGGGCATTAGCCTACTAACTTGTAAACACAGTGCTGCCTCTTTGCTTGACTTTTGAGGGATCGCCAGGGTAGAGCCAGATACTTGAGATCTGGGTTTACCAAGAGAGCATCCCCATCATTAACGTAACTTTAATCATACTGCCTTAAGGACCACGCTAGGCTATGAGCCTGTTTTGCTCAGCCACAGCTTCTCAACCTTGATATCCCAGCTAGACTGTATTCACCTAGCAGACACTAGTTAGGACATAAGCTCTTTTGATATGTATGCATTATTATTCACAAGCATTTATTAGTCTAGGTTGTTGTTGAGTTGCACAACCATAGTAGACTGTTTCGTTGATAAGGAAGTACTTCTTTTAGTGTCGAGCATTACTACCGTTGCGTATATCTAGTATTCTCGTGTCAGTTAACATTATATGTCCTATCTTTTTGTGTATTCGCTTTACACGTGTGGTGTCCTGCCTTTATTTATAGTTAAGATACGAGCATCTTATGAGCATCAAACATTCTTCAGAAGTTTCCAGGTCTATGCTGTAGGACTATACTTCACTTGCTTTCAGATAGGAGTGAAGGGTTTATTTTTGTTTAGAGTAACTGTATTAAAGCATCTTTTTATTGAACTAAATCTTGCAGTGATTTAATTGATCTTCCCATAGATTCTTGTTTATGCATTTTAACGTAACTTGCATCCTGTGTGTTATCAGGCTATACCCAGTGTGGGTTAGCCTGAAGTAGAGTACATTTATGCCCAGTTAAGGATACCCTGTTATCTCCGATTAACTCAGGAGGGTATAGGTGTTTTGTTCGCCGGCATATAAGTTCAGGGGATTTGGATCTAGCGTACCGTTGTTGCATAGTGCCCTATTACTAGTTCAATCATTAAGTGCCCTTGTTTTATTCGTAGCCCCAGTCGTAACAAATGGCGACCTCGCCTAGTATCTTATCTTAAGTTGTCACAACAACCTAGTGAACTAAGAAATAATTGCAGGATTTTTGGACATTTGTTTTTTGAGGAATATTTTGGACACGTGGGATTTTTTTTTGGCAACGTAGTATAGCACTTGAGCTGTCTTCAAGCATTGTTGAGTGAATAGTGCTACATGAGAGTAGGTACTTCTTTTTTTTTATAAACGTTGAGAATTTCCGGTGGACACTATGTCGAACGACGGATCAGTATACAGTGAGGACACAGTACGGGAAACAGGCGAGGAGGTGGAGAAGGTGGAGTTGTCTAGCGGCGCTCGGGTAGTGAACAGTGAAGAGGATGCTCGCATATTTTTGGAGGAGCCTGTGTCAGCGGGTCGGGTGTCGGGGCTAGACCGGTACGGACTACAGTGTGTAGCCACGGTCTTAGGGTTTCCCGGTACTAGCAGTTTGTCGAGAGGTGAGCTGGTTACCTGTGTGCTCGGTGGGGTGCGTGGAGCTTCGGGTGGAGCGGGAGCTGGGGCACCTTCTGCCCAACCCCCATTCCACTCGACTCCTACCATGGCGCCCCCTCGGGCTCCGGAGCCGGGTACGTTCCCGCAGGCCGATACCCGCTGGCAGTTGGGTATGCCTCGAGGTGGCTCATGGGGTGGGTCCCCGATAGTAGCACCCGCTCCTCAGGGTTTGTCTTCCGAGATGTTGTTTCAGCTCGAACTCTCCAAGCTGCAGGCTGAGCAACGAAAGCATTAGGCTGAGCTCGAGCAGCGGCAGCGAGAGGCTGAGCTCAGGATTCAGGCTGATGAGAGAAAGGCTAGGTATTGTGCAGACATAGATCTTGAGAAGTTGTGGGTGGAGTCGACAGGGCAGCGTCTCGGTTCTGGGAATCGAGGTCTTGATCAGTCTTTATCGCACCTGCTCAAGTTAGTCCCTGTATTTGATGATTCGGGTGTCACCAAGTTTTGTTTGCGTTTTGAGAAGAAGTGCCGGGAGCACCAATGGCCCGAGGTTAAGTGGGCAGCCCTTGTTTCCTCTAGGTTGGTTGGCAAAGGACTCAAGGCATATGATGCGTTGCCCTTGGAGTCTTGCATCAATTATGAGGTATTGAAGGAGGCTGTCCTGCGGGCATATGAGTTACAACCAGAGACTTATAGGTTGAAGTTCCGGGGTGTTACGAAGGGTCGTGAGTGCACCTTTCTTGAACATGCCCGGGAACTGTCTGACGCTTTTGGGAATTGGCTGAGATCGGAGAAGGCAACGACGTTTGATGAGATAAAACAGTTGATGCTTCTCGAGCAGTTCTTTAAGTGTACGGGCAGCGACCTGACGCTGAACCTTAAAGAGAAAAACCCTAAAACTCTACAGGAGGCAGCTGAGATGGCTGACCTTCGGCTATCACTGATTCGTGGGTGCGGGTCTGCACAACGGAACGATGCAGGTAACAAGGGGCGCAACAATCCACCCCCCCCGAGTCAGTGATACACCATACAACAATAAAAACAAGAGCAATGATATTAAGTCTGACCATAAACCTAATACCGTCCCGTTTAAGAAGGGTCCGGGCCCTTCCCCACCTCAAGGGAAGCCCAAGGGGGAGGTAGAGTGTTTTCATTGTTATAAGAAGGGGCATTTTGCACGATCCTGTCCTAGCAAACTACCTACTGCAGTCGTGTCTTTGGCTCGCAACATTGGGGTGTCTTTAAGGTCTTCTGCTATTACCCGGGGTGATATGACAGATGCGGGGGCACAGCCAGTGAAGAAGTGTCCGGAAGGCTCGAAACCTGTCCGCGATGCTTTTTGTGGCCATCGAGGGCGTGGCTGCGTGAATTGGGCTGGTTGCAAGTATGGGTTGGAGTTGCTGTGAGATACAGGTGCATCCCAGACTTTGATGAAGAACTTTACAGGCAAACCTATAAACGCGGCACGGGTGGTTGTGATGCAGGGTATCAATGCTACAAGGTCATACCCGTTGGTTTGAATAGAGCTGGAGGTTGATGGTGTGACACGGGAGCTTGATGTTGGAATCTTGGAGAAACTGCCAGTAGAGGGCGTCGACCTTCTTCTCGGCAACGACTTTGCGGTGCCTACTTCTGTGGTTCCACCCTTAGTCGTTGCCGAGAGGGCGGCCGACGTGAGTAGGGAGGGGCAGGAGTTGGTCGAGAGGTGTCAATTACAGCAGATGGCTTGTGTTGTCACCCGATCTCGTGCATCTAAAGTGTCACAGCCTATTCCTCAGTCTCTAGAACCGCGGAGGAACGGTCGGAAGGAGCAAGCTAAAGCTGGAAAAAGTTTTGTGAGTTTTGACCCAGCGGCTCTTCTTGGCGACTCAGTATTAGCACCTATGTTTAGGTCCGGAGTGGCCCCAGAACCTGTCACACTTGGTGAGGAGGTGGGGGGTGAGAGAACTCCGAGACAGCACCGTTACACCCGTAAGCAAGATAGGATAGAACAGCTTAGTATCGGGGGAGGCCATAAGTTGCTCCGGGAGCATCTAGATAAGTTGGCTCCTTCGGATATTTGTAAGCTACAGTTAGATGATCCTGAGCTTCAAAAGTGTAGCAATGGTGCAGTGGAACTTGAGGAGGACGGGGATGCAAAGCCGGGGGACTTCTTTCGTTTGGAGGGTATTTTGTACAGGCGTTTTCTAGATCCCAGACGAAGTTGGGAGGGCGGGTCGAGAGTGGTTGACCAGTTGTTAGTGCCTCGCGTGTGCCGTGATAGCCTACTGAGTTGGCGCATGATATACCGTTGGAAGGGCATTTGGGTGTACGTAAGACGGTGGCAGCCTTGGGTTAATTGTTTTGGTGGCCGGGTATGAAGGCACATGTGGCATCATGGGTGGCCATGTGTAGTACCTGCCAGACAGTAGGTAAACCAAACCAGTGCATCCCCAAGGGTCCGTTACACCCTATTCCTGTAATCGGGCCACCGTTCAGTAAGGTTATAATCGGCATGGTTGGCCCTCTCCCCCCTACTAGTGCAGGCAATAAGTACCTCCTCACCATTATGGATGTTGCCACTCGTTACCCGGATGCTTACCCCATGCGAAATGGTACTGCTAAGACTGTTGTTCGTAACTTGCTATTGTACTTCTCTAGGTACGGGTACCCGCAGGAATTGCAGTCGGACCATGGATCCAACTTTACTTCTAACCTGTTTAAACAGACCATGCAGCAGCACGGTGTGAGTGCTGTTGTCTCTTCACCCTACCACCCAGAGAGTCAGGGGGTGTTAGAGAGGTGGCACTCGACTCTCAAGAGTATGCTGCGGTGTTATTGTGTTGAGATTTTTTTTTTTTTTTCAGGAGACAATGAACGGAGGAAGGAAAAACACAGATAAAACAAAAAGGTCCATGTGCCTAAAGGCATCCTCCATTCATAAAATGTTTGTAACAACTGGATTTAAACATTTGTAGATTGTAAGTTTGTGGAAAGCAATTCGAGGGAAGTGAATTCCCAAGAGTAGTAGCTCTGGGGATAAATGAATTCTGATAAGCAGAAGTTCTGCATTGTGGAGGAGAAAGTGTAAATTCATGGGCGCTCTCAGCTGCCCCAGTTCTACGGGGAAAGATGTGGAGAGGCGGCACAATTGAAGCAAGTTCCTCGGAACAATTGCTGTGAAAATATCTGTAGAATAATGCAAGGGATGCAACGTTTCTTCGTATGGATAATGTAGGAAGGTCCTGTGTGATTGCAGGGTTATTGATTAATCTAATAGCTTTATTTTGAATTTTGTCCAACTGCCTCAATGCAACCACTCCACTTCCACCCCACAGAGGTGAACAGTAATCCATCAGAGAACGCACATGACTTTTATATATCACAGCCAACTGCTCGTCAGTGAAGAATTCTAGAACTCTGTACATGAGTCCCAGTTTTTTAGAGGCATTCTTAGCAATGCTTCTAACATAATGTGTCCAGCTCAAGTTAGTAGTTAATGTTACACCGAGAATGTCAATACTAGGGGAAGTGGGAATATTTACATCATTAAAAAAAATATGGGAGTCAGTGAGATTCTGTCGGTTAGAAAATTGAATGTATTTGGTTTTCTGTGCATTAAAGGAAACTAGATTCTTTTGTCCCCATCCATTAATTCTAGAAAGGTCCTGGTTCCGAGAAATTGCAGTGTTTATTTTTGAATTTATAAGATAGGGTTGGGTGAAAGAATTGGTAAATGTGAAGGAACTGTGGAGTGTTGAGTCATCTGCGTAGGAATGTATTGGATTATGAGTGGTAGATATGAGATCATTGATATGAATGAGAAACAGAATTGGGGCCAAAACTGATCCCTGGGGAACACCAGCATTTATTGAGTGAAATTGAGAATAAAGGCCATCTACCATTACACGTATTTTTCTGTTATGAAGATAAGAAGAAATTAGTGGAACTAATGATGCAAGGCCGTAGTGTAACATCTTCGACAATAAGGATTGATGCCAGACTTTATCAAATGCCTTTGATATATCCAGTGCTATTGTATGTGTTTCACCATGTTGGTCTGTAGCTTGGTTGATTTGATGCCTAAGAAGGCAAAGCATGTCTGCAGTTGATCGACATCGTCTAAAACCATATTGCCTATCACTGATTAATTTATTATTCTCAAGATGCTTAATTATGTGATTATTTAATATAATTTCAAAGACTTTACCAAGAGTGCAAGTTATAGCTATTGGTCTGTAGTTTGATGGATCTGAAGAGGCACCTTTTTTAGGAACTGGATGGATGTTTGCTTCTTTCCAGGGTACTGGGAAGCATGAGGTATGAGTACACAGACGGAAAAATTTTGCCAATACAGGAGCGAGCACCAAGGAGCAATTCTTAAGTACTATTGGAGGAATTTCATCTGGACCAGGAGCCTTATCTACTGAGAGATTCTGCAAAATAGTTTTGACATGTCTGGTGTGGATCTTAAGTGAGGGAATTTCAGGCGAATTAAAATTAAGTACAGGGACATCTTGATTTATTTCATCTAAGGTTGAGTTGGTGGAGAAAATATCCGCAAGAAGGTTAGCTTTACCTCGTTGGTCACTTACAAGATTGCCAGTCGGAGATTTTAATGGTGGAATGGATGAAGCAGTAGTGAAGTTGGATTTAAATGAGTTAAGAGTAGACCAAAATATTTTGTTATCATTTGGATTATTTAGAAGTTTATTTGCCTGCTTGTGGAAAAGTTTGATTTAGTTAGGTTTAATACAGTTTTGGCATGATTTCTGATGTTTCTAAAGTAATTAAAGGCTTCATGAGTTTTTGATCTTGTGTATGCATTGTAGGCTATTGCTTTTTGTTCAGTTACTCTAGCAAAATTATGGTCAAACCATTTAGGTGAATTAGATCTTTTACTGTATTTTTGATGAGGAATAAAAGTTTCCATTCCAATTTTTACAACATCTTGTATGTGGCTCAAGGTGGAGTGTGCATCATTAGAAAAGAAAGAGGTACAGGGAATATCAATAAAGAAACCTTGAAGACCCTCCCAGTCTGCCCTATCGTAATGCCATTTAGTCACCAGAACAGGTTCAGAGTGGGAAGGTATGGTAGGTGATAGACAGGTGGCCTGTATCAGACAGTGATCAGAAGATCCAAGCGGGGACCTCACTGTAACATCATAATTTTCTGAATTGGTTGTTAAAAATAAGTCCAGTATGTGGGAATTATGATTAGGATTATCTGGTACACGGGTTGGTTGGTTGACTAGTTGAGTGAGATTAAATGAGTCTGCAAATAGCTCACATTCAAGACCAGCATCATCAGTTCTGGCTGAATGAGTGAGCCATTCAACATTATGGACATTAAAATCACCCAACACAGTGATTTCAGAAGAAGCATTTAAGTTGAGGACACTGAGTTGTGAGGACAGAGAATCAAAAAGACTTTGCTCTGAAGGAGTATTTGGGGAACGGTAGATGCAACATATGTATTTAAATTTACCATCAGAAATTAATTTGTATATAGAATAATCAAAATAGGGACAATTGAAACTAGTAACCTCCTCCAGGGCAATTTCAGATTTTGCGAAGCAACATACACCTCCTTTAGGTCTGAAATTTTGGAGCAGTTGATAACCTGGAAAATTAAATCTAGACGTGTCAGATGTGGATGTTACTTGAGTCTCTGTCAAAAAAAGGAGAGTAGGGGATTCTTCTTGAAGAAATTGGTGTACAGAATTGATGTTAGAGTGAAGTCCCCTTATATTGCTAAAGAAATAGCTGCACCGACGAGCAGCTTTGGGACGTTGCAATGCTCTTGACACAGTCGCATGATGACGACCGGGAGGGCCCTGTGTCAATGACCCAACCCTGCCGGGGGTGGATATCCGAGGGACCACCAGGTTTGCTCTTAACAATTGTACTGCCATATTTATTGAGTAAGGTGTATGGTGTTACATGTATGATATGTAGTGGGAAGAGTAGTGTTTTATGGATAGAGGATAGCAATGTAGGGCAATGTCGTGAAGTTGGATGTGTATGTTATATAAAGAGGGTTTTCCTGATACCCCTGATGTGTGAGGCAGAAAGATATGTATCCAGCTACCAAGGCCTGGGAGAGAAAATGGAATTCAGGCTATTCCCTGAGTCTCCCGAAACCTTGGCGGTAGTACTTCCCTGGGCGGGGCTGCCTACCCCTACTACCTACCAAACCTGGTAAACACTGGGATCTTGGGTTACCTTATGTGTTATTCGCTGCTCGGGAAGTACCTGGTGAAAGTCTAGGGTTTAGTCCCAATGAGCTAGTCTTTGGACATCAGGTCAGAGGCCCCCTCAACATGGTAAGGGAGATTTGGGAGGGCACAGCAAAACCATGTTCCATGTTAAAGTACGTCCTGGAAAGCCGTGAAAAAATGTTGAGAAGCCTAGAGTTGGCAGGTAGGAATTTGGTAGGGTCTCAAGCCTTGATGAAGGACAGGTACGATGAGAAGACAAAACTCCGGGAGTTTAGGGTGGGGCAGGAGGTGTTAATTTTGTTACCCCTGCCCGGACATCCATTGTCTGCTAAGTACGCTGGTCCTTACAAGGTGGTTAAGAAGATCTCTGACCTAGACTATCTTGTGGCTACTCCAGATAGGCGTAAGAAGAACCAGCTATGCCATGTGAACCTGGTAAAGGAGTTTGTGAGGCGACCCCATGAGCCTCTCGCTGCCCCGGTGTTGACCTGCAGCGGTCATGGAGGAGAAGGAGTGAGGGACAGTGAAGCTCAGGTGGAAGATAACTGGGAGTGTCATGTCTCTGCGATCCAGTGGGTGGGGAACTCCAGACAGGTGGCTGACGAGGCTTTAGTGCACCTGCCTGAGCAACAGCGTGTAGCCGTGCAGCGCCTGTTTGATTCATACCCCACTGTGTTCGCGGAGCATCCAGGCCTCACAACTCGGGTGGTGCATGACGTAGACGTGGGAGATCACCCCCCCTTTAAATCAGTAGCCTACAGAATTCCCCCTATTATGCTCCCGGCCCTCCTAGCGGAGTTAGATTATATGTTAGAAAGGGGGTTGATTGAGAAGGGGGCAGTGAGGTGGACATCTCCTGTCACTCTGTAGCCTAAGCCTGACGGGAAGCTTCGCTTCTGCGTTGACTATCGGAGATTGAACAAGTTGACTCCCACCAATGCTTATCCCCTTCCCCGTGTTGATAATAGTGTGGACAAGATTGGTAAGGCAAAGTTTTTAACTAAAGTAGACCTAGTAAAAGGCTACTGGCAGGTGCCCTTGTCGGAGCGGGCGAAGGGGGTATGCAGGTTTGTGGTTGATGGGAACACCTACCGTTGCAATGTGATGCTGTATGGTCTTAAGAATGCCCCAGCACCCTTCCAGAGTCTTATGAATGAGCTAGTAGCTGACATCCCTAACTGCACTGTCTACCTAGATGACGTTATAATCTACGATGACAACTTTGAGTCACTGTGAGCACAAAGAAGCCTTGTTTCGGAAGCTCAGTGAGGCCAGCTTGGTGGTCAATCTGGGCAAGTGTGACTTTGTCCGGGCAACTGTACAGTATCTCGGGTTTGTGGTCGGGTTAGGCCAGGTGTGCCCCCTCCAGAACAAGATACAGGCTATTTACCAGTTCCCCAGGCCGTCCACCAAGCGGCAGATCATGAGATTTTTTTGGCATGATCGGTTACTATCGCCGTTTCATTAAGGGTTATTCTACTGTCTTAGCTCCTCTCACAGATTTATTGAAAAAAGAGAAAAATCGGTGGTCAAGCACCTATTATGCACTCACCCAATCCTCAGGGCCCCTGACTTTGAAAGACCATTCCAGCTGGCAACAGATGCCAGCGGTGTAGGGGCTGGTGCCGTCTTAATGCAAACAGACGAGGAAGGTTTGGAGCATCCAGTCAGTTTCTTTTCAAAGAAGTTTAATTCTGCTCAGAAAAACTACTCTGTGGTAGAGAAAGAACTGCTGGCAATAGTGTTGGCGCTCAGGCACTTTGAAGTATATGTTCCTGCCTATGGACCAGTCGTGGTGATTTACACCGATCACCACCCTCTTAAATTTCTGAACCAATTCCAAAACTGGAATATGAGGTTGACCCGCTGGTCACTCATATTGCAAGAATACAATCTAGACATTCGCCATATTGCCGGTTGTGAGAATGTGATTGCAGACTGTTTGTCGAGGGTGGAGGATCCGGCGTAGATCACCACAGGTGTGTGGGTTTGAGTGGAGAAAAACTAGGCTTGCCCCTGTAGAGCAGCCATCAAAAACAACATTAAAATTAAATACAAAAATCACATAAAAACTCTTTCTTTTTGATAGTTAATTGTAAGTTGCCAATATTATAGCTAATGTCCTAAGTTGAACCTGTCTTTCACTTAGGAGGCTGGGCTCTGTGAAGCTCGCTCAGGGAGCATAGTAGGCTAAAATTATACTATGATGTTTCGGAGGAGTTATAAGATTTTCTTTATGTTAAAATGTTGTTTTATGTAAGATTGAGCTTTGCATTTCATTTTCTGGTGGAGTGGCTAAGTGTGGTGGGTCTTGTCGGCATTCTGCCTTGTCAGATATCGTGCTCGCCTAGGGTTGAGCGTCCTATATCTTGGGCGGGGTGTGACGCCTACTAGCGTTGGCAGAATCGCCTCCCGGTAGCCACTAGCGCTCGCCAGGGAAATTGAAATGGGCTATAGTTATCAGAGAATGTTGTTCTTTCTTTCCTAGCAATTGTATTGCCACAGACAGTCCAGTGGTGTTCTTTATTTTCGTCTGTGACAACGGGAAGTATTTTATTTCATTGATTGAATATAACATGCATTGTATATTGTTAAGGAGAGAGAACAACATAGGCAGTGAGGTGGTAGTGTGTGCGTGCGTATACATGTGTTGCTTCCCTTGCTCGGAGGCTCGTGCGCGTGCTTTCTCACGCCCCTTGATTGGCTGGCCTGGCTGGCTGTATCACGTGACACCTGCTGCCTTGTGACGACTCGGCCTGTGATTGGCCGACCATCGCGCCTTTGCGGGGTCCTGTGGAACTAACCTCCTGCACGAGGGTCCACGGGAGCATCCTTCTTCAGAGCAGGCTAGGGACGTGCACGACTAACACCCTTTTTACAACTGTCTCCCATATCCCCACCAATCTGATACTGTCTCTCTCACTCTACTTCTTCTCTTTCATCCCTCTCATCTTTTAACATCACAGCACTCCCTTTGGGTTCTGCACACGATTTCATATCAGCCCATCGTATTGTGTGCGTCGCTCTCTGAGATATTTACATGTATTAGAATAGGCTATAAGGTTTCTTAGTTTATGGAGGTTTGATGACTCTGTGTGTGTCTCCCTCAATGTCCTTAGTTTATGGAGGTTTGATTACTCTTCGTGTGTGTCTCCCTCATTATCAGTAGTGCTCTGCTGGGTTATTTAATGCTAGACTGGGATAAGGTTTCTGTTATCATTGTCACCGATGTGTGTATGGTTCGCTTATACCTACACGACTTCGACGGTGGTTTCTGTGGTAGCCTAGGTCGTCCTTTTGGTTGTGCCTTTTGCGAGTGCATCATCGTGTTGTAAGAGGGCATTAGCCTACTACCTTATAAACACAGTGCTGCCTCTTTGCTTGACTTTTGAGGGATCGCCAGGGTAGAGCCAGATACTTGAGATCTGAGTTTACCAAGAGAGCATCCCCGTCATTAACGTAACTTTAATCATACTGCCTTAAGGACCACGCTAGGCTATGAGCCTGTCTTGCTCAGCCACAGCTTCCTAACCTTGATATCCCAGCTAGACTTTATTCACCTAGCAGGCATTAGTTAGGACATAAGCTCTTTTGATATGTATGCATTATTATTCACAAGCATTTATTAGTCTAGGTTGTTGTTGAGTTGCACAACCATAGTAGACTGTTTCGTTGATAAGGAAGTATTTCTTTTAGTATCGAGCATTACTACCGTTGCGCATTTCTAGTATTCTCGTGTCAGTTAACATTATATGTCCTATCTTTTTGTGTATTCGCTTTACACGTGTGGTGTCCTGCCTCCTGCCTTTATTTATAGTTAAGACACGAGCATCTTATGAGCATCAGACATTCTTCAGAAGTTTCCAGGTCTATGCTGTAGGACTATACTTCACTTGCTTTCAGATAGGAGTGAAGGGTTTATTGTTGTTTAGAGTAACTGTATTAAAGCATCTTTTTATTGAATTAAATCTTGCAGTGATTTAATTGATCTTCCCATAGATTCTTGTTTATGCATTTTAACGTAACTTGCATCCTGTGTGTTATCAGGCTATACCCAGTGTGGGTTAGCCTAAAGTAGAGTACATTTATGCCCAGTTAAGGATACCCCGTTATCACCGATTAACTCAGGAGGGTATAGGTGTTTTGTTCGCCGGCATATAAGTTCAGGGGATTTGGATCTAGCGTACCGTTGTTGCACAGTGCCCTATTACTAGTCCAATCATTAAGTGCCCTTGTTTTATTCGTAGCCTCGGTCGTAACAGTACCTGCATCAGGATGTATGTAGGTGTATGTTTGTGAGTACCTGCATCAGGATGTATGTAGGTGTATGTTTGTGAGTACCTGCGTCAGGATGTATGTGGGTGTATGTTTGTGAGTACCTGCGTCAGGATGTATGTAGGTGTATGTTTGTGAGTACCTGCATCAGGATGTATGTACGTGTATGTTTGTGAGTATCTGCGTCAGGATGTATGTATTGTATGTGTATATTTGTGAGTACTTGCGTCAGGATGTATGTAGGTGTATGTGTGTGTGTACCTGCGTCAGGATGTATGTACGTGTATATTTGTGAATACCTGCGTCAGGATGTATGTACGTGTATGTGTGTGAGTACCTGTGTCAGGATGTATGTACGTGTATGTTTGTGACTACCTGCGTCAGGATGTATGTACATGTATGTGTGTGATTACCTGCGTCAGTTTGTATGTGTGTGAGTACCTGTGTCAGGATGTATGTACGTGTATGTTTGTGACTACCTGCGTCAGGATGTATGTGTGTGATTACCTGCATCAGGATGTATGTGTGTGTATGTTTGTGAGTACCTGCGTCAGGATGTATGTAGGTGTATGTGTGTGAGTACCTTTTTTTTTTTTTTTTTTTTTTTTTTTTTTTTTTTTTCTTTTTTTTAATTGAGGGAGGCAAAACGCATAACTGCCTATAGCGAGTGCCTCCCCCATAGTTGAAAGAGTGACGGCCAAAATCAAGGGACGTCCGAGCCAAAATGCCTGGACACACGGAGTTTGAAGCAATTTAAGTCATAGGAAGAGGGAAAGACTGATTCTGGGAGAGAGTTCCAGAGCTCAGCTGTTGAGTAGAAGAAAGTTTGAGAGTAACGTTTCACTCTTGGGTTGGAGAGTTGCACAGAGTAGGGGTGGGATTGAGTTGCAAGACGGGTACCATGTGCCCTACGTAAAGGAGATGGTATACACTGGGAAAGCTCTGAGGAACACTGATTATTATTGTAGCGATAGAATAGCGAGAGATATGCAACATTGCGGCGGAGAGAGAGAGATTGCAGAGAGTTGGTGAGTGGACGGGAGTAAATGATATGAAAGGCCTTCCTTTCAACTTTGTCTAGGAGAGCGGTGTGAGAGGAACCTCCCCACACATGTGAACAACACTCAATACAAGGACGCACTATGCCCCTGTACAGAGCAAGAAGCTGTGTAGGGGAAAAGAACCCCCGAAGGCAGTTGAGCACACCCAGCTTCTGGGAGGCTGCCTTAGCAAGACTGGTAATATGGTCCTTCCAACTGAGAGCAGAAGGAAAAGAGACACCAAGAATATTGAGAGAAAATGATGGATTGGTTTTTGTATTGTTGAAGAATAAGGGATAGTCCGCTGGAAGTTCCTTACGGGTAGATAGATGGAGAAATTGGGTTTTGGAAGCATTAAAGGTAACAAGGTTTTCTCTGCCCCAATTGGAGATAGTATTTAGATCAAAATGTAAGAGTTCTATGGCTTCATTACGTTTGTCGTTGAGGGATTGCTGGCTGGGGCGTTCTGAAAAACTAATGGAGTAGTGTAAGGTTGAGTCGTCTGCATATGAATGGATGGGAATTGAGGTACAGTTGAGGAGATCATTTATACAAAATTAGAAAGAGAATAGGATATAGGACAGAGCCCTGAGGAACACCAGAGTTTATAGGGTGAGGAAGTGAACAATGGCCGTCCACAACCGCGGCTATGGAACGGCCGGAAAAGAAATTAGAGACAAAGGCACAGATGGAGGGATAGAAACCGAAGGAGGGTAGTTTAGAAATTAAACATTTGTGCCAGACTCTATCGAAGGCTTTCGATATGTCTAGTGCAATAGAAAAAGTGTCAGGATGTATGTAATGTTGCCAATATAAGTTATGTTCCTCGCCGTGATCTTTTATATGAACGTAAAATGGTGTGAATGAATTGCAAGTGTGGTTTCATTTAATTATCAGTTGACGAATCAGATGAGTTAACCACTGCATAAGAAACTACATTCGTAATTCAACCATGCGCATAAGTACAAAGGTAACACTTTTATAAAGAATAACACATATAATAACATTTCATAACATTAACTGGGTGGTAAACTGACAACAACATAAAACAAACGATATCAGAGGTGTTGCACTATTGTCCATTTCCGATTAAATTCCTCCCGACACCTTTGACTTACATTCGTGTTATTACAAGAGTGGTTGAAACTGACACGGGTCCACTGCTGGGAGAAAACCTTTGTTCTCGGGCCCAAGGTTATGAGAGACTGGGCCTATACTTCTCTCTTTAAAAATTAGATGCCCGTCTCAAACCAGAAATTCGGTTGCATTAAGAAATGTATTGACAGCATAAGAGTTAGATGGTTCCTGAACAACTCAACCAATATACCATTCCAACCAGTATATCTCAACCAGTGTCAAATCAACCAGGGCCAACTAAATATAGGTGTCAAATTGAAGTTCCAACCTAACTGTACCTAAACGTAACTTTACTTACAATATTGGTGATTTGGTACTAGTTGAGAGCTGCTGGCAGAAATTATCTACTGGTTGAGTTTGTCCGGTCACTGTATTAGATGAATCACAAACATGTATGAAGAGCAGAAAATAAAAAGTATGTAAAAAAGATAATATTAGTATTTTTGTATATTACAGACTAGCTTCAATCCATGTTTTCTGTTGTACTTATCAGTCCATAGACAGTACAGGTGGGAGTATTATGGTGATTATTTACAATAGATCAAGTGGAGCCGCGTATATATGAAAGTATAATACATCAAGAATATATAATGGCATTGTACATGACACTTGGTTTTGCTCTATATGATTTAAACTGTAAGTTTAGGACTGCAGACATCCCACAGGCATGAGGCGGCAATTTATTCTGCTTGCGTGTGGAAGAAGAACTTTTGGCGCAAACCAGCTGTCAATCCTAATGGAACTGCAGGAGCTCTTCTTAACTATCTACCTAACTCTCTATCTATTTCTTTCTCTCTCTCTCTCTCTCTCTCTCTCTCTCTCTCTCTCTCTCTCTCTCTCTCTCTCTCTCTCTCTCTCTCTCTCTCTCTCTCTCTCTCTCTCTCTCTCTATATCTCCTATACATATATATATATATATCTATCTATATTATATATATATATATATATATATATATAGAGAGAGAGAGAGAGAGAGAGAGAGAGAGAGAGATACCGTATATATCGATTTACTATACCTATTTGTTAATGGTTTGTTTATCTGATTCTATGACATCCTTTTCTTTGATTCATCTATTTTTGCAAAAACAGTTCCCCAGAAGTTAGGTGTACTCAACCGTCTCACTGGGTTCTCTACCCCCGGACAGCTTCTTTCTCTTTATCGGAGCAGAGTGCGCCCATATATCGAGTATTTCTCGCATGTGTGGGGAAGTTACACCCATACCACATTTCTCAAAAAAGGAAAAAAGCATTTTGCCTCATCAACTCACTTCCTCTTACTAGTTCCATACAAACTCTTTCTACACGTCACATTTCTGCATCTCTTTCACTCTTCTATCGCTATTATAACAATCAGTGTTCTTCAGAGCGCTCTCAGTGTATAACTCCTCCCTTGCGGTGAGTTCGAGGCACCCGCCTTTCAACACAGTCCCACTCATATTTAGTCCAGCTCTCCAGCCCTAGAAGTAACAAAGTTATTCGTCTACTCAACAATTGAACTCTGGAACTCTCTCCCACAATCTATCTTTTCTTCATACTATGACTTAGACTCCTTTAAACTTTGTGTGTCCAGGCATGTTGACCCCAACGTCCCTTGAAATTGGTTGCCACTCTTTTTGCCTTGGGGGAGACACTCGTTACAGGCAATCTGCCTTTTGTCTCTTTCATACACATAGCAAACAAATCCAGTACGATCTACAATACTACTAATGGAGTCAAAGAAAAATGTTTTTCAGTGGATGTGTTGCTGTCACTATATTAGAGGCAAACAATATACTGTACTGGTGTGAAATTCATTAGCCCACGATTTTGACATGTATTTTACGAGCTACCAATTAATTATGAGAAATATTTGCTTTTCACCTTTAGCTGGTTAAAATGGCCGTACACAGTTAATATTAGCCAGCATATATACTTTATCTGTAAAACATGGTGAAAATTACCGGAGAGTAAATTCCAGGAGAGCATATTATACTATGATCCATTGTTCTCTACATCACTATAGTCAGCCACATGAGGACGTTCATCAGCCACTGTATCGGATTTAACAGGAATATTGATGTGAACAAAAGGAAAACAAAATCATACCATTTTCAGTTCAATGGCGATAGCATAATTATTGTGTATCCAATATTATATTCTTTCTTTCCAATGTGAAGAAAATATATAATACGAATTCCCAACACAATACACTAACATGCGGTGGACGCTGCTGTAGACTACCATAACATCTTTCAGGAATAATCGCTTGTTAGACATTGTTGTTATAATACTTACTCTGTACAATCTCTCTCTCTCTCTCTCCCCCCCCCCCCCCCCTCTCTCTCTCTCTTTCTCCCTTACTTATGCAAGTGACCCCAAACTGCCAGTATAACTCAGGACACTCCTAAACTATGTAAATCTCACGCCCAGACCATTTACACTCCATTTGGGAACAACTTGCATTCATATCTAGATTTTGAACTCTGTCTATAATTGATATATATATGCCATGTATGTAAATTATATTTGTGTTCAATTATTTGTACAATTTCAAATATCATGCGAAACACATTCTATTTCCATTATTAATAGCGAATATCGAAATTCAATTCAACACCAGTCACAGACTCCTTTCAACTGAGTATTACTATTGTATATTATTATAATAATTCCATACACGAGGCGAGAAAATATGCAGATAAACTAAGAAACTGTTATCATAGTTTTGCAGATAATAACACTTGTAATTCCTTATAATATGTACGCACGTCCACTGAGCTGAGTAAGGTCACCTCATCACGTCAGCACATTTGATACACAAACAAAAATTCTGGCAGTTGTGTACTATATTCTGAAAATATTATTACTTATGTGCTATAATGTTTTTCTCTTACTGTACATTGTGATAACCAACAATATTAGTGCTGCTCAATTTTCAGTCGTCGATATTGCTAATCGTAAGTATATTCCTATCCCAATAGCTGCAACGTTCTTTCCGGAAGATGGCACATACAAAAAAAAAAAACGCCCCAGTGTCGGCGAAATGGAAGCAATATGTGATTAGGTGGTATGTCTTCTTACCACCACCTCCTGTCCTCCTCTTGCATGTGTCTTATCATCCCTTCCCTCTCCTGCCCCCTTTTCTCCTTCCACTTCCCGCCTCCTCCTATATTCCACTTATTTCCTCCAAGTTCCCCCCATCTACTTCCTCCCTCCCGCCTGAAATACGTCCAGTCACCCTCCTTTACACTCTCCCTACGTCTCTCCTATATCCTCTATATGCACAGAAGACAGCTGAGATTGTTAGTCTGCCTCAAGCAGGCACAGGAAGCACACATACGTTGCACTCCTTTGTACGCATCCGCCACCTCTCCAGTCACAATAATCCGTTTTTTTCACTGAATATTTGCTCTTTACACCTATTTCTTGTTCATC
Organism: Paralithodes platypus; assembly: GCA_032716605.1. Lineage (NCBI taxonomy): Eukaryota > Metazoa > Arthropoda > Malacostraca > Decapoda > Lithodidae > Paralithodes > Paralithodes platypus. The sequence continues at coordinate 8,625,313 of CM064542.1, forward strand.
AATGTTCATATGTTCACTATATAAGTAAAATATGCACATACGTAGCAGTACTATTGTTTTGTATGGTTAATATAACGAAGTATGTCCGAATTGATCTTTAAAGGTCCCTATTGGTGGACCTTTCAAAAACGTGATATACTGTATATAAACATGGGGATATGGCATCTTTAATTACTTGCAAATATTGATGAATTTTGAGTTTATGTATTCTTGGCCTCATTACGTAATTTACAATCCTGGGCAATGCAAGAGGCAGGAACATAGAAGAAACCTAATAAAACTTAATTTTCAATTTCCTAATTTTTCAGTTATGCTAATGAATCATAAATAGCCAGTTTTCCTAGTAGCTGCGACGTTCCTTCCGGAAGATGACACTTAAAAACAACAGCAACAAACGGCCTAGTGCCAGATAATTAGATGCAATATATGATAGTTTTTACCCTATTAATTCCCACAGATCCTTCCTAAGCTGTCTAACATCGTATAATGATAACCAGAAAAACTGTCAAAACGCTTTATGAACGTCAAGGGGTTAAGTTGGTATAATGGGTGAATCTGTGTGATTGTATAGGTGTCAGTGAAAGGTCATACAGAGGTAGTCAATCAATCAATCAATTCCTTTATTTCGCAATACATATGTACAGTACACAGTACAAAACACACACATTACATAATCCAATAAAAATTATAGTAAAGTTAAATCAAAATGTATTAAACATTCAAAATTATTTCATATATACAAACTATTTACAATATTAGCTTCTGATAGTCAGGATAAAATCATCAAATTAAATATTATAAAAAATATATGCATTCAAAACTCAATTATGAGGATGGAAGTCATGCGATAATGAAATGATCGAATACAATTAAAATGCAATTTCTAAAACGCATTTGTTGCATACAACCGCTGTTAAAAAATAATAATTACGCCCTTCTAGAGCTAAAACCCATAATAGAAACATGGACCTCGCCTGTCCTCATGCCCTTGTACCCACTCAATCCTGGCTCTCAAAACATCTAGATTTTCTCCTAGTACATCTACATTATAAGTTTTTCGAAACAAATTGACCACATTTTGAACCATGAAACCTTCTTTAATAATAGGAATATTATGCCTAATTATAGGATTTTGAGACCTTAATACTCTTTTGCAGTATCGGGCTTGAACTAATGCTGTATGATGATTGAGTAGCAATTGTTTGCATCGAGCTGCCGTGATATGGCTGCTGGCGTAGGGAGGTACGCCACAAATACGCTCAAGGGATTTATTAAATGCAACTGAAAATGCTTTAAAACCATTAGAATTAAAAGAACTGTCGTGATTCCATAGGGGAAGTCCATAATCTGGTAGACAGTAAGAATTAAAAAGAAATAACATTGTATCTTTGTTCACTTGTTTGTAATTTCTAAAAATACTATTAAAAGATCCATAAAAATTATTTATTCTAAAAGTTATGTCATCGGAGTCTTTAAAATTAAACAAAATATTGTGGCCCAGATATTTGAATCCCTTCACCACCTCCAAGGTATCTCCGTTCAGCTCAATGCTCTGCGTCTGCTGATTATTATTGGTAGTAAATATCATGCATTTAGATTTATCTCTGTTAATTTTAAGTAAATGTTGATCAATACAAGAACATAATTTGCTATATAATATATCCATATCTTGAAAAGAATCAGCCAGGAGGACTATATCATCAGCGTAGGCTAATATGTTGCATCTCACATCTCCATATTTACATCCTGCATTAGTACCAGCCACTTCATTTATAATTTTGTCCATGTATAAATTGTATAGAAAGGGTGAGAGTATTCCACCTTGCCTCCCTCACTCCTTGCCTCACACCTTGCCTCACACCTTTCTCAACATAAACATAGTTGCTATAAGAGTCATGCCATCTTACATTCGCTTTCTGATTCCTTAGGTAATGCATTAAAATTAATATTACATCTACTGGTAGTGCAATTCTAATAATTTGTTCCCTAAAATAAAATGGTCTACCCTATCAAAAGCTTTACTTAGGTCAATAAATGTAGCTACTGCATTGTTCTTACAATTCGAGTATTTTTTCATAATGTCTTTAAGAATAAAACAAGTATCTGTGGATGAAGACCCTGATTTAAACCCGAATTGTCTAAAGTTGAGAACCACTTTTCAGATAAAATATCTAAAATAAATAATTCAACTAGTTTTAACACCTTACGAGCGGCCTATGCGGTTTATTTATGTGTACCGCCCAGCGGGGTGTTTTTAGCCAAAATAGGGCTGTTTACGTGATCATTTTCATGCCTAAATAAGACCCAGAACGTAAAACAAGTACCTATCCCTGAAAGGGCATAAACAGAGCTTTCGAATGACACCATAACGATCCTTGTATGATGGATAGTTTTCTTGCAATAACCGTGCAACGCGAGTGCAAAAAGCAGGTAATTCGGTACTTTCGGTACATAATTGAGTATGTAGCGAGTGAGAGAGGGAGCTGAGATTTGTGTCAGTAGGTTCGCCGCGGTGGTCTGGAGCAGTCATACGCTCGCTAGTCTCCTGCCACCACTTGTCTCTCTCTCTCAGCCACATTACGTGCTGAAATTGCCACTCGAGTTATGTCGAGCGCCGCCACATAGTCCAGCTTTATTTAACTCGACTTATGTTGCTCGCCGCTAATTAAGGGTTAAAAGGCATGATGACTGCATAATGGGTCTGTAATTATCTGACTCTGTAATATTTGTCCTACTGTCTTTTATAATAGGTGTAATAGTACCCTTCAGCAAGTCACCAGGGAGATAGCAGTGGATAAAACAAGTATTTAAAAAATGAGCAATATTTTCCAAAAAAGACCAAGAGGCATTCTTTAAACAAATTGTGTGAATAAAATCATGACCTTCACCAGAGTTAAGACGCATTAACAATTGTTTTATAGTGTGACTAGAGATCTTTAAACGCATTTTTCTACCTTCAGGCCACGCTTGCTTAATATCATTTAACCCATGGAGCCCCGGCTAGTTTTGTAATGTTTGCGCACCAGAACCCGGCCGGTTTTCAAAAAATGGTTTTATTCCAGAAACAATAGCGAATGGGTTAGGAATGAAGGAAAAATCACGAAAAACCGCTCAAAAAGCTTAAAAAATGGTCCTACAGAGCCCCCGAAAACGGATTTTACAAGAGTAAAAAATTGAAGGCAATTATCCCAAAAAACCAGGTTATTGCGCGCTCGCGCGCACGCACCTGGACTTTGAGAGTTTTCAACCATCGGCACGGTTGCGTGGGATACGTACACAGTTCCCATACAAATCTGAGCCCTCTTGAGTGGCTACACCTGAGGTTACGGTCGGCGCAATTAGGGTGACGCGTCAGGCGCGTCTCTGGGGCTGTGCGTTACATACATCGCCGACGCGTCAGATGCGTCGCTGGGGCTGTACGGGTTAAGAAGTCTCGCTCAGCGTTAGGATTATTTGGAGGTTGACTTAAAAGAAATTTTTCTTTAAATACTTTAGTTATATTAGAATTGCCACTCTGGCCATTTATAACACTTGATACCTTTTTACACCCTTTCTTTCTTTGTACTTCATTCAAAAATTCACTCTTATTCTTATATAAAAACTTTTCCGTTATTGAATTACAAATCTCTCTCTGTTCGTTAATTTTACATTCATTTAGTGCCTTTTAGTGCCTTTTAGTGGGGGAGGTGCACACTACAACCATAACCACAACCACAATGATCATGCCAACAGCTACTACTACTACCTTTGAGTGGGAATCTCTTATTACCACCCACCCATGTCCGCCACATACACACACAAACAAACACACACAAACAAACAAACACAAACAAACACACACACACACACACACACACACACATAAACAAACACACACACACAAACAAACAAACAAACACACACACACACTTTACACTCAATAGTAATAAGCATACACTCATTATCATTTTTGTCGAACCCAAATAATACATTATATAATAATGCCTATAATTCATGGGTCAAACATAAGCTTACATGTAGATAGATTCAAGTTGGCGTATGCCTAATATTGCTAAAATATAGATAGGCAAACCAACTCGAAAACTATAGTAGAGCAATCATAAATAGCTACCCCAGGTTAGTACATGTATTGCTAAACTACTGCTTCTGTACTCTGTGTACAGTATACTTACTTACTATAGTCTGTTTGCTTATCCAGCTGATGGTAAATTGAATCCCTCAGCAACTGAGGTCTCGATAATTAATGGACAAAATATGAAACTATGGTGTCTCTGCATCATATAAATACCAGATAATACCTCAGTAATTAAGGTTAGGACATAACGACTTACCGTCAGTGGAAAATAAATAAACTATATAATATAATCCAGTCATCAATCAGTCTCGTTCTTAAGGTCATGATAATTGTTCTAGATCCAGAAGTATTGATTTAGTGGTTAGTCAATACCACTATACATACAATGTTACCATCTTGCTTGTAAAGTCATCGATACACTCCCACCCTCACACACACTAACGTAGACACAAACAAACATACACAGTAACCTTGATTTGATAAGTCTCTCTCTCTCTCTCTCTCTCGTGGAGATTGGTGTAGTATGAATGACTACATCTAAATTAAGTAAGAATGTATATATACATTTCCTTTCAGACTAGTTTGTTTTTATACTATAATTATAAACACTGTTCTTAAAGGCATTTCCAAGCCCATAAGGTTATACTTCCTCCCATTTCCGGTACGGCTTTTTAGACAGAGGGTGGGGAGATAACCTTACACTTTCCTGTTTTATTCTTATGCTATAAACTGTCTTTATCTATAGTAGTATGAAGGCCGGACCACCTAGTAGGGACTGCAAGGTCGGTGTATTTTTACGACTGTATCCCACTCTCACTCACACTCTCTCTCTCTACATGTGCTATATTTCCTACATTTAAACAATATGATACTCTGCATTAAGTTGCTACATGGAATCCTTGCCCTAAAAAGGTTTTAGAAACTAATAATTGTTCTCAAAAAAGTAATATCAAATGTGTAGATATCTGTATGAGAGAGAGAGAGAGAGAGAGAGAGAGAGAGAGAGAGAGAGAGAGAGAGAGAGAGGACAGTATATTAAGCGGAGTAATCAAATATGTGAATTGCAAACGCAGATTGAAGTAAATTGCAGTCACTCCAACATACTGTACAGTATGTGTCCGTGTTTTCAAATTCAACTTATTTCCCTGTCTTTCTCAACAAGAATAAATTAACCCTGAATACAAATAACGTATGTACATGAATATGACATTAGTCTGGGTGGTAAGGTATACTGTTAGTGCATTGCAGTTGAGACCTAAATATTGTATCAGGCTCCATAGTATAACCCATTCAGAACCCGTGAAATCCTGGTCATTATATCCTGGCAAATATTTCATGAAAATACTGTTATTCCACCTCGCTCTCGTACACCTTTTTAGTCATTTTCTCGCTTCCCATATGTTCCATTTGGCCGAACCATCTCAAGGTGCTCCTTTTCACATTTTCCAGCACATCTACCTCCACACCACACCTCCTTCTTACTTCCTCATTCGTCTGTCTATCCCTCCATGTAACTTTGCACGCACTTCTTAAGTAACTCATTTCCACCCCTCTCACTCTTGGTCTTAGTCTCTTCTCAAACGTCCATGCTTTGCTTCCGTAAGTCAGTGACGGGATTACCACATTGTCATGCAAGGACTTATTCACTTCCATACTGACCACCCTATTTCTTGTTACTGCTTTCAGCGTTCCTACAACCCTCTTCCCCTGTTGCACCCTCTCCCGCACTTCTTCATCCATAGTTCGATCTTTACTCAACACACTGCCCAGATACTTAAATGAGCTGACAATCACCATAGCCTGACCGTTCAACTTCACCTCACAGTCTGTGGCTTCATCCCTTTCGAAGACCATAACCTTGCTCTTCCCCGCATTTTGCTTCAAATTCCGTTTTTCGCACACTGTTCCAAACTCATTTACCAGACCCTGCAACTCCCATTCATTATTGCTCATCAGAACTTTATTATCAGCAAACAGCAGTATAGGCAGCTTCCACTCATTTCCCTCCCTTATCAGCGATACACCAACATCCAATGCTCTTCCAAGTATTTCTTTCATGACTCCATCCATATATACAGTAAACAACCACGGGGACATCACACACCCCTGTTTCAACCCAACATTCAGGTCAAAGAAGTTGGTCTGCTCATTCTCCACAAGTACTGCCGCCTATGCACCCTCATACATGTTATTCACTGCTTTCAGCATACCTTCTCTATCCACTCTGTCATAGGCCTTCTCCATGTCCATAAAGGCATTTATTTCTCCACAACACAATTGAGGGAAAAAATCTGATCTACACATCCCCTTAACTTCCTAAAACCTCCCTGCTTGTCACCTATCCATTTCTCCGTTCTCATTCTCATACTCTCAATCACTACTCTACTGTACACCTTCCCTACTACGCTTAGAAGACATATTCCTCGGTGGTTACCACACACTCCTTTTTCCCCTTTACCCTTATATAAGGGGACTATTATGCCTGTCTTCCAGTCATCAGGTGCACTCCCATTATCCCATGCTAGTTTGCATTTTCCATACGATCACTATCTCACCACCAAACCTCAAAATTTCCCCACACACTCCATCTGTTCCTGGTGCTTTCCCCAACTTCACTCTTTTCATGGCTTCCCACACTTCTGACCTCATGATCCCCACCTCCGCCTTCACTACTTCTCTTCTTCTTCCTCCCATACCCCATCCAACTATGTTTGCTGGTGTTTCATTCCTTACATTTAGCAACTCGTTGAAGTACTCCCTCCATCTTTCAACTCTCTCTTGCTTCTCGGCTAGCATTCGCCCATTCTTATCTTTCACACCCTTACTATTTCCCTTGCTACCTTCCCTAACTTTCTTGACTTCTTTCCAGAACAGTTTCTTACACTCCCTCCATTTTACACTCAGATTCCTTCCAAATTCCTCATCTACTCTTCTCTTATTTTTCTTCACTACTCTCTTCACCACTCTCTTTCTCTTCACGTACCTCGTTCGTTTCTGACTCTCCAAATCTTCATTCCCTCTACTACCCAACCACTCTCTATATGCTTTCTTCTTGTCTTCCACGGCTATTTTTACCTCTTCTGTCCACTGTAAGAGTTAAGGGTTAGCTATATCTCACAGGTGCACTCGCAGGACCCGTGGTTAGTTGTCGGGTTAGGACGATACCACATATTGTTAGAAGTTTGATAGGGACATGATACTGGGGACATAAGTGGTTCGGTGTGGGAGAAAAACACTGACAATGCACATGCATTATTATTATTATTATTATTATTATTATTATTATTATTATCTCTCTCTCTCTCTCTCTCTCTCTCTCTCTCTCTCTCTCTCTCTCTCTCTCTCTCTCTCTCTCTCTCTCTCTCTCTCTCTCTCTCTCTTCCATATTATTATTATTATTATTATTATTATTATTATTATCTCTCTCTCTCTCTCTCTCTCTCTCTCTCTCTCTCTCTCTCTCTCTCTCTCTCTCTCTCTCTCTCTCTCTCTCTCTCTCTCTCTCTCTCTCTCTCTCTCTCTCTCATATGATCAATAGTTATACTATATTACTTGGCCGGCCCTGGCCCCACATTCCAATCCTCCTTTACCCCACACTATAAACACAAATGATACACATAAAGAGTGTTTCAGTCCTGTGTGTGTTCGAATTGGAATATATAAACCGAAGAACATTGCTTATGTGTACGATTGTTTTGAGCAAATATATGTTTACATGTTTACAGTGCAGTCTACTGATCCCTCCGCCCTGACTGATTCTCCGGCTGGCAGTTATTTAGAATTAGACCCAGACGTTTTGAAGGAACATCTTGCTATCCCCACCTGAGTCAAACTTATCCACCATTAGCGACCATCAATGCAATGGGTAAATGATGCGTGTATTTTATGTAGTCCAAAACTCCTTCTTAATTACAATTATATTACATCTAACTAGCCAATCATTTATTAAGGATTCACTATATCCATCTCTCAGATAATTTTCTATCTATCTATCTATTACCTGACGCCGTGATCCCCGAAGGGGTGGCCACGAACGAACCGCCCCCATGCACCTCTGTCCCCTGTCAGTCGACGCCCCTCCCCCCAACCAGCACCGCCTTCGTTCATGTACTTCCTCACTCCATCCTTCCACCTCTCATTCGGTCTACCTCTCCCTCTCTGTCCCTCCACCTCGCTCTCGTACACCCTTTTAGTCATTCTCTCGCTTTCCCTACGTTCCATATGGCCGAACCATCTCAAGTTGTTCCTTTTCACACTTTCCAGCACATCTACCTCCACACCACACCTCCTTCTTACTTCCTCATTAGTCTGTCTATCCCTCCTAGTAACTCCGCACGCACTCCTTAAGTAATTCATTTCCACTGCTCTCACTCTTGGTCTGAGTCTCTCAACCAACGTCCATGCTTCGCTTCCGTAAGTTAGTGTCGGGATTACCACACTGTCATGCAAGGACTTCTTCACTTCCATACTGACCACGCTATTTCTAGTTACTGCTTTTAGCGTTCCTACAACCCTCTTCCCCTGTTGTACCCTCTCCCGCAATTCTTCATCCATAGTCCCATCTTTACTCAACACACTGCCCAGATACTTAAAAGATAATTTTAAGATGCTTTAGTTACAGCGTCCATATATTTAGGTGGGAGACTGTACATTGCGATCATTCATTGTAACTCTTTGTAACTTCCCCCTTTCTAAAACCATTGACTCAGGATGTGTATGTTAATCTTATAGACTAAACAGTATACTTCCTTGTATCAAATACAACTCAACAGAACGAAGGACACCAGGATGTATACCTTTGACCCGCAGATCATGGATTCATTATGTCAGGGCTGATGTCATCAAACCAATAGCCAGACAACATCACGTTAAAGGGGATGTATAGGGTGTGATGAGGTGGAGAGAAGGATTGAGAGGACAGATAGATTCAGGCCTCAGTCACATCAAGGTCTAGGAGATATTCTCCCTTATATTATTATTTAGTAATTCTGTATACTCTATTTCGGTTTGTACTTGAATAAATATCAAAGTTGGTTTTGGATAACCACAGCCCTTCAATTTCCTTTTACCTATAAGTATTCAATCTAATATTTATATGGTAATTGCTGGTGGCAGCTTTACTTTAACTAAAAGGAATATAATAATATATATAGCATAATTAATCTATCATCATCGAGCAGAGAGGAACGAGAGATGAGATCAACTTCTACAATCCACCTATAACTAAAACATACATATTAACTCCTAAGGACATCGACACCTTAAGTCATCCTTACTAAGAGTTCAAACTTAACCCTTATATAAAGATAGGAGCGTATCTCAACACGTCTTCCTAATCTTAACCCATACTTAAAGTGACTGTCAAAAGTCATTCGTAACATATGGTGTGCATCAGGTGGTCCTTTTTAACATGCATTGTTATTTAAGGCGACTACACCGCGTATCTTCGAAGAATTCCAGTCTACACTACCAATTATCTAGTTTCTCCATTGTTTCCTGTTCAATTTATCTCTTCAACGAGTTTAAACCACTCATTTATCCAGCTCTTCAATCAAATCTCTTCAACAACGAGTCTCTACGGCGATTCCTGTGTGAGCTGCCGGCAGACAATTTCAGAGAGGGAGAGAGAGAGCTGAGCTGACGGTGCTGAACGCGCAGTGGACTGACCTCTGACTCTTCAACACTCAGCTTGTTGTTCAACCCTGACCTAACTCAATACCACTTCACTCCTCCTAGCTGTGAATGCTGTATAAAATCGTCTCTCCTAGCTGTGAATGCTGTATAAAATCGTCTCTCCTAGCTGTGAATGCAGTTGAAAATAAGCTATCATTCAACGCTAATCAAAGTGTATTCTTAGGCGTGTACAGTGAATATCAATCATGTATATTTTGTTTCACGGTCAATTTTTTTTTCCTCATGTCTAGCGAGAGAAATTCAATTTGCTAATTATGACTCATACAATGAGCTTTCCTAGATATTGTATGTTTCCTAACACATGTCAAATCGTCAGTGACATGGCGGTCACTTTATCATGAGTGACTTGTGGCTTACGCCCTCCGGACACACTCTCCCGTCATGAGTCAGTAAACAGTCAATTACTCATTCATTCAGTGTGTTTCTCACCCTTGCAATGTGCGTAGTATGCGCGATATGCAGTGATTCCCAGATGTAATTACTAAATGTGTATTCCTAAGTGATAACATTGTTTTAGGACTATTAGGGAATTGATTTTCCAAGTCACTAACATTCACTTTTTTTCCCCTAAATTTTCTTAAACCCGCACGTTTATCTAAGCGGTTAAGTTAAAATTAAATTTGAAAACATCTGAGGTTTTAAAGTGATTCTAGTATTCATTAATTATTTGTTCTTATCTTTTTGTATAAGTGCTCGAGTGGCTTAGGCCTGTGTCGATTTCGTCTCGCAGGCGGTAGCCAAGGTAATTGAGTACCCTTTGTATTTTCTAAGTGCGTCATTTTAACATCTTTATTGTACGTACAGTGTAATTGTGTTTTTCTTAACATAATTTTTGAATTTCTAACGAGTTTGAGAGTCCATCTTCAATTTTGTATTCACTCGCTAGTAGGCCTATATTGTTTATTGTATTAACACTATAGTCGATAGTATTTTGCTTTTGATTTGAGTGCGAGTTTTGTAAAGATTCATTTTCGGGTTTTAATAACATCTTTTTGTACAAATGTTGTGGACTGCCGAAATACACTCGTTCAAGATTTTGTTTTAGAGTTTCAGTTTGATTTGATCTTTGGAAGTTTGATGGATTGACATTTTCATGGAGTATTCTTTTGGAATCGTTCTATTATAACTTTTTTTGTTCAGTTCTGACAAATTTTTGGGGAGCTTCAGTTAATTTTCCTTAAATGTTTTGTTGTTGCCCATTCTGTATTCGTGTGTATTCGTGTATTCGTGTCTGCCTATTGGCTACAGTCAAGGGCTGTATATTTCGGTAAATTTTCGTTCGCTAATATTGTGGCAATATTTTTTGTTATGAGGATTTTTCCTAAGCTGAATTTGTTTACCCTCAGTTTATTTCGAGTTAATTTTGTTGGATCACAGGATATTGTTAGTCTTGTGTTTTCCTTTTTTTTTTTTTAACGAGTTAGCTTACTGTACATTTGGGTCCAGTTAAGTGATCTTTATTTCTTTAAGTTTGGCAGAATTTCTCGAGTTGGATTCATACGTTTAATTACCGTAGAATTCTCAATGTATTTATTGCTTCATTTAAAGAGAACGTGAGGTTTTATGTTCATTTTTTGTTGGGCCCAGTGAGATTAATTAAAACAATATTATTTAGTATTTTTGCATGACAAATTGGCTATAGTTTTCTAATATAGATGTTTTATTTCACTGTTTGGCTTATCTCATTGAAAAGAGATAATTTTGGAAAATAATTTTGGAGTATGTTTGGATACTGAAATAAATTTACCGGGTAGGCCTATATAGATAATTTATTTTTGTCGTGGTCTTCGTTGGAGTTCTAGAACGGCCATGGAGGAGAAAGGAAATATTATGTATATCCTATTGAGACTAACTTTGAACATTATTTTTGTTTTCTCAACATTTATATGTGTTGTGTGGAATTTTATGATTTTATGATAATATAAAATGTAGAAGTTAGTTTATTAATATCTGTATGTACGGTATTTGAATTAACTTCTTGTATTTTCTAGAATAATACAATGAAAAAGGCAGGATTCTTCCGGGGTAACATTTACTCAGCATTTGGCATCTTTCATAGTCATACAAGCCAGATGTGTTCAATACCAATTAAACACATTATGATAGAGCTTGGCGGCGATACTAGTCTACGACCTGATCTAGTCAACTGACCCCGCTGCTCATCAGTTATATCCTTGAAGTCACAATAAAGTGCCCCTCAAATACCCAGCTTAGAAACACGCAGAGTTGTGTGAAACTGTACTTTGTAAAGATCACATACACAAAATACTATTCCAAATATTAGCTTCAGACACTTGGGTCTTTCTCTATATAAATTAAACTGTAAGCTTGATATACGTGTGAGTAAGGGCATGGACAGCCATGTATGCAAACTAGCATTACATTGGATGTGCATAGGCTTGTCACCAACAGACAAACCTTACAATAATATAGGGAACAACCCGCACAATTGTTTTGAAGTCATAATGCGAATAATTCGGACGATAGGCTAGATCCATCAGAATACACCCAAGACGCGGTCGCTTTCCACCAGTAATGAGAACCTAAGGGGGTTAACAGGGAAACCCCCTTCTTAAAACTCAGCCCGTAAAAGCAGCACATTCCACCCTCTCCCTCCACCCACATTGCCTCCCTCAGGCCAACATACACCACCTCCAGCACATCAACCAACACCACCTGCACAACACGAACTCCACAAACCATCCCTCACAACAATCCACACGACCTGCACAACACCAATCCCATTCACTTCAACCCTCCCGCTCAAAGTACGCACCCACTACCAAACAGCCCACTCAACCACCCAGAGCATCAGGTCACACAGACGCCACCTCTCTCCGAAATGTTTTCACCCCAAAACCCACCACATCACTACCACCTATGGGTATTGACCACCCGCTGTTATTGGCCAACAAATTCCCAGGAAACAAGTATGAAGCAACAAGCTGCCCTAACGGGCTCCCCCCAACTACACCCCAGCACATGACCCTTCCACAGTTCTGCCACCATCCCAATTACACCCAACGAATCAAGACACTCAGTCCCCATCCACACCGTCTCGTAACACCACACCATCCCATGACCCCACCCGAAAGAATTCTATAGTTATATCAGAAAAAAAAAAGTCGTTTCTTCAACTGTTGGACCGTTAGTCGATGAAAATGGAGAATACACCAAAGACGAAGAACAAATGAGTAATGCCCTCAATACCTTCTTTGCATCAGTTTTTACAACAGAAGACCTCAGTGATATCCCTACACCATCGCCGATTCAGATTGATAATTCAGATGTTCTAAGCAATATCACCGTTACAGAGAGAGAAGTATTGAATTGTTTAGATAAACTCAAGGTAAATAAAACGCCTGGACCTGATACAATCTCGCCTAGAGTTCTAAAGGAAGCTAAGGATGAGCTCTCTAAACCACTGACATTACTATTCAATAAATCCTTGCAGTCTGGAACTATGCCCGATCAGTGGAAGCTAGCCAACGTAACACCGATATTCAAAAAAGGCAGCAAATCCCTACCAGTAACTATCGTCCAATTAGCTTAACCTCAGTTGTATGTAAAATGCTAGAAACGGTCATACGAGACAGACTCGTAAATCACTTAGAGGAAAATAACATACTTAAAGATACTCAACACGGCTTTCGTAAAAAACGTTCCTGTTTAACAAACTTCTTAGACTTCTTCCACGATATCCTCAACCTCTACGATGAGAGTAAAGCTGTAGATATTATATACCTTGATTTTCAAAAGGCCTTTGACAAAGTTCCCCACAAACGTTTACTGCTAAAACTAAAAGCGCATGGAATACAAGACGGTGTGTTGAAATGGATAGAAAATTGGCTCAGCAACAGAAAGCAAAGAGTAGTCATAAACGGTAAGGCATCTAAATGGACCAATGTAAGTAGCGGGGTACCCCAGGGATCGGTACTAGGACCAATTATCTTTCTAATTTACATCAACGACATAGATGAGGGTCTCACCTGTACAATCTCAAAATTTGCTGACGATACAAAAATTGCAAATAGCGTACTCTCAAAAGAACAAGTTGACGATATGCAACACAATCTAGATAAATTGTCATGTTGGGCCCAAATTTGGCAAATGAGTTTCAATGCGGATAAATGTAAAGTACTACATATCGGATACCTAAATGAGAAAGCAAACTATTCGATGAATGGCACTCAGCTTAAGAATGCAAACAGAGAAACCGATCTGGGAGTAACAATATCGAGTAACCTAAAACCGAGTCAACAATGTTCAGAAGTTGTTAAGAAGGCAAACAAAATAATTGGCTTTATAGGCAGGTCATTTGAGCATAAATCCAAAGAAGTTATCCTAACCTTTTACAATTCCTTAGTCCGCCCTCTTCTGGAATACTGCGTTCAATCCTGGTGCCCTTATTACCAAAAAGATATAAACAAGCTAGAACGAGTTCAACGTAGAGTTACCAAAATGATACCTAGCCTAAAGAACAAACCATACGAAGAGCGTCTTAGAGAATTAAATCTATTTCCTTTAACCCAGCGCAGATTAAGAGGTGACTTAATTCAAGTGTTCAAAATCATCAAAGGCATCGACAATATGAACTGTAGTAAGTACTTCACTATCGACCAATCTAATTACACGCGGGGAAACGGTTGCAAAATTATTGGTAAATCTTTTAACTCACATGAATCTAAGAATTTCTTCTTCATTCGAGTTGTCAACTTGTGGAATGGGCTTCCCCGAAACGTTATAGACTGCATCACCGTTGATTCATTTAAACTCCGCCTAGACAACTATCTCGCATCAAACCCGCGACTGACTGCGTTTGTAAATGAATAACTTTATTTTATCCCCCCTCAGTTACTAACCCATTTGTCCCCTACTAACTTCCTAATCCTGCCATGGACATTAGTTCCAGGGCAGTAATTCCCTTTCCAATGTTCCCTTACCCACTCTAAACCACTGTTTGGACACTTGATCCTCAGTGTTTTGGAGGACAAGCAACCTAGAAGGGTCACTAGATCTGTTGTTGCTTGATTTCCTTTGTACTCCTTTGTACTCCTTTGTACACCAATATTCAGATACTATCTGAAATATAAAGTGTTACTTTGTAAAAATGGGTGAATTAAATGGAAAAAAATATGTAGATTGGGTAACCCCCAAAATTTGCAAAAATTTTCATGTTATGGGTACTTGGATGTATGCTAGAAACGTCATGAATGGTAACCACAACACTCTCCAGTTATGCGATGATGAGACAGAGGATCGCGAATACAAGGAGGGCTCTGGCAGATGAAGATGAACAGAATGAAGGAGCTGGAGGAACACACAGAACACTTACAGCATCTCCTGGCCTACAAAGAGTGGCTAGTACATCCTGCAGACTATTAAGGCACACATAGTTTTCCGAATAGACTCTTCCCACTCCTGTTTGCAAATATCCAAGGTCTGAACAATAGAACCACAAACAAATTACCATTTATTTGTGGCCTGCTAGAAGAAGGAAACGCTACAATTGCAGCCCTCACATAAGCTCACATTAAGGACCACGAAGATAGTGAAGTATGGATTCCTGGTTATAACCTATATAGAGCGGACAGCACTCATATAATGTGTGGAGGTGCAGCACTGTACATCCATGACTCACAAATCTGTATTGAATGTACAAATACTAGTAATGCAGTGGTGAAAATACTTCGAGTTAAATAGAATCCATAAATTTAGTAGTTATTGTAAAATACAGACCGCCTGGTACATCCTTTGATTAATTCAAAACCCAGCTCAACTAGATAAGAACATTGAAATAACTTTGAAAAGTTGACAATGAATATAAACATCATATGAGGAGGAGCACTTTATTGACCACGTTTCACATATGGTTTCTTCAGGTCTTTGATTGACCCGAAAAAGCTATCTGCGAAACCTTGTCAATAAAATGCTCCTCCTCATATGGTGTTTATATTCAAGATACGAACAGCAGTGGAAAGTCTGGGAAACCCAACACAAAATATTATGTGGTTAGCAGAATATAGTCTACCAAACATCAAATGTGGTTAGCAGAATATAGTCTACCAAACATCAAATATTATGTGGTTAGCAGAATATAGTCTACCAAACATCAAATATTATGTGGTTAGCAGAATATAGTCTACCAAACATCAAATGGACAACATTAGAAAACCAGGTATTGGTGAATGACACCGGTGTAGCAAATACAAAAGAGCTAATTAAACTCTACCATTACTTCAGTTTACTCTGCACATTACTGAACACACATGGTAGAATATTACCTTAGCTCTTGTATTCACAACCAACGACTGCCTAGTACACAGCATTAACATATCGGACACAACTTTCTCCGATAATTGTATTTGTCTGTGTATTAAGGAGACAAAAGGCAGGCTGTCTGTAACGAGTGTCTCCCCCAAAGCCAAAAGAGTGACAAAAAGCCAAATTCAAGGGACACTAGCATCAAAATGTCTGGACACTAAGTCTAAAGCAGTCGAAGTCAAAGGATGAATGAAAGACTGGGAGAGAGTTCCGAGTTCACTTGTTGAGTAGGAGAATGAATGAAAATAATTGCTAATTCTTGGGTTGGAGTGCTGGACAGAATAGGAGTGGGATTGTGTTCAAACGCGGGTGCCTCCCACTCGCCATAAGGGAGGGGGTATGGACAGAGAGTTCTGAAGTACCCTGATTGTTGTAATAGTGATAGAAGAGTGAAAGATGCAATATTGTGGCGTGTAGCAAGAGGTTGTAGGGACATAGTAGGAGGAAGTGAGTTGATGAGGCGAAATTCTATAGGCATTTGATAAGGAAATGTTGGAACTCCTGTTTCATTTGTCTGGTTTCCCTTACTGTTTCTGTTTGTGCCTCACCTACACCGAGTGATCCAGCTATCTCTCACAAACACCTCCTATTATCTACTTCACTACACTAAACAACTTACAAGCACACCACACTTCTTCTGTCACAAACTGTACTCGTCCCTATACCTGAGTCTGGCTAGGTAGTTTGTTCGTACCCACTTGGGTTTATTCGGTCTGCCTTGAGTTGTTTCGTCCCTACCTGCTTTCAACTCTGGTGGAGGCATTTGTCACAGGCAACTCTGCCTTTTGTCTCCCTCACCCACATAGAAAGATATAACAAATATATATATATATATATATATACAGTATATATATATATATATATATATATATATATATATATATATATATATATATATATATATATATATATATATATATATATATATATATATATATATATATATATATATATATATATATATATATATATATAATATATATAGTGTATATATATATATATATACCGGTATATATTGAAAGAGACAACGCAGTACCAAATTCCGTCTGTATTACTTTTACATATTTTCTGATTTGTTTTCCTTACAAATTATCGGCCCACATCAGAGAAGTTATCAACAGGTTTACACACGATTTAAAAAAACAACAAAATGAAGCATATAATTTATCCAAAGTAAATTTGGATATATTTATGTCATCAAACTAAGTGCTTAACAACTTATTTATATACATAAAATGCTCAGATTTGATAAATATTTGCCTAAGTCACCAACAAACGATAATTACTCAGTCTAAATAAAGTATCAACACACACGCTTAATCTAATCATATTTTTACATGAACGACCTAAACATGTCCAGTCCACAGCAGGGTTGGATCAAATATATACTGATTTTTAGAGGTAAAATACAAATACAAATACTTGTGACATTATGATGCAAAAATACAAATACAAATACTTGTGACATTATGATGCAAAAATACAAATACAAATACAAATACTTGTATTCCTTAATTCAAAAATACAAATTTAAAAACAAATACTTCTGAAATTAAGATGCAAAATACAAATACAAATACTTTATACAAATACTAACTAAGTGAGTCAGACCAAGCGTCGACGGAAAAGTGGCGCGGCAAATAAATTCAAAACAAGCAGGACAAGATGCACACCAGATTCATAATGTTCAACGTTACTGCTTTCAGAAAACAATAGTAGTAATAAATATAAATATATATATATATTTTTTTTTTTACGTGTTTTCGTCCTCACAAATTGTCTGTAAGTAGCAATGCATAATACAAAAAATCCTTTGTTTATGGAAGAGGCAAAAGGCAGTAGCCTTAAACTAGCCTGCTGCCTGTAACACTAACAAGTGTCAAAATACAAATACAAATACAAAATACTTTTTCTTCTGGATGCCAAAATACAATTACAAATACAAATACATTGAAAATGTATTTAAATACAATTCAAATACAAATACAATTTTATTTGATCCACCCCTAGTCCACAGCAATATCAATTGACTTACTGTAGCCAGCAAGAGAAGGGGATGAAATACATCCACACTATAGAACAGATAAAGGACAAATGAAGGTTGACATAAGTATAAGTGAAAAACTGAAAATGTATAACAGTAGACCAATTTCTAAACTAAAGGCATCGATATATAACCTAATTGTCTACAATTAACCCTAACTGACAACTATCCTACAGAGATGCACAAATTAAGAATTATTTGAAAAATTACGCTCAGGCTTTAATTTTGTATACACAGTTTTCCTCCATTGAGTGCATCACTAAGATTCTGGATTCTACTGATGATAAACAAGAAATATATGTTGTGTATAGGTGCTCTTGTTCTCTTGCATGATTTATAATGGAAGAAAATTATATGTTTTGACAAAATTTAACCATATCTGTGATTCTTTCCAATGTGCTTGAACATTCTAACAGAGTGAACGTCCTGAACGTTCTATATTCCTGGGCTAACAGCCAGGACAGGTTATTTTATAAATAATGTTCGTGCACTGGAGAAAGGCTCTGCCAGACTGAACACGTTAGTACTCTCAGACTTGCCTGTAAAGCAATACTACATATATAATACATAGATTTTGAGCAGCTTCATGTAAATAAGTTTGGTCAATATTGTGCTGTTTCTACCATCCCTGCCACTAAGATGACATCTCATTATAGTATATTCTTTCTATCATTCAACTACGCTATCCATCCTTTAACTTATCTCTCTGGACCCCTTTCTCCCTCATCTTTAGCCCCATTGTTTCTGAGATCTTAAGACGTTCGCCCTATTAGTTTGGCAATGATAAGACCTATCAACCCCCGTTTGTCAATTTAAGACCTTTCGTGCCATTTAAGTGTAGAGTATTTCCTGGCGAGCGATAGAGAGCCTGTAATGTTGAATGAATCAGCCTTCGGCCGGGACATTTTTGTACCGAAAAATGCACATATTTATCGTGCAGGGGAATCTTGGGTGTATATATTTGCTAAGCTTGATGGAGGTCTAGGGAGCAAACTAAAAACCTCCCCTTCAGCTTACCAGCCACTCTTCACCATTCTTTAGTCTACATATAACGTGACATCCTTCAACTATTTAAGGGGGAATAGTTGCTTTTGCTGGACACCCTTTTCCCTCATGTTTAGCATATTAGTTTTTGAGATTTTAAGACGTTCGTTCCTTTAGTTTGACGATTTTCAGACCTATTGCCCTATTTTTTGGTCCATATTAAGACATGTCAATGCTATTTAGGTCTCATTTTTTTCATGGAGAGTAGCGAACCTATAATTTTAGCTTGATGGAGGTCTAGAGAGGAATCTCCAAAAATATATAAATACATAAATACATAGACAAAAAAAACAAGCACTACCCCCTTAACTTTGTCAGGTTGATGGACCAGTTATATTCTATTCTGGGTAACACTAGAACACTTCATTCAGATTATGAAGGATCTCTGGTATCAAGAGGTTAGACACTCAATTTAGTCCTCTTACTTCAACATATCCTTCCTAAACTGAATATAATCCTCTGTTGGTAGCCAGCAAAGAATGAAGAAAGGTGTCACTGTACTGAAGTATTCGTGTTTTGCTCTAAACCCCTTTCTCCTTCATGTTTAGCCCCATTAGTTTTCCAATTTTAATATTTTCATCCTTTTCTTTGTCAATATTCAGACCTTTCGTGCCATTTAGGTATCGATGTTTTCCTGGCGAGCGATAACGAGCCTGTATTTTAGGAGGAACCGGGACATTTGTCTACCAAAAAATTTACAAATTTATCTCCAAGGGGGGTCTTTGGGATGGTGTTTCCTTAAAAATATTAATAACGGTAATAATAATAAATAAATATATAAAATAATGTCCCCTTAACCCATTGGGTGCGGGAGACGTTCCCGAACACCATGGCAATTTACAGCAATCTACAGGCTTTTAAAGCCTGTTAAAGCCATAGAAATCGAGTGTCAGTGGGCGGGAGAGCGAGGGGCCTACCTCCGACCAACAGCACGTCCGTCCGTACACCGAGATCCGAGCCCTGGATCTCAGCAGTGCTGCCATAGGCAAAAAAACGCTACATTGCTAATAAATAGCGAGTTTTCCCCAATGTTTATGGTAGCGCTGCGGGTGATCCCCACGAGCTACGAAGCTCATTCTAGTGTCATTTTGCAGCTATTTTCGTCTAGTTTTCGGCTGAATAAATTTCATTTCATGCAGACACTTGATTAATCATTCAGGAGTGCCTGAATATGTCCTAAATAACCCAAATATGCCTGCAACGTAAGCGTTAATATCTTTACTAAGACATAGATAATATCCCCTGGTAAAATAATTGTTCCTATCCTACCGTCTTTGAGCTTCGTTTGAGGCTTTGAAACAAAGAAAATAATACAAAGTGGTTCCGTTGTAAGTTTCTATGTTTTTCTTCGAAGGCGGTTAATTTTCTTAAAGGGAGATGATTTATTTTTCTGGCCCCCCATCTCCCTCATGGCCAAGCTAATGGACCGAGAATCTTCATTTCTGAAAACTAATGTGACTGATTAGTCTCATTAGTTTTCAGAAATGAAGATCTTTCGCCCTAATTCTTTGTCAATGTTAAGACTTTTCGGGCAATTTAGTCGTCGCTTTTTATTTTTCAGGTGAGCGTCAGCGAGCCTGTAATTTTGATAGAACCGGCCTTTAATCGGGACATTTTTCTACCAAAAAGGTACAAAGTAATCTGGAAGGGAGATCTAGAGGATGTTTTTTTTAAGCTAGATGGAGTTTACGGAGGAAATTAAAATGATAATAAATACGCCATCCCTCTTAAAGTATAAAATACGGCCACCCCTCCTTAAAGTATAATAAATACGGCCATCCCTCCTTAAAGTATAATAAATACGGCCATCCCTCCTTAAAGTATAATAAATACGGCCATCCCTCCTTAAAGTATAATAAATACGGCCATCCCTCCTTAAAGTATAATAAATACGGCCATCCCTCCTTAAAGTATAATAAATACGGCCATCCCTCCTTAAAGAAGTATAATAAATACGGCCATCCCTCCTTAAAGTATAATAAATACGGCCATCCCTCCTTAAAGTATAATAAATACGGCCATCCCTCCTTAAAGTATAATAAATACGGCCATCCCTCCTTAAAGTATAATAAATACGGCCATCCCTCCTTAACACCTTACGAGCGGCCTATGCGGTTTATTTATATGTACCGCCCAGCGGGGTGTTTTTAGCCAAAATAGGGCTGTTTACGTGATCATTTTCATGCCTAAAGAAGACCCAGAACGTAAAACAAGTACCTATCCCTGAAAGGGCATAAACAGAGCTTTCGAATGACACCATAACGATCCTTTTATGATGGCTAGTTTTCTTGCAATAACCGTGCAACGCGAGTGCAAAAAGCATGTAATTCGGTACTTTCCCCATATAATTCAGTATGTAGCGAGTGAGAGAGGGAGGAGGGAGCTGAGATTCGTGTCAGTAGGTTCGCCGCGGTGGTCTGGAGCAGTCATACGCTCGCTAGTCTCCTGCCACCACTTGTCTCTCTCTCTCAGCAACATTATGTGCTGAAATTGCCACTCGACCTATGTCGAGCGCCGCCACATAGTCCAGCTTTATTTAACTCGACTTATGTGGTGAGCCGCTAATTAAGGGTTAAAGTATAATAAATACGGCCATCCCTCCTTAAAGTATAATAAATACGGCCATCCCTCCTTAAAGTATAATAAATATGGCCATCCCTCCTTAAAGTATAATAAATACGGCCATCCCTCCTTAAAGTATAATAAATACGGCCATCCCTTCTTATATATAATAAATACGGCCATCCCTCCTTAAAGTATAATAAATACGGCCATCCCTCCTTAAAGTATAATAAAAACGGCCATCCCTCCTTAAAGTATAATAAATACGGCCATCCCTCCTTAAAGAATAATAAATACGGCCATCCTTCCTTAAAGTATAATAAATACGGCCATCCCTCCTTAAAGTATAATAAATACGGCCATCCCTCCTTAAAGTATAATAAATATGGCCATCCCTCCTTAAAGTATAATAAATACGGCCATCCCTCCTTAAAGTATAATAAATACGGCCATCCCTCCTTAAAGTATAATAAATACGGCCATCCCTCCTTAAAGTATAATAAATACGGCCATCCCTCCTTAAAGTATAATAAATACGGCCATCCCTCCTTAGAGTATAATAAATACGGCCATCCCTCCTTAAAGTATAATAAATACGGCCATCCCTCCTTAAAGTATAATAAATACGGCCATCCCTCCTTAAAGTATAATAAATTCGGCCATCCCTCCTTAAAGTATAATAAATACCGCCATCCCTCCTTAAAGTATAATAAATACGGCCATCTCTCCTTATAGTATAATAAATACGGTCATCCCTCCTTAAAGTATAATAAATACGGCCATCCCTCCTTAAAGTATAATAAATACGGCCATCCCTCCTTAAAGTATAATAAATACGGCCATCCCTCCTTAAAGTATAATAAATACGGCCATCCCTCCTTAAAGTATAATAAATACGGCCATCCCTCCTTAAAGTATAATACAAACGGCCATCCCTCCTTAAAGTATAATAAATACGGCCATCCCTCCTTAAAGTATAATAAATACGGCCATCCCTCCTTAAAGTATAATAAATACGGCCATCCCTCCTTAAAGTATAATAAGTACGTCCATCCCTCCTTAAAGTATAATAAATACGGCCATCCCTCCTTAAAGTATAATAAATACGGCCATCCCTCCTTAAAGTATAATAAATACGGCCATCCCTCCTTAAAGTATAATAAATACGGCCATCCCTCCTTAAAGTATAATTAATATGGCCATCCCTCCTTAAAGTATAATAAATACGGCCATCCCTCCTTAAAGTATAATAAATATGGCCATCCCTCCTTAAAGTATAATAAATACGGCCATCCCTCCTTAAAGTATAATAAATACGGCCATCCCTCCTTAAAGTATAATAAATACGGCCATCCCTCCTTAAGTATAATAAATACGGCCATCCCTCCTTAAAGTATAATATATACGGCCATCCCTCCTTAAAGTATAATAAATACGGCCATCCCTCCTTAAAGTATAATAAATACGGCCATCCCTCCTTAAAGTATAATAAATACGGCCATCCCTCCTTAAAGTATAATAAAAACGGCCATCCCTCCTTAAAGTATAATAAATACGGCCATCCCTCATTAAAGTATAATAAATACGGCCATCCCTCCTTAAAGTATAATAAATACGGCCATCCTCCTTAAAGTATAATAAATACGGCCATCCCTCCTTAAAGTATTATAAATACGGCCATCCCTCCTTAAAGTATAATAAATACGGCCATCCCTCCTTAAAGTATAATAAATACCGCCATCCCTCCTTAAAGTATAATAAATACGGCCATCTCTCCTTAAAGTATAATAAATACGGTCATCCCTCCTTAAAGTATAATAAATACGGCCATCCCTCCTTAAAGTATAATAAATACGGCCATCCCTCCTTAAAGTATAATAAATACGGTCATCCCTCCTTAAAGTATAATAAATACGGCCATCCCTCCTTAAAGTATAATAAATACGGCCATCCCTCCTTAAAGTATAATAAATACGGCCATCCCTCCTTAAAGTATATAAATACCGCCATCTCACCTTAAAGTATAATAAATACCGCCATCCCTCCTTAAAGTATAATAAATACGGCCATCTCTCCTTAAAGTATAATAAATACGGTCATCCCTCCTTAAAGTATAATAAATACGGCCATCCCTCCTTAAAGTATAATAAATACGGCCATCCCTCCTTAAAGTATAATACATACGGCCATCCCTCCTTAAAGTATACTCGACGTTCAGGTCAGGCTCTCGCTCTCTTATGTCACACACACGGACATACACACAAACACACAATATCTCCCCCCCCGCCCCCCTCTCTCTCTCTCTCTCTCTCTTAAACTTTGGTGTACCGCCGACGTATTATTTTTCTTTATTCTTGCTATATTTAGATGTTATGTAGCTTAATAAGGATATTTGGTAGTTCAAAGGGTTAAGATAGTTCGAATAAAATCGTATATTAGTAGCCATCATAAAATTAAAAGAACGGCACTAGTACTGAAACGGTTAACATCTACATAATATCCTCCATATAAATTAAAAAGGTACCTATCTTTTAAGTAGTGTGTGTATGTGTATGTGTGTAAAATGTGTGTATGTTTTATTTTATTTTATTTCTTACTTTTCTTTATATTGTTTTTAATCCCCCAAAAACGGGTCCGTTTGAAACATCAACTACCTGCCAGGCGGGCATATTTACCGAAAACGAGCTTCATTCCATGCTCTCTTTAATGCATAAACCAGAGCCACAGCGTAATACATTTATGTATACCTGAAAGGGCGATAATAGAGCTTTCCAATGACACTCGAATCATCCTTGTACGACCACGGGTTATCCTTAATAAGATAATTTCCTCAGTTTTGTCCTTATCTCGCGAGGCCGGGTGTATCTAGGTTGTCCCAGAACTGGCCCAGTGGTCGTGCCGAGCGGTCAAAACTCGCCAATCGTTCTCCCAACGCGCGGACTCTCTCTGAGAGCCCCTAATGTGCTCAGAATGCTTGCTAGTATGACGGGTACCGGAGGATAGTCCATTTATCTCTCGCCCGTCATATGACGGCTTGAGTGTTAAAATACCCGAAATAAGAATAACCACCATAACCGTTCAACAATGAAAAAGGAAAGAACCAGAAGGAGAGATTAAAATAACCGAGACAAGAAGGCACATTCACCAAGGAAAACGAAGTAAGCTCAACGAAGGAGAAACTAAACCAAAACCAGCCAAGACAAAGGAAGGAGATACGAAGAGCAGAACAAAGAACCAAAGAAGACCCGCACTCAACAACTACACCACAGGAAAAAGCGACAACAAAACCAAGGCGCCTAAGACCAACACGGAGAAAGAAAACTCACCTCCACCATGGAAAACACATGTGGTATCACAACCATGGAAAGACGTCATCACCGCGGCAAAACCACCAACACATGGCCGTCCAGAATCTACCTGTACACCACTACACCATACCAGACGAGACGCCAGGATTGGCACTATAAATCCTGTTATGCACACCACACCAGGCAAGACCATTCCAGTTCCCAACAATAACAACGAGAAGAATAAGAAGAAAATAGTGTACAGCCAGAGGCACAAGGACCAACACAGGTAAACCACCAAGGAGCTGTTGTGCCGTTCTTCCACACAGAGGCCTACTCACCTGCCCGCAAACTTCTAGGTGGCCTACCTAATCCCCCCAGAATACGCTCCCCTGTACTTATGAACTTCTGACCTCCGCACACCTGACCTGGGACATCTCAGCCAAAGTCGCCACTACCCCGACAAAAACCATGAGAAAGTAATAATAATATTCTTCTGGTTACTTACAAAGCACCCGTATCTCCTCCTTCGAGGATTCACAAGCGCTTGGCTTTCTTTAGTCTACCAGAGACCATTACCCATCCCCCTTGCTCATGGGGAGATGGTAACCGCCGGCTATATCCCAGAAAAACTTTTCAATCTGAGCGGGGATTGAACGCGAGACCTTCAAGATGGGAATCAGGCACGCTATCAACTGAGCCAGCCGGACGGCTGCAATTCTAGGGCTTGGTTTAACTAACATGTTAGCAATCGAGTCCTAAAATTACCCTCCCATTCAAGGAAAGAATTGAAGCCATGGTGAATATCTTTCTAGGTCTGAGGAGTTGTTTTACCTATTGACGAATTAATATTATCACATGTAATGGCATAGTGCTTAACTCCCCCAGACATATATGACGCAATCGCGTCATATGGACTTATCTCTATACCTCTCTAATAAGTTTATGACGCGATTTTGCGTCATATGAGCTCAGTAAGTCCGATAAGTTACCATACGATAAAACCGTTGGTGGCAACCTCATTCACCTCCGATAATTCTAACGGCCGTAGTGTTGTTGTGAGTGTAGTGCGGGGCAGTGGCAATGATCTCGGGGCTCCCGCCTCCTCGGACTTATTGGAACATAATATGTCGGAGGGAGTTAATAATAAGATCCCTAATAGGCTGCACATTTGGTATTAGAAGCATAACCGCAAGGTGTCCCCACCTTACTTCTTTTGCCAAAACTACACTCTAAAACTATAGATAGATACTTGCCATGGTAAAGGTCATTCTCACAGTTCAGGCTTTGTGAGACACCGTCTAATTAACGACACTCTACAAATAGAAGTCCATAATGTATTTGTCTGATGCCATGGTCTAAACACCGAACCTGAGTTCTTTGAACCTCTTATACCGGTCAGTGGAAGATCAAGTGAAATAATTAAGTTCATGATCTTACTGCATCCTCTCGTTAACCCAATACCTTGTCATTGTGTCATGACACTAGAAAGGCTGTATTTAAGACCCCAAGTCAAGAGTACCGAAACGGTTAGTATAACGATCAGGATAGACGAGAAATAGTAGCCCCAGGACATGTCCTAGCTCACGCTCACGTTAGTCGGATGAAAGTGCCTTATGTCATGACATCAAGGAGCTATCATTTAAGATCCAAAACCAACTAATCCATCTGTATCCCAAACTACCCCATCCACATGCTGGACCACCTAAGCGGCTCGACGGAAAACTAGACGACCAGGCTTCATACTCTCCTCCCTACCCAGACTGTGAGCATCACTACAATCTTCAAGTGTTAGATTAGGAGTGTTACTGACAATACCTTTCACTCATACACCAGTGCGCCCAGGTGAAACACTTAGGAAAATAGAGCCACTCACTGAACTCTGTTTATTTTCAACAGTGCACCAGGTGAAGTACTTAGGCAAATAGAGTCCCTCACTGGACTCTGTTTATTTTACACCAGTGCGACCAAAGTGAAATACTTAGGAAAAGTAAAGTCACTCCTAGGGCTCTGTGGTAATTATATACCAGTGTGATTAAGTGGTTTATCTTTTCCATTATTATATGACGCCAGTGATAACCTGAGATAAATAGTTAAACCTAAGTGTATGTTGTCTCACTAACACGCAATATATGATAAAGTACTAGAGAGCATTAAAGTAAAATCTATGATACACCAGTGAATTAAGGTGTATCGTGTAGAGCGAGAGAGAGAGAGAGAGAGAGATAAGCATATTCCTAGTACCCTCGTGGATGTTCAGCCGTGCTCGGCTAATATATGTATATAACCATTGTCCAAGTATAATTAAGTATTGCTGTTCTACATAACAAGTTAATCATTAAAGTTGTTTGTAAGATGTACGCAGTGTTATATTTTACCCATTACTCCTTCTGTGCATGTGTTGTGTAATTTTGACTTCTCCAGTTAAGTAGAACCTACCAAATTCCAATATAAACCCGGGAAAAACCCTGGCATAACAGTTTTACTTCCTCGCTAGACCTCCATCAAGCTTACACAACACCTCCTAGATAAGTTTGTACATTTTCCAGAGAAGTATATCCCAGCGAAAGGCCGGTTCCTCATTAAATTACAGGCTTGTTATCTTAAGGAAAAATCGACACCTAAATGGCACAAAAGGTCTTACTATTGACAGAGAAATGGGTCGAAAGGTCAAACTAATAAAATTAAATTCGAAAAATATCAAAACTAATGGGGCTAAACATTAGGAAGAAAAGACTGGTTAACTAAATGCGTCCACCTGCCAACAGATGCAGGTGTTATTCAGTAATATTAGCGAACCTAGGGCATTCCATTGTTAAATGATATCTTTGTATCTGCTATTTTCATACTGCTATTGAATCTCGGAGTGATGGCTATAGATAAATGGAGCTAAATAAGTAACCTGAACATTATTATTATAATTGTTGTTATTATTATTATTATTCGTATTGCCAATTTATTGATAAGAGAGTATAATCTATCTATCTATACATCTATTGCATGACGCCGTGATCCCCGAAGGGGGTGGCCACGAACGAACCACCCTCATGCACCTCTGTCCCCAGTCAGTCAACGCCCCTCCTCCCAACCAGCACCGCCTTCATTCATATACTTCTTCACTACATCCCTCCACCTCTCCCTCTCTGTCCTTCCACCTCGCTCTCGTACACCCTCTTAGTCAATCTCTCGCTTTCCATACGTTCCATAATATTATGACCGAACCATCTCAAGTTGTTCCTTTTCACACTTTCCAGCACATCTACCTCCACACCACACCTCCTTCTTACTTCCTCATTTGTCTGTCTATCCCTCCATGTAACTCCGCACGCACTTCTCAAGTAACTCATTTCCACCGCTCTCACTCTTGGTCTGAGTCTCTTCCCGAACGTCCATGCTTCGCTTCCGTAAGTTAGTGTCGGGATTACCACACTGTCATGCAAGGACTTCTTCACTTCCCTACTGACCACCCTATTTCTTGTTACTGCTTTCAACGTTCCTACAACCCTCTTCCCCTGTTGTACCCTCTCCCGCACTTCCTCATCCATAGTTCCATCTTTACTCAACACACTGCCCAGATACTTAAATGAGCTGACGATATCCATAGCCTGACCGTTCAGCTTCACCTTACACTCTGTGACTTCACCCGTTTCGAAGACCATAACCTTGCTCCTCCCCGCATTTACCTTCAAATTCCGTTTTTCGCACACTGTTCCAAACTCATTTACCAAACCATGCAGCTCCCATTCATTATCGCTCATCAGAACTGCATCATCCGCAAACAGCAGTATAGGCAGGTAACACTCATTTCCCTCCCTTTTCAGTGATACACCAACATCCACTGCTCTTCCTTGTATTTCTTTCATGACTCCATCCATATATACAGTAAACAACCACGGGGACATCACACACCCCTGTTTCAACCCAACACTCAGGTCAAAGAACTTGCTCTGCTCGTTCTCCACACGTACTGCCGCCTTTGAACCCTCATACATGCTCTTCACTGCTTTCAGCAACTTGCCATCTACTCCGTATATTCTAAGTACTTTCCACATGCCTTCTCTATCCACTCTGTCATAGGCCTTCTCCAAGTCCATAAAGGCAACATACACCTTTTGTTGCTTCTCCAGATATTTCTCCACAACACAATTCAGGGTAGAAATCTGATATACACATCCTCTTCCCTTCCTAAAACCTCCCTGCTCGTCGCCTATCTATTTCTTCATTCTCACTCTCACTCTCTCAATCACTACCCTACTGTACACCTTCCCTACTATGCATAAAAGGCATATTCCTCGGTGGTTACCACACACTCCTCTCTCCCCTTTGCCCTTATATAGGGGGACTATTATGCCAGTCTTCCAGTCATCGGGTGCATTCCCCTTCTCCCATGCTAGTATTTGTGCCAGATAGAGTCTGGCACAAATCTTTAATTTCTAAACTACTCTCCTTCGGTTTTTGTCCTTTCAACTGTGCCTTTGTCTCTAACTTCCTTTCCGGCCGTTCCATAGCCGCTGTTGTGGACAGCCATCGTTCACTTCCTCACCCTATAAACTCCGGTGTTCCTCAGGGCTCTGTCCTATCTCCTATTCTCTTTCTAATTTTCATAAATGATATCCTCAACTGTACCTTAATTCCCATCCATTCATACGCAGACGACTCAACCTTACACTACTCCATTAATTTTTCAGAAAGCCCCAGCCAGCAATCCCTCAACGACAAATGTAATGAAGCCATAGAACTCTTAAATTCTGATCTAAATACTATCTCCAATTGGGGCAGAGAAAACCTTGTTACCTTTAATGCTTCCAAAACCCAATTTCTCCATCTATCTACCCGTAAGGAACTTCCAGCGGACTATCCCTTATTCTTCAACAATACAAAAATCAATCCATAATTTTCTCTCAATATTCTTGGTGTCTCTTTTTCTTCTGCTCTCAGTTGGAAGGATCATATTACCAGTCTTGCTAAGGCAGCCTCCCAGAAGCTGGGTTCTTTACCCCTGCACAGCTTCTTGCTCTGTACAGGGGCATAGGTCTTCCTTGCACCGAGTATTATTGACATGTGTTGGGAGGTTCTCACACCGCTCTCCTAGACAAAGTTGAAAGGAAGGCCTTTCATATAATTTACTCCCGTCCACTCACCAACTCTCTGCAATCTCTCTCTCTCCGCCGCAATGTTGCATCTCTCTCGCTATTCTATCACTACTATAATAATCAGTGTTCCTCAGAGCTTTCCCAGTGTATACCACCTCCTCTACGTAGGGCACGTGGTACCCGTCTTGTAACTCAATTCCATCCCTACTCTGTGCAACTCTCCAACCCAAGAGTGAAACATTACTCTCAAACTTTCTTCTACTCAACAGCTGAGCTCTGGAACTCTCCCAGAATCAGTCTTTCCCTCTTCCTATGACGTAAATTGCTTCAAACTCTGTGTGTCCAGGCATTTTGGCTCGAACGTCCCTTGATTTTGGCCCTGTCACTCTTTCAACTATGGGGGGGGGGCACTCGCTATAGGCAGTTCTGCCTTTTGCCTCCCTAGATCACATAGAAAAAAAACAAAAATCAAATGTATATAAACAGTATATACATATATATAATACAGTATACAGTATATATATATATATATATATATATATATATATATATATATATATATATATATATATATATATATATATTGATATGCCGGGTTGTAATACAACTTAGCTTCGTTATTGTCTTTCCTCCAATCCAACTGTGGACTTTTAGGCTCAATATATGCTCGACAGGGACATATCTAACATGTTCTCATTCACAATTATGTACTCAATCAGGTTGTAATAAACAAAGTGAACACACATAGGTAACTGTATACTCTTATTTATTCAATAGCATTGAAGGATGATATTAAGGTTCGCTTAGCTACTAATCAGTAATAGCAAGTGGATCACTGGGTATAATTAGAGCACAAGATGTCTCTTACTAACATATAATATATGAACATAGAATGTGAGTTTAAGTTTCACTTAGCTACTATCAGTAATAGTAAGTGACTCACTGGATATGGTCAGTGTATAAGATGTCTTATTAACATACAAATGAACATGGAATATTGGATAGTATTATTGGGGAAATATGCAATTATATATAGACATACATATACATAGAATAACTCCTTGATAATAATACCTATGTGAGTTGAGTGTCTATCGCAATGTATTCTGATTATATCAGGAAAGGTTTAATTGAAATTCTGGTTAAAAGCATGAAGATTTCTATGGTGATCGCTCAGGTGCGCGGAGCGAGACGTGCCAAGGGAGTACACAGGATGCCGCGCGTGGATATATAGGGCAAGGTAGGTCAGCAGGTCTATCAGTTGGACTGCGGTCCAGAAAATAACTTTTACTGTTAATGCAATATCTGTCTTGAATGAGGTAGGAAAACTTTAATTCATGAATTAATAAGAAGGGGAATTACTTTAACAATTAATTATATAGTTAGTTTCTTGTGAGGAAATATATATTATAAATATACAATTACTTAACTTGCATATGAAATAATATTCTCACGGGTCGAGGAATTCAGATTTAATTGCGAAGATATACTGAATAAAGATTCGATATGGAATACAACGTAAATATGAATCGTGTAATATTTTGACTCGATAGGTTAAGGAACGCATTGATACAATAGCGTGTACTAATAGTTATATAATTCTAATAGCATAAAATGACGTACATGACGAGGTTGCACTTAGATACATATCTGATAAGGTATGAAGGAGTTCTGAACTGTTTAACAGATTCCTATAAGGAACACAGAACGAATTAGCGTTGCATTCTAGATTATAAAAGATTTAGATAATAGATCTATATAGAACTAGAATTCCTAGACGAAATGAATCAAAATTATCTGTTTCATATCAGAAGAAGTAAATCATTTATTCACGACGGAATAAGTTAATACAAAGGATCACAGAGCGTGAATTGGGTTTTCGAGGATATTAGATTTTACTTATAATAGCAAATAATAATATTTCATCTCGAGAAGTAGAATTGGAATTTAATTAAATATGAAATTGGGCGTAGGTTCTACTGTAGGTAAATGCTAGATTTGAATAGGGAATAGATACACGTTATACACTTCAACTTCGACTTGTTACACACACAATAGAATGGACATATTCAAGGAAAATCTGAGTATTCAGGCTAGGTATCAGTTGACACGAGTATGTAACGTATGCGTATAATGATTATGTTAGAGGTTTATGGCAACTTAGCAATAGATCTTGGGCACAGAGCTTAATTCAATAATTAGGTAGGCTTCTGAATGATTAACGCATAGATTAATATATATAGATCTTGGACACAGATCTAGCTCAATAAGTAAATAGGACTTCTGAAGGATTAACACATAACGTAATATATATAGATCTTGGGCACAGATCTATGTAAGAATTAGCACTGGAATACTCGCATAGTTTACCTTACCTTCACATCAATAACCACAACGTAAGATACTCAGAGACACTTGCAGTAGGGTATGTTAAGAGGATAGCATTTCGAGTGTAAGTCTGGCCGACGTGGATCGTAGCTTCGGCTGGCTGGACATCGAGGGGAACTGCCTCTCACAGGCAGGGGTCAGAGGTCCTGGCATCAGAAGGAGGCAGCAGGTCTGGCTGTAGTCTCGAGGGGGAGCGGGAGGCGGTTTCTACTTCAGATAGATATCCCGGACTTTTCAGCCTTAGGAATATTACTTAGGTAGAGGTGCTTACTTTCTTTAATATCGGTGAGGCTATGTTATGGTTATTTCTTATGTTTAATTTGTGGTAATTCAAATTTAGGACATAGGGAAATGGTTGTGAAGTTATTTGTGAAGGTAATAATTAGTCTAAAAATACATGGTAGTTATACAGGTAGGGCTATACATAATTAACTTAAGCACTTTATTTAATACATCCTTTGTTGTTAAAGGGTCTAGGAAGGATATAATCGTGATTTTCATGATTCCCTGAGAATCAGGGATTTGTTCTTGTGAGGTCTATATCTCCGGCAGTTTCTAGGTTCTCCGGGTTGTTTTTAGTTCTTCGGAAAGGTACTGCAAGGGAGGTCCTGACATCTCCATTTGTACCTATAGCATTCCGGTCCCTGATGCCTAACTTTCATAAATATTTGTTCGCTATAATGCAAGTCAGGCATGTTCGAAGGGAGTCTAGTGATAGGTCGAGGTAGTTTGAAAGATCGTCGGTGATTGGTCCTGCTTCCCACTCTTTATTAGGGGAGCCTGACCTAGTTCCCTGGCCATTAGAGAACGGGAATGACCTGAGGTAATGGGGAACTCTTCTAACTCCGTTTTCTTTTAGAGCATGGGAAGCTTGTTGATTTTCTCATTGCTCCTGTTGGTGTCTCCTCCTGTTCTTTCTGCTCTCCTGCAGGCTGGCAATCTTGCACAGCTTACTCATCCCCGTTACTTCATATATATATATAAAATCTGACATTGGTGAAATTATTAGGGCCATGTAATTGGAAGGGTTAAAAAAAGTAATGTACACAAAAAACCAGACGCCTTCGCTTGAAAATATATAGAATATATTAATAAGTAGTTAATAAAGAAGTGTTCTTCATTATGTTTGGTGACTATAATTATTTGCATGACTAACTATATTCATACATGTTCACAGTTAATTAATTGATATAGCCTTTCGAATCCAAGAGAGGTCATGTTACGCTAAATGTTTTCGACTGATAGTAGGTATGGGAACTATTTTGACATGTTACTAAATGTTTGATTAATACTATAAATTGTAATAATTCTCTGCCCCCCCCCCCCATTAAAAAAAATAATAAAATTAAATATATTTAGTAAATAAATACATAAATTAATTAATTTAAAAAACAAAACATAATAAATAAATAGAGGTGAACACAGTGAATGTACTGGCTCTCAGCCTATGCCCGAGAGGGAGTAGTTGGAATATAGAATACAAAAGCAAAAATATCTTCGGTGGGCAGTTCCCTATAACCTGACATGCGTCCATGGTTCAGTCAACCCTCCTCGTAAATATCAATTAAGCATATACAGTAAAATGGATATTGGCCGTGTAACCAATACCACACGATATTCATGGATTTGAACAATTGTCATATATATATATACATATATATATATATATATATTTATTTAGACTGAATAACTTCTGTTTGAGTACTGCAATTATGATTGGCTTTGGTAGACGGTAGAAATGCTGTGTGTTGAATATATCTTAACCCTTTCAAGATCCATTACGCATTTCTTTGTTTGGTATCCAGGTATTATTTGACAATTTTATTCAGATTAGGAAGGGTATGTTTGCTACCGAGATTCGAATCTCGATGAGCACACACACACACACACATATATATATATATATATATATATATATATATATATATATATACTGAATTATACAATCGGTGGCAAAAGTCCTGTCGCCTCTCCTGCCTCTCCGTGACCTGTGATATTCATAGACTTCAGAATGTTAAGGGGGGTCACATTTTTTGTTTTATCTTTCTCTCCTTTTCTCTCTTTCCCTGGTTGGTATCCATTCGGCCCCATTCAGCCAATTGTTTTAAGATGTTTATCCCCATCCAGGTGTCGATTTCTTCCTGGCAAGCGATAGCGAGACAGCATTGTATGGAAATTCGGCTTCGCCAGAGATATTTTTCTATCGAAAAATGTACAAGTTTAGCTTGCTGTCAAAACAAAAATATATATATATGCTGGCTCGCTACCTAATAATAGAACGCAACTGTACAGCCGTCTTGAGAAGATTGTTGACTGGTTCTCATACGGGATTCACAAAACGCTGTTATGGATAGCTTCAGAATATTGTCACCTCATACGTTCTATGATCTACGATTAGTCTATTCACAAGTAGCAGTTCAGGATAATACAGTAATGTGGTCGGAATAATATTGCCGGTCAAAAGTTGCTAATTAAAAGTTGCCAGTCAACAAATCGTAGGTTGCAAAAAAAAAATCTTCCGACCCTCCGCCTTTAAGAGCTGGTTAGTGAGAGTCGTGTGACTCGTGTGTTCCGGTAAGAGAGTTCACAGAGTTCAGGAAGACAATGCCGGCGGGCCATCAAGGGGCCAAATGGAGGCTGTTGTGAAAGGATGAAGGAACTGAAAAAAAACATTTGAGAAACATTTGGGGGCAAGGTAATGACCCGGGGTGCGCCATGAATGAAGCGAGATCTTACATGGCGGAATACGGGGCTAAAATGTTTGGGAACGTTCTGGTGCGAGGGTTACTTGAGTGCCGCAGGTTAACTCCTTCAGACTCGTATGACGCTCGAGCGTCATATGGAACATATGCCAAAAAACTCATATGACGCTCGAGCGTCATATGGACTTATCTTCATAGCTCTCTAATAAGTTATATGACGCTCTAGCGTCATATGGAGCTCAGTAAGTTCGGTAAGTTAGATGAAAATCTGTCGGTTGGTGGCAACTCCAAGTCTCTCCGACGATTATAACGGTCCGCCGTGTGGTTTTGACAGTTGTGGGGTACAGTGGCAATGATACGTGTCTCCCGCCTCCTCGGACTTACTGGAACATAATATGTCAGAGGGAGTTAAGCCGATCACAAGGAGAGTTGGAGGTCGTTGACTCTCATGCACAAATGGCAAGAGAAGCATTATTGTCATCGCCAGTCTTACACAATAATTGTCTGTGGAGTATACAATATAATTTACAACATGAATTTAATCCAGATGTTCTCGTTGACAAATGTTTGACTCTGCATTATAGGTAGTAATCGGTAGATATGCTAAGACATGGTCCTGGGAAATGTGGAGAACTTTAGTTAAAATAGGACTTCAGAGGCTATCAACCCTATTGGATTATTAAGCCAGCATACTGTAAGTCAAGAATAACGTCAGGACTGGAGCCCCTCTGCGAGAACTCCAGTCCCTTCTGGTGGAGAGCTGGCTGTATTATATTGTTTTATATGTTTCAAAACTACCTTCAGACATAGGTTTAGAACCTGTAGATTCAATCGCTCCAAATGGTGAAGCCAGGTCTTACTCCAGATGGCGAGTGAATCAACTAGACAGGTGAGGGTTTATTCTGACGACTGTACAACACAAATTCCATCCAAATAATATCTTCCCATTGGCACATCGGGATCAGAACAAGGGTCCTTAAGATTACCAGTCCAGTAACAACGCCACTCCATCATGCCTCACCCCATCTATTTAGCCACAGTAGTGGGTTAATGCATGATATTATAGAACATTTATGGGCTTACCAACTTCAAGCAACATAATTAGAAAGGGGTAAACACACAAGCTCACCTAGGAGCTGTATATGTGCCAAGTAAAAATTTACATTTTGTCGCTTATTTACAGTTTTATGTCTTGCCTACTTAATGAAAAATGGGAGAAGGATTTTCCGCATACCACTCCAATAAACTATCTATTATATCTATTTACACAGGCCCATTCCCTGTTTTATTTTTTATTTTATTTATTTATTTATTTATTTATTTTTTTGGGAGGGGGGACTCAAGACAGAGCCCGAACTGGGACAACACAAAACAATGAACACACAAAAACAAAACACAAATTCACTTACATCTAGGTCACCCAGGGGAAGACCCAGAGACCAGGAATCACCAAGGTCCCGGGACGCCAGCACTCTCCCGGCCCCCTACCACCCACAGAGGTTCCGGTCTCAGCAGGCAAACATGCAGCGAGCCAAAACCGCAATTCCACCCACCACACTTCCAGGCGTACCCTTCATATATACCGGCTCCCCGGGGCCAGGCGCCTGACGGACTATTATCTAGTCCAACTACAGCCCGACCCTTTCTCCCAAATGACCACGTGTTCACTCATATATCCACAAGAATACTCCATTAATTCCTGTTTATTACCACTTCCCTTGCCTGATCTATAGTAATTCCTCTATCACCCAAAGCTTGTCTTACACAGTCTCTCCATCTCAAATCATCTCAATGGGGTTCTTTCTACCCCTCTATCTCCCCTTGTATCTGACTCACATATTCTCTTTGTAAACCTTTCATTTTCCATTCGTTCAACATGACCATACCAGCTCAGCACCCTTCTGTCCACTCTGGCCGACAAATGTTCCTGCCTCCCTTCTCTCCTACGTATCTTTTCATTCCTCAATCTGTTTCTACGACTAACTCCACACATACTCCTCAAGCAGCTCATCTCCATCACATCCAGCTTTCTTCTATCCTTTGCCTTCAGAGCCCATGTCTAAGCCCCATATACATCACTGTTGGCACACCAATTTCTTGATACATTGCACTTTTAACTTTCATTCCGATATTTTTCACCTCCAATAAACGTCTACTAAATAATAGATACTCCTCCCCATAGAATATTAACACGTTATAAGCTCTCTACAACAACAAAGCTCTCGTGTGTAGACTTTAGCTGTCTTTAATTAAATGTACCGAATCTAAAGGTAACTGGTGGCTTTGATGGGTGACAACTCTGAGTGGAACAGACCTATGGTAATAGCACGTGAATCATTGTAAAGTCAATTTCATTAATCATGTCAAGAGCTTCTTGGATTGGGAAGAGTTGGGAAAATGTTCAAGGGGTGCAATCTAAGTGTGAGCGCAATAATGGTTGTGAATAATACACTTACAAAAGCGACTTTCTTTAATGTTTATGGATAGAACGTTAACACTTGTGAATTGTACACATATGTACTATTTAGTAATTGTATGAGACACGAACAGACATTAATTATATTTCATGTTTGTAATTACAAAAAAGAAAAACGATGCGTTAAGGAAATCTTCTGAATCAGGTTCTAATTAAGAAAATAAATCCCAACATTATGAATTTTCGCCGGCTGGGAGGTAGGTTTGTGTATGTGTGCGTGGGAGAGAGAGAGAGAGAGAGAGAGAGAGAGAGAGAGAGAGAGAGAGAGAGAGAGAGAGAGAGAGAGAGAGAGTGAGAGAAAAAGAGAGAGAGGTATATGTGAGTGTGTGTATGTGTGTACAGTACCACAGGGGAATAGATTATATTTTTTATAGGCCGTATGTTTTCATTTTTTTTTCCGAGTCACAGTATATCTTGCACACACAGACAGAGATTACTTAAACAAAAGCTTATTTCCTCCTCTGCAGCTCTGACTTGGAAATTTTCGAAATCAACTTTCACAAGCATGATGATACATACAAAATATAGGTTGAGGATAGTGATGACCTCACCCAAGATAGACTTAAACAAGAGTGGTTAGTAAAACACGTATCTCTTCTATGCAGGCAAACCTAAGCTGGTACTAACTATATTCGTCCAAACTCTACTGATCTATAGAACTAGGCCAGGTGGTGGCATTGAGGCAAACTGTGATAAGTGGTTACAGTTGAATTTGACTTAGCGGTCGAACTAAGCTGACGGTCTAATTGAGCAGAGTAATCAATTGGGTGGATTAGTCTAAGGGGTTGAACAGGCTAGTGGGGCAAGTAGTCACTATTTTGGTCAATTGGTTATCTTGGACGGGTGAAAGCAGTTATCGATTGGATTGAAATGGATAAAGCGTAGAATTTGGCCAAGCAGATTGATAGACTGAGTTAACGATTGGGTTAAGAGATTGAATTTGGCCAAATTATCAAACTGGGTTAGCAGTCGCTTTGGGAAAGTGGTGACATTTGGCCAAGTGGCCCAGTCAGACAGTTGAACGAGTGATCAATTTGAATTGCATAGTCAAATTGATCCATATGAACGAAATGGGCTAAGTAATAAAAATAGATTGAACTGTTGAATAAATCATAAAATTATGACTTAATTCGACTGAATGATCCATTTGTTTAATAATCTGTTGTTTTCCACTGTTGTCAAACTGGACCATTAATTATATTTTGCTCTTAACTGTTGAATTGGCCCGAGCTGTTGATGTAAGCCAATTAACGAGCTCAATAGAATATAAATGAATGGACGAATTGACCAATAAAACTTGGTCCACCCTGAACTAATTCATCAAACTCCATTCTGTTCGTACATCTATGGGAGATTGATGTTTCAGAATGTAGTGTGCATATTCAATCATCACCAATATATGTTTAGGTAAGAGGTATGTGTTTCGGTCAGCATCGTAAAGATCTCTCGGGTGGTTTATTTAAGGGAATGTCGATATTGCTTGAAATTGAATAGCTTCTATTATGGGACTGGCAAAGTTTCATCTAAATCTATCAATTAGGTTTGAGATATCCGTCTGACAAACAGCCTTACATATAATGATAAACACACAGGCGACCAAAGGCTGCCACATATTCTCTACAAGCTCTCCTTGGAAAAGATATAAACGTTAAATCCAGGACGTCAGTGCCGCGGTAAAGCGCATTTCGTACCTGCATTAAGTTTATACTATGAACGTCATGGTTATAGCCAACATGCATTAGCTGTAATGGTTAATTTGGATAATAATGCATGCACCTGTAGCTTCCCAAATGCCACGCAGTCGGATTAGGTTATACAGGAGAGCACATTAAAACACCCTTATACATTCCCAAATACCTATACACATTACGTTGACAGAATAACTCTCTAAAAATCTCCCCATCAACTGAACTGCACAAACACATACCGGTATGTGTGTTGCAATACCTGAAGAACACTCAATTTCACATATCTCACACTGAAGCTTATAGACAATGTCCAACCCTTTCTGACTATAAACTAACAAAAATACGAGTTGGTTTTACACCAACTACAACAACAGCCATGGTCGAAAAACGACAAATGGTTGGTGGTGGACATGCAGCCAACAAACCTCACAATGGATGTGGTAATATCTGTGCAGAAGACCAACGAACCTCCCCAACACAGATAGACTACCGCCAGGGTTTATGGAAGCAATTTACTGCTGCCCAATATCGTATAATTGTATTCCCCTTTGTTATTGATGTTGCTTTGTATCTGTGTGTACGCAACTTTGACTCCATAGTTTTATGTGTGTTTGTAAATATATGTGTTTGTGTTTCTGTGTGTGTGTGTGT
Organism: Paralithodes platypus; assembly: GCA_032716605.1. Taxonomy (NCBI): domain Eukaryota; kingdom Metazoa; phylum Arthropoda; class Malacostraca; order Decapoda; family Lithodidae; genus Paralithodes; species Paralithodes platypus. The sequence continues at coordinate 8,665,341 of CM064542.1, forward strand.
GCAACTTTGATTTCGTAGTTTTACCTGCATTTATGTGCGTGTGTGTGTTTTGTGAACGTTATGTATGTGTGTGTGTGTATTTTCAAGAGAAAGGGAGTGGGGGATGGATATTTGTTTTTTTAGAAATTCGGTCGGGTAGTTATTTCACGTTAAAGCTGATTTAAGATTTTTAGCCTACCATTTTCAAACTAAATTGAATTACAACGTGAATGTGTATTGTTCATCTCAGCCAACACACCAACAAACTATTAGTAGACTGTTATACTGTTCACATTATTATATTAACATACCGGTATATTATATTATCATATTATATTAACATACCGGTATAATATATTATCATATTATATTAACATACCGGTATAATATATTATCATATTATATTAACATACCGGTATAATATATTATCATATTATATTAACATACCGGTATAATATATTATCATATTATATTAAGCGATGTAGATGACCTAAAATCTATTTAACATTGAACATATTGTATATACATGTTTACAAAACTCGATAACCTGAAATATCCATGAATATTCTTGTTTTCAGTATTGTATATGCGAGATGTTCTATATATTATTGCCACGTGGAGGTGAGGTTTATTTGCGTTGAAAAACTTACGATTCTGTTATTTCACTAGTTTGCTTTAAATTTGAGCCTTCTAACCAAGGTAAGCAATATAATAGGCCTATACTCTAACGTACAGTACATTCTATCTATCTATAGCTCTATTGCCGGACGCCGTGATCCCCAAATGGGTGGCCACGAACGAATCACCCCCAAGCACCTCTGTCCCCAGTCATTTGACGCCCCGCCTCCCATTCAGCACCGCTTTCACGCGTATGCTTCTTAACTCCATCCTTCCACCTCGCTCTCGGTTTACATCTCCCTCACAGTATGTTGACGTTCATAATTGAGTCCGATCTCCATATTATAACATAATGTTTCTCTCCTACTAATGAACAGAAGTACTCAAATAAAACCGAATACTAATTGAATAGAAAGGTTTTGTATGTTTGCCAATGGTTAGAGGCAAGCAAAGAATGGGGCAGTAGTCTACTATATAACAATAGGGTGCAAACTAAACAACCCCTCAGTGCCCAGCAATTGCTCCGAGGGAAGCAGTGAGAGATAAACCAACCCAGGCAAACCTTCACACCGCCTACATGGGCACTGATTAATTAGCTTCCAATGATTTATGCTTCCCAGCTTACAACCTGATAATATTATATCCCAGCAATAATGGTGTTGTAGCTTACACACCAGATCCCTGTCACCATACACATCAAGAAAATTGTGTGAGACACTTGCTGGGATCCTGTTTCGGCTAGGGGAATGTCGAATAGTGGAAAAAGATGAGAGAGACTGCAGTGCGAAGGAAAAAATTTACGCCTGACCGGCTCAAATAAGCAGCGCGCTTCCTGACGTGACATACGGGTTTATATAGGCCGAAGGAAAATCAAACTGCAACTGTTGGGCATAGTGCACTGTCGTCTACTATTCGTCTGCATTTCTATTCAGTTCATTCAGTTTTCTTAATTATTTTGCGCTTTATCTCACCGATTCCATCTACTAATTCTACTTGTAGCAATATTGTTTTATCACTGCATCCTGGTGATATAAGACAGCCAGTCGTAAACAAAACCTACAAAATAACACTTCCTTTCACAATATAAGAACATAAGAACATAAGAAAATGGGAGTCTGCAGAAAGCCGATTGGCCTAAGCAAGGCAGATCCCTGTCCCACACAACCCCAATTACAAAGCCCAATTATAGGCTCAACACTCTAATACCCTGAGGATCATCTTACCAAAACGGTTAGAGATTAACGCAGGATTACGGGGGTCTGCAGAGCGCTGATTGGCCCAACCCTGCTGATCCCCCTTCACACCCAACCCTTCTCGTCCATATGCTTATCCAATTTTATCTTAAAGCTCCCTATCGTTTTTAATCCCACTATAGCACTTGGTAGTCCATTCCACCCATCTACAACTCTGTTACCAAACCAATATTTGCCTATATCTTTTCTGAAACGAAATTTATCTAATTTGAAAACCATTGGTACGAGTTCTTTCGCTATCACTGAGCTTTAGTACATTTGTCATGTCCCCTTTGTTAATCCCACTAACCCACTTGAACACCTCTATCATATCCCCTCTAACTCTGCGTCTCTCTAACGAATGTAAGCCTAATTTCTTCAACCTTTCTTTATACGGAAGATTTCTAATATTATGGATCATTTTTGTCATTCTACGTTGTACTCTCTCCAATGAATCTATGTCCATTCTGTAATAAGGACACCAAAATTGAACAGCATAATCCATATGGGGTCTCACTAATGACAAGTAAAGTTTTAAGATAACATCAGCAGTTCTGTTACTCACACTCCTTGAGATGAACCCGAGAATCCTGTTTGCCTTGTTTCGAACGCTTATACACTGTTGTCTAGGCTTCAAATCATTGCTAACAAACACACCTAGATCTTTCTCACAATTCGAGTTTTCTAATTCCACATTAGCTAGTTTATATTTAACATTTGTATGCATCTTCCCTATCTTTAATACCTTGCATTTGTCAATGTTAAACTTCATCTGCCAATTTACTGACCATTCGTGTAAGGTATCTAGATCCCTTTGGAGGCACTCTATATCTCTATCTGAATCAATTGTTCTCCCCATCTTGGTATCGTCTGCAAATTTACTTATCCTACTAGTTATACCTAAATCAAGGTCATTTATGTATATAACAAACAACAGAGGACCTAATACAGATCCCTGGGGGACACCACTTTTGACTGCTCCCCATTCTGACTTCGTACCATTTATGCTGACTCTCTGCTTCCTACCAATTAGCCATGACCTAATCCATCCCAACAACGCCCCACCTATTCCATGCGCCTCAACCTTTCTCATCAATCTCTCGTGGGGGACTCTGTCGAAAGCTTTACTGAAATCTAAATATATTATATCATATGACTTGTCATTATCTACTGCTTCATATACCTCTGAGAAAAAACTAAGCAAATTAGTAAGGCAAGAACGTCCCTGAGTGAATCCATGCTGAGAAGAATTTATTAAATTAAATGTATCTAAGTGGTTTCTAATTTTACTAGCAATAATTGACTCTAGTAGCTTTCCTATGATTGATGTAAGACTAATGGGACGGTAATTGGATGCTATTGATTTGTCACCTTTTTTGAAGATCGGAACTACGTTTGCAAGCTTCCAAGCTTCTGGAACTATACCTGTCTCCAATGACTTGTAAATAAAAATGTTAATGGGTAACTTAACTCATCCCTACATTCTTTTAATACTCTAGCATATACCTCATCAGGACCAGGCGATTTATGAGGTTTCAGTCTGTCAATTTCCTTAAGCACATCATTTCTACTTATAGTAACCGTACTTAACCTATTTTCTATACTATCGCTATATACCTTACGGACTTCTGGAAACTGTGCCAAATTTTCATTAGTGAAAACGGAAAGAAATTGACCATTTAATGTACTGCACATTTCTAAATCATTTTCTGTCATTTCTCCTATCGAAGTTTTAAGGGGACCAATTACATCTCTAACCTTGGATTTATATAGTTGGTAAAAAGCTTTAGGATTATTTTTTGAGTCATTGGCAACCTTAATTTCATAATTTCTTTTTTCTTTCCTAATATCCTTTTTTACCTGTCTTGATAGATTCTGATAGTAAGCAAGTAGGTGAATTTCGCCTTTTCTAATTTTTCTATATATTCCTCTCTTTTGTCCTAGAAGATCTAATAGTCTATTATTCATCCATTTGGGTTGGTTCTGTGTTGATCTAAATTTTCTTTTGGGGATGTATTTATTTTGTGCATTGAATACTGACTTGATAAAATTATCGTATGTATCTACCAAGGTTGACGTCTCTTCCTGACTTAAGATGACAGGTGCCTGAGAAGGGGTACACTCATTTGGACACCTGGATCGACTTAATTTTTTGACCATAGGGTCCGCTAATAGGGCTCTTCTTAACCCACCATAATTGGCTTTTCTAAAGTCAGGTATTAATGTTGTATTCTCTCTGGTATTACCTTTCCATTGTATATTAAAATACACAGAATTGTGGTCACTATTTCCTAGGTGGTCCCCTATCTCTACATTATTTACCATATGTTCATTGTTACTGAAAACTAAATCGAGAATATTATTACCTCTAGTCGGCGTATCTATGAATTGAAATAAAAAACTATCTTGTACTACCTCTATAAACTCCTCAGAATCAGAGTCTCCTATTTGATGCTGCCAATCTATATTCGGAAAATTAAAATCCCCCATAATGCACACATTGCTAAACCTTGATGCCATTTTAATTTCCTCCCATAATGACGTTCCGTCATTTCTACTCATATTTGGCGGTCTATACATAACTCCAATAACTATGGTCTCACTACCTTCGTTAACCTCTACCCAAACACTTTCATTATCGTTATTTAGTCTAATACCTGATTTAATACAGCTTTTTAATGTACTCCTGACAAACACTGCTATACCGCCACCCCTCTTACTTGTTCGGTCATATTTAAACAAACTATATCCTGGTATATCAAATTCTGCTAAAAAATGCCTGGTTTCTGTATTAATCCACGTTTCAGTTAGCGCTATTATGTCTATATTTTCTTTGCTAACAAGGGCTCTAAGTTCGTTCATTTTGTTACATAGACTCCTACAGTTTGTGTAATATACTCTCAATTTACTTCTTTTCTTTATACCTAATTTACCTTTGTTTTTAGCGACATTTCCATCTTCTGTTGCACCATCACTACTATTATTTGCATTATAGTCATCATTTTTAGCATGAGACTGAATATCCTTATCGCTTTCGCCTGACGCTAAAATTGTTCCAATTTACCTCTCATTTACACTCTCAATATTTCTGTTCAAAACCCCACAACCACCCTATCTAAAGAACTAGCTAATGTAGAAACCCCTAACCGTGAAAGATGAACCCCATCCCTTGCGTACATCCCATCTCTCCCATAGAAACTATCCCAGTTATCAATGAATGGTATTGCTTTTTCTTTGCAATATTTCTCCAAACGGCAATTGACACCAATCGCCCTGGATGTCCATTCCTTGGGAACTCCTCTTCTGGGTAGGATACAATGTACTACAGGGATCCCTCCCTTCATCCTAACTTTATCTAACACATCCCGATACTGCTGCAGCAGTTCCTCACTTCTACCCTTACCAACATCGTTACTCCCGGCACTGAGACAGATAATGGGGTTATCTCCACTATCTTCCAAGATGTGGTCCATCTTCTCTAAAACCCTCCCAACTCCATGGCCAGGCAGACACACAACCTTCCTAAGTTTAGTGCGGGTAGCCCTAACTAAATGTCTTACCATGGAGTCGCCCACAATCGACACAGACTTACCTTCTCGGGACACAGACTTACCTTTCCCTCGGGAGGATCCAGCAGCTGCAGTTGGAGAACCCCCGGTGGTGGCAGAAGGTCCCTTGGTGGTGGTGGTGGGGGTAGTGGTGGTGGTAGGTAGCACAGCGTCAGAGGTTGGAGCTGAGTCGGCGGCAGGCACTTCGGTTATCCCTCCCTTATCCTGACTATCTTTTCCCTCACATTCGTCTCGCAAAGGAGAGAATGTATTTGTCACACTCATACCTATTCTACTATCCTGCTTCTTGAGTGTGACTTTCCCACCCGTATTTTTAACAACCTGCCATGAATACAATTTTTCATCAACTTCCTCCCTTTTCCCCTTACTTGACTTTATTTCCTCTTGGCTAAGCTTGAAAGCTAGATTTTCGTCTTTAATCAAATCCACTTCCCTCTGAAGTTTAACATTAACCTCCCTTAGAGCCAAGACCTCTTCCTTCACCACAACCATCTCCTCTCTTACCTGGAGAATAAGATGATGCAGATCAGTTAGAGACTCGCACTCCATACCTGCCATGATCCCAATAAGCTTAGCGAGGAACAAGAAACTAAGTACAGTATACAGAAACTAATACAATATATATATAATATTAACCTCCCGCGAATCTTTAAGACTAAACAAATTCTTACCTCAAATGAAATATGCTACGCAAAGCTGAATATTCCCTGCAGTTAACATAGTACGTATGGGGGAGGCGATAGCACAGTCGATAGCGTGGCGGACTGCAGACCTAATGGATTTCAGACCGAGTCCACGCCAAACGTCAGGGTTTTTTCTAGGTGATCTGATCGTTCATGCGGTTCTACAATTTTCCTGGCTACACCGACACGTCAAGGAAGTACCCCCAATATCGTCACCGATTCATAGCATAGAAGATGCCAGATCATATTCAAAGATGGTATGAACGACCGTATAGTTGCTCTCTCCAAAGTATACAATTTAATAAGGAGTTGTCATCTAGGGTGGCAAAAGGAAGCAGCCAACACCTTGAAGCTCCACTGTGACCTTCTAGAACGAAATATGAAGCACTCAACATCTCGAACCTACAATCGATAATCTCGGGGACTCACAAGAGTAACAGGCTATCAGCCTACAGCCCCGAGGTTGAGACATAACACAAAATAACTATTATGAATCATTACTCCCGATGAAGCCTACCCAACTATAGGTTATTCAAAAGCAAAGATAGCCGTCCAGTCCCACAAATCCTTGAGTTAGTTCAAACAGGTAGCAATATTTATACCCTGTTTTCCTAAATGTATAGAACTTACACACTACAGATTATATAAGTTCATAAATTAATAACAAATATATCTTCAATATCCCCAAAGAACACTTAAGATTCGCCGGACGCCGAATACCTCGGGAACATCTTCTCACGTTGGAAACCAAAAAACTCCAAAGTGAGGGGAAAATGTATAAACCTGAAGAAGAGCACTGATTACGATCATTCATAAAGATTGTACTAAATCTGTCTGCGGCAACACATGAAGAGACGTTGATTTAACTCTATGGAATATGTTATCATTACTATAATAGTAATATTGATATATATACCTTAAAAATATGTACATACGATGTTAACATGCTAATTTGATGTACATTGTTAAATAGTGTCCGACCAAATGTTTAATACATTTCTGAATAGGCATGTGAACCCAATTTGATTATCAGAATCATTTTCTAAAGTAAATATAATAGTTTAATTGAAGCTAACAGAGAATACAATATAATGCTATCATACTATTACAGCCAAATAACAAGGTCAATATGTTTAGTTTACTCAGCTTATGAGACCCTTGACATTTTAAAGGTAGCAAGATTAAATCTAAACATCTAAACATCATGTGAGGAGGAGCACTTTATTGACAACGTTTCGCATATTCCTTCATCAGGTCACTGATGAAGCTATGTGCGAAACGTTGTCAATAAAGTGCTCTTCCTCCTATGGTGTATTTATTAATTCTGTCTATTTTTCTAAGTGTATTTTTATCATCATTCAACTAGTCTCAACCACGATCCACGCGGTCCTCCAATCCACTCTTGAGTTGTCAACCACCAGAAACACTACATTTACAGTGACAATTACATATAGATGAACCACATGCCTATATTTACGATTATGCATTCACAAACAAATATGTTTTAACTAAAATTCAGATACAGAATGTGGCTAAAAGCTTGGTCACACCATCAGTAGCCCATGAAGTAACAGGTCCTTCTGCAGTTGTGCCTTATTGATAGTGTTGGGCATTAAACCTTTACAATGTGAATCTTACCTCATTGTAGCAATTTCTCCGTAACGACAATTATTACAAGTTATATTCAGTAATTATTATAGGAATAATTATTATAACTCTCATATAATTTTAAGGTAATTTTATTTGCAATGAACTGTGTATTTAACCCTTAAAAAGCGGCTCACCACTTAAGTCGAGTTAAATAAAGCTGGACTATGTGGCGGCGCTCGACATAACTCGAGTGGCAATTTCAGCACGTAATGTGGCTGAGAGAGAGAGACAAGTGGTGGCAGGAGACTAGCGAGCGTATGACTGCTCCAGACCACCGCGGCGAACCTACTGACACAAATCTCAGCTCCCTCCTCCCTCTCTCACTCGCTACATACTCAATTATGTACCGAAAGTACCGAATTACCTGCTTTTTGCACTCGCGTTGCACGGTTATTGCAAGAAAACTATCCATCATACAAGGATCGTTATGGTGTCATTCGAAAGCTCTGTATATGCCCTTTCAGGGATAGATACTTGTTTTACGTTCTGGGTCTTATTTAGGCATGAAAATTATCACGTAAACAGCCCTATTTTGGCTAAAAACACCCTGCTGGGCGGTACACATAAATAAACCGCATAGGCCGCTCGTAAGGTGTTAAGGAGGGAACTGTACATCTGGAGGTTATATCAGTCGGACCCTGAGAGTGAGGGTCCGAGCCTGGGGAGTGAGATTGTGAAGCACAGAGGCGAAGCAGCTTCAGAGATGGAGTTGGGTTCGAGCCGTGGATAGGTGCTTCGCATGTCTCACTCCCTAGACTGGAACAAGACCTCACGGGCCTCACCGTGTTCAGAGGTAGAGTGTAAAGGCTATCAGCCTATGCCCGAGAGGGAGTAGTTGGAATATAGAAAACAAAACAAAAATCCTGTTCTGTTTTTGTCTTGTCAGTTTTATATTACACCCAACTCAACACTCTTGAGATCGACATGCATTGTTCACGTGATGCGGAAGTGGTCATGGGATTTTCCATCAGCTCAGTGGGAGGTGTAGGGAAGGTAGAAAGAGGTGCTAGAGAGGTTTTGACATAACTTAGACAGAGGACTTGGTCTCGATATGGTCTGAAGATTGTTCCTCCCTACATGGGGGAATTCTCCCTGTATATATTTTCTAGTACTTACGCTCTTGCATTCATTAAGTTTTGTTCCTGAATAAATATTCTGTGGTTGGATTAAAAGTTTCCTTTACCTTAAATATATGTGGTAAAGGTGGTGGCGGCAGTTATCTATCATATCTCTCTTATATCAACCAATCTACGGGAGAATCTACCAGAATCGACCAGAATCTTCAATCAACAAAACACGAAAACCAAACCATAACCCCTTAAGGTAACAACAACCACATGTTCCTTACACAATCCTGAATTATTAATTAAGTTTATGTATAAATACTGCTAAATGGTACCAAATCGATTTACATAAGCATGTGGGATTAACTGTGGTGGTGTTAGGCCTTTAATCTACTGTTGAGTAGGACAGTATTAGGGAGTGAGGCAAATTGTTGAATAATTAAACATATCTAAATATAATATACAGGATTATAATACAAAGGAACGAGAACAACAGCTTGCAACGACTTAATCAGAAAGTATAATTAAATAGATAAGTATTTAATTTAGATAATGATGACGTAGGAGGGGGTCTGTCTGATCATTATGTAGTAGTAGCTAAGGTTAGGTTACAAAAGAAGTGGGTAAGGAGAACTGGAGGGAGGCGAGAGGAAGGGGGAATGGTGAGGAGGGTGGAGAGGCTACAGGAGGAGGAAATCAGGGAAGAGTACAGGAGAGCAGTAGAAAAACGATTAGGGGGGTTCGACCTGGAAGATATGGAGGAAGTGGAGGAGATAAGCAAGGTGTTTAAGGAAGAGATATGTGCAACATGTGAGGAGGTGTGTGGAGTGAGGAGAAGAGGGAGGGGAGTGAAAGGTACAGCATGGTGGACAACTGATGTAAAAATAGCTGTGGAAGACAAAAAGAAAGCATATAGAGAGTGCTTGGGTAGTAGAGAGAATGAAGATTTGGAGAGGCAGAAACGAGCGAGGTACGTGGAGAGTGTTACGACTGAGGTTTAAATATATCAGGGCTCTTATTCATTGGACTAGTAATGGCATAAATGCTACAACGGAAAGCGCTAGCTCCAACCTCTGATGTATATTCCCAGTGAACAAAGAACACAAATACTCTCCAGAGTCTATATGCAATAATAGGCTATCAAACTCTCAATAAATGTGCGTCTACTCTAGGCTTAATGTTATGTGAAAAAGCCTATTACTACCTATAACCGAAGGTGCTTGGTTATGGTATGCAAAGTAAGGTGGTAAGAGAGGTTACAGCTTACGTTACTTTAATCAATAAAAGTCAGGCACTCCTACATGAAAGAAAGTGCACTAAAGTCCTTCAACACTAACAAGGAATCTTCTTTAAATATTAGATGCTATAAAGATGCTCGTATCGGAAATGGAACCCAAAAAGGCAGGCAGCGGACCAATGCTCGTGCAGGCTATGCACACAACAAGGCAGGAAATATAATGCCGTCGGAGCCAAGAATATCCTAAACACTACAACAATAATAATGATCGCCACAACAAATGCAGTATTCCTCTCAACAAAAAAGAGCCTAAGTCGTTTGTGTCTAAATACATCAAACTAGGCTGCGAAATGCTTGTGTAATCATAAATGGGTATGCATAAAAAGAGTAATTAGGTTAATATACTTAATGTCTACTGTGACTGATAAAGTCTAGCTAGAGTCAATGATACGAGATACTGGTGCGCATGGCATGCCGCATAGCCTAGTGCAAATCTCAAGTCTGTGCGTCAAATATTACGTTATAGGGAAGGGTAGCTCTCTTGAGAAACCTTAATACCGAAGTATTAAGCGTTCTCCTGGCGTACCTCAAAGACAAACAACGAGCTTAGAACAGTGCAGAATGGTATAGGCAAAAAGCCCTCATTCGTGCATGCTCTACTCTCAATGGCACACAGACTAGAATTTACCCAATCAACTCCAGTTCTCAGGTATATCGTGCAGCTTTTACCTAAAGCCAGCACTCATAGGAAACAATACCTTATAATATCAGACCCCTAGTCTAGCATTATCTAATCCAGCAGAACACTCATAATTATAGGAAGCGTCAATATGAAAGCCAACCAATGCTTCGTGATCAACTTATCTTAACAACTAAACATACATAGGTTATATCAGACCTTAACGCACAATACAACTGGCCAGCATGAAGCTGATTTTGCAGAGTTAACCAGAGGGGATATAGTATCAATAAAAGGTGGTGAAAGATATGGAAAAAGAGAGAGGTAGGCAGAGGAAAAGATTCTCAGGTGCAGTGCGGGTGGCAGGTGTCGAGGGATAAGAGAGATGCGTTCTAGAAACCAGATCTGAGGGAGAGAGTGGCGAGGGACCTGTATATATACTAGCACTAGGTCGAGCCGCGTGGGAAAAAAGTGGTAACAAGTCCTCTAACCACTACCAAAGTAGCTAGCAAAACATTACATCACCAAGCATGGTAAAGAACTCCCTCAACCAATCCCCACGAGGCCAGCCAGCTATGACGTCATCGAGTATAGCAAAACACTACGCGCCCCCTCTCACTCTGTGCTACTCTCTCTCTCTCTCTGATCCTATCATTACTAGTTAAGGATAAAACATATACTTTACAATTAAATATATAAAGCCTTGACATGGGTGAAAACAAAGAGCTTTTCTGGACTGCCCATGACACGAGCTTTCATATGAAATAAAGCACACCTTAATACATAAACTGTAGCCACATCCACTGTCCTGGCGATCCTAGGGAGTCACTGTAGGACAAGCCATGCGGTTCTAACGCAGTGGTTAACGTCACACCCCCCCAAGATTTTTCTCAGAGGCCCAAGGCTCACAAAAATCTGATGGTTAGAACCCATGCTATATCTCTACTTCCCATCACCCAGCGGCAGTAAAATATCTGGCACAGTTCTTCAACAAAACATTTTACAAAATTATAACCCTCCCCAACACAATAGGTTAAATTATATGTAGTTATGCTCCTCAAGAGCGAGCTTCTCTAGCCCAGCATTCTGAGAGGAGTGCAACTCAGAATTACTGCTATAACATACTGAAAAAATTCAACTATCAAAGAAAGAGTTTTTATTTGATTTTTATGTTTTTAATTTGTTTATTTCGGCTGCACTATAGGGGCAAGCCTAGTTTTTTCTTCTATACCAAACGCTCAACTCCTGCTTTACGACCCAATACGCTGGGCTACAACCGCGAGCCAACAAGCACCAAGCGCAAAATACTATTCAAACTAAAGCAGGAGGCTACCCGTGTGTCAATCTACCCAGGATCATATACCCTTGAAAGGCAATCTGCAACCACGTTGTCACAACCGGCAATATGGCGTATGTCCAGGTTATATACCAGTATCCTTAGTGACCACCTGGTCAGCCTCATATTCCGATTGTGAAACTGGTCCAAGAACTTGAGAGGGTGATGATCTGGGTAAACTACAACGACCGGACCATAGGCTGGAACATAGACCTCGAAATGCCCCAGCGCAAGCACAACCGCCAGCAGCTCCTCCTCGACAACAGAGCAGCTCCCCTGGGCCGAATTGAACTTCTCCGAGCATAAACTAACAGGATGCTCCAGCCCATCATCGTCCTTTTTCACAAGGACGGCACCAGCCCCCACACCACTAGCATCCGTTGCTAGTTGGAAAGGTAGGCTAAAGTCAGGGGCCCTGAGGATCGGGTGAGTGCACAACAGGTGTTTTACTTCTCTAAACACCTTCTCAAACTCAGGTGCCCATTTGAACTTCTTATCCTTCCAGTTATCCTCCACCTGAGCTTGACTGTCCTGTTCTCCTTCTCCACCTTGACTGCTAAACGTCATCACAGGCACAGTGAGAGGCTCAGGGGGGTGCCTCCCATACGCCTTCATGGGATTAACATGACATAACTGATTGCGCTTCCGTCTGTCTGGAGTGGCTACCAAGTAATCCAGGTCTGATAGCTCCTCAACCACCCTATAAGGACCAGCGTACTTCGCGGATAAGGGGTGACCTACAGGGGGCAGTAGAATCAACACCTCCTGACCCTCGTGAAACTCCCTGAGTTCAACCTTGAGGTCGTACCTGTCCTTCCTGAGGGCCTGAGAGCTAGTCAAATTACGGCCAGCCAACTCCAGACTGCGCAACATCCGTTCTCGACTGTTGAGGACACACTTGAGCATAGAACAAGGTTTTTCTGCGCCCTCCCATATTTCTTCAACCATATGGAGAGGCCCTCTGACACGGTGTCCAAAGACGAGCTCATTAGGGCTGAATCCCAAACTCTCCCCCGGTACCTCCTGCACAGCAAACAAAACACATGGCAGGCGAAGATCCCAATCCTTTCCACTCTCAAAGCAGCAACAACGAAGCACAGATTTCAAGGCTGAGTGCCATCGCTCTAACACACCCTGGCTCTCCGGATGATACGTAGATGACACAACCCCAACAATCCCATGCTGCGGCATTGCTTGAACAAAGAGGCTAGAAGTGAAGTTGGGTCCCTGGACTGACTGAATCCCCTGCGGGTAACCATACTGGGAAAAATACACTAGCAAGCTTCGGACCACCGTCTTCGCCGACCCCTTTCTCATAGGATACACGTCAGGGTACCTTGTTGCTACATCTCCCGACTGTGCATCACTGTCCTCCTTCAACTCTTTCGTCTTTTTAAGCCCATCCTCTGCCTTTTCAGGAACAGTTACTGGGTCTTCTCCAGACTCGAAATGTGGTCCTAATAATGAGTCCCCGAGAAGGTCCGTTGATACTAAACTCTCAACCGCATCAACTTTCAACCCCTTCTCGGTACCCTTCCTCCGCTGATCTAAAGATTGTTGACCAGAATGTGACTCCCTGGATGCAAGAGATCTGGTGACAACACACGCCATAGGTTGCACCGGACCCTTCTCAACCCACTCCTGCTCCTCCCTACTCACGTCGGCCGGCTTCTCGGCAACGACCAAGGGTGGAGCCTCAGAAGTAGGTCCCGCAAAGCCGTTGCCGAGAAGGAGGTCGACGCTCCCAACAGGTAACTTCTACACAATTCCTACATCCAGGTCCCGAGTCACACCATCAACTTCCATCTTCATTCTTACAAGCGGGTATGACCTTGTCGCATTAACTCCCTGAACCACAACCACCCGCGCCGTATTGACAGGTTTAGCAGTGAAATTTCTCAACAGTGTTTGCGATGCCCCAGTGTCACGCAAAATTCTCACCTCATGTTTTCTACCCCCCCACCCCACACAACCGAGTCCCCTGTGGTCACTAAAGGCATCACGGACAGGGAATAAGCCTTCTGGATCCTTCTTCACTGGCAGTGTATTTACCTCGGAAGAAATGCCTCTAACAACCTCCGATGTCCTCTTGAACACTCCAATGCCGTGAGCAAAAGACACGGCTGCCGGAGGAGGTCGACTAGGGCACTCATTTGCCTTATGACCCTCCTGGTGGCAACTAAAACACATAAATTTCGGTTTCGGCTTATACTGTGATGTAAAAGGCCCCTGACTTTTCACATACGGTGTGGTGTAAGGTTTTGATTCAGTTTTAGTTTCATGGCTCTTCTGTTTAAATGTGTCATTGCTACGGGGAGGGGGAGGATAACGGTCCTTAGCACTTACATCGTACTTCTGTGAGGACCCGCAACCCCGAATCAACGACAGCCGTCTATCAGCCATTTCTGCTGCTTCGACTAGAGTTCTTGGGTTTTTCTCCTTTAAGTTCAAAGTTAGATCACCGCCCGTGCTCTTAAAGAACTGCTCCAACATCATCAACTGCTTAACTCCATCAAACGTTGTTACCTTCTCAGATCGGAGCCAGTTCCCCACAGCATCGGACAAGTCCCGGGCGTGTTCCAAAAAGGTGCTATCTCTTCCCTTAGTTACACCCCGGAACTTCAAACGGTACGATTCTGGTTGCAGTTCGTAAGCCCTCAGGACAGCCTCCTTGAGATCCTCATACACAATACATGACTCCAAAGGTAACGCATCGTAGGCGTTAAGACCTTTGCCTCTTAATCTAGAGGATACAATTGCTGCCCATTTATTCTCTGGCCACTGGTGTTACTGGCACTTCTTCTCAAAGCGTGCGAAAAATTCTGTTACCCCACTCTCATCAAACACCGGAACCAGTTTCAATAAGTGCGAGAGAGATTGATCATAAGCACGGTTACCAGCCCCAAGTCGCTGTCCCGTTGTCTCTACTCGCGACTTCTCTACGTCCCTGTCGGCACAGTACCTAGTCGACTCAGCTTGGATTTTTGCTAGCTCTATGTGCTCATGACTGATAGTTTTTCTCTCTTCTATCTTGGCTAATTCTATTTGCTGCTGGATCTTAGCTATTTCGAGCTGAAGCAATAATTCTGGAGTTAACCCTTGAGGAGGTGAAGGTGCTACAATGTTTGAAATTACCGGTGGTCCACCCAGGGGCAACCCACCCTGCCAGTCACCACCCAACTGCGGAAGCGTACCCGGGGTCGGCAAACTACTGGGATGGCAGGGAGTCGAGTGTAGGGGAAGCATGGCCGAAGGGCTCTGAGCACTCAACCCATCTCGCTCACCAGTCACCCTGCCCAGTACACACGTTATCAAGTTATCCTGCGTCATGCTGCTAGTAACCGCATGACCGATAGCTGTGGCCAGGCATTGAAGACCGTACCGATCCATACCCTCCAACCGCTCGGCAGTAACAGGCCATTGCAAAAATATCCTAGCATCCTCCTCACAGTTCACCTGATTAACCATATCATCATACTGCTGTTCCTCAGTTTCGACATTACGTACTGTGTCTCCATTCTCCTCTGATCCGGTATAAGACATGATGCTCACAAAAAATTCCCACCTCAATATTCAGAAAAGAAGTACCCCAAACTCTTATACCTCATTATACACACAAAAATTCTCGGAAATACTCAAGGGCTATACTATGTTGCAAAAAAAAAAAAAAAATTGCTGATCCCCGCAAAATATTCTCCAAAACAACAAATGTTCCCTGCTAATAAATGTAGGTTCACCAAATCCTAGGTAAGGTCGCCATTTGTTACGACTGAGGTTTAAATATATCAGGGCTCTTATTCATTGGACTAGTAATGGCATAAATGCTACAACGGAAAGCGCTAGCTCCAACCTCTGATGTATATTCCCAGTGAACAAAGAACACAAATACTCTCCAGAGTCTATATGCAATAATAGGCTATCAAACTCTCAATAAATGTGCGTCTACTCTAGGCTTAATGTTATGTGAAAAAGCCTATTACTACCTATAACCGAAGGTGCTTGGTTATGGTATGCAAAGTAAGGTGGTAAGAGAGGTTACAGCTTACGTTACTTTAATCAATAAAAGTCAGGCACTCCTGCATGAAAGAAAGTGCACTAAAGTCCTTGAACACTAACAAGGAATCTTCTTTAAATGTTAGATGCTATAAAGATGCTCGTATCGGAAATGGAACACCAAAAGGCAGGCAGCGGAACAATGCTCGTGCAGGCTATGCACACAACAAGGCAGGAAATATAATGCCGTCGGAGCCAAGAATATCCTAAACACTACAACAATAATAATGATCGCCACAACAATGCAGTATTCCTCTCAACAAAAAAGATCCTAAGTCGTTTGTGTCTAAATACATCAAACTAGGCTGCGAAATGCTTGTGTAATCATAAATGGGTATGCATAAAATGAGTAATTAAGTTAATATACTTAATGTCTACTGTGACTGATAAAGTCTAGCTAGAGTCAATGATACGAGATACTGGTGCGCATGGCATGCCGCATAGCCTAGTGCAAATCTCAAGTCTGTGCGTCAAATATTACGTCATAGGGAAGGGTAGCTCTCTTGAGAAACCTTATTACCGAAGTATTAAGCGTTCTCCTGGCGTACCTCAAAGACAAACAACGAGCTTAGAACAGTGCAGAATGGTATAGGCAAAAAGCCCTCATTCGTGCATGCTCTACTCTCAATGGCACACAGACTAGAATTTACCCAATCAACTCCAGTTCTCAGGTATGTCGTGCAGCTTTTACCTAAAGCCAGCACTCATAGGAAACAATACCTTATAATATCAGACCCCTAGTCTAGCATTATCTAATCCAGCAGAACACTAATAATTATAGGAAGCGTCAATATGAAAGCCAACCAATGCTTCGTGATCAACTTATTTTAACAACTAAACATACATAGGTTATATCAGACCTTAACGCACAATACAACTGGCCAGCATGAAGCTGATTTTGCAGAGTTAACCAGAGGGGATATAGTATCAATAAAAGGTGGTGAAAGATATGGAAAAAGAGAGAGGTAGGCAGAGGAAAAGATTCTCAGGTGCAGAGCGGGGGATAGGTGTCAAGTGATAAGAGATCTGAGGGAGAGAGTGGCGAGGGACCTGTATATATACTAGCACTAGGTCGAGCCGCGTGGGAAAAAAGCGGTAACAAGTCCTCTAACCACTACCAAAGTAGCTAGCAAAACATTACGTCACCAAGCATGGTAAAGAACTCCCTCAACCAATCCCCACGAGGCCAGCCAGCTATGACGTCATCGAGCATAGCAAAACACTGCGCGCCCCCTCTCACTCTGTGCTACTCTCTCTCTCTCTCTCTGATCCTATCATTACTAGTTAAGGATAAAACATATACTTTACAATTAAATATATAAAGCCTTGACATGGGTGAAAACAAAGAGCCTTTCTAGACTGCCCATGACACAAGCTTTCATATGAAATAAAGCACACCTTAATACATAAACTGTAGCCACATCCACTGTCCTGGCAATCCTAGCGAGTCACTGTAGGACAAGCCATGCGGTTCTAACGCAGTGGTTAACGTCACAAGAGCAAGAGAGTGGTGAAGAAAGTAGTGAAGGAAAGTAAGAGAACAGTAGATGAGGAATTTGGAAGGAATCTGAGTGTGAAATGGAGGGAGTGTAAGAAACTGTTCTGGTAAGAAGTCAAGAAAGTTAGGGAAGGTAGCAAGGCAAACAGTAAGGGTGTGAAAGATAAGAGTGGGAGAGTACTAGCCGAGAAGCAAGAGAGAGTTGAAAGATAGAGGGAGTACTTCAATGAGTTGCTAAATGTAAGGAATGAAGAGCCAGCAAACATAGTTGGATATGGTATGGGAGGGAGAAGAGGAGAAGTAGTGGAGGAGGAGGTGGGGATCAGGAGGTCAGAAGTGTGGGAAGCTATGAAAAGAGTGAAGTTGGTGAAAGCACCAGGAACAGATCGAGTGTGTGGGGAAATGTTGAAGTATGGTGGTAGTGATAGTGATGGAATGGGTATGGAAAATGTGCAAACTAGCATGGGAGAAGGGGAATGCACCCGATGACTGGAAGACTGGCATAATAGACCCCCTATATAAGGGGAAAGAGGAGTGTGTGGTAACCACCGAGGAATATGTCTTTTAAGCGTAGTAGGGAAGGTGTACAGTAGAGTAGTGATTGAGAGAGTGAGAGTGAGAACAGAGAAATGGATAGGCGACGAGCAAGGAGGTTTTAGGAAGGGAAGAGGATGTGTAGATCAGATTTTTACCCTGAATTGTGTTGTGGAGAAGTATCTGGAGAAGAAACAAAAGGTGTATGTTGCCTTTATGGACTTGGAGAAGGCCTATGACAGAGTGGATAGAGAAGGTTTGTGGAAAGTACTAAGAATATATGGAGTAGAGGGCAAGTTGCTGAAAGCAGTGAAGAGCATGTATGAGGGTGCAAAGGCGGCAGTACGTGTGGAGAGTGAGCAGAGCGAGTTCTTTGACCTGAATGTTGGTTTGAAACAGGGGTGTGTGATGTCCCCGTGGTTGTTTACTGTATATATGGATGG
Source organism: Paralithodes platypus (assembly GCA_032716605.1). Lineage (NCBI taxonomy): Eukaryota > Metazoa > Arthropoda > Malacostraca > Decapoda > Lithodidae > Paralithodes > Paralithodes platypus. The sequence goes on from CM064542.1 coordinate 8,683,916, forward strand.
AGTCATGAAAGAAATACTACGATGTTGGTGTATCGCTGAAAAGGGAGGGAAATGAGTGGTAGCTGCCTATACTGCTGTTTGCGGATGACACAGTTCTGATGAGCGATAATGCATGCGAGTTGCAGGGTCTGGTAAATGAGTTTGGAACAGTGTGCGAAAAACGAAATTTGATGGTAAATGCGGGGAAAAGCAAGGTTATGGTCTTCGAAAAGGGTGAAGTCACAGAGTGTGAGGTAAATTTGAACGGTCAGGCTATGGAGATCGTCAGCTCTTTTAAGTATCTGGGCAGTGTGTTGAGTAAAGATGGGACTGTGGATGAAGAAGTGCGCGAGAGGGTGCAACAGGGGAAGAGGGTTGTAGGAACGTTGAAAGCAGTAACAAGAAATAGAGTGGACAGTATGAAAGTGAAGAAGTCCTTGCATGACAGTGTGGTAATCCCGACACTAACTTACGGAAGCGAAGCATGGACGTTCGTGGAGAGACTCAGACCAAGAGTGAGAGCGGTGGAAATGAGTTACTTGAGAAGTGCGTACGGAGTTACATGGAGGGATAGTCAGACGAATGAGGAAGTAAGAAGGAGGTGTGGTGTGGAGGTAGATGTGCTGGAAAGTGTGAAAAGGAACAACTTGAGATGGTTCGGCCATATGGAACGTATGGGAAGCGAGAGAATGAATAAGAGGGTGTACGAGAGCGAGGTGGAAGGCCAGCGAGGGAGAGGTAGGCCGAAGGAGAGGTGGAAGGATGGAGTGAGGAAGTATATGAATGAAGGTGGTGCTGGTTGGGAGGAGGGGCGTCGACTGCCTGGGGACGGAGGTGCTTGGGGGCGGTTCGTTCGTGGCCATTCCTGCGGGGATCATGGCATCAGGCAATAGATGAAGTACAACAAGAAGGAGCGACCTAAAATTTGATGCTCTGTTCACTTATAAATATTGCGTTTATCATCTATCAATTCATATTTTTTCACCAACCAAGTTTACTTCTAACTCAATTAATGAAATACAAAAATACATGTGGCACTCCAAGGACTCGAACCTAGGATTCTCACACCGTACGGAACATATTGTTTGTAATATTTGACAATTTTAAATTATAAACAGAAAAAACCCCACTGAAGTCTTTAAGCGTTTTTGTCAGGGAGATTACGCTGCCTGATTTATCTTTATACTTTTGCGTCAAAAACATGATATGTGCGAAATCCCACGGGAGCTTAATCAGACTCTAACTCAGGCAATAGTAATAACATTAATTAAAGTTTACACCAGTTGATTATGCCAGTCCTTAGATTTCCCAATGGTTCGAGGAATCCGTTAACCATTTTTGGTCAACACATTATGTTTAAATCTGGTATGTTTTGTTTTCTACTCTACTTCCAAACATTATTACTAGTTTGTAATGGCATTAGTGAAATGTTCTTTGACATGTATGATAAACTTAATTTTGTCTAATAATAACGTGAAGTATGAGTCAAGAAATCTTAAGTTCATTTGCGAGTAAATGGAACTAAATAATGGAGCTCTGACCTACATGGTATACCCGAATTCAAAAACTCTGTGACAACTTTGATGATCAATTATATGTAAACGTCACAAAGAACCTATTAATCTGGCATTTTTCCGATTAGAAATATCCCGGGCAATATTAAAGGTGACTGGACTGTCAAGTTAAAAGCCTCAATATTCTAATCACATACTGTTTTCATCCAGGTAGTTACCGAACTATTGAATCCGACTGTACGGTAGCGCTAGTAAATCATGTCTCGGCTTTCATTATGTTTGGCTCGCTCTGTGCTGTAGTAATGTCTGTCAGATGTTGACATGGATGGTCAAGCGTAGGGATATGTTTGTATATTTCACTTGAAACGAATAAATAAAGTCTTAGATATTGCTAATACCAATTATTGATCAAAATATACTTGGTGCCGAAACATCACTTATTAGGCCGACTATACAGTGTAAGTGCAGCAGGTGTGACTAACAACTCTTGACCAACAACAACACGGATCTACAACAACAACAACAACAACAGCAGTGACCCAAGACGTGACCTTCGGAAACCAATTTGGTCCTAATTACCCAGGTAGCCAAAAATATCCCCAGCCATTACCCGTGTTCGGTGCCCGCCTAACCTGATACACGTGCTTAATTAAGGGGGGAGGGGTGGTGTTTACGCCCTCTTTCTCCTTCGTGTTTAGCTCCATTAGTTTGGTTATTTTAACACCTTTCGCTCCATTTCGTTGTTAAAACTATTTGGGCCATTTAGGTGTCGTTTTTTTTTTGGCGTGTGATATCGAGTCTGTAATTTTAAGAGAAATCGCCCTTTGGCCGGGACATTTTACTAACGAAAGATGTACACATTTGTCTTGAAGATGGGTCTAGAGGGTGTTTTTTGTACAGCTTGATGGAGGTCTATCTAGAAAACTAAAAAATATAGAAATTCATTAGTAAATAGACCAAAACAGAACCACTACCCCTTAACCACTATTTACACTCGCGCATTCCGGAAAAAAAAAAAATCAGCAACTCTTATCTGCAAGTTTGGAATACATTTTTCAGACAAATGTTCAACCCAGGATTGTCTAACTTAGGGTCAAGTTCTTGAAACCATTGCAAAATAGTCCCAAAATGTTGCTTGAATAAAGTTGCCAATCTAATGTTGACGAAAAAGCGAACGCGTTACTTTAGAGTACTTAAATACACGGGGTATAGTCCGGCAACTGGACGCCATTGTGGTTCCAAGGTATTTTTAGTATGTATTTGTCTTCTTGATATTGTTCTTCTTCTTATTATTATTAATGTTAAAGCATGTTTGTACTGTATTTATTTATTTATTTACTTATTTATATATTTATAATAATTTTTTGTAGGCGATGTTGTTATATATATATATAGATTGGTGGACGGTGATAAAGAAATAGGCATACACATAATCCCATGTTCACTATATGTTTAATGATGGAACGTCACACAATAATAGGCATACACATAATCCCATGTTCACTATATGTTTAATGATGGAACGTACACACAATAATACAACAATGGATATATCACACTATGAAAAGCACTGTGGAGGACTGTACCCTTATTGGGGGGAAACTCAACAACTTTCTCACAGTAACCACCATATTTCATAAACTGCATTGTCAACCTAAGTATCAATAAACAATACAAAAAGTACCATTGAGGTAATGGGGCTCTAAAAAGGTAACATGCGATATTTCGTTAATTATAGATAATCAAGCCATTTATCGCATGTCTGGATCTGTTGTATTAGCGTCAGAAACTAGCTGAAGGTAGACTATTTTAGGCATCTATAATTATATTTACCTTTAGTAACTGCCATACCAGAATTTACGAAGACAAATAAAGAAATCACGTGTGTGTGATGCTGGCTGTAGGTTTTGATGAATGGTACAGCCAGGTGAATGGGGACACAATAAATTAAAGTAACTAAAATATATATTATTTGGTTTGGGAATATTTTTTGTCTATGTGGATGAGGGAGACAACAGGCAGAACTGCCCGTGACGAGTGCCTCTCCCAGAGTTAAAAGAGTAACAGGGCCAAAATCAAGGAACGCTAGAGCCAAAATGTCTGGACACACGGAGCTCAGCTGTTGAATAGAAGAAAGACTGGCAGTAACGCTCCACACTTGTGTTGGAGAGTTGTACAGGGTAGGGGTTGGATTGTGTTGCAAGATGGGTACTACGTACGGTACGTAGAGGAGTTGGTATGCACTGAGAGACCTCTGAAGAACACTGATTATTGTAGTAGTGATAGAATAGCGAGAGAGATGCAACATTGCGGCGAAGAGAGAACGTTTGCAGAGAGTCGGTGAGTGGACAGGAGTTAATGATACGAAAGGCTTTCCTTTCTACTTTGTCTAGAAGTGCTGTGTGAGAGTGTCCTCCCCACACATGTGAACAATACTCTATACAAGGACGCACTGTGCCCCTGTACAGAGCAAGAAGCTGTGCAGGGATAAAGAACCCCTTGAAGTGGTTGAGAACACCTAGCTTCTGGGAGGCCGCCTTAGCAAGACTGGTAATATGGTCCTTCCAGGAGAGAGCAGCAGAAAAAGAGAAACCGAAAATACTGAGAGAATATGAAGGGTTAATTTTTGTATTGTTGAAGTATAGGGCATAGTCCTCTGGGAGTTCATAACGGGTATATAGATGGAGAAATTGGGTTTTGGAAGCATTAAAGGTAACAAGGTTTTCTCTGCCCCAATTGGAAATGGTAGTTAGATCAGAAGGTAACTGTTGTATGGCTTTATTACGTTTGCTTTTGAGGGATTGCTTGCTGGGAAACTAATTGAATAGTGTAAGGTAGAGTTGTCTGCATATGGATGGATAGGACTGAAGGTACAGTTGAAAAGATCATATATGAAAATTTGAAAGAGAATAGGAGATAGGACAGATCCCTGAGGAACACCGGAGTTGAAAGGATGAGGAAGTGAACAATGGCCGTCCACAACCGCAGCTATAGAATGGCCGGAAATGAAATTAGAGACATAGGCACAGATGGAGGGGTCGAAACCGAAGGAGGGTAGTTTAGAAATGAATTATATGTTCCAGACTCTATCGAAGACCTTCAATATGTCTAGCGCAATAGAAAAGGTGTCACCGAAGTTACGAAAGGAGGATGACCAAGAGTTAGTAAGATATGAAAGAAGATCACCAGTAGAGCGACCTTTAAGGAAGCCATACTGACGATCTGAGAGTAGATTATGAGATGAGAAATTATTTAGAAATTTGGATGTAAGAATAGTTTTAAGATACTGGAGATGAGAGCAATTGGACAATAGTTGGAGGGTTGAAAGTGATCACCCTTCTTTGGGACAGGTTCCAGCAAGAAGGCAAGATGTTAGAGGAGAGACAGAGACGAAAGAGTTTGCCTAGGCAGGGAGTCAGCACAGTTTTTGAGTAAAACATGAGGAACATGAGGTAGGGGGGTGGAGAGGGATGAATAGCACCGGAATCATCCAAGGTTGAGTTTCTAGCGAAAGTTTGAGAGAAGAGTTCAGCTTTGTCAGTGGAAGAAGTGATGGTTGTGCCATCAGAGTGGAAAAGGGGAGGGAAAGGTGAGGAAGAAAAATGGTTGGAGAGGTTTTTGGCTAGACACCAGAAAGCTTGGGAAGAGCTAGAGTTGAATAGTTCAGTGCATTTATTATTGATGAACGAGTGTTTGGCAAGTCGAAGAACATATTTGGCTTGAGATTCCGGGCAAAAACATAGGAAGAATGAGATTCTTGAGTTTTAAGGCGTCGGTACCGTTTGAATGCTTTCTCCTAATTGCGGACAGTAGTTGAACAAGTGTGAGTAAACCAAGAGTTTGTTGCATTAGTCTGAGAGAAAGAAAATGGAATGTATGCCTCCATGCCCAATAGGAGTATCTCGGTAATGCGTTCAGCACTCTCCGAGGGTCCCCAGCCACAGAAGCAAAAATAATTCCATGGAAAATAAAAAAAAGTACTGCCGAAGAGCCTCCCAGTCGGCAGTGACAAAGTGCCACAAGCGCCACCAGCTGGGAGTAACATAAGGAGGTATTGTACTACAGCTATAACATAACTGAGGTGTGGTGGTTGTAAGTTATGGTGGGAGGGGTTCTAGGACAGCTATAATGTGTGTGAGGTGTGGTGGTTGTAAGTTATGGTGGGAGGGGTTCTAGGACAGCTATAATGTATGTGAGGTGTGGTGGTTGTAAGTTATGGTGGGAGGGGTTCTAGGACAGCTATAATGTATGTGAGGTGTGGTGGTTGCAAGTTATGGTGGGAGGGTTTCTAGGACAGCTATAATGTGTGTGAGGTGTGGTGGTTGTAAGTTATGGTGGGAGGGGTTCTAGGACAGCTATAATGTATGTGAGGTGTGGTGATTGTAAGTTATAGTGGGAGGGGTTCTAGGACACCTATAATGTGTGTGAGGTGTGGTGGTTGTAAGTTATAGTGGGAGGGGTTCTAGGACACCTATAATGTGTGTGAGGTGTGGTGGTTGTAAGTTATGGTGGGACGGGTTCTAGGACAGCTATAATGTATATGAGGTGTGGTGGTTGTAAGTTATGGTGGGAGGGGTTCTAGGACAGCTATAATGTATGTGAGGTGTGGTGGTTGTAAATTATGGTGGGAGGGGTTCTATGACAGTTATAATGTATGTGAGGTGTGGTGGTTCTAAGTTATGGTGGGAGGGGTTCTAGGACAGTTATAATGTATGTGAGGTGTGGTGGTTCTAAGTTATGGTGGGAGGGGTTCTAGGACAGTTATAATGTATGTGAGGTGTGGTGGTTCTAAGTTATGGTGGGAGGGGTTCTAGGACAGTTATAATGTATGTGAGGTGTGGTTGTTGTAGGTTATGGTGCGAGGGGTTCTATTACAGTTAATGTATGTGAGGTGTGGTGGTTGTAAGTTATGGTGGGAGGGGTTCTATGACAGTTATAATGTATGTGAGGTGTGGTGGTTGTAAGTTATGGTGGGATGGGTTCTAGGACATCTATAATGTATGTGAGGTGTGGTGGTTGTAAGTTATGGTGGGAGGGGTTCTATGACAGTTATAATGTATGTGAGGTGTGGTGGTTGTAAGTTATGGTGGAAGGACAGCTATAATATATGTGAGGTGTTGGCAGTTGGTTATGCCGGAAGGTACCCTAAACATAAGCAATATAATAGCTCAGGTACGATAGGTATGGTATATAATAGAATGTATTTTTGAAAAAAGCCACAAAACATACATTTTATAGATGAAATTAGGGTAGTTTTGACGACAAATATTATTGAACAACACTAATATCGTTGAGATGCAAGATAAAACAAATAATGTTGACAGACGTTACAGCAGAATAATAAATACGCAGTAATCGTCTAATGTAACAATCCTAACACGTGTTTTTGTTTTCAGAGTTTGGGAACTCTTTATGACTCCTATTGAATTATTTACTATTTTAAATGAATGACAAATTAGTGAAGCCTAAAATAAGTTAAAATGAATACTCAAATGTTGAGTGACAGTGTTGTTACAATCTACAGAATGTGTTTAATATGGCACACACGATAATTTAAGTGTAGGATATGAAGGCATGTTTCTATAGTTAGATTTTGTTATGCAATGCTTCAATATTAATCAATTCCCTCGAACATTCGAATACAACGCTGTCTTAAATTGAATATTCTATTGATCCCCAAATACATTGAATTGCATTGGACTGAGCGACAGAGGCGGCAATATACATTAGGAGGCGATTGTCACTAAATCATGATAGGCAACCTTCTTTTTACCTTATAGTTCAAGTACTCTCTAAGACACCAATTCTGGCCCATTCTGCCTCCTCAACCTGTTTTGATTAGCCCCACAAATACACATTATAGTTAAGGAATTATAAGAAATATTTGATCCAACCTCAAGATAGATTCACAATATTAAGGCAGCATTAGTGTCCTAGAGAATAATGTGTATATATTCAAATTATCCTGACATTATTCCTTGTTATTCTATAATCGTAGCAACTCATACTGACTATGCATAACCATATTTGAGTCCTAAGCATACAAAGCTCAACTATTAACCCTATCAAGGAGATGGGACCATTATAGGTATTAGTCTGACTACCTCCAAACGATGTTATGCCATTGTGTATTGGGCATGCCAGAGATAAATAGTTATTTTAAGTATGGTTTATCGCTATTATTCCCAGAAATTCATCCCAAGTTGAATACAATTATGTGGTTTTAACATTAAGGAAATATTAAAATCGTGATTTGATTGATGTGGCCAAGCCTTTCTTATCTATCTGTTCAGCCTTATCTAATACAAAATAAAACAATTAATACATAACAATAAAATTGGAATCGAACATAATTAGAATATAGAACAATAGCTGCGAAATTGTCATCATGGCAATTAAACACATTCTGACGGTAAAAGTTTTTCTACAAAGGTTTGTGTGTGTGTGTGCGTGTAGATGTATATACTGCATGTGTTTCTTTTTGCATGTGTGTGTGTGAGTGTGTGTGTGTCCATGTGTCTGTGTGAGTGCATGCATGTGTGTGTGTGTGTGTGGGTATGAGTATGTGTACCGGTATGTGTGTGTGTGTATGATGGAGATCCGGCAGTAATGGACCCACATTAAGGTGGTTAATTTACCTGCCTCTGCCATTACCATTAACGTACCATGACGTCTTTCTCCAGTATATTTTGGTTATCATTAGACGGTTTTAATCAGCTTACGAAGGGACAGTGAGAATCACACTGTTAATAGTTTGCAGCTCCTTTAATTGTCAGTACGTTTTCCTTAGTTATAGTAAATAGTCAAATTGTAAACGCAATATAATCAAACTTACAGAGTAGTGTGTGGTGTAGTTGATAGCTCACTCGGCACATAGCCGAAAAGACCCGCAGTTGATCCCAAGCAAATTGATGTTTGAGAAATGTGAACATTTGTGACGTCCCAACTGGGATACTAATCTGTGGGGAAGAGATCCGACCCCCAGTGATTTCCTCTGAACCTAAAATAATAGGTCTAGGCACTCCTTCAAAATAGGTAGGGTTATATATTATTATAGATTAAAGACTTGTGCCAGGTTTATATTAAGCTAATAATTGGCGTAAGACACACAGCGGGACACCATATGGATAGGCTTTTTCATGTTTGTTTTGTTCTATATGTATGAAGGATACAAAAGGCGAAGCTACATATAACAAGTGTCTCCCCCAATGTTGAAAGGGTAACATAAAGCCAAATTCAAGGCACGTTAGTGTCATAATGTCAGGACACGGTTTAAGCCACAGGTTGAGGGAAATACAGATTTAGCGAGAGAGTTCCAAAGCTTACTTGTTGAATAGAAGAAAGACTGGGAAAATCAGTTCACTCCTGGGTTAGAGAGTTGGATAGAATAGGGGTGGGAGTGTGGTGAAAGGTGGGTGCCCCACACTCTCCGTAAGGGAGGAGGTATACACTGAGAAAGCTCTGAAGAACACTGGTTATTGTAACCGGTTATTGAGGACCGAGGACAGCCATGAACATAAATGTAGATCCGACAAGAACCAAAAATATTATTAAAGAGCGTTCCGTAAGTTCTAAAATAACAAATTTAAAGGTTTTCTATGCAAACGCTCGTAGCATACGCAATAAATTTTCAGATTTAGAGGAGCTAGTATTTACAGAAAATTATGATGTGATTGGCATAACAGAATCTTGGCTCAATACAGAAGATAGAGACTTTTTAGCAGAGTATTCACTTCCCGGTTATGTAATGTTTGAGAAAAGCCGAATAAATCGAAATGGAGGTGGCGTTTTACTTTATATCAAAGAAAGTCTTAACCCTACCCTCTTGTCAAAACCTCAAATTGTGAACGTCGACACATCTTTTGTGCTAATAAAGAATAATAAAGGTACAAAAATAATACTTGCGTTAAAATATACAGACCTCCAGCTCAATCAGTACAAACTGACCGAGAAATTTATGAACAAATTGCAGATGTAAGTAACTCACAAGATACCGTAATTTTTGGCGACTTTAATTTACCTGTGACCAAGTGGGGCGATACTCTTACTTCACACTCCGGACATGACTTGTATACGAACTTGCAAGAGAGTTCGCTTTATCAATTTGTTCGAACCCCGACCCGTGGTAATAACGTTCTTGACATTGTACTTGCAACAAAAGAAGAATTGAGAGAGAATTTGAATGTTGGTGATGAATTCAGTAACAGCGACAATCGTACGATAACTTTCACTTTAAAGTTTACTAGTAACGAACCAAATAGTAGCATCGAAAAAGTCCCTCATTTCAAGAAAGCAAACTTCCATAAACTTACAGCTATGTTTAAAGAAACTGACTGGAGCTTTTTAATTAACAATAACGACATAAATACATCTTGGAAGTTATTCGAAACTACTTACCTAAAAGCAGTGCAAGACTGCATACCATCGAAAATACGGCGTCCAGGCCATAATAATAAGCCCAAATGGTGGAATAAAGATATTTCAAACTGCCTGCTTGCTAAAAAATTTGCTAATGATAGATTAAAATCCTCACAAAATGACGAAGAACGGGTGAAATTTGTAGAGCTACGACGCAAAGCCAAAAAGTTAATTAAGCAAAGTAAAAAGACCTTAGAGTTACATATTGCGAATCAAAGTAAAACAAACCCGAAAGAATTGTATAGTTATATCAGAAAGAAAAAAGTAGTTACTTCAACTGTTGGACCGTTAGTCGATGAAAATGGAGAATACACCAAAGACGAAGTACAAATGAGTAATGCCCTCAATACCTTCTTTGCATCAGTGTTTACAACAGAAGACCTCAGTGATATCCCAACACCATCGCCGATTCAGATTGATAATTCAGATGTTCTAAGCAATATCACCGTTATAGAGAGAGAAGTATTGAATTGCTTAGATAAACTCAAGGTAAATAAAACGCCTGGACCTGATACAATCTCGCCTAGAGTTCTAAAGGAAGCTAAGGATGAGCTCTCCAAACCACTGACATTACTATTCAATAAATCCTTGCAGTCTGGAACTATGCCTGATCAGTGGAAGCTAGCCAACGTAACACCGATATTCAAAAAAGGCAGCAAATCCCTTCCCAGTAACTATCGTCCAATTAGCTTAACCTCAGTTGTATGTAAAATGCTAGAAACGGTCATACGAGACAGACTCGTAAATCACTTAGAGGAAAATAACATACTTAAAGATACTCAACACAGCTTTCGTAAAAAACGTTCCTGTTTAACAAACCTCTTAGACTTCTTCCACGATATCCTCAACCTCTATGATGAGAGTAAAGCTGCAGATATTATATACCTTGATTTTCAAAAGGCCTCTGACAAAGTTCCCCACAAACGTTTACTGCTAAAACTAAAAGCGCATGGAATACAAGACGGTATGTTGAAATGGATAGAAAATTGGCTCAGCAACAGAAAGCAAAGAGTAGTCATAAACGGTAAGGCATCTAAATGGACCAATGTAAGTAGCGGGGTACCCCAGGGATCGGTACTAGGACCAATTCTCTTTCTAATTTACATCAACGACATAGATGAGGGTCTCACCTGTACAATCTCAAAATTTGCTGACGATACAAAAATTGCAAATAGCATACTCTCAAAAGAACAAGTTGACGATATGCAACACAATCTAGATAAATTGTCATGTTGGGCCCAAATTTGGCAAATGAGTTTCAATGCGGATAAATGCAAAGTACTACATATCGGATACCTAAATGAGAAAGCAAACTATTCGATGAATGGCACTCAGCTTAAGAATGTAAACAGAGAAACCGATCTGGGAGTAACAATATCGAGTAACCTAATACCGAGTCAACAATGTTCAGAAGTTGTTAAAAAGGCAAACAAAATAATTGGCTTTTTAGGCAGGTCATTTGAGCATAAATCCAAAGAATTTATCCTAACCCTTTACAATTCCTTAGTCCGCCCTCTTCTGGAATACTGCGTTCAATCCTGGTGCCCTTATTACCAAAAAGATATAAACAAGCTAGAACGAGTTCAACGTAGAGTTACCAAAATGATACCCAGCCTAAGGAACAAACCATACGAAGAGCGTCTTAGAGAATTAAATTTATTTCCTTTAACCCAGCGCAGATTAAGAGGTGACTTAATTCAAGTGTTCAAAATCATCAAAGGCATCGACAATATGAACTGTAGTAAGTACTTCACTATCGACCAATCTAATTACACACGGGGAAACGGTTGCAACATTTTTGGTAAATCTTTTAACTCGCACGAATCTAAGAATTTCTTCTTCAATCGAGTTGTCAACTTGTGGAATGGGCTTCCCCGAATCGTTATAGACTGCATCACCGTTGATTCATTTAAACTCCGCCTAGATAAATATCTCGCATCAAACCCGCGACTGACTGCGTTTGTAAATGAATAACTTTATTTTATCCCCCCCTCAGTTACTAACCCATCTGTCCTCTACTAACTTCCTAATCCTGCCACGGACATTAGTTCCAGGGCAGTAGTTCCCTTTCCAATGTTCCCTTACCCACTCTAAACCACTGTTTGAACACTTGATCCTCAGTGTTTTGGAGGACAAGCAACCTAGAAGGGTCACTAGATCTGTTGTTGCTTGATTTCCTTTGTACTTCTTTGTACTCCTTTGTAATAGCGGTAGAAGAGTGAGGGCGATGCAACATTGCGGCGTGTAGAGAGGGACTGTAGGGAATTGGTAAGAGGAAGCGAGTTGATGAGACAAAATGCTTTTGAATCTACCCTTTTGAGAAGTGCGGTATGGTTTGAACCTCCCCACTCATGTGAACAAATTCAATACATGGGTGCACTGTCCCCCTATACAGAGCAAGAAGCTGTGTAGGGGTGAAGAACCCATGGAGACTATAGTATCTTTCCAGCTGATGGTTAATTGCTATCTCGCCATCCTGATTACTTGGCTATTACTAAGATTTTGTAGCGATATATGTTATTAATTATGAAAACTCAGCAATAATATGGCGCAGACACATAGCCGTATCACATTTTTCTATCAAGAACCGGGAAATTAGTTGTTAAAGAATTCAATTTACCATCAGCTGAAATAAAACCGACTATAGTTGAGCACATCTATTTTCTGGGAAACTGCTTTAGCACGAGTAGAAATATGATCTTTGCAAGGAAGGTCAGAAGAAAAAGAAACTCCATTAATACTGAGAGAAGATGAAGGGTTGATTTGTGTATTGTTAAAGAATAATGGGTAATTGTGTTGAAAATCGTGATGGGTAGATTGATGAAGAAATTAGATTTTGGAAGCATTGAAAGCAAAAAGATCTTCTCTGCTCCAATTGGAAATAGTTGATGGGTAAGAAGATAGGCGTGCTATGGCTTCATCACGTGAGTTTTGGAGTAATTACTTGGTGGGTCATTGTGGAAAGCTAGTTGAATAGTGTAATGTAGAGTCATCAACATATGAGTGAATAGGACTACAGGTACTGCGCCGGTAGGTTTGGTGAGTCCATGTTTGTTACTGTCGATCTTCAAGTCTGCTGGCTCTGCCAGCAACGAGATAATTTTACAGTGAAATTAGATGAAGCCAACAACAAGATAAACGTCCTCACTATGAAGCTGGAATCACTCCAAGAGTGTGTAACACTCAACGTTGGAGAACCACAAACTTCAATTGTCACCGCAACACCAGCAGCCACCAACGCCCCAACGTCAACTGCCAACAATTCAACGCCTGCAGTAGCCACGTCAGCTGATGGTTCCGATACTCAAGAATCAAATAGTGACTCTCTTCCCCTTCAAGACAACTTCCGCGTCGTGAGGAACAACGTTTGCCCCAAGACCAGGATACCCATACTGATTACCGAGTGTCAAAACCATTTCCAGATACTCACAGACTCAGATGACGAAGAGGAAATAGAAGAAGTCCGGCTCGTGGGAGACTCGATGATACGTGGTCAGCTCACAGAGTTTTGCGCCAGGGCACCTAAGACCAGGAAGCGTTTTTGTATCCCTGGTGGTGTGGACGACGTAGTTGCTCCAGTTGATGAAGTATCAAAGCTGGCCCCTGCTAATACAATGTACGTCATCCATGTTGGATCCATCGATGTACAGCGAACCCAGTCAGAAGATTTGCTTTTAAAGTACCAGCAGCTGATCAAGTCGTTTAAGGAGAAGTCATCAAGGATCATTGTCTCAGGAATCGTCCCCCGGCTCGGTGTAGAGAGCCGATTTTACAACATAACCACCAGCACAAATCGTTGTCTAGCAAACCTCTGCAGGAAGGAGAATGTGGGATTCGTCGACACCTGGGACAATTTATACTACGATGAATATTTGTTTTCGGACGATGGAGTTCATCTAAACCAGGTGGGAGCAGCACGTTTTGGGCGTCTTCTCAACGATGCGGTGAAGGATTTTCGGAGAAGAAATCGATTCAGCACAGGACAACCAGGGAGAAGGACCGAAGACAGCGAGGATGGCAACCTGCAAAGGAATTAAATGCTAATCCGTTAAGAACCGCAAATTTGGATAAAGATCCACCAACACGACCCAAATTCAAAACCGCCAGGGATAACGACCGAGGACCGGGGACAGCCATGAATGTAAATGTAGATCCGACCAGAACCAAAAATTTGATTGAAGAACGTTCTGTGAGTTCTAAAACCACAACTTTAAAGGTTTTCTATGCAAACGCTCGTAGCATACGCAATAAATTTTCAGATTTAGAGGAACTAGTGTTTACAGAAAATTATGATGTGATTGGCATAACAGAATCTTGGCTCAATACAGAAGATAGAGTTTTTAGCAGAGTATTCACTTCCCGGTTATGTAATGTTTGAGAACAGCCGAATAAATATAAATGGAGGTGGCGTTTTATTTTATATAAAAGAAAGTCTTAACCCGACCCTCTTGTCAAAACCTCAAATTGTGAATGTCTACACATCTTTTGTGCTAATAAAGAATAATAAAGGTACAACAATAATACTTGCATTAATATACAGACCTCCAGCTCAATCAGTGCAAACTGACCGAGAAATTTATGAACAAATTGCAGATGTAAGTAACTCACAAGATACCGTATTTTTTGGCGACTTTAATTTACCTGTGACCAAGTGGGGCGATACTCTTACTTCACACTCCGGACATGACTTGTATGCGAACTTGCAAGAGAGTTCACTCTATCAATTTGTTCGATCGCCGACCCGTGGTAATAACGTTTTTGACCTTGTACTTGCAACAAAAGAAGAATTAATAGAGAGTTTGAATGTTGGTGATGAATTCAGAAACAGCGACCATCGTACAATAACTTTCACTTTAAAGTTTACTAGTAACGAACCAAATAGCAGCATAAAAAAAGTCCCTAATTTCAAGAAAGCAAACTTTCATAAAGTTAGAGCTATGTTTAACCCCTGTCTATCGGGGCCCGACTTAAGTCCGTATCGAAACAACTGGACTATGTGGCGGGGCCCGACTTAAGTCTGTGTGCAATTTTGGCGCAATATTGGCTCTGAGAGAGAGACGAGCGACGGCAGGAGCGTAGGTTGCTTCATGACCGCTCGCCACGGCTGCCGTGGGCCTACTGACATCTACTCCACACACATCCACCCTCCCTCCCTCGCAACACACGTAATTATCTAACGAAATGACCGTATTTTAGCAATTTTGCCCTTCGGTTGCTCGATCGTTGCAAGACAACCAGTGATCGTAGAAGGATGGTTCAGGTGTCATTGGAAAGCTCAATTAACGCGCTTTCAGGGATGCATAATTGTATTACGCTCTGGCTCTTGTTTATGCATGAAAAATAGCACGGAAACAAGGCCATTTAGGGTAAAACCACCCGCTGGGCGGTATGTAGAAGTTACCGCCTAGGCCGCTCGTAAGGTGTTAAAGAAACTGACTGGAGCTTTTTACCACCTACCGACCGGCCTATGCGGTTTAGCCAAAATAGGGCTGTTCATGCCTAAATAAGACCCAGAACGTAAAACAAGTACCTATCCCTGAAAGGGCATAAACAGAGCTTTCGAATGACACCATAACGATCCTTGTATGATGGATAGTTTTCTTGCAATAACCGTGCAACGCGAGTGCAAAAAGCAGGTAATTCGGTACTTTCAGTACATAATTGAGTATGTAGCGAGTGAGAGAGGGAGGAGGGAGCTGAGATTTGTGTCAGTAGGTTCGCCGCGGTGGTCTGGAGCAGTCATACGCTCGCTAGTCTCCTGCCACCACTTGTCTCTCTCTCTCAGCCACATTACGTGCTGAAATTGCCACTCGAGTTATGTCGAGCGCCGCCACATAGTCCAGTTTTTTTAACTCGACTTATGTTGCTCGCCGCTAAATAAGGGTTAATTAACAATATCGACATAAATACATCTTGGGAATTATTCGAAACCACTTACCTAAAAGCAGTGCAGGACTGCATACCATCGAAAATATGGGGTACAGGCCATAATAATAAGCCCAAATGGTGGAATAAAGATATTTCAAACTGTCTGCTTGCTAAAAAGTTTGCTAATGATAGATTAAAATCCTTACAAGATGACAAAGAACGGGTGAAATTTGTAGAGCTACGATGCAAAGCCAAAAGGTTAATTAAGCAAAGTAAAAAGACCCTGGAGTTACATGTTGCGAATCCAAGTAAAACAAACCCGAAAAAATTCTATAGTTATATCAGAAAGAAAAAAGTAGTTACTTCAACTGTTGGACCGTCAGTCGATGAAAATGGAGAGTACACAACAGACGAAGTACAAATGAGTAATGCCCTCAATACCTTCTTTGCATCAGTTTTTACAACGGAAGACCTCAGTGATGTCCCTACACCATCGCCGATTAGGATTGATCATTCAGATTTTCTAAGCAATATCACCGTTACAGAGAGAGAAGTATTGAATTGTTTAGATAAACTCAAGGTAAATAAAACGCCTGGACCTGATACAATCTCACCTCGAGTCCTAAAGGAAGCTAAGGATGAGCTCTCTAAACCACTGACATTGCCATTCAATAAATCCTTGCAGTCTGGAACTATGCCTGATCAGTGGAAGCTAGCCAACGTAACACCGATATTCAAAAAAGGAAGCAAATCTCTACCCAGTAACTATCGTCCAATTAGCTTAACCTCAGTTGTATGTAAAATGCTAGAAACACTCATAAGAGACAGACTCGTAAATCACTTAGAGGAAAATAACATACTTAAAGATACTCAACACGGCTTTCGTAAAAAACGTTCCTGTTTAACACCTTACGAGCGGCCTATGCGGTTTATTATATGTACCGCACAGCGGGGTGTTTTTAGCCAAAATAGGGCTGTTTACGTGATCATTTTCATGCCTAAATAAGACCCAGAACGTAAAACAAGTACCTATCCCTGAAAGGGCATAAACAGAGCTTTCGAATGACACCATAACGATCCTTGTATGATGGATAGTTTTCTTGCAATAACCGTGCAACGCGAGTGCAAAAAGCAGGTAATTCGGTACTTTCGGTACATAATTGAGTATGTAGCGAGTGAGAGAGGGAGGAGGGAGCTGAGATTTGTGTCAGTAGGTTCGCCGCGGTGGTCTGGAGCAGTCATACGCTCGCTAGTCTCCTGCCACCACTTGTCTCTCTCTCTCAGCCACATTACGTGCTGAAATTGCCACTCGACCTATGTCGAGCGCCGCCACATAGTCCAGCTTTTTTTAACTCGACTTATGTTGCTCGCCGCTAATTAAGGGTTAACAAACCTCTTAGACTTCTTCCACGATATCCTCAACCTCTACGATTTGAATAAAGCTGTAGATATTATATACCTTGATTTTCATAAGGCCTTTGACAAAGTTCCCCACAAACGTTTACTGCTAAAACTAAAAGCGAATGGAATACAAGACAGTGTTTTGAAATGGATAGAAAATTGGCTCAGCGACAGAAAGCAAAGAGTAGTCATAAACGGTAAGGCATCTAAATGGACCAATGTAAGTAGCGGGGTACCCCAGGGATCGGTACTAGAACAAATTCTCTTTCTAATTTACATCAACGACATAGATGAGGGTCTCACCTGTACAATCTCAAAATTTGCTGACGATACAAACATTGCAAATATCGTACTCTCAAAAGAACAAGTTGACGATATGCAACACAATCTAGATTAGTTGTCATGTTGGGCCCAAATTTGGCAAATGAGTTTCAATGCGGATAAATGTAAAGTACTACATATCGGATACCAAAATGAGAAAGCAAACTATTTGATGAATGGCACTCAGCTTAAGAATGTAAACAGAGAAACCGATCTGGGAGTAACAATATCGAGTAACCTAAAACCGAGTCAACAATGTTCAGAAGTTGTTAAGAAGGCAAACAAAATAATTGGCTTTATAGGCAGGTCATTTGAGCATAAATCCAAAGAAGTTATCCTAACCCTTTACAATTCCTTAGTCCGCCATCTTCTGGAATACTGTGTTCAATTCTGGTGCCCTTATTACCAAAAAGATATAGACAAACTAGAACGAGTTCAACGTAGAGTTACCAAAATGATACCTAGCCTAAAGAACAAACCATACGAGGAGCGTCTTAGAGAATTAAATCTATTTCCTTTAACCCAGCGCAGATTAAGAGGCGACTTAATTCAAGTGTTCAAAATCATCAAAGGCATCGACAATATGAACTGTAGTAAGTACTTCACTATCGACCAATCTAATTACACGCGGGGAAATGGGTGCAAAATTATTGGTAAATCTTTTAACTCATACGAAGCTAAAAATGTCTTCTTCAATCGAGTTGTCAACTTATGGAATGGGCTTCCCCGAGATGTTATAGACTGCAGCACCGTTAATTCATGTAAACTTCGCCTAGACAAATATCTTGCATCAAACCCGCGACTGACTGCGTTTGTAAATTAATAACTTTGTTTTATCCTCCCATCAGTTACTAACCCACCTGTCCCCTACTAACTTCCTAATCCTGCCACGGACATTAGTTCCAGGGCAGTAGTTCCCTTTCCAATGTTCCCTTACCCACTCTAAACCACTGTTTGGACACTTGATCCTCAGTGTTTTGGAGGATAAGCAGCCTAAAAGGGTTGCTAGATCTGGTGTTGCTTGATTTACTTTGTACTCCTGTGTACAATTGGGAAGATCATTAATTAATATGAGAAATAAAACTGGAAACAGGAGACAACCCTGAGGAATACCGGAATTGATATGGTGAGGAAGTGAGTGATGGATGTCCACAACTGCAGCTATTGAACGGCCAGGAAGGAAATTAGAGAGAAAAGCGTGGATGGAGAGATAGAAGGGTAGTTAAGAAATTCAAGAGATTTTTGATATACTCTCTCATACGCTTTTGATATGTCTAACGCAATAAAAACAAAATCTCATCGATGTCCCAAAAGGATGATGACCAACAATTAGTAATAATATAAACAAGATCACCAGTAGAGCAGCCCTTAAGGAAACCACAGTGGCGATCTGAGAGTAAATTATGGGAAGATAAATGATTATGAAATTTTGAGTAAGAAGAGTTCCATAAACTTTAAAGATACGAATGAGAGCAATTGGACAGGAATTGAAGCATTGAGGGCGGTCACTCTTCTTTGGGAAAGATTGAGTGAGAGTAAAATTCCAGCAAGAAGGAAAAATGGTAGATGAGAGACAGAGATAAAAGAGTTTGCCTAGGCAGGGACTCAGCATGGAAGAAAAGTTTTTGAGTACAACAGGAGAAATATCATCCGGTCCATACACTTTCTTAGTATTAAGTCCAGAGAGGGCAGAAAGTACATCCTTAGAGGAGAGTATGATATTAAACATAAGTAAGAGAGAGGATGTTGTAGACGGAGGAATAGCACTGGAATCATCCAAGGTACTATACAGTTTTTACCGAAAGTTTGAGCAAAAAGTTCAGCATTATCAGAATAAGACGTGACAATGGTGGTGTCAGAGTGGAAAAGAAGAGGGTAAGACAAGGAAGTAAAATTGTTGGAGAGGTTTTTGGCTAGTGTTACGCTGGCCAGCTTGCCAGAATGTACTCGTGACTCGCTAGCACTCGCCACGGCAGTGAAATGGGCTATAATAATCGTAGAACGGTGTTCTTTCTTTCTTAGAATTCATGTTGTCACAGACAGATCAGTGTTTGCCTTTATTCTTGTCTGTGACACTTAGAAGTATTTTATATCCACAGTAGTGATTATAACGTGCAGCGTGTGAGAGAGAGAAAAACAGAGTCGGAGGGGGGAGCGAAGAGGCAGTGTGTGTGCGTATGTACGTGTGCATTCCTCGCTCGGTGGGCCCGCCCGCTCGCTATTGGTCGGCGGGCCTGGCGTGTCATATGACGTCTGCTTTTCATGTGACGTAGTGGCCTGTGATTGGTCGCCGCTCCCCTAGCCCAGTGGTCGGGCTCCTACCCTCCTGACTCCTGCAGAGCATGGTATCGTGCGCTTGGACCTACATGTCCCTCGCAATCTGTCCCCCATCTAACCCCCTTTACTACTGTTTCTCTCTCTGAACTTCTTCTTTTCCATACTTCTTACCTTTATTCAATTACCCATCCCTTCTGGTTCTCGCATACGACTTCCATAGTCGGCCAGTCGTATTACCAGCGCCTGTTCTCACATATATGTTTTTGCACTAGCTTTAGAGGTTATTAGAATCATAGTCACAGGGATTCATATTGTTGGGTGCTTCTAATTATTTGGTTGTTCTTTATTACTATTTAATGCTAGACAGTGGAGGGTATCTTTGGTCGTTGTCTGAGTTATGTATATGGCAAGTCAGAGCCTGTACGACTTCGACGGAGCTAGGTAGCTTGTATTACACCCTTGTGCATATTTTCCTTTGCGAGCTTAGCAGTATACAAGCGAAGGGCTTTTGCCTACTCTTGATTGTATGCTTGCTAACTCATTTTGTTGACCTTTGAGGAGCGCCAGGGTAAGTCCAGATACTTGAGATCTGGACTTACCAAGAGAGCCTCCTAGTCACTAGTCTTAACGTAAGATAAGGGAAATCTGTTAAGGGGAGACAGTAGGCTGCGAGCATGCTTTAGCTCTGCCTAGGCTCCCTGTACCTTTATGCCGCTGCTAGACTTTATTAGTAAGAAAGACAGAATTTGGTTTATTAACTTTAACTGCGTATGTTTGAGCAATTATTCACGTATTGTTTTAGCCTAGGTTGATGCATAGTGCACAACCCCGTATGGCTGTTACTTTGGCTAAGGAAGTACTGTTTTTGAGTTACTGTTATTAGTGCTGTCACAGAGTTGTTGCACTCTCTTGTTTCATATATATGTATCCTACTTGTTGGTGTATTTAAGATACACGCTTTGGTGTCCTGCCCCTGCATTATTCCTGTTCTATATTCGACGAGCATCTTAGAGCATCAGACGTTTTTCAGAAGATTCCATATCTGTTTGCTGTAGGACTAGACTTCCAGTGTTTTCATAGAGCATTGAAGAGTTTAGTGATGAGTTCAGACTCACACAAAAGATAACGTAAGCATATAATCTTTTATTAAATCTTATCATAGTTTATTTAAGCATTGTTATTACTTGAGAGCTTTTTATTAACGTAATTACTCTTGTTGTGAGTAGGCTTTGCCATCACCGGAAAGCCTTTGTAGAAGTACACTTAACCCAGTTAATTGATACCCTGTTATCCAGTAGATTAACTCTGGAGGGTTTAAGTGTTTTGTTCACCGGTTTAATAGTTCGAGGGTTTGGAATTAGCGTACCGTTGTTGCAGATCTAGCCTATCTTATAGTCCAATATTAAGTGCCCTTTTTTATTTCGTTGTGCCGGTCGTACCAAATGGCGACCTTAGTTCAGTATATAGTGAACTGAGTTTTGCAGGATTTTTTTGGGGAGAAATCTTATTGCCATTTGGGGTTGAATTTATTTCTCTCAGTGTTGGCAGTGGACAATTGTTTTGAGGATATATTGAACTTGATGGAGTTTATTGGTGACCTAGTATTGAACTTAAAAACATCTTCGAATATATTTTGTGAATAAAGCTACGCGAGAGTTTGGCTACTTTTGTCTTGACTTGGGAATTTTTTGTTGTTGACTCCATCATGTCGTCACTGGACGGGGTTGAGCATAGTGAGGGCACAGTGCGAGAGACAGGCGAGGAGGTGGAGAAGGTGGAGTTGGTTGACGGCGTTCGGGCGGTGAACGGTGAGGAGGATGCTCGGAGGTCTTTGGAGGAGCCTGTGTCGGCGGACCGTGTGTCGGGGCAGGACCGGTACGGACTGCAGTGTATAGCCACGGTCTTAAGGTTTCCTTGCACTAGCGGTTGGTCAAGAAGTCAGCTGGTTACCTGTGTGCTGCTTGGGGTGCATGAGGCTTCGGGTGGAGCGGGAGCTGGGGCACCTTCGTCCCAGCCCCCATTCCACTCAACTCCTATCATGGCGCCCCCTCGGGTTCCGGAGCCGGGTACGTTCCCGCAGGCCGATGTCCGCTGGCGGTTGGGTATGCCTCTAGGTGACTCACGGGATGGGTCCCCGGTAGTAGCACCCCCTCTTCAAAGTTTGTCTCCCGAGATGTTGTTTCAGCTCTAGCTCGCCAAACTCGAGCAGCGAAAGCATGAGGCTGAGCTCGAGCAGCGACAGGCTGAGCTCAAGCAGCGAGAGGCTGAGCTCAAGTATGAGTCTGCAAGGTATTGTGCCGATGTTGACCTAGAGAAAACTCGTGTAGAGGTGACGGGGAACCGTTTCGTCCAGGGGAGTCGACCCCATGACCCTGCCCTGTCGCAGCTACTAAAGTTGGTTCCAGTGTTTGATGAGTCAGGAGTTTCAGAATTCTTTCTCCATTTTGAGATAAAGTGCCGGGAGCACCAATGGCCCGAGGAGAAGTGGCCAGCCCTTGTTTCTTTATGATTGACGGGGAAAGCACTCAAGGCATACGATGCTTTGCCCCTAGATTCCTGTGTGAATTATGAGGCGTTGAAAGAGGCTGTCCTGAGGGCGTATGAGTTGCAGCCAGAGACCTATAGGCTGAAGTTTAGGGCTGTTCCTAAGCGAAAGGAGAGTACTTTCCAGGAATATGCTAGAGAACTATCAGTTGCGTTTGAGAATTGGTTGAGGTCGGAGAAAGCAACTACTTTTGATGCGGTGAAGCAATTAGTGTTGTTAGAACAATTCTTTAAAATGAACTGGTGGGGACTTGACTCTTAACCTGAAAGAAAAGCAACCTAAAACTCTGCAGGAGGCGGCTGAGTTGGCTGACCTCAGGTTGTCGTTAATTCGTGGGTGCGGGTCTGCCCAGAGAGCTGAGGCAGGTAACAAGGGGCGTACCACCCCACCCCCCCGAACTAATGATACAACAAATTATCCTACTAAGAGCACTGTTGCCAATTTTGAACCCAAGTCGAAATCCTTCTCGTTAAAGAAAGGCCAGGGCCCTTCCCCACCCCAGGGGAAGTCAAGGAGTGAGGTGGAGGGTTTTAAGTGTCATAAGAAGGGGCATATTGCGCGCTCTTGGCCGAGCACACAGTCTACAGCGGTGGTGTCTCTAGTGAGCAACATCGGGGTGTCTTTGAGGTCTTCCTCGGTTGCCCGGGGTAAATCGTCGGTTGCGAAGTCACAGTCGGTGAAGAAGCATAAGGAGGGCTCGCTACCCGTCCGAGATGCTTTTTGTGGTCATAGGGGACATGGCACTGTGAGGTGGGCTGGTGTGGAACACAGGCTTGAGTTGTTGCGTGATACAGGTGCCTCCCAGACGTTACTTAAGAACTTCACCAGTAAGCCTATTAACGCAGCTCCGGTTGTAGTGGTTCAAGGCATCAATGCTGTGCGGGCTTTCCCGCTGGTGAGAGTGGAGCTTGTGGTGGACGGTGTGACACGGGAGTTGGATGTGGGTATTGTGGAGAAACTGCCAGTTGAGGGGGTCGACATCCTTCTCGGCAACGACTTTGCGGTGCCTACTTCCGAGGTTCCACCCTTAGTCGTTGCCGAGAGGGCGGCCGACACAAGTAGGGAGGGGCAAGAGTGGCTCGAGAGGTGCCAGATGCAGCAGATGGCGTGTGCTGTCACCAGGTCTCAGTCCGCTAAGGTGTCACAGCCTAGTACCCAAGTTTCAGACCAGCGGAGGAAGGGTCGGAAGGAGAAAGTCAAGGCTGGTGGTCGGGTTAAGAGTTTGGACCCAGCGACACTCCTTGGTGACTCGGTACTTGCACCACTTTTGAGGTTCGGAGTGACCCCAGAACCTGTCCCCCCTAATGACATGGTACGGCGTGATAGCACTCCGCGACAGAAACGTTCCCAGGTGAAACAGACTAGGCTTGAGCAACCCAGTATCGGGGGTGGCCCCAAGTTGCTCCAGGAGCACTTGGATAGGTTGGCACCCTCTGATATATGTCGGTTGCAATTAGAAGATCCTGGGCTTGAGAGTTGTGGGAACGGGGCTATAGAACTCGATGAGGATGGGGATGCAAAGCCGGGAGACTTCTTTCATGTTGGTGGAATTCTGTATCGGCGTTTTTTGGATCCCAGATGTAGTTGGGATGGTGGGGTATGAGTGATCGACCAGTTGGTGGTACCTGAAAAGTGCCGTGATAGCCTGTTGCGGTTGGCGCACGATGTTCCACTGGCAGGTCACTTGGGTGTGAGTAAAACGTTGGCCTCGTTGTCTAGGTTGTTCTGGTGGCCGGGCATTAAAGCACAAGTTTCGGCCTGGGTGGCGATGTGTGGTACCTGCCAGAGGGTGGGAAAGCCGAACCAGATCATACCTAAGGCTCCGTTGCACCCAGTGCCTGCGATCGGGCTTCCCTTCAGCAAAGTTATCATGGACATGGTAGGCCCTCTGCCTCCCACTAGTGCGGGTAACAGATTTTTACTAACCATCATGGATGTTTCCACTCGCTATCCGGACGCATACCCGATGAGAAATGGCAAGTCCCAGACTGTTGTGCGGAACCTGCTGTTGTATTGCTCGAGGTACGGGTACCCGCAGGAGATTCAATCGGACCAGGGCTCAAACTTCACGTCTAACCTCTTTAAGCAGACAATGCAGCAACATGGCATCAACACGGTTCTCTCTTCAGCTTATCACCCAGAGAGTCAAGGGGTGTTGGAGAGATGGCATTCCACGTTGAAGAGCATATTGCGGTGCTACTGTTTGGAGAATGGGAAGGATTGGGTCCTGGGGTTGCCGTATGTTTTGTTTGCTGCACGAGAGGTACCCGGTGAGAGTTTAGGGTTTAGCCCCAACGAGTTGGTTTTCGGGCATCATGTCAGAGGTCCTCTTAGCATGGTGCGGGAGATCTGGGAAGGGACTGTGCAGCCATGTTCTCTGTTGAAGTATGTCCTCGAGAGTCGAGACAGGATGCTGAAAAGCCTAGAGTTGGCAGGGAGAAACTTGGTGGGTACTCAGGCCTTGATGAAGGATCGTTACGACGTCAAAGCCAAGCTCCGGAAGTTTGTGGTAGGACAGCAGGTTTTGGTCTTATTGCCCTTAGTAGGCCATCCCCTGTCTGCCAAGTATGTCGGTCCTTACAAGGTCGTGAAGAAGTTTTCTGACCTAGATTACCTTGTGGCTACTCCTGATAGGCGGAAGAAAAATCAGCTCTGTCATGTGAACCTGTTAAAAGAGTTTGTGAGGCGCCCACCTGAGCAACCTACTGTCCCCGTGTTGGTCTGCAGCGGCCAAGGTGGAGAAGGAGAGGGGGGCAGTGAGGCACAGGTGGAGGAAAGTTGGGATTGTCATGTTTCGGCGGATCAGTGGGCGGGGAACACGAGTCAGGTGGCTGTGGAAGCGCTTGAGCACCTGCCTGAGCATCAGCGTGCAGCGATCCAGCACCTGTTCAGTTTATACCCCACTGTTTTTGCCGAGCACCCAGGCCTCATAATTCATACGGTGCATGATGTCGATGTTGGAGACCACCCCCCCTTTAAATCAGTGCCCTATCGTGTACCTCCCATTAAACTTCCGGCTCTCCGAGCGGAATTAGTCTACATTTTGGAGAGGGGGCTGATAGAGAAAGGGGCGGTTAGGTGGACATCTCCCGTCACTCTGCAGCCTAAACCAGACAGCAAGGTCAGGTTTTGCATTGACTTCAGGCGGTTGAACGGCTTAACCCCCACCAATGCTTACCCTCTTCCCCGTGTAGATGACAGTGTTGACAAGATCGGGTGTGCACGTTACCTGACCAAGGTGGATCTTGTCAAAGGTGCCGTTGTCGGAGCGGGCGAAGCAGGTGTGCGGGTTTGTGGTGGATGGGAACACTTACTGTTGCAACGTAATGCCGTATGGGTTGAAGAATGCACCTGCAACCTTCCAATGCCTGATGAATGAGTTAGTGGCGGAGATCCCTAACTGCACCGTTTATATAGATGATGTAATAATCTACGATGATGACTTTGAAAGCCATTGCGAGCACATCGGGGCATTGTTCAGGAGGCTGAGTGAGGCTCATTTGGTGGTCAATCTGGGCAAATGCGATTTTGTTCGGGCAACTGTGCAGTACTTAGGGTTTGTGATAGGGTTAGGCCAGGTGTGCCCCCCCCCCAAACTAAGATACAGGCTATTAACCAGTTCCCCAGGCCGACCACCAAGCGACAAATCATGAGGTTCTTGGGCATGATAGGGTATTATCGGAGATTTATCCGCGGATACTCCTCGGTGTTGGCTCCTCTGACTGACCTACTTGCAAAGACGAAAAAGTTTGTGTGGGCAGCTGAGTGTGAGAAAGCATTCTCCCTGGTGAAGCATCTTTTGTGGACTCACCCCATACTCAGGGCCCCAGACTTCTCGAGACCTTTTCAGCTAGCGACAGATGCTAGCGGTGTAGGGGCTGGTGCCGTCTTGATGCAAACAGACACAGAAGGTGTGGAACACCCAGTAAGTTACTTCTCTAAGAAGTTCAACTCAGCACAAAAGAACTATTCAGTGGTAGAGAAGGAGCTTCTGGCCATTGTGCTGGCGCTCAGGCACTTTGAGGTGTGTGTTCCCGCTTTTGGCACAGTCGTGGTGATCTACACTGACCACCACCCTTTGAAGTTTTTAAATCAGTTCCACAAGCGGAATATGAGGCTAACCAGATGGTCCTTAATGTTGCAGGAGTACAACCTAGACATTCGCCATATTGCCGGTTGTGACAACGTGATAGCGGACTGTTTGTCTAGGGTGGAGGACCCAGGGTAGATCACCACAGGTGTGTTGGTTGAGTGGAGAAAAATTAGGCTTGCCCCTGTAGTGCAAAGCCGCCAAAAACACTATTAAAATAATACAAAAATCTTACATAAAAACTCTTTCTTTTGATAGTATATAAGTGCAGTATGTTACAGCAAGAATCTAAGACATTCTGAATTTTGTTATTAGTAGGCTAGGCTTGGTGAAGCTTGCTCGTTGAGCGTAATATTGTTAAGTGATACTATTATTTTGGGGAAGTGTTGTGTAGATTTCTTTTTATATAATGAAGTGTTTTTATGTTTGTGATTGTGCCTTGTTTTTCACAACTTGGGGAGTAGCTGGGTGATGCAGGGTTTTTGGGCATTCTGTCTGGTCAGATGTGGCGTTTACCTGAGGTTAAAACGTCCCACATTTTGGGCGGGGTGTTACGCTGGCGAGCTTGCCAGAATGTACTCGTGACTCGCTAGCACTCGCCACGGCAGTGAAATGGGCTATAATAATGGTAGAACGATGTTCTTTCTTTCTTAGTATTCATGTTGTCACAGACAGATCAGTGTTTGCCTTTATTCTTGTCTGTGACACTTAGAAGTATTTTATATCCATAGTAGTGATTATAACGTGCACCATATGAGAGAGAGAAAACAGAGTCAGAGGGGGGAGCGAAGAGGCAGTGTGTGTGCGTATGTACGTGTGCATTCCTCGCTCGGTGGGCCCGCCCGCTCGCTATTGGTCGGCGGGCCTGGCGTGTCATATGACGTCTGCTTTTCATGTGACGTAGTGGCCTGTGGTTGGTCGCCGCCCCTCTAGCCCAGTGGTCAGGCTCCTACCCTCCTGACTCCTGCACAGCATGGTATCGTGCGCTTGGTCCTACATGTCCCTCGCAATCTGTCCCCCATCTAACCCCCTTTACTACTGTTTCTCTCTCTGAACTTCTTCTTTTCCATACTTCTTACCTTTATTCAATTACCCATCCCTTCTGGTTCTCGCATACGACTTCCATAGTCGGCCAGTCGTATTACCAGCGCCTGTTCTCACATATATGTTTTTGCACTAGCTTTAGAGGTTATTAGAATCATAGTCACAGGGATTCATATTGTTGGGTGCTTTTAATTATTTGGTTGTTCTTTATTACTATTTAATGCTAGACAGTGGAGGGTATCTTTGGTCGTTGTCTGAGTTATGTATATGGCAAGTCAGAGCCTGTACGACTTCGACGGAGCTAGGTAGCCTGTAGTACACCCTTGTGCATATTTTCCTCTGCGAGCTTAGCAGTATACAAGGAAGGGCTTTTGCCTACTCTTGCTTGTATGCTTGCTAACTCATTTTGTTGACCTTTGAGGGACGCCAGGGTAAGACCAGATACTTGAGATCTGGACTTACCAAGAGAGCCTCCTAGTCACTTAACGTAAGATAAGAGAAATCTGTTCAGGGGAGACAGTAGGCTGCGAGCATGCTTGAGCTCTGCCTAGGCTCCCTGTACCTTTATGCCGCTGCTAGACTTTATTAGTAAGAAAAACAGCATTTTGTTTATTAACTTTAACTTAACTGCGTATGTTTTAGCAATTATTCACGTATTGTTTTAGCCTAGGTTGATGCATAGTGCACAACCCAGTATGGCCTTTACTTTGGCTAAGGAAGTACTGTTTTTGAGTTACTGTTATTAGTGCTGTCACAGAGTTGTTGCACTCTCTTGTTTCATATATATGTATCCTACTTGTTGGTGTATTTAAGACACACGCTTTGGTGTCCTGCCCCTGCATTATTCCTGTTCTATGTTCGACGAGCATCTTAGAGCATCAGACGTTTTTTCAGATGATTCCATATCTGTTTGCTGTAGGACTAGACTTCAAGTGTTTTCATAGAGCATTGAAGAGTTTAGTGTTGAGTTCAGACTCACACTAAAGATAACGTAAGCATATAATCTTTTATTAAATCTTATCATAGTTTATTTAAGCATTGTTATTACTTGAGAGCTTTTTATTAACCTAATTACTCTTGTTGTGAGTAGGCTTTGCCGTCACCGGAAAGCCTTTGTAGAAGTACACTTAACCCAGTTAATTGATACCCCGTTATCCAGTAGAGTAACTCTGGAGGGTTTAAGTGTTTTGTTCACCGGCTTAATAGTTCGAGGGTTTGGAATTAGCGTACTGTTGTTGCAGACCTAGCCTATCTTGTAGTCCAATATTAAGTGCCCTTGTTTATTTCGTTGTGCCGGTCGTAACACTAGATACTAGAAAACTTGGGAAGAGCTAGAGTTGAAAGTTCAGAAGGTTTGAAATTGATGACAAACTTTTTGCCGAGTAGAAAACACGATTTGGCTTGAGTCCGGGCAGAAACATACAAATCATGACAATCTTTAGTTTGAAGGTGATGGTACGGTTTGAATGCTTCTTTTTTTATTACGGACAGCAGTAGTAAAGCAGATTCATTTGCATTAGGCTAAGAAACAGGAAATGGAGTATATGCATCCATGCCCGAGAAGACTACCTCATTAATGTGCTCAGCACAAAAAGCATTATATGGGAAATCAAAGAAATATTGGTGAAGAACCTCCCAGTCGGCAGTGACAAATTGCCACAAGCGCCACTGGCTGAGAGGATCTGATGGCCAAACTGGAGAGATTGGACAGGTAACAGAAATGAAGTTAACAGAGATAAATTGTTTACAACATAAGCAGAATGATTAGAGGTTAGATATATGTCAAGGATGTTGGGCCAATTTACGATAGAACAAATGTAAGCTTGTTCATGAGAGGAAAGTCATTGATTGTGGCGAACATTAAAATCTCCTAAGATAGATATTTCAGAGAAAGGGGAGGTTGAGGGTATGTGTTTCATTTTAGAGTTTAGATAGTCAAAGAATTTAGGAAAGTATGTAGAGTTATAGGATAGATCGACAACTCAGAAGTAATTAGTTTGAGAGTGGCAGGAACATTTGAGCTATAGAGTTGAGAATTCAGAAGAGTCAAAGTCGGGAACATGAGATCAAGTGAGTTTGTTGTGCACAGACACATAACATCCACCTTTGTCTTCGAAACTAGGGTAGAGAAATTAGGAAGATACAGAAAAATGGCTGCTGGCAGTTGCTTATACACCTGAGTCTCAGTCAGGAAAATAAGATCAGGGTTGTTGGAGGAAAGGTGGTGTGCGAAAGAGGGAAAGTTAGAGGAAACGCTGTGCATGCAACATAAACGCTGTGCATGCAACATAAATTGATAGTAAGAGTGACAGGCCATGATCCAGAGCATTGTGATGGGTCGTCTGGCGAAGGACGGTTGATTTGCCCCTCCCCCACCCCATCCCCACACCCTGGGGACTCCGATGCAGGATTAAGTGACTATATCCCACTATATTGTCTGAGTTTGTGAATTACTCCTTTATCACCTATATATTGGGTGCTGTTTATGGAATAGCGATGCACTTATGGTGAATCAATACAAAATGAGGTAACATAAATCAAGTAGGCTATACAAGTCAAGTCGGTATACATTGAGTCCTTATAATATCTCCCAAGGAAGTACCGAAACCCGTAGACGAAATGTGTTAATCGTTCAGTAATATAACCACTCGGCCGTACCTCCCCTAGTAGAACAACGACTAAAACTATCAATTTGGCTCCTTCTTTTCCTTCATACCTCTTTCCGCTTATCTAGGTTCAATTCCAAAAACTTCCCCAGAGTTTTCACCGCTGCCCTTCCTCGCTCGCTTTCCGCCCTCACATCAAAACTGATGGTACTGGAGGCTTTATTTCCGGATGGGGCAGGGATCGGGCAGAAGGGGGCAAGGGGTGGGTGGTGGGCTAAATAAAGGATGAGGAAACAAGCATATTTTACGCAACCAGATTAGGGCTGATCGTACAATCGTAGATAAGTATTTCTGGACAATTTATTAAAGCATAATTATGATGCATTTGCGAACCATTTTGATTAGCTGTTTGAACCATTAAGTAAACATGATTGGCATTCACTAGTAAGAACTCACCGTCTTGATTTGATCATTAGAAGGTGATCAGGTATTCATGACCACAACTTGTGCATTTGTTTAATAGTATTCGCCGACTGAATTTAATCTTACTACTTTTTTTCCCTACAACATTTAGTCAAAGTCCGTCTCCCCAAAGCATGACAAGTTGTTTATTTGATGATATATATAACTGCTAGGGCTAGGATTCGAGCCATACAGACAGGAGGTCCAGCCACCTATACTACCACGAAGGCTAAAAGGAGAAATCTGATATTTCTATCAGTATTCCTGCCCAACCTGATTCTAATGGGAGTTAGGTTACCCCTTCCATTCGTGTAAACATTAAGTTACCATAGAGCAGTTGGGAGTATGTACTGTACATGTTAAGATTAATGTGCAGTATTCAAGAATGCATAATATACTTTAGGCTTGTGCATAAACCTTTAACTGTCTTGATAGCTTAATGCTTTGTGTGCGGAATTTTGGTGTGAGTATCCTACCATGGGTTTCAGAGGCCGTGTGGCATCGTTTTTCGGGAATAACTTATTAACAAACAGTTGGATCAGTATGATATTTTGACACAGCTTTTTTCACACCGTCCCCTAATTTTTTTCAATATAGTTCATTACCAAAAGTGTAGAAATAAGCCACTTGTCCCTGTGTCATGATGTTAAAGTCGCACATTAATGACTAAGAAACGGACAAGGCTACCGTGGCTTACCTGTGAGAACCACCAAACCATTATTGCTCCACCATCAAACACGGTAGTTATCAGCTACCACCCAACTCTATCATCGCCTTTAAATTCAAGAAATCTGTCAATATCAAGTATAAATATACAAAAATACATACTGTTTGTATATTTATACTTGATATTGACAGAGAACTTGAATTTAAAGGCGATAATAGGGTTAAGTGGTGGCTGATAACTACCGCGTTTGATGGAGGAACAATAATTGGTTGGTGGTTCTCACAGGTAAGCCACGGTAGCCTTGTCCGTTTCTTAGTCATTAATGTGCGACTTTAACATCATGACACAGGGACAAGTGGCTTATTTCTACACTTTTGGTAATGCACTATATTGACCAAAATTAGGGGACGGTGTGAAAAAAGCTGTGTCAAAATATCATACTGATCCAACTGTTTGTTAATAAGTTATTCCCGAAAAACGATGCCACACGACCTCTGAAACCCATGGTAGGTTCCATTCCTTGGAGTACCACATGTATTCATTACTTTCATTGAGTTCATTAGTTAGGTTTATTTGTAAATTAATTGGTGGGTTGGTGAAAAGCAATATGAATATTTCCAGGTTCAGGAGTAATTTATAGCGAGGCCTTCCCTTGTGGTTAAGTGACCCATTAATTACCCCTTCCATTCGTCTTAACATTAAGTTATCATATAGCAGTTAGGAGTATGTACACTCGGTCCCAAAGGTATCTGCACCCCTACCCTGATCATCTGGTGTGTACAGCTCGGTAGTATAGGCCGTAGGTCGTAGGTAGTAAGTCTTAGGTAGGATAGGTTGGTAATAGTATAGATGGATATAGTTGCATTCAGAGATGCCAACCCTACCGAGCTGTACACACCAGATTATCAGGGTAGGGGTGAAGATATTTTTTGGACCGAGTGTACATGCTAAGATTAATATGCAGTATTCGATAATGCATAATATATCGTAGGCTTGTGCATAAACATTTAACTGTCTTGATAGTCTAATGCTTAGTGTGCGCAATTTTGGTGTGTGTATCCTAGGTTTGAGTCCTTGGAATACCACATGTATTCATTACTTTCATTTATTTCATTAGTTAGGTTTATTTGTAAATGTATTGATGGGTTGATGAAAACAAATATGAATATACTTTCTTCGTAATTGTTTACTGAGTAAATGCAGGTTAACGGTTCACTTAAACAGTGCTATGAGTCAGAAATGGTCATATCAGTGTGCATACTTCGTCATCTCAGTTGCATAAAATAAACTCACGGAGGTGGTACGGGGTGGGGGTGGGGATGTCGAGGGGGGGGAGGGGGGGGGGGTTGAGGCACGAAAATACTGTTCTGACAGGGGCAGTATCAATGTTTATTGTTTGTCACCAACAATTGGAGACACAACACACGGAGAGAGAGAGAGAGAGAGAGAGAGAGAGAGAGAGAAAGAGAGAGAGAGAGGTGGGGAGAGCGGGAAGGGGGAGTGAGAGAGCGAGTGGGTGAGATTGAGAGAAATAAGAAAGTGCTAATTATATAAACGACAAATAATATACTGAACATGGACTCAAAAATTATATAAATAAACACAGCGAATAGAAAACCCAAAAGAAAGTGAGAGGTGATAAGGAGAACACATCGACATCGCTTATTACTTGTGATTTTTTATTTTTTATTTTTTTTGTCATGTGTCGGTTCCCAGTTATCTTCTTTCTTTCTCGTATCATTTCATATTTTGAATTTGTTTGGTCTTACTACGTGTTTTCCAGATTGTCTTTGTAACCCTTCTATTCTCTTTCTCTGATGTTAACTTGTTAATTGGACTGAACCTCATTTGTTACATTTTTCAACGTGTCATTCATCCCGTTAGTCGATGAAAATGGAGAATACACCAAAGACGAAGTACAAATGAGTAATGCCCTCAATACCTTCTTTGCATCAGTTTTTACAACAGAAGACCTCAGTGATATCCCTACACCATCGCCGATTCAGATTGATAATTCAGATGTTCTAAGCAATATCACCGTTACAGAGAGAGAAGTATTGAATTGTTTAGATAAACTCAAGGTAAATAAAACGCCTGGACCTGATACAATCTCGCCTAGAGTTCTAAAGGAAGCTAAGGATGAGCTCTCCAAACCACTGACATTACTATTCAATAAATCCTTGCAGTCTGGAACTATGCCTGATCAGTGGAAGATAGCCAACGTAACACCGATATTAAAAAAAGGCAGCAAATCCCTACCCAGTAACTATCGTCCAATTAGCTTAACCTCAGTTGTATGTAAAATGCTAGAAACGGTCATAAGAGACAGACTCGTAAATCACTTAGAGGAAAATAACATGCTTAAAGATACTCAACACGGCTTTCGTAAAAAAACGTTCCTGTTTAACAAACCTCTTAGACTTCTTCCACGATATCCTCAACCTCTACGATGAGAGTAAAGCTGTAGATATTATATACCTTGATTTTCAAAAGGCCTTTGACAAAGTTCCCCACAAACGTTTACTGCTAAAACTAAAAGCGCATGGAATACAAGATGGTGTGTTGAAATGGATAGAAAATTGGCTCAGCGACAGAAAGCAAAGAGTAGTCATAAACGGTAAGGCATCTAAATGGACCAATGTAAGTAGCGGGGTACCCCAGGGATCGGTACTAGGACCAATTCTCTTTCTAATTTACATCAACGACATAGATGAGGGTCTCACCTGTACAATCTCAAAATTTGCTGACGATACAAAAATTGCAAATAGCGTACTCTCAAAAGATCAAGTTGACGGTATGCAACACAATCTAGATAAATTGTCACATTGGGCCCAAATTTGGCAAATGAGTTTCAATGCGGATAAATGTAAAGTACTACATATCGGATACTTAAATGAGAAAGCAAACTATTCGATGAATGGCACTCAGCTTAAGAATGTAAACAGAGAAACCGATCTGGGAGTAACAATATCGAGTAACCTAAAACCGAGTCAACAATATTCAGAAGTTGTTAAGAAGGCAAACAAAATAATTGGTTTTATAGGCAGATCATTTGAGCATAAATCCAAAGACGTAATCCTAACCCTTTACAATTCCTTAGTCCGCCCTCTTCTGGAATACTGCGTTCAATGCTGGTGCCCTTATTACCAAAAAGACATAAACAAGCTAGAACGAGTTCAACGTAGAGTTACCAAAATGATACCTAGCCTAAAGAACAAACCATACGAAGAGCGTCTTAGAGAATTAAATCTATTTCCTTTAACCCAGCGCAGATTAAGAGGTGACTTAATTCAAGTGTTCAAAATCATCAAAGGCATCGACAACATGAACTGTAGTAAGTACTTCACTATCGACCAATCTAATTACACGCGGGGAAACGGTTGCAAAATTATTGGTAAATCTTTTAACTCACACGAATCTAAGAATTTCTTCTTCAATCGAGTTGTCAACTTGTGGAATGGGCTTCCCCGAGACGTTATAGACTGCAGCACCGTTGATTCATTTAAATTCCGCCTAGACAAATATCTCGCATCAAACCCGCGACTAACTGCGTTTGTAAATGAATAACTTTATTTTATCCTCCCCTCAGTTACTAACCCATATGTCCCCTACTAACTCCCTAGTCCTGCCACATTAGTGGCAGGGCAGTAGTTCCCTTTCCAATGTTCCCTTACCCACTCTAAACCACTGTTTGGACACTTGATCCTCAGTGTTTTGGAGGACAAGCAGCCTAGAAGGGTCACTAGATATGTTGTTGCTTGATTTCCTTTGTACTCCTTTGTACTCCTTTGTATACAAGAATCTTCAAGGAGTTTCAGAATTGATAATTTGTATCCCTAGGTTTCATTCCTCACTCGTTCCTCTTTCTATCGTGCGTGAGGTATATATATATATATATATATATATATATATATATATAATGAAGATGATCACACTGAAGAACACAAACATCTTGAAGAAGTAAGTAGTTTATTTGCTTACGTTTCGGAATTAATACATATTCCATCATCAGAGCCTAGAACAACAGA
Source organism: Paralithodes platypus (assembly GCA_032716605.1). NCBI lineage: Eukaryota > Metazoa > Arthropoda > Malacostraca > Decapoda > Lithodidae > Paralithodes > Paralithodes platypus. The sequence goes on from CM064542.1 coordinate 8,719,136, forward strand.
GATAAAGCATCGTATAGTTGTGTGAATACAACCAAATATTTCAATATTTATTTATTCGAAGTCAACAAGTGAAAGGAAAAGGAAATCAAATGGAAGAAGAGGGCAAAATAAGAAAAATAATGTTAATGGTCTAAAAGTTAAAGTTGAAAGTAGACCTTAAACCCTTAGTTTAAGGTCTACTTTCAACTTAACTTCTAGACCATTAACATGATTTTTCTTATTGTGCCCTCTTTTTCCATTTCATTTCCGTTTCCTTTCACTTGTTGATTATATAAATGATTATATATATATATATATATATATATATATATATATATATATATATATATATATATATATATATACTGTATATATATATTTATATATATATATATATATTATAATTAACTCTTACCAAACAGACACTGCATTGTCAGCGTGCTTATGCTCCTAAATTGTCATTAACCTAACTAAAACAATCCAACCTAACGTAACCTAGTGTTCTTAGTCCGTTGTTAGCAATACAAAACAGACTAACCTCGGAGGTTTCAGGGTCAGCAATTAAATATCAGCCTAACCTCAGTCATTCAATTACTGTTTGAATTTTAAGATGCGAATTACAGTGCACAATTATGCCATAATACTCGTTATGTGAAAAATATACAAATCCACAAATGGGAACCACCTAACGATTCTAGATCTATACCACAATAATAAAATAAGTAGGTTAACCCGTACAATTCCAGCGACGGCTGCCAGCCGTCAGTAGATAAATCACTCCCCAGTCCCAGCCACGGCTACAAGCCGTCCGTACTCTGCGGTCCTTGTAATTGCCAGTATCAGGTAGTGGCTGGTACTATGACTAGTGAACACTGTTCTAAGGAATTGGCAACACTTCTTAGGTTGGCTGCAAGCTTCCACAGGGTGTCTGGGTCAGTGTTTCATCAACTTTTGAGGTGGGAGGTTGTTATGTCTTGCCTCTGAAGCCATTTTGGCCATATTACTTGGTACTGGGGGGTACATTTATGGTAGTACCCTATGGTACACTTGGGGTTAAGAGTTTATCAACATGGCTAAATTACATATAATGTTTCAACATCACTTTTTCTTTGATATACTCCATGTCCTCTGCACCTATATGGGTTATAATTGTCGTGGCAAGTGAAGGAAATAAGTCTATATTGAGGAAAAAACAAATATTCGGTGGTAAACGTATCCTAGGCCCTGCACCCAAATAACGCCCCATAAAGCCCTTACCCTTGGACCTTGGTGTAGTGCAGTGTTATTCACTAATTTTTTCACGAGAGCCAAAAGTTCAGGACATATTCAGTGTGAGAGCCGCATAAGCCATAAGGCAAATAAGCCACATGGATAAGCAGAACAAAATATATATAGGAACTAAATTACATATATGTTGTGGGTTTCCATAGCCACATATTTATAGAACAAGACTAGTAACAATTATGGTATTGAAATTTTTTAGTAAAATTAAATTATATTGAAATTCTTGACTACAAATATTAATTTTAAAAATAAATACTTTAATTTAATGTTGTGATGACCAGAAATGAGCCCGCTGTTCTTTTAATTTGTCCATGCTGTACTTGTAAGTTGTAACTTGTGGAAGGTTGGAGTTCTGGTGGTTCATTTTATTTTGTGTGCTTACGTTTTATAATATATTTGTCCATTTTGATTATAGCCTGGAATCTAGATAATTCACTGCCTGGAATAGACAAATTGTTGAACAAATAACCAAATGTGGAAAATACATCGTTTGAATTTGTAAGAATACGAGTTTAGCTCCATACATTTCATGCATATACCGAAACAGTCTTTTTGTCATAAAATAACACTAATTTATGAGGCACCATAACCCACTTTTCTGATGAGGTGTTAATACAACTAGTGAATGGACAAGCCTGGCTGAGTATGGGCAGCCGAGCGCTGGACTTACGTAACCCACACATACATTTCCTGTACAGAAGGCTCTCTCTCTCTCTCTCTCTCTCTCTCTCTCTCTCTCTCTCATCATCATTCCTGTATAATTGGTGCTCTCCCTGTTCTCCTTTTCTCTTTGTATTGAATAATTATGAAAAATAACGAATTGCCAGAGTCACCATATAGGCATACTCCCATTAGCAATTTTATTAAGTGATACGTCTGATACGGCATTATGATGCAATTTATATCTAATACTTTGAACTATTCTCTGATTACTGATGAATTCTCTCTCTCTCTCTCTCCTCTCTTGCGAGCCGCCGCCAATTAGGTCATTGCGAGCCGCCACTGGCTCGCGAGCCGCGCAATGAAGACCACTGGCTGTAGTGGATAATAATGTTCAGCAGCTTAACCCTTAACCATCGGCGCTCGACATCTGTCGAGTTAAAGAAAACGTGCCCATATGCGGGCCTCGACAGATGTCGAGTGCAATTTTGAGCACGTAATGTGCTGTGAGAGCGAGCTGAGCGGTGCGAGGAGCATAGATTCCCACCTGACCACTCGCCACCACCGCCGTGGGTCGACTGAAATTGATTACACCCTCCTCCACCCTCTCTCACTCACTACACAGGGAATTATGTAAGGAAATTACCTTATTTTAGGGGTTTTGCACTCGTGTTGCACGATCGTTGCAAGAGAACCAGTGGTCGTAGAAGGATGGTTCGAGTGTCATTGGAAAGCTCTGTTTATGCCCTTTCAGGGATAGATACTTGTATTACACTCTGGGTTTTGTTTATGCATGAAAAAGAGCACGGAAACAACCCCATTTAGGGTAAAACCACCCGCATGTCGGGTAATAGAAGTTACCGACCCACCCGCTCGTAATGTGTTAAGTAACACAATGCAGGGGGAAGTTCTGTTTATTATCCCGTTAATAGAAGATGTTCTAGTGTTCTCATAAAGCAGAACAACTTCACTATTCATTGAACAACACTTCCAGGAGTCAATTAATTATGGCCGACCCTGAGATGTTATAGACAACAGGACGAACCTCTAATAAATGAATGAATGTGACGTTATAGAGGGATTGGGAAACAACAGTTGTTCATTATATAAACTGACGTATATTTCCTCAGCCGTTCACATATCGCCAACGTATGTGTCGTCACTGTTGATACACTTACTCCCGTAAGAACCAATCATATGTCAATACGTTCGTGTCGTCACTGTAATCACACGCCTTTTATAGACCAATAGCACATAAGCTTACGAAAGACTCGCCTCCACCTTTGCTACATCTGTTGCCTGGGAAGTTCTTGAATGTGAGTATTATTCTCTCTAAACATTAATTGAATAGTTAATTTTTCACATCTAACCATTTGTAGTAATCTCAGATGTAACATATACTGTATAGTAAATATATAAGTACACAAATTAATTATACTGTGAAAAGGCCAAATTCTTGAGATGTAAATACTCCCACTACGCAGAATTATACCCAAATTTGGTTTACCTTGATTGTCACAATGAGTTAAATTCATGAAATACATTTACACTATAAACATCCTTATTCACTACTGCTTTAGACCTTGCATTACACTTCCCCCTTTAAGCACACACATCAAAGAAACCATTTCACAAAAGACCTGGTGGGGTGGATAACACTGCCTATGGTTTTGAGCAGATCCTTTCGTATTATATCTAAACTTGGAGAAGGGGCCTCTATATATTGAAACACGTGAATGTGTGATATATACAGTATACAGTATACACTAAATTAAAGAAATACAAAATAAGTTATAACAATAACCAAATATCACAATAAAATTGGTAAGATGAAACGACAAATTGAGAGGCGAAGCGACCATTCAGTGAGAGGAATACAAAAGGATTGAACAGACATTTAGGTAAATACAAGCAGATTTGTGAAAATAAAAAAATTAGCACATGAGAAGTGGCCAAAGTAGGACACAAATAAGAAAGGGGGCGGGGGAGAGGTAATTTCACAAATATTATAACAAAATTTAATACAAAAACCCATCTTTAGAGCGTCAGGACTGGAGCCCTTATAGAGAATACCAGTCCCTTGGTGAACGTGGTAAAAATGGGAGGGTTTTATAGGATGATCAGATGATTCAGAGTGAGTTCGAATGGCAGAAAAGGAAAGTGGTCGGTTAGTTGTTGTTTGTATTCTATGTATATGAAGGATATCAAAGGCAGGTTGTTTGTAATGAGTGTCTCCAACAAAACCAAGAGAGTGACATAGCCAAATTCAAGGGACGTTGGAGTCAAAATATCTGGAATCACAAAGTTTAAAGCAGTTTAAGTCATAGGATGAAGGAAAAATTGATTGAAGGAGAGAGTTCTAAGGCTCACTTGTTGAGTAGAAGAAAGTGAGAACATTTGTCAATTCTTGGGTTGGAGAGCTGGACAGAATAGGAGTGGGACTGTGATGAAAGGCGGATGCTTCGCACTCGCCGCAATATTACCCCAATGGGTATTATTCTAGTTTTACACTGGGTCGAAGTTATGATCTATTATTTAGGTTTATATATTAGTTATATCATGTACTTCATTGTCATATATGTCCAAACAGATGGTAATTCATTATGAAATACTCCCTAAATCACTAACAACAAATCATGAAGGATGTAGTTTCCGGGCGTAATGTCGACAAGTTTACATAGGTCGTACGTTCGCGGTTTTGTTTTTGCTGGCAATATATATGATGATGACAATAAGTCATGGCGGGGTGAGGGTGGGTGAGGTTTTGAATTAATTGCATGTTGTTAATTTCATTTCATAATGCATAACATTAGCCAAAGGATACTATTAGTGAGACTTTTGGTTATCAAACATAATGAAAACTGCACACAATAAACACAGATAAAGGATACTAATATGCACCCCAAAAGTGCCTGCATACGTTTTTTATAAGCCTATTGTATTCCCATTCTCTTATCAACTAGCTTGGCCAATAAATGGCGTGCATATAATGCTTTCGCAATTACAGTGTGGAGTTGACACTCTTCTTTCCTCTGTGGCCCGCCGAGTGACTCCCCTGTGTTAAATGTTGGTTCACTGAGGTGAGTTGAACGACATTTGTAAACCTGGAATGACTCCTGTCATTCCCATTTTACATCGCTCATTGGAATTATATTTTATTATATTCTATATATTCAGGCCCAATCCCCACTTTTCCTATTTTGTTTTCTTTTCTTTTTCCCTCTTTTTATTTTTTTCGGGGGGTGGCTGACTCAAGACAGAGCCAGAATAGGGACAACACAACAGAAAACAATGAACAAACAAAACAAAATACAAATTCACACACATCTAAAGTAGGTCATCCAGGAGAAGACCCAGAGACCAGGGTCACCAAGGTTCCGCCAGCACTTCCACAACACTTGAACTATCACCCAACACAGTGATGGTGAAGAGTCAGAAGCAGCAGCATCCCTGCCCCAAAACTCCAACTCTCCATCCCTGAAAGACGCGAGACACCGAGATAGAAAGATAACTACTTTTTTTAAATCAAATTAAAAGGTAGTCAAACTTCTCTGTGTGTATAGCTTGTTTAGTGTGGCATTATGGATTATTCTGATTGTCTTCCACTTTCCTCTTTGAATGACCACAGTCTGTTGCTACATTTAAGCACTCAATCTCATGATAATCAAGATAATCTTATACCTCTGGGGTTGCTTCAGATACTTCAATACAACCCCTTCCCTCTCGATGATGACATTTATAATGAAGATAATGATCCAAATAACTTTATAGTTAGAAATCTAGGCTACAAGACACCCTCTTGTGAGTATGTTTTCCTGAATTCAAATGACAATAACAATCCCTATTGTCCAACTAATTCATTTTCCTTTGTGAGCCATAATATATGTAGCACTTTGACGAATTTATTGATCAGTGTGTGAGTCCCTTGGACCATTATTTCGATGCTATGGGCTTCTGTGAGACTAAATTAACATCTGATATAGAACAACTTTACAGCATCCTCAACTATGAAAAATATTGTAATAGTTTTACACGAAACAGTGGAGGAATCGCATTGTACATAAATGCAGAACATAATTGCTTTAAAAGAAATTATCTAACTCTCCAACAAAATTACATTGAGACTGTTTTCATAGAAATTCGTAGTCAATGTTCAAAGAATATGATCGTGGGTGTTGTATATCGGAGACCTCACTCAGATATTCAGTTATTTTTACAAACTTATAATGACATCATAACAACAATAAGCAATGAAAATAAACAATGCTATATAGCCGGAGATTTCAATTTAGATCTATTGAAGTCCGAAACAGAAGCCCCAGTATCGGATTATCTTACTATATGTGATTCGAAGCTATTGGTCAATACGATATTGAAGCCTACTAGAGTATCAGCAACTTCAGCAACGATCATTGATCATATTTGGTCTAACAATTATCCCCAGAATATCATGAATGGTATATTTCATTGCCTAATTTCTGATCACTTTCCAGTGTATGCAGTTTTTGAACATACCGAAAAGATACATAATAATAAAAGTCAAACCATCAAGTACAGAAATTATACTCCATTAAACATTGAAGCTTTTATACATTGTTTAAGAACTGTGTCCTGGAATTTGGTTTTATCATCGCATGATCCAAACGTGATTTATTGTAATTTTCGACATATTTTTTAAGCCTGCTTTAATAAATACTTCCCGTTAATTACTAAACGCATGAAAACAACACATATGAACAAGCCTTACATCACAACAGAAATTAAATAATTAATTAAAGAACAAAACAGGCTTCAAAGAAAAAGTGCTGAAAGACCGATTATAACCTACGGCGAGGCTTATCGAAAAATTCGAAACACAGTGACGCTTAGCATTAGAAAGGCTAAAGATGAATATTATAAAAACAAATTGATCGAACATTCTGGTAACCCTAAACAAAAATTGGAATGTCATTAATAATGGTCTGCATAGACATAACAACTCCAAACTTAGTAACTCCTTTATTGTGAATAATACTGAATTTGCGAACCCTGATGCTATTGCCAGAAAATGTAATTCATATTTTATTAATGTAGGTAAAGAACTAGCGGAAAAACGGACACAACTGATATACATTTTAGTCATTATCTACCACACAGTAGGAGAGAAATACTTATCCTATCCCCCGTTACAGAAACTGAACTAACAAATGTATTTCGTAACTTTCATAATTCTTCCCCAGGCTATGACAATATTCCTATTAGTTTAATTAAAGAAATTGCTCCAATATTGTCAACAGTATTGTTGCATCTTTGTAATTCTTCCTTCTCAAGCGGTATATTCCCTGACAATCTAAATATCGCCAAAGTTACACCTCTATATAAAGCAGGAGACAAGAGAGAACTAAAAAATCACCGACCTGTGTCAATACTCCCAGCTATCAGCAAAATACTAGAACAAATAATGTACGATAGACTTTCCACTTTTTGTGAAACAAACGGCATTTTAACAACTTCCCAGTATGGATTTAGAAGAGGTAAATCTACGGAGTCTGCCCTGCTTTCTTTTAGTAATGACTTATTACATTCCTTTGATAAAAGACACTTCACAACAGCTGCATTCCTCGACCTGTCAAAGGCATTTGACACCGTTGATTCTTGCATTTTGTTGGACAAATTAGAACACTATGGCATCCGAGACACAGCAGACGCCTGGATTAAATCATATCTTACTAACCGGAAACAGTTTGTTCAATATAATGACCGCTCATCAGAAACTCAAACTATTTTGTATGGAGTACCCCAGGGATCCATACTGGGACCATTGCTCTTTCTCATATACATTAATGACCTTGTAAATTGTAGTAAAACATTGAAATTTGTCCTGTTTGCGGATGACAGTACTGTCTATGTAAATCACCATGACCTTCGCTTCCTGAATAATGAACTAATTAACGTATACAATTGGATATCTAGCAACAAATTAACTCTAAATATTGATAAAAGCAACTGCATAATTTTTCACAGAAACAAAAGTATTCCAGTAAACCTAGAACCATTAAAAATTAAAGATTCTGTTTTAAAACTAATCGAAACAACACAATTTCTTGGGATAACGGTTGATAAACGATTGGCTTGGAAAAAACATATTCACAATGTAAAACAACACAATAATAAACAATGCGGTATACTTTACCTGACTCGAAATGTATTTAATACTAACGCTTTATTTAACATGTATTACTCCCTGATATATCCGCATATATTTTACTGCCATACGGTATGGGGAAACGCAAATAAAACAAAAATGAAACCATTAGTAATCGTTCAAAAACGGGTAATTAGAACAATGACATATAAATCAAAATATGCTCACACAAATTATTTATTTCATGATCTAAGACTTTTAAAATTAAGTGACATAAAAATGTATTGCAATTCTCTGTTTGTTTTTAAATCGGTAAATAATAATACGGACAACAGCATGTTTCAATATCACGTGAGTAATAGATACAACTTTAGAAACAAGGGTCTTCTAAAAATCCCTCTCATGACTTCAAGCCAATCACAGTCATCAGTTGTTTATCGTGGAGTGAAGGTATGGAACGGTCTCCCGCAATACATCAGAGAGAAATTAACAGTTTTGAGTTTCTTGAAACTCAAAACTGTGAAAAAAAAAGCTCTGAAAAATTAATTACTCTGTAAATACAATCCCAATGGTAATAACGAATAGACGATTTTGTCTGTATTTTTTCTGTATTTGAGTGTTCATTCTGTATGAATGAATTGTCTTTGAAAGGAAAACTAAATATAATATTATTATGTATATACTATAAGTATTTGTTTGTTAGGAGTGGTGCGTAAATCATAATTATGTGGATGCAAGAGATGACTGTGAATATGGTATATAAGATGTACATGTATGAATGAATGAAGGTGTATAAATGTGTACAAAAAATGGGTGTATGATTAAATAAAATAATTGCCATTTGTATATGCGGTCGGTGCGTGTAGTCAGCGGAGTCTCGGAAATTGTATTTATGCAATTATATTTTATTTGATTGCTGTAGGAAACCGTATCATTTATATTTTTCTTGATTTATCCCTCTTCCATTTTACCCATTGCAAATTTACATATACATTTAACTCGTAAGCCACTAATAAACCTAAGTAATATACCGAAACTCTGCTGATTGAGCGAATTGACTGCTTGATAGTAAATTGTGTATGATTTTATTCGGTATAATTATGTTTGTAAGTATGTGAGTATGTATATGTATCTGTATGATACATAGTATGAGTATGTATATGAATATAAAGGTTGAAACAAAGTATATAAATGTGTATATCATATATCACTACTTATGTAAAATTGCCAGGAATACTGTTTAAATTTTCTAATGTCAAATAATGGGACTATCCTATTATTTGAGTTTAACTAATTCAGGTGTCTTTATAAGAGAGGCAACTCTCAATAAGGCACAGCCAATTATGATAATATTACTTTGTATTATAATGTTCTTGGGATGAATAAACTATTTCAATTTCAATTTCAATTTCAACATCAATACAATTACACCACAGATAGTGAAGTAAACATTTGTTTCTGAACTGTATGGATCAGAATTGAGGAAGTTCTGAAGGTATTTAGTTGCTTACCAATTAAAGTATTAGTAAAATGTATAGGGAAGCCATTCACTTTTAGTGTTTTACGTAAGAATTCTAATTCGAGGTGGACAGCCATGTAAGATGAACATTTATGATAAGCTCTAGTGACTAAAGTACTAATGATACTTGTTTTATATTGTATGGGAATGCTTAATTTATATTTTGTAGTAAGTCCTAAAAAGGTTGGCTTTCAGTAAATAAAAGTACTGAATGAGCTATCCTTTGTTTGTGTTTTAACTAGAACATCTAGGAATGGCAATTTATTATCTTCTGTTTCGCAAGTGAACTTCATGTTTTTATGTCCCGAGTTTAAAGGCGCATTTTCGCGAGACAATTGACCTAGGTACAGTCTGGGACTAATGTCGTGGCATGGATCTTCAGCCATCCATTAGTGCCCTCTGACGGCGGTATTCGAAGCAATCCGAGATTTGGTGTTTTTGGCTTTCCACAGATGGCTCTGTTCAACACGACCAGGTAGCGCCAAAAGTAAGCGAAACTCACACACACACACTACTTCATTATCAGAATGCAAGGAATATTGGTATGCTCTACAACTATAATATATGTATAATTGAGTGATGCGAGTTTTACTCTTGCATAGAAATATCATTAAAATAAATTAGAATACTGTATTAAGACGCTGTTCCGGAAATTAATGATTAAATATTTGATAATGGTCAAACATAGCACTGTAGATAAGGCACACCGAGTACTGTAGCTTACTAGGGAAATGGTATATAGTGGATAGAGTTTTGTTTTGTTTTGTCTATGTGGTTGAGGGAGACAAAAGGCAGAACTGCCTGTGACAAGTGCCTCTCTAAGAGTTAAGTGTAGGTAGGGACGAAAGCCCGAGTAACCCAAGTGGGGACGAACAAATTACCGAGCCAGACTCAGCTGGTAGAGACGAATATTTTGTTTTGTGACAGAAAGAAGTCTGGTATGCTTGTTTAGTGTATTGAATAGTTGGAACACTTGTGGCAATAATTTGACTTTTTGCGTAATAAATCTACTCAATTTGATCATGCCGTGACCTACTCCTGTTTTTGTTTTTTGTTTTTGTTTGCATGTGAGTGAGGGAGGCAAACGGCAGAACAACCTGTAGCGAGTGCCTCCCCCATAGTTGAAAGAGTGACAGGGCCAAAATCAAGGGACGTTCGAGCCAAAATGCCTTGACACACAGAGTTTGAAGCAATTTAAGTCATAGGAGGAGGGAAAAACTGATTCTGGGAGAGAGTTCCAGAGCTCAGCTGTTGAATAGAAGAAAGTTTGAGAGTAACGTTTCACTCTTGGGATGGAGAGTTGCACAGATTAGGGGTGGGATTGTGATGCTAAACGGGTACCATTTGCCCTACGTAGAGGAGGTGGTATACACTGGGAAAGCTCTGAGGAACACTGATTATTATAATAGCGACAGAATAGCAAGAGAGATGCAACATTGCGGCAGAGAGAGAGAGAGAGAGATTGCAGAGAGTTGGTGAGTGGACGGGAGTTAATGATATGAAAGGCCTTCCTTTTAACTTTGTCTAGGAGAGCGGTGTGAGAGGAACCTCCATACACATGTGAACAATACTCAATACTAGGACACGCTGTGCCCCTGTACAGAGCAAGAATCTGTGCATGGGTAAAGAACCCCCTGAGGCGTTTAAGCACACCCAGTTTCTGGGAGGCTGCCATAGGAAGACTGGTAATATGGTCCTTCCAAATGAGAGCAGAAGAAAAAGAGGCACCAAGAATATTGAGAGAAGATGAAGGATTGATTTTTGTATTGTTGAAGAATAAGGGATAGTCCGCTGGGAGTTCCGGACGGGTAGATAGATGGAGAAATTAGGTTTTGGAATCATTAAAGGAAACAAGGTTTTCTTTGCCTCACTTGGAAATAGTAGTTAGATAAGAATTTAAGTGTTCTATGGCTTCATTACGTTTGTCTTTGAGGGATTGCTGGCTGGAGCGTTCTGGGAAACTAATTGAGTAGTGTAAGGTTGAGTCATCTGCGTATGAATGGATGGGACTTGAGGTACAGTTGAGAAGATAATTTATGAAAATAAGAGAGAGAATAGGAGATAGGACAGAGCCCACAACCGCATCTATGGAACGGCCAGAAAGGAAATTAGAGTCACAGGCACAGATGGAGGGATAGAAACCGAAGGAGGGTAGTTTATAAATTAAAGATTTGTGCCAGACTCTATCGAAGGCTTTCGATATGTCTAGTGCAATAGAAAAAGTCTCACCGAAGTCCCGAAAGGAGGATGACCAAGAGTTAGTAAAATATGAAAGAAGATCACCAGTAGAGCGACCCTTAACGAAGCCATACTGACGATCTGAAAGCAAATTATAAGAAGAGAAATGCTTAAGAAATTTGGAAGCAAGAATAGTTTCAAAAACTTTGGAAATACAAGAGATTAGAGCAATTGGACGATAGTTGGAGGGTTGAGAGCGGTCACCCTTCTTTGGGACAGGTTGAATGAGAGCAAACTTCTAGCATGAAGGGAAGATGTTAGAGGATGGACAGAGACAAAAGAGTTTGCCTAAGCAGGGAATCAGCACGGAAGAACAGTTTTTAGTACAACAGGAGGAACACCGTCCAGACCGTACGCCTTTTTAGTATTAAGCCCAGAGAGGGTAGAAAGTACATCTTTAACCCTTAACTGTCGGCGAGCAACATAAGTCGAGTTAAATAAAGCTGGACTATGTGGCGGCGCTCGACATAGGTCGTGTGGCAATTTCAGCACGTAATGTTGCTGAGAGAGAGAGACAAGTGGTGGCAGGAGAGTAGCGAGCGTATGACTGCTCCAGACCACCGCTGCGAACCTACTGACAATCCCACCTCCCTCCCTCTCTCACTCGCTATATACGGAATTGTATGGGGAAAGTGCCTAATTACATGCTTTTTGCACTCGCGTTGCACGGTTATTGCAAGAAAACTAGCCATCATAAAAGGATCGTTATGGTGTCATTCGAAAGCTCTGTTTATGCCCTTTCAGGGATAGATACTTGTTTTACGTTCTGGGTCTTATTTAGGCATGAAAATGATCACGTAAACAGCCCTATTTTGGCTAAAAACACCCCGCTGGGCGGTACATATAAATAAACCGCCTAGGCCGCTAATAAGGTGTTAAAAGAGATTAGGATATTAGGCATACGTAGGAGAGAGGTGGGTGGAGAGGGAGGAATAGCACCAGAATCATCCAAGTTGGAGTTTCTAGCAAAAGGTTGAGCGAAGAGTTTAACTTTGTCAGAGGAAGACGTGATGGCTGTGCCATCAGAGTAGAAAAGGGGAGGGAAAGACGAGGAAGAGAAATTGTTGGAGAGGTTTTCGGCAAGATGCCAGAAAGCTTGGGAAGAGCTAAAGTTGGATAGTTCAGTGCATTTATTATTGATGAAAGAGTGTTTGGCAAGTCGAAGAACAGATTTGGCTTGATTCCGAGCAGAAACATAGGAAGAATGAGGTTCTTGAATTTTAAGGCGTCGATATCGTTTGAATGCTTCCTCCTTATTGCGGACAGCAGTAGAACAGGAGTGAGTAAACCAAGATTGTTTTGCATTAGTATGAGAGAAAAAAAATGGAATGTATGCCTCCATGCCCGATAGGATTACCTCGGTAATGCGTTCAGCACTCTCCGTGGGTCCCCGGCCACGGAAGCAGAAATAATTCAATAGGAAATCAAAGAAGTACTGCCGGAGAGCCTCACAGTCGGCAGCGCCAAAGTGCCACAAGCGTCGCCGGCTAGGAGGATCGGGTGGCCGTATTGGACAGATAGGACAGGTGACAGAGATAAGTTTATGGTCGGAGGAGCCCAAAGGAGAGAAAAGATCGACAGTATAAGAAGAAGGGTTAAAAGTTAGAAACAACTCAAGAATGTTGGGCCGATCTCCGAGGCAATCCGGGATACGGGTGGGTTGCTGAACTAACTGCTCTAGGTCATTTAGGATAGAAAAGATGTAGGCTTGTTCACCAGGTTAGTCAGTAGTGTGAGAGGTGAGGCAACATGAACGTTGAAATCTCCCAAGATGGAGATTTTTAAGAAAGGAGAAATATATAGAATGTGTTCCACTGTAGAGTTTGGATAGTCAAAGAATTTGGGGAAGTTGGTAAAGTTTGGGGAAAGATAGACAGCACAGAAATATTTAGTAAGAAAATGACAGGAAAGTTTGAGCCATAAAGTTGAAAATTCAGAGGAGTCGAAATCGGAACACGAGAGCAAGTGAGTTTGTTGTGAACATATGCACAACATCCGCCTTTGGCCTTGAAACTAGGATAGAGAAAGTAGGAGGATACAGAGAAGGGGCTGCTGGAAGTTGAGACAGACACCGGAGTTTCGGTGAGGAAAAGAAGATCAGGTTTGTAGGAGGAGAGATGGTGTTCAACAGAGTGAAAATTAGAGGAAAGTCCGCGAATTTTGCAGTTAATAAGTTAATAGAAAGAGTAACAGGCCGAGGTCCAGGTAATTTTGAGGGGTCGTCAGGGGAAGGTCGGGCAGGTGTGGGTGCATTTATACCCCCCCCCCACCCCTTCCCCGGGGACTCCGAGGCTGGGTTAAAATTCATAATTTCGTTCAATGTTGGTGTGGAAGAATGAAGAGTGGTGTGCATGTTTAGTGTAGTGAAGTGGATAGGAGGCAGAGGTGTTTGTGAGAGTTAGCTGGATTACTCTCAGTGTAAACGAGGCACAAAGAAAATCAGTAAGAGAGGCCAAACAAATGAAACAGGACTTCCAGCTACTCTTTATCACATGCCTATAGCCTCACCTGGGTCTAGCCCTGATCGATTGGTGCCTACAATCTCCCCACTAAATTATTTCTCAAACATTACCCAACTCCTCCATCAGTGGTGGCAAACAGATTGGGCGCCCATGACAAATAACAATCTACACTTCACTAAACCTATCATAGTTCCCTGGCAGTGTTCCTTCCATGATAATAGAGGGTAGGAGTTTGCCTTGGATCGCCTGAGACTCCCCACACTACGCTCATACGTGGCTTTTCTTTTTTATATCGGGGCACGGCCCCATGCTTTGCCCCTGTTGCCAGGTTCCAGTCACAGTCCAACATCTTGTGTTAGACTGCTCCTAGCTGTTATTTACAAGGACACGCCAAGTTTTGACTCTATTTGGAGATCTATTCAGTTGTGAAGGACTGTGAAGAGCGGTTGTAAGTCAAAACTTGTCGCGTCCATATAAATAATAAACTATCGTTTTCCATCAGGTGAGTATAATTCTCCATTTAAACATTCACTGCATTGTCAGTATCTCTTCTGAAACTCGTATATCTTGCACAGTGACTTCACGATGACAGAGAGAGAGAGATAGAGAGAGAGTCAGGTAGAGGGAGAGAAGGGTAGTGGGAGGTGGAGGAAGGGAGGGATAGTGGGAGGTGGAGGGAGGGAGGGGGTAGTGAGAGATGGAGGGAGGGAGGGGGTAGTGGGAGGCGGAGGGAGGGAGGGGTATTTGTAAGTGGAGAGAGGGAGGGGGTAGTGAGAGGAGGAGGGACGGAGGGGGTAGTGAGAGGTGGATGGATGGAGGGGGTAGTGGAAGGTGAAGAGCGGGAGGGATAGTGGGAGAGAGGCTTGTAGGATTTTGCGGATAGTCATTACATCTTGAGATTAAGAAGATTCCTCTCGTGTAACAAGATGTGCATTATTAGGCAGCATACTACAACAGGATACAAATAATAGGGACACATTTTGTAATGGGTAATGAACTGGGTAAGTTGCCCTGTATAGTGGAAAGATATTTTCGATTTCATATAATCGGAAAGTTAAAAAAAGTATTATATAAATAAAATAAATATTTTGTAAGCCAATAATCTTAACATGGTAGAAAATACAGCCTACTATCATTCAGATGTATTAACTGGTAAAGAAAGGATGCTTGACCTGCTAAGCAAAGACATAACTAGAACACCTAACACAAATAATTGTGTCAAGGAGTTCTCGAGGGCACTGGATTTAATGTGGAGGAGATGGGTTATGAAACCTTGCATAACATAGTTACTATGAACAGTTATTCAATATTATCAAATACTGACGAGGCCCGATGATTACCAAATATATACACAATTAGAGGTATGGTGTATAATATATACAATTGACACAACTAGTTTTGTTTTAATTGTATGCATACAAATAACTTAACTACATTATTACCGTCTGGGAAGCTGTTTAAACTTTTCGGTAATCCCTAAATCATGTCATGCCATATGTTAGCTAGTATATGTTATTATACATCATTAGAAATTATTCATGGAAGAAAAGGGTTTAATAAAACCTAGCTTGACCTATGAATCATTGAATGTTTACGTTATCTCCCTACGCCCTAAAGTACTAAAAGAGCTATAGTTCTTTTCTCCTTGCTTCGGAGCGTTTCATAGTCTTTCACTCTTCTCCATAAAGATATGAGGTATAGATGATATGGGAATAACATATGGATTGTATTTATTACACTACGATCAAACTCTGTTGGAGGAGATATGAAATGGTGAAACATATTAACGTTTGTAGTGGTATTCATTAAATAATAACAAAACGTCGTCGGGATGATCGAAGGATGGTGTGATACAGACCAAGGTTGGGCGGAGGGTTCTCTAACACAATTTACTGTATGAATTGATGGAATTATATATCGCAATAATGCTTTAATACAGTATATACTCTATATTAAAAATTGTATTATTCTTTTATTTGCTTCCTTCTATTGTTCCTCGACATTATGTTAATATCATACATTTTGTATTTTAATTAATGTTATGTTACACCACAGTATCATTCCTATGAACCATACCATATTCAGTTACATTATTTGTGTTGCATTGTTAGTATCCTAATCTCAATGTTATATTCCTATTATTGGTGCTAGCAATACTGTCATTTAATGACCTATACTATAAACACCCATTATTGGTTATACTATTCGCATGAATAAACTACTATATATAGGAATATCTACCTATACTGTATATTACCTATAAAGGAAAATGACACACACCACTTCTAACTCTGAAATGTGTGCCTGTTACATCTGTTATAGATACCCTATTACCCAGTCCATTTGTGCTTCCTTTTAGCATTTATATTCCATACATTTAAATAATGAAGTAGTGTGTGTGTGTGTTCTAGTTGGCATGGTCGTAATCCACCAATATACATGAAGTTTTTCGCTTACTTTAGGCGCTACTTGGATGTGTCGAACAGAGCCATCTATGGAGAGCGAAAAACACCATATCTCGGATTGCTTCGAATACCGCTGTCAGAGGGCAGTAATGGATGACTGAAGATCCATACCATGACTTTAGTCCCAGACTGTACACCCAGGTATACCTGGGTCTGCTCAATTTTCCCGAGTCCCTGTACCTAGGTGTCCCTGAGTCGACCCAGTTCCAGTGGATGTTTTCGCGAGTCAGTGACGTCATCTGGGACTGGGTGTACCTAGGTAAAGTCAGCCCTGGGGTCCGAGTTGGGCTGGGTTGGACTTGGTTGACCTGGGTGACGCTGACATCACATATGACAACAAACAAGATGGCGGAAAATGGCGGGTACGGTGAAGAACTCGTTCCCAGTGATACACGTGCTTGGCTTTTTTCACAAGATCTTGGATTTTTTGCCCTGATCGTGCGATCTTGGAAGTTTTAGTAGGGATCTAGGATTTATATAGGGGAGTTAATTTATTTTTTATTTTGAGGGGATATACATTGTCCTTCTCTAACACATTGATGTGTTGCATGTATTTAAATACGTTTTCGCATGCCATAATAATATTCAGAATAGAGGAAAAAGGTAGAAAATACTCTATCAGTGCCTCTTTATTGGAACAGCCATATTGAAATCGGTCAATATACAGGAGACGCAACAATATAGGTAGCAAATTTCTAATGGTAGTTTTGGGTTCCTATCATCATATGCTTAATTTCTATATACTTTTTTTTTTTTTTTTTTTTTTATTAACCTAACCAAAAAACCTAATCTAACCTAACCTAAATGTATTTGGGGGCTATTAGGTTAGGTTAGGTTAGGTTTTTTGGTTAGCTTAACCCGTGGAGCCCCGGCTAGTTTTGTATTGTTTGTTCACCAGAACCCGGCCGGTTTTCAAAAAATGGTTTTAATCCAGAAACAATAGCGAATAGGTTAGGAATGAAGGAAAAACCACGAAAAAACGCTCAAAAAGCTTAAAGAATGGTCCTACAGAGCCCCCGAAAACGTATTTTACAAGAGTAAAAAATTGAAGGCTATTACCCCAAAAAACCAGGTTATTGCGCGCTCACGCGCACGCACGTGGACTTTGAGAGTTTTCAACCATCGGCACGGTTGCGTGGGATACGTACACAGTTCCCATACAAATCTGAGCCCTCTCGAGTGGCTACACCTGAGGTTACGGTCGGAGCAATTAGAGTGACTCGTCAGACGCGTCGCTGGGGCTGTGCGTTACATACATCGCCGATGCGCCAGACGCGTCGCTGGGGCTCCACGGGTTAATGAAAACAACAACAAAAATCCCAAGAAAACAAATGAAAAATCCCAAGATTTGTTTTCATTTTTTTTCCCGGGGACAAAAAGTATATAGAAATGAAGCATATGCTGATAGGAACCCAAAACTACCATTAGAAATGTGCTACCTATATTGTTGCGTCTCCTGTATATTAACCTTGAAATCTCGCAGCCAATCAGACGGCCCTAATCCAGACTGGGTAAATTCAGGCTCAATTTTCCCGATCTTTAGGTCAGACCAGTCTAAAAATCGCGAAAACAGAAACAGGCCTGGGTCGACCTGGGTACACCCAGGCCCATAAAGCTCGCGAAAACGCGCCTTAACCCTTCTTTGGCGGCGCCCGGCTATAGCCGGGCAAGAGAACCAAGAACTATGTGGCGGGGCCCGGCTATAGTCGCATGCAATTTTGAGCATGTAATGTGCTCTGAGAGAGAGCGGAGCGGTGGGAAGAGCGTAGGTTACCTCATGACCGCTCGCCACGGTGGCCGTGGAGCTACTGAGCAATTGGACGATAGTTGGAGGGTTGAGAGCGGTCACCCTTCTTTGGGACAGGTTGAATGAGAGCAAACTTCTAGCATGAAGGGAAGATGTTAGAGGATAGACAGAGACAAAAGAGTTTGCCTAGGCAGGGAATCAGCACAGAAGCACAGTTTTTTAGTACAACAGGAGGAACACCATCCAGACCGTACGCCTTTTTAGTATTAAGCCCAGAGAGGGTAGAAAGTACATCTTTAAAAGAGATTAGGATATTAGGCATAAGTAGGAGAGAGGGGGGTGGAGAGGGAGGAATAGCACCAGAATCATCCAAGTTGGAGTTTCTAGCAAAAGGTTGAGCGAAGAGTTTAACTTTGTCAGAGGAAGACGTGAGTGGAAAAGTGGAGGGAAAGACGAGAAAGAGAAATTGTTGGAGAGGTTTTCGGCAAGATGCCAGAAAGCTTGGGAAGAGCTAGAGTTGGATAGTTCAGTGCATTTATTATTGATGAAAGAGTGTTTGGTAAGTCGAAGAACAGATTTGGCTTGATTCCGAGCAGAATCATAGGAAGAATGAGATTCTTGAATTTTAAGGCGTCGGTATCGTTTGAATGCTTCCTCCTTATTGCGGACAGCAGTAGAACAGGAGTGAGTAAACCAAGATTGTTTTGCATTAGTCTGAGAGAAAGAGAATGGAATGTATGTCTCCATGCCCGATAGGATTACCTCGGTAATGCGTTCAGCACTCTCCGTGGGTCCCCGGCCACGGAAGCAGAAATAATTCTATGGGAAATCAAAGAAGTACTGCCGGAGAGCCTCCCAGTCGGCAGCGCCAAAGTGCCACAAGCGTCGCCGGCTAGGAGGATCGACTGGCCGTATTGGACAGATAGGACAGGTGACAGAGATAAGTTTATGGTCGGAGGAGCCCAAAGGAGAGAAAATATCAACAGTATAAGAAGAAGGGTTAAAAGTTAGAAACAACTCAAGAATGTTGGGCCGATCTCCGAGGAAATCCGGGATACGGGGGGGTTGCTGAACTAACTGCTCTACAGTAGGTCATTTAGGATAGAAAAGACATAGGCTTGTTCACCAGGTTAGTCAGTAGTGTGAGAGGTGAGGCAACATGAACGATGAAATCTCCCAAGATGGAGATTTTTGAGAAAGGAGAAATATATAGAATGTGTTCCACTGTAGAGTTTGGATAGTAAAAGAATTTGGAAAAGTTGGTAGAGTTTGGGGAAAGATAGACAGCACAGAAATATTTAGTAAGAGAATGACAGGAAAGTTTGAGCCGTAAAGTTGAAAATTCAGAGGAGTCGAAATCGGAACACGAGAGCAAGTGAGTTTGTTGTGCACATATGCACAACATCCGCCGTTGGCCTTGAAACTAGGATAGAGAAAGTAGGAGGATACAGAGAAGGAGCTTCTGGAAGTTGAGACAGACACCTGAGTTTCGGTGAGGAAAAGAAGATCAGGTTTGTAGGAGGAAAGATGGTGTTCAACAGAGTGAAAATTAGAGGAAAGTCCGCGAATTTTGCAGAAGTTAATAGAAAGAGTAACAGGCCGAGGTCCAGGTAATTTTGTGGGGTCGTCAGGGGACGGTCGGGCGGGTGTGGGTGCATTTATGCCCCCCCACCCCCCCTCCCCGGGGACTCCGAGGCTGGGTTAAAATTCATAATTTCGTTCAATGTTGGTGTGGAAGAATGAAGAGTGGTGTGCATGTTTAGTGTAGTGAAGTGGATAGGAGGAGGAGGTGTTTGTGAGAGCTAGCTGGATTACTCTGTGTAAATGAGGCACAAAGAAAATCAGTAAGAGAGGCCAAACAAATGAAACAGGACTTCCAGCTACTCTTTATCACATGCCTATAGCCTCACCTGGGTCTAGCCCTGATCGATTGGTGCCTACAATCTCCCCACTAAATTATTTCTCAAACATTACCCAACTCCTCCGTCAGTGGTGGCAAACAGATTGGACGTCCATGACAAATAACAATCTACACTTCACTAAACCTATCATCGTTCCCTGGCAGTGTTCCTTCCATGATAATAGAGGGTAGGAGTTTGCCTTGGATCGCCTGAGACTCCCCACACAACACTCATACGTGGCTTTTTGATATCGGGGGATGGCCCCATGCTTTGCCCCTGTTGCCAGGTTCCAGTCACAGTCCAACATCTTGTGTTAGACTGCTCCTAGCTGTTTTTTTACAAGGACACGCCAAGTTTTGACTCTTTTTGGAGATCTATTCAGTTGTGAAGAACTGTGAAGAGCGGTTGTAAGTCAAAACTTGTCGCGTCCATATAAATAATAAACTATCGTTTTCCATCAGGTGAGTATAATTCTCCATTTAAACATTCACTGCATTGTCAGTATCTCTTCTGAAACTCGTATATCTTGCACAGTGACTTCACGATGACAGAGAGAGAGAGAGAGAGTCAGGTAGAGGGAGAGAGGGGTAGTGGGAGGTGGAGGAAGGGAGGGATAGTGGGAGGTGGAGGGAGGGAGGGGGTAGTGAGAGATGGAAGGAGGGAGGGGGTAGTGGGAGGTGGAGGGAGGGAGGGGTATTTTAAGGGGAGAGAGGGAGGGGGTAGTGAGAGGTGGAGGGACGGAGGGGGTAGTGAGAGGTGGATGGATGGAGGGGGTAGTGGGAGGTGAAGAGTGGGAGAGAGGCTTGCAGGATTTTGCGGTTAGTCTTTACATCTTGAGATTAAGAAGATTCCTCTCGTCTAACAAGATGTGCATTATTAGGCAGCATACTACAACAGGATACAAATAATAGGGACACATTTTGTAACGGGTAATGAACTGGGTAAGTTGTCCTGTATAGTGGAAAGATATTTTCGATTTTATATAATCGGAAAGTTAAAACAAGTATTATATAAATAAAACAAATATTTTGTAAGCCAATAATCTTAACATGGTAGAAAATACAGCCTACTATCATTCAGATGTATTAACTGGTAAAGAAAGGATGCTTGACCTGCTAAGCAAAGACATAACTAGAACACCTAACACAAATAATTGTGTCAAGGAGTTCTCGAGGGCACTGGATTTAATGTGAACATACTGTAGTTGTTGTTGTTATTGTTGTTCCCCAAGCTGCCTGGCCGAACAGCCCCAAGACCCCGAGCAAGGCCAAGGCCATAACCGAGCGCCCCAACAGAACCCTCCCTGCCTACCACAATAAAGCCTGGGTGACCGAAGCCACTCCATGGCGGGGAGCTGAGGAGGGTGCGGAAACGCCCGGGAAACCAAAGACCCACCCAGGGCCCTGTGCCCCTCAGAAATTATGAAGAGAAAGTTGAGGGGCAAACGAAAAATGTGACGCTTTGGCTTCCAATCTTGGTAGATTGGGAGGTCAATCCACGGAAGAGACGCCGTCACTTGAGATCTAGAAAATATATAAGTAAAAGGATCAGTCAGAGTAAGCTATGGGTATGGCAGAGATCGCTCAGTTCTCACTCTGAGTGACCAGCCCATCACCACATGACTAGAACCCAATCCTCTCAGCATCAGCAGGAAAGGCCCTAGAAAGCCGCCTTTAGCGGGGGGATAGCTCCCATATTTCAACCCCTTTCGGGGTTGGGCACCCGCCCATAACATAGTTACTATGAACAGTTATTCAATATTATCAAATACTGACGAGGCCCGATGATTACCAAATATCTACACAATTAGAGGTATGGTGTATAATATATACAATTGACACAACTAGTTTTGTTTTAATTGTATGCATACAAATAACTTAACTACATTTTTACTGTTACTACATTATTACTATGGGAAGCTGTTTAAACTTTTCGGTAATCCCTAAATCATGTCATGCCATATGTTAGCTAGTATATGTTATTATACATCATTAGAAAGAATTCATGGAAGAAAAGGGTTTAATAAAACCTTCTTCTTCTTCTTCTTCTTCACGATGCACAGTGTCAACAGGGATGTAGCCCCCAGATAACTGCGCAAGTAGTACAAGACTTAATTAAGGTTCATGGCGAGGGGGCACGATTTCTAGCACGTAACATACTGTAGATGGTGAGGAGTGTGCAGAAGACGAGTAACGGTGAGAAGCGGTAGTTGGAGGGTCGTCAGAGGTCGGAGATCCTCCCTGTAGCAGTGAGGAACGTAGAGAGTCCAGTGGAGATGATATGAAGATCGGTAGTGTTGAGAGGTGCTCCTCCAAGAATATGCTTGATGGTAAACTGTCCTCCCTGGCGGAGAATGCATTCCCTTAAGGCGACCCTGGCACCATGGTATCTATGACAATATAGTAGGAAATGTTCAACAGTTTCAGGGGTATTGCAGTGCTGGCAGTGGCCATCTTGGTGGAGACCTAGGCGATGCATATGTGCCGCCAACCGGGAGTGTCCCAGCCGAAGACGTGTGGCTGCCCTATTGAGAGATGGAGACTCATAGCGAGTGTGCCGTCAAACCATCCAGTCATCCTTGACAGTGCCATAACGGGTATTCGTTATCTGTGCCTTCCAATCGTGGATAAATGTTTGTCGCAATGCGTCGCTAAGGATCACCTTCCTGTCTCGTACTGTGTAGGGGAGCCTAGTGATGTGCTGGAGGGAGTGTAAGTTCTTGGCAAGGGAATCCACGATCTCGTTGTGAAGGAGACCCGAATGGCTCGGAACCCACTGGAGGGACACTGAGGAGCCATTACTCTTATGACGAGCAAGAAGCTGTAGGATCGGGTGGACAAGCTCTTTGTTGGTCTTAGTGGCGTAGGAGATGGATTGGAGAGCACTTCGAGAGTCGCAGCAGAGGACATAATGACCAGGGGGAAGGGTGACCGTGGTCTCGAGAGCTTTGAAGAGGCCAAAAAGTTCAGCGGTGAATATGGTAGAGCGGTGGGGCAGTCGCCATCCCTGGACTAAATGAAATTTAGGAACCCACAAAGCTGTCGAGACGGAGATACCGGTAGCACCATGGATGAGGGACCCATCAGTGTAGACGTAAGTAGTGTCAACAGGGAAGGTGGTAAACAACTGGAGAATAGCTTGCTTGATGTGGGACGGGCCGTCAGATTTCCGCATACCAGGTAGAGGGTCTATCGATGCATTCGGAGCCACAAAATCCCATGGAGGGAGAGGGGGTACCAGAGGTGTTGCGTGGCTGTTTCTGAAGATGAAAGTGTGGCGCTGGATGAGAGGGCCTATCCTTTCCCGAAATGGCACTTTGCACGCCCTAGGGGCATCTGGGTAGAGTGGGACATCACGTAGGTTGGCTGAGAACGGGTGAGATGTCGGTGCGCTATAGGTGACAGCAAAGTAAGATGTACATAAAATATCTCGTCAGACAGACAGGGGCAGGAGATTGCTCTCACTGCAAAGCCCAGCGATTGGAGAGGAATGTAGGGCACCCGTCATCAGTCTCATGGTAGAGTTTTGCACCACTTCTAGTTTCTTGAGGGTCGTTGGAGATGCTGAGGCAAAAGCTTGGGAACAATAATCCAGCTTACTACGGATGTATGAAGTGTAGAAGATGCGGAGAGTAGATGGATGTGCACCCCACGTTGTACCAGTAAGAGCCTTCATGATGTTCAGGCGCTGTCGTGAGGAGTCCACAAGGTAGTCTATATGGTCCTTCCATGTTAGGAGCGGGGCATCAAAAACCACACCAAGGTAGCGATGACTGGCAGACTGTGCAAGATTGACGCCATTGAACTTAAGGGTTATCGCTGGAACAGGTCGTTTCCGGGAATAAACTTGGAAGACAGTCTTATTGGGGTTGACTCGGAGACCCCAGGTGGAAGTCCATTGGTGAAGGGAGTCAAGTGTATCCTGTATAGTATATGCCGCTGTCAGAGGGTCCTCATGGGAATAGTATAGGGTCAGATCATCGGCGTATGCAACTAGGTGCACTGGGGATAAGTCAGGGAAGTCTGCTAGGTAGGAATCAAATAGGTACGGACTGAGGATTGAGCCCTGCGGCACACCAACACCATAAATCACGTCTGAGGAGAAGGCACCTTGAAGAAACACACGTCCCGTCCTGGATGGACCTGGATGGACCTGGATGGACCTGGATTGGATCCAAGAGAGCA
Source organism: Paralithodes platypus (assembly GCA_032716605.1). Taxonomy (NCBI): domain Eukaryota; kingdom Metazoa; phylum Arthropoda; class Malacostraca; order Decapoda; family Lithodidae; genus Paralithodes; species Paralithodes platypus. The sequence goes on from CM064542.1 coordinate 8,743,699, forward strand.
TCTTCCCACAAACTCCCAGTTTGGCCATTTTCATCATGAGGAGTAGATGAGGTACACTGTCAAAGGCAGCAGACAGGTCAAGGTACACAACAATGTTAGTGCGCTTATGAGATAGTGCAGTTAAAATAGCCTGTTCCAGATTTAGGACATGGTCAACAGTGGAACAGGAGGGGCGGAATCCAGCTTGGTATGATGGGATAATAGAATTGTGTTCCAGAAACCACTGCAGTCGACGAAATACCATCTTCTCCATGAGCTTGCTAAGTGTGGACAGAAGAATGATCGGCCGATAAGATGATGGAGCTGACGGGTCCTTACCAGGCTTCAGGAAAGGCAATATAATTCCCCGGGTCCAAGGCGTGGGTAACAGTTTAAGGTCCCATGAAGAGTTAACCAGTCGCAATAGTAGGGGGTAAAAGGTGCTAGGGAGATGCTTAATTAATTCATATGGCACCTGGTCCTCACCAGCTGCTTTGCTACTTGGGAGGGTGTGCAAAGCCAAAAGAAGTTCGTCATGGGTGGTGGGAGTATCCATTGGGGAGTTGAGGGCCATTGCTGTATGCACCTCATCCTGGGCATGAGCCGCGATGATAGGTGGGGGTTGTAAGCTTTGAATATGATCAGCAATAGCACGGGCCCGGTCCTCTGGTGACTGGCAGATGTGGCCGTTATCAACCAATGGATACGACGAGAAGGTAGGTCTCCCATTGATGCCATTGAACATGCGCCACACTGCAGAAGGAGGTGTATCTGGTGATAGTTTACCACAGTATAGTCTCCAGGAGGACACGCGTGCTTTTCGGAGAACCTTCTTAGCGTAAGCCGTGGCACGTTTAATGGAGATCCAGTTCTGCAGGGATTTATGTCGACGTTGAGTATTGATAGCACGGCGGCGAAGAGCAACTGCTCTCGAGCAGTCAGCAGTCCACCAGGGCTTTAAGGGCTTAGTAGATGGCAATCCCTGCGAGTAGTGGAAAAGACTCTTGGCCGCTGTGTTCATCGCATCAACAAGTTCTGCATGGAGGACGGTCGGGTCTGTGCTGCTAGTCTCAGGGAGGGGAACAATATCTTGATAAATCGTCCAATCATAGTTAGCGGGAATCTTCCATTTGGGCAGAGAGACCGGGTGACTTGGAGGCTGAAAACCGTCAAATTTCAAGAGGAGGGGCCAGTGATCACTTCCCAGATCAGGGCCCACCAACGATGATAATTGTGGAAGTAGGACCGCAGAGCCAAAACACAGGTCAATGGAAGAGCAGTAATTGGTACGGGGAACATAATAAGTTGGGAGATAAGGATCAGATAATCGACATAAATTACTTGCTAATAAATAGTTATATAAATCATACCCCGCCTGGTTAGGAGTACCACGGCTCCAGGATGGATGATTGGCATTAAAATCCCCAATGAATAAGATTGGGGCAGGCAGTTGGGCCACATAGTGATTAAGCTCTGTACTGGAGATGTGACGAAGGGGGCTGTAGACACCAACAATGGATAGGTGGGAAGATAAAAATGGAAGAATAGTGGCCAAAATTTCCAATGAGCCATCGGGATAGGGTATAAGTTTAACAGGGCGGGCTGAAAGTGAGGTCTTGGTTAGAAGGAGAAGTCCCCCTCCGGGCCGGGCTGGTCTATCCCAACGTTGAATGTTGTATGTCTGAAATCTGGGAGAATATTTGGAGGTGAGCCAAGTTTCAGTGATGATTGCAACATGTGGAGATGTAGTAATAAGATAATTTTTCAGTTCAGTAAGCGACGTCCTAAGGCATTTGGCATTCCAGGTCATGGCACAGAAGGGAGGCATTATAGTTTTTTTGTTTTTTTGGCAGATTTGGGTAAGAAAGGTGGCAATGACTTTCCAGGCGGGCCCTTAGTAGATTTATCACCAGGGGAGGCAACACGCTTGGTGCGAGTCACATCGTCATTCATGGGTTCCGAACCGTGCTCTGGCGTGCGAGGAGGTCCTTGACGGGAAATAGACTGGCTTGAGGGAGGAGGTGAATTGCGGGCAGGCAGTCGATGAGGAAGAGTATAGGTCTCCGGTTTACCCTTATCCTTGGGACCGGGATGAGACTTAGCGGGGAGACGATCATGCGAGACAGTAGGGCGAGATGGTTGCGTAGACGAGGGTGCGGGCGAGGTGGGCTGCGAAGAGGCTGAGTGAAGATCCGGGGGGGCATCGTCGACTATACCGGGAAGAGTTACAGTATCATCAGTAGCGTCGTAGGAAAGTTCAATAGCAGTGGTCTGAGTGGATGCCGAGGTAGAATGTGTAGACAGTCCTGTGGGTGGAGCAGCAGAGGGTGGGATGTTGACGGTGAGAGTGGACTGGAGGTGGGCGACCAGTGAAGCCAGTACCTGAAGCTGGTCCTGTATCGGTAGTGAGGACATGAGAGAGGTGACCTTCGCCTGTACTTCAGAGACATTCCTTGTGGCGGGGCTAGTCACTGACGGGGGTACTATATTGGGCAGGGTTGGTGGGATAATTCCTGAGGTGGGGTGAGCCGCTTGAGGGCTAGGCCTATTTGGAGGAATCTGTGAGCGAAAGTCTTGCAAGGCATCTCTGTAAGATGTGGCGCCAGAGCGTGCCATCTTGGTAGCATACAAGGCCTCACGATATTTGGGGCATTGATTGGAGGTAGAAGGATGATTGCCTGTGCAGTTAGGACATTTAAGGATGGTTTGGATACACTCAGCGGTGGGGTGAGCCTCTGCACATTTAGCACAACGGACTGACCTAGCCCGACAGGCACTAGCGATGTGGCCGAATCTCTTGCACTTCCTGCAACTCTTGGGAGGTCGGTAGTACTCTGCGACATGGATGACTTGGTTCCATAAGCGGAACTGACGAGGGAGCTCGGTTGGGGAGGTGAGAAGGACAGTCGGAGTATCTACCAGTTCACCCCTGAACCTCTCCTTAAAACGTCTTACTGAGGTAACTGGGAGATCGACAGCCTGGAGACTCTCCAGAATTTCTTCTTGGGTGATGGATTCCTCAAGCCGAATTTTCCCATAAAATAGGCGTTTATCCATAGGCAGGGACAGGGAGACCTTCCAAGAGGCTAGACAATCAATCATCAAAATTTCCTGGAGCTTGGGGTCAGACATTCGGAGACCAGTGTCGACAGCAAGTAGGCCTAGCCTTTTGTTGGGACGAATATCCTTGACAGCAGTGTCAAGAGCTGAGTCCAGGGAAGCACAGAATTTCGAGTAGGTCCCACTAGCAAAAAATCCAGAAGCATTTTCAAAACGGATTAAGATTGTCTCATAAATAGGAACGGTCTCACCTGAGTATTGTTGAGGTATAGGCCTAGTGGGAGAGGTGGTGTCCATACGAATATCCTGGCGGCATTGGAGATTCTTTGGCGATGGAGCATGTTTGCGGGGACGTTTGGAGCTGGTCTGCCAATCATCATCATTGTTGTCTTCATTAAGACCACTGTAGTCCTCTGAATCAATCCAGGAGGCCCTGGAGGAGTCGGAATGGGCCTTAGAGGTCGAGGGCGAAGAGCTCTAGCCAGGTATGTGCCCCCTTGACGACGCCATCTTGTCTCCTCTCTAATAAAACCTAGTTTGACCTATGAATCATTGAATGTTTACGTTATCTCCCTACGCCGTAAAGTACTAAAAGAGCTATAGTTCTTTTCTCCTTGCTACGGAGCGTTTCATAATCTTTCACTCTCCTCCATAAAGATATGAGGTATAGATGATATGGGAATAACATGTGTTTTTTTTTTTTTTTTTTTTTTTTCTATATTCCAACTTACTTCCTCTCGGGCATAGGCTGAGAGCCTTAACATTCACCGCTTTACAATGAACAGTGAAGCCTGTGAGGTCTTGTTCCAGTCTAGGGAGTGAGACATGTGAAGCACGTAGAGTACAACGAGCACCTGCCATTTTGCCTTCACATGAGGCACGGTGCTCACTCATGGCCCGAAACGACCCCATCTCTGAAGCCACCTCGTTCCCGTGCTTCACTGTCTCATCCCCTACACTCGGACTCTCACACTTACACACACACAACGCCACCTGTTGAGCAGATAACTCACCAGGCATTGCACCCCTATAGCATATTTTGAATATGGGAATATTCATACAGTGCTATTTAATCAGGGAACAATGAGGGTATTTTATTGACGTTTCGGTGGGCTTGTGGTAATGCACTGATACTAGGTACAGCACAAATTCTATCCCAATAATATCTTCCCATTGATACATCGGGATTTGAACCCGGGACCTTTGGATTACCAGGCCAGTGGCAAGACCACTCCACCACACCTCCCCTATTGTACTTATTACACTACGATCAAACTCTGTTGGAGGAGATATGATATGGTGAAACATATTAACGTTTGTAGTGGTATTCATTTAATAATAACAAAACGTCGTCGGGATGATCGAAGGATGGTGTGATACAGACCAAGGTTGGGCGGAGGGATCTCTAACACAATTTACTGTATGAATAGATGGAATTATATATCGCAATAATGCTTTAATACAGTATATATATACTGTGTATTAAACATTTGATTATTCTTTTATTTGCTTCCTTCTATTGTTCCTCGACATTATGTTAATATCATACATTTTGTATTTTAATTAATGTTATGTTACACCACGTTATCATTCCTATGAACCATACCATATTCAGTTACATTATTTGTGTTGCATTGTTAGTATCCTAATCTCAATGTTATATTCCTATTATTGGCGCTAGCAATACTGTCATTTAATGACCTATATTAGAAACACCCATTATTGGTTATACTATTCGCATGAATAAACTACTATAATTATATAGGAATATCTACCTATATATTACCTATAAAGGAAAATGACACACACCACTTCTAACTCTGAAATGTGTGCCTGTTACATCTGTTATAGATACCCTATTACCCAGTCAATTTGTGCTTCCTTTTAGCATTTATATTCCATACATTCAAATAATGAAGTAGTGTGTGTGTGTGTTCTAGTTGGCATTGTCGTAAGTCTCCAATATACATGAAGTTTTTCGCTTACTTTGGGCGCTACTTGGATGTGTCGAACAGAGCCATCTATGGAGAGCCAAAACACCATATCTCGGATTGCTTCGAATACCGCCGTCAGAGGGCACTAATGGATGACTGAAGATCCATACCACGACTTTAGTCCCAGACTGTACACCCAGGTATACCTGGGTCTGCTCAATTTTCCCGAGTCCCTGTACCTAGGTGTACCTGGGTCGACCCAGTCCCAGTGGATGTTTTCGCGAGTCAGTGACGTCATCTGGGACTGGGTGTACCTAGGTAAAGTCAGCCCTGGGGTCCGAGTTGGGCTGGGTTGGACTTGGTTGACCTTGGTGATGCTGACATCACATATGACAACAAACAAGATGGCGGAAAATGTCGGGTACGGTGAAGAACTCGTTCCCAGTGATACACGTGCTTGGCTTTTTTCACAAGATCTTGGATTTTTTGCCCTGATCGTGCGATCTTGGAAGTTTTAGTAGGATTTATTTAGGGGAGTTAACCCAGTGAGACCCAGCGTCGCACGTGATGCGTCGGCAGTGTTTGATCACCAACTCCCAGCGACGCATCACGTGCGTCCGACATATAAAAAACACTTACGTGGCTCGTAAGGTAGGAAATGGCGGGAAAATAGGAGGGGGAAGTACCGTAGTGTGTGTGGGAGCCAGGTCAGTAGGTGTGAGCGGGCCGTGACAGCCGCGCGGCTGGTGGTGGTGGGCTTAGTGGGGATACTTTACACCCTTAGTTCACCGCCACTTTGAACCTTCATTACTCCGGTCGTATGGGAGCTAGAGGCTTGAGATTTATGTGAGACACTCCTTAGGATGTATGCCGTACAATGCCATACTCAGTTTTTACCCTAGTTCTCCCGGGCGGGTGGTCATGCGGGGGAGACGAACTTTCGACCCCCCCCCCCCCCCCGCCCCCCAAATGACCGAAATGAGTTTTTTTTTTTTTTTTCTTCATTTCTCACCATTCTCTTCCATTTGAGGCTCCCCCCCCCCCCCCCCACCAGCCCCCCCCCCCCCCTCTTTCTTTCTTGTCTTCCATTTTAGCAAACACCAAAAAGAAGTGAAAATGGCTTGGGACTGGGGTGAACAAAATATTATAACTAGCCGGGGCTCAACGGGTTAATATTGTTTTATTTTGAGGGGATATACAATGTCCTTCTCTAACACATTGATGTGTTGTTTTTTATTTCATATTGCATGTATTTAAATAATTTTTCGCATGCCATAATAATATTCAGAATAGAGGAAAAAAGGTAGAAAATCCTCTATCAGAGCCTCTTTATTGGAACAGCCATATTGAAATCGGTCAATATACAGGAGACACAACAATATAGGTAGCAAATTTCTAATGGTAGTTTTGGGTTCCTATCATCATATGTTTCATTTCTATATACTTTTTATCCCCGGGGGGAAAACAAAACAAATCTTAGTTTTTTTTTGTTTTTTTATTGGATTTTTTTTTTTTTTTTTTAATAACCTAACCAAAAAACCTAACCTAACCTAACCTAAATGTATTTGGGGGCTATTAGGTTAGGTTAGGTTAGGTTTTTTGGTTAGGTTAATGACCAAAAAAAATAAATCCCAAGAAAAAATTTGAAAAATCCCAAGATTTTTTTTTTTTTTCCGGGGATAAAATGTATATAGAAATGAAGCATATGATGATAGGAACCCAAAACTACCATTAGAAATGTGCTACCTATATTGTTGCGTTTCCTATATATTAACCTTAAAATCTCGCAGCCAATCAGACGGCCCTAATCTCGACTGGGTAAATTCAGGCTCAATTTTCCCGATATTTAGGTCAGACCAGTCGAAAAATCGCGAAAACAGAAACAGGTATGGGTCGACCTGGGTACACCCAGGCCCATAAAGCTCGCAAAAACGCGCCTTAACACTTCTTTGGCGGCGCCCGGCTATAGCCGGGCAAGAAAACCAAGGACTATATGGCGGGGCCGGCTATAGTCGCATGCAATTTTGAGCACGTAATGTGCTCTGAGAGAGAGCGGAGCGGTGGGAGGAGCGTAGGTTACCTCATGACCGCTCACCACGGTGGCCGTGGAGCTACTGAGATGTACTCCACCCTACTCCACCCTCCCTCACTCGTTTTACACGTAATAATGTAAGGAAATGACCGTATTTTACCGATTTTGCCCTTTGGTTGCACGATCGTTGCAAGACAACCAGTGATCGTAGAAGAATGGTTCTGGTGTCATTGGAAAGCTCATTTAACGCCCTTTCAGGGATATATACTTGTATTACGCTTTGGCTCTTGTTTATGGATGAAAACGAGCACCGAATCAAGCTCGTTTACGGTAAAACCCCCCGCTGGGCGGCACAGTCAAATGTACTCCACCACCCGCTCTTTGAGTGTTAAGTAATTTAAAAATAGGAGAACCTGATTGGGTGAACTAAATACGACGAATGTATCCTCAACATAGCGATTATAGAAAAGAGGCTTAAAGTTATCTGGAAATTCACCGAACCATTTTGAATCATGAAACACTAGGAATGGGTTCGAGAGGGTTGGAGAAAGTGGATTCCCCATAGATAAACTGACGTTTTGTATGTATATCTCATTGAATAGAATTATGGAATCCCAGCAAGGGAAAATATATTATGAAATTGTGATTTATCTAAGCCATTACCTATTTATTTTCAGATAATAATTAATTGGTGTAAATGTCTATAATTTCATAGAGGGTGATATACTTGAGCCATAGTACAGTCTTCATAAGTTAACTTACATATATATCTTGCGAAGGAGAAAGAGTATTTAACAGTGAGTTCATTAGAAGTGAAATCAGTTAATATTGTTACAAAATATCTGGCTAAATCAAAATTACATGTGTTTATTGATGATCAAATTGGGTGAAGTGGACAGCCTTGCTACAAGTACAAGTAATGGGATAGAAAAGTGTGAAGGATATAAGCCTATTAGTACAAGATATAGGTGGGGGAAATGTGGAAGATAAGTAGTAGGTAAAAGCTTGCAGGCGGTCTGCATTGCTGTTTTTTTGTTTCCCTTTTGTGTAAGGGCAGCGTCCGCCATGTATTTCAAAATGGTTCGATCGTGTTCATTTCTTTACAGGTGATAGATACCACTTCTAGGAACAACATATCCAAAAATGAATAAATTCGGATGAATAGTTTACTCGCTACCTCGGATTTTCGCATTTTTGCCAAATTTTCAAAACCTAAAAACTAAAAAACTTTTGGTCCAATCTACATGAAAAAATACCATTGGAAAGAGGAGAAACAATGCAATACAATGTACAGAGGGATTTTTGATACACCTTATAGTTTTTTATTAATATTTGTTTTGTTTTTTATATATTTAAACGGTTTCAAGCCTCCTGTCAAAAACGTTATGGGTTTATCAAAAATTCCTCAGTACATTCTACTGCATTTACTCTCCTCTTTCCAATGTTTTTTTATTTATTAAAATCAGACCAAAATTACGAAAGTTTTTAGGTTTTTTGTTCGAATAACTATAGTTTTGAGACAAAGGCGAAAAAGTAAATTTATCTATTACCCAACGGGGGGGGGGGGGGGGAGGCTGTATTTACGGTAATTTATATTTTACGAGTCTAAAATTTTGCCAGGAGATGCCTAGAGTGTTGCCCTCACGGGAGCAGTGAAAATCTCAATTTCGGATTATTCAACTTGCACCTCTAATACCCCATGGCGGACGCTCCCCTTAATCACATTCGCTCATTCCGCGCAGCACTGCCCATTCCATCATGATCTGTGTTTCACAGGCGAGGCAGGAAGAGAATGAAGGCAAGAAACCCACGCGGCATGCCCCCAACTGCCACCTGATGACCCTGCATTTGTTGAATTTAAGTATTTTTTCCGTGTTGTTTTAATAATATATTTCGGTTGAGAGTCATTACCGGTACCTTCCATCTTTTTAGCTGTGGTCAGAACCGTTCCTTGATAGATGAGTTGGATTGTCAGACCGCCACGAAGGAGATGCTCGTGATCTCAGTCTAGACAATCCTTGGTACATTCTGATACTTTCCTACGAATGGGTCGGCCCAACCCAGGAAGTTTAAGGGTTGCCCGGGACACCTCACTTGTTCAGGTTATCCCAGGCCACTCCTCCCACTCCCGGTAGCTTGGGAGAGGCCTAACCAAACGGTGGGGGACGCCGCATCGTACCATTTAACATATCTCATAAATTGTTTGGTTGGCTCGTTAATTTGTCATTCATTCATCAGTATATTTGTTCTCGTCCACCTGTGCGGACCGGGGTTGCCTGGGTGAGGGAGACTTAAAGTCTCCCCCACCCAAGCACCCCTACCCCCGCCCATAATGATAAGTCTTGTTCCTGTTTGCTGTCCTTCTAATTTGTAGTTAGATATGGGTCAAAGTTGTTATTCATTCACCCTCCCTGCCCACCCAGGCCAGGGATGTCTGAGCAAGGGAGACTAAAACCTCCCCCACTCAGACACCCCCGACCCCACGCATCACGGCAGGGCAATCCATGCATCTATGACACAGTTTTTACCTATTTATTGTGTATATTGGTAGTGGTTCTCCTTGGTGTAGTTTCTTTAGTGAGCTTGGGAACCAAGAGTGGCTCCCTTGCTCTTGATTTTCTTGCAAATAATATTATTGTAAAGCAGATCTTGGCTTACTTCTAGTTTTTCCCATGTCTTTACTGCTCGTTGGTATAGCTTGATATTCATTGGTTTGAGTTTAGACATATTATGTAGCTCCTCTGTGTTATATTGATATGGATAATGCATATCATGGGCATATCTAAGGCACTTGTTTTGGAGTGATTGCAGGTGCTGCATCTGTGTGTTGCTGATGGTGTGCATAGGTATAGGGGGGTACTCAATTATAGGTAGGACTAAGGTCTTTACTAAGTGGATCTTCAAGTTGCTAGGAAGTTCCTTAAATCTTTGGATAGATAAAAATAACTCTTTCCCTCTATTGATCCTGCTTTTTATATGGGGTACGAATCCTCTGGTGTTAATTTTGTGTCCTAGCATTTTCCCTTCTTTACTCTGTTCCACTATCCGCCCATTTACCCCGATGTCTTCAGTCTTTAACTTGGCTAGCGGTATGATGGTAAACTTATTTGTGTTGGTCCTTATTTTCCGAAGTTTTTCATAGTCATTTATTCTTTGTATTTCTGCTGCGATCTTCAATGCCATCAATCGTTTAATGATATATAACATCTTATTAACATAGTCAGATTTGTTAAGCAAGACTACAGCATTTCATTTATATGGTCAATGACAATCGATTGATCGGCAGCAGGGATTTCAAAGCAGTTCATTCGTTGTCAGATTGGGAATGAACTAAAGCATTAGGGAAGTAATAATTTAAAAGTGTAATGTGTTTCGAATAGTTCTTTATAAATCAAAGGATTTAATAGCATTGGGGTAAAACTCGTGAGTTAACAATTTCTTAAAAAGTATTTCAAAAGATAGATAATGAGGTAACACTTTTGCTTATTAGAGGGCATGGTGAATTTTAGACTTTTGGATAATAAGGATTTTTCTTCTTTAGTGAGCTTCCTTGACGACAAATTAAACAAAACACTTTGTCAGTAGGCAGGCCATTAGGGTTTACATTACCTAGCTTACAGAGTTTATTTTTCTGTATATATTTAATCTATCTAAAGATATATAATTATACAACATTTAATGCTCATTAATAAGATATTAAGATGCATAACACTAAGAACCAATAATTCAATGATAAAGAAGTGTCTGATCTACGCCGTGCATATATTACCGTCCGCCCCACCCTTCCACTTGTTCCTGACAACCGTATTCACAAACACACGACCACGGTGGTGTGTGGCCCATATCGACCACGGTGGTGTGTGGCCCATATCGACCACGGTGGTGTGTGGCCCATATCGACCACGGTGGTGTGTGGCCCATATCGACCACGGTGGTGTGTGGCCCATATCGACCATGGTGGTGTGTGGCCCATATCGATCAATACTTAACCCCTTCACCACCAGGACGCCTTTTTACCTTTGATTATAACATAAAATGTAAGACTAATAGTTATTAAAATAACCTAATATCACAATAAAATTAGTAAAATGAAAGAATAAATTGAGAGACGAAGCAAACATTCAGAGGGAGGAATACCAAAGGATTGAACAGACAATAAGGGAAATATACTCAGAGTTGTGAATATATAAATAAGCACATTAGAAGCGGCTAAAATAGGACGGAAATTATTACATTTGACAAATGAATTGCCATTAAACCTAAAATCTAAAATATAACTTAAAACTAAACCAATTGTTATAAAAATGCCCTATTATCACAATTGTAGATAACTATAATTTAGTTAAAAATGTGAATATTGACACATAGCAAATTAGTCTAGCCACTTATACAGGCTTGTATTTCATTTTAGGTCTGAAGATGGTTTATGCTTAAACAGAAACGCTACCAGAATAAAAAAAATTGTACCAGCGCTGCTGTTAATTTGAATCATCCGACTCCAGTTCCCTCAACAAGACAGTATTGCTTCTATAATTACAAAACGATATGGAGTGCCACCATTACAGTAGTTAAGGGGTAAGGGGTATATTATTATATTGGAGTAGTTTTGATTTAATTGTCATTATTTTAGTGTCCTTCCTATACCTACCTCAAGCTTAAAAAACATCCCCTAAGACATGGGGCGAAAGGTATTAGCATCGCCAAACAAATGGGGTGAACGTCTTAAAATTGTATAATTAATGGGGTTAAACATGAGGGAGAAGGGGATCCAGAAAAAACCTATACTCGCCCTAAATTAATGACCGCCAAGCGTCTCTATCACAGGATTAGGAAAGCCTCCCTTTACTTGGAGCTCCTCAATACCTGCCAATCACATAACCTTTTTCCTAGTTTTCTACAATTCAAAGTAAATAATCAACAACTGAAATCGTCACCCTGGTATACAAAATTGCCAAAAAAGATTCCTTGCTAACGAAATTTAGTCAAATTCCAAACAACTAAATCTACACAAAGCTAACACCTTCCTCCTTAAAACAATCATTGTCCTTCTTTGGTTTCACTCATCACACAAGTATCAATGAGATTTAAATGTTGTATAATTATATATCTTTAGATAGATTTAAATATATACAGAAAAATATACAGAAGAAGTCTAAGAGGTTTGTTAAGCAGGAAAGTTTGTTACAAAATCAGTGTTGAGTATCTTTAAGTATGTTATTTTCCTCTAAGTGATTTACGAGTCTGTCTCTTATGAGTGTTTCTATCATTTTACATGCAACTGAGGTTAAGCTAATTGGACGATACTTACTGGGTAGGGAGTTTCTACCTTTTTTTAATATTGGTGTTACACTGGCTACTTCCACTGATCAGGCATAGTTCCAGACTGCAAGGATTTATTGAATAACAATGTCAGTGGTTTGGAGACCCATCTTTAGCTTCCTTTAGAACTCTAGGTGGGATTGTATCAGGTCCGGGCGATTTATTTACCTTTAGTTTATCTAAACATTTCAATACTACTCTCTCTGTAATGGTGATATTGCTTAGAACATCAAAATTATATATCTGAACCGGCGATGCTGTAAGGATATCAGTGAGCTCTTCTGTAGTAAAAACTGATGCAAAAATGGTATTGAGGACATTACTCATTTGTACTTCGTCTTTGGTGTATTCTCCATTTTCATCGAGTAATGGTCCAACAGTTGAGGTAACTACTTTCTTCTTTCTGATATAACTATAGAATTCTTTCGGGTTTATTTTACTTTGATTCGCAACATGCAACTCCAGGGTCTTTTTACTTTGCTTAAAGAGCATAGCGCATGTGGTCAGCTATGATGAGCTATCCTCATTATCATAACTGTTAGTATACAGTATGCCTTTTATGTGCAATAATAGTAGTCCGAGTTGCTTATAAATGTAAATATAAATACATTAGTGTTATGGATGGTGGTGGCGAGAGGCATATCCGAGCCCATCGTGACGTATATCAAGGTATTGGGGTACCCATAGAATAGCGGAATAGGTCAAAGAGTTTCAGGGGTCAGGTATTGACCTGACCCTTGAAACTCTTTGACCTATTCTGGCCACCATTTTGATTCTCAGTATCTCTGTTAAGTACTCTATACTGTGAAATCAGTTACAAAGATGGACAAATATTTAATAGAGGGGTATGATAAATTGTATGAGCAGCATAAGCTTAATAATGAATTGTAGAAATAATGGCAAGCTATCGAATAATGCACTGTGAAAGTGAAAATCAAGATGGAATATTTTGATACGTTGGCCGTACGCTCTTGTACTATAGTACCTGTGTATACCGTTAGGGCAAGACCTTCTCTACACAGGCCGATACTGATGGTGTTGCCATATGGATAGAGCTACCAATACGTATTTATTTATGATTAAAGACACCAACTATGAATAATTGCATTGATCGATACTTATGGATAGACACATTTTACACTCACGTGATATACAATGCCTTCACATTACTTCATCATGTATGAAATATATCAGGGTAGGGTAGCTAAAGGCAATATGAAAACATATTCGAAATTCGCCGGCTAATTCCGTTATTATTAACACAAGAGAGAGGCGGCAGGGGTTGCCATCGACTGTCTAAGCTTAAAATATCTTACATGGCTTTGTTTACTATTTTCGATAAAAATGTGTGGTCAACCAAGACAACTGTGCAGTATCAATCATTCTTTAACATGCTCTAGAGACTAGACAGTGATAAAATAGATGGGATATTGCATGAGCTATGACCTTTAATGGGATCGTCCGCCATGTATTTCAAAATGGTCTGATCGTTTTCATTGTTATACAGGTGATAGATACCACTTCTAGAAACAACATATCCCAAAATAAATAAAATCGAACCAATAGTTTTTTTCGCTACCTCGGATTTTAGCATTTTTTCCAATTTTTAAACCGCTTAAACTCTTTTATATTGGTCCACTTTTAATACGTAGGATATCATTGGAAAGAGGAGAAAAAATGCAATAAATTAGTCAGAGGGATATGTGATACACCCTATAGTTTTGCCGCTATTTGTTTTGTTTTGAAAGTTTTAAAAGGTTTCAAGCCTCCTGTCAAAATTTGTATTGGTGTATCAAATATCTCTCTGACTGATTTATTGCATTTTTTCTCCTCTTTCCAATGATATCTTACTTATTAAAATTGGACTAGAAATAAAAAAGGTTTAGGGAAACACTTTCGAATAACTAGGCCTATAGTTTTGAGAAAAAGTCGAATAACTGAATTTATCCATTACCCAACGATTCCTCTCTCAAATGACGATTTATTGCAACTGTTCGCTCTTGATTAATTTGATACATGCTCTGGCACTAAAATCCAGTAAAATGTACTAAGTCTAAGTGAAAAATATGCCACCTGGACCCCCTAAAGGTGTTTTCTTCATTTGGCGCCAATGGCGTCATGAACCGCGCACCTCATTTATGCCAAGTTAGGCCATTTTCGATTACTCTAGGTTGTGTTAGGGTTGGTTTGGATGGGTTAGATCTGTTTAGTGTTGAATATATAATATGTTTGTGCATGTCTTGGCATCTGGATGATGATGATGGCTTGGATGATGAGGTCTAGTGACTCACCCTCACTCTCCCAGGTTCAGTTGAACATAAGAACATAAGAAAATGGGAGTCTGCAAAAAGCCGATCGGCCCATACAAGGCAGATCCCTGTCACACCCAACCCCAATTACCAGATACCAAGTGCCAGATACCTTTGTTGACTGTAATTTGTCTATAGTTGTGCATAATAACGCGATTGTATTTTATTACTATCGTTCATACCACGATACCACATATACGTCGTGAGTGCGGGGGGGGGGGGGGGGGGATATGGGGGGTAGGGGGACCCTGTATTTAGGGTATTTTTTATTTTACGAGTCTAAAACTTTGCCACATCACTCCTACATGGTTCCCATGACTGCTGCAATCAAAATCTCAATTTGAGACACACACAGAAACACATAGCACAAACACTCAACATAATTATTGTGTAATACGATAGTGTAAAACAATTTATGTGCTAATGTACGTCTCTGTGACGTCACTAGGTTATAAGATACTCTAACGGTCGTCCCTGCGGTACGGCGTAGGAAGATTAGATCGTGATTACATATTGTAAGTAAGTTATGATTATAAAATGCCTAATATGCTATTAAATTAATATTGACACGGTCTTATGTAGTATATATGAATTTATCGTATATATTAATTTAATTTATCGTATTGAGCAACATAGATTCGGTTCGATAGTTTGGGCGCCTGGCGTTTGCCAAGGCAGCAAGATGAAGGTCTGAGGGAAGCTCAGATTTCGCCCCTGTATTGGCAAAAAATTCCCGTCTGTGTACTCATACATCATGCTTCCCAGTACCCTGGAAAGAAGCAAACATCCATCCAGTTCCTAAAAGAGGTGCCTCTTCAGATCCATCAAACTACAGACCAATAGCTATAACTTCCACTCTTGGTAAAGTCTTTGAAATTATATTAAATAATCACATAATTAAGCATCTTGAGAATAATAAATTAATCAGTGATAGGCAATATGGTTTTAGACGATGTCGATCAACTGCAGACATTCTTTGCCTTCTTACGCATCAAATCAACCAAGCTACAGACCAACATGGTGAAACACATACAATAGCACTGGATATATCAAAGGCATTTGATAGAGTCTGGTATCAATCCTTATTGTCGAAGATGTCACACTACGGCCTTGCATCATTAGTTCCACTAATTTCTTCTTATCTTCATAACAGAAAAATACGTGTAATGGTAGATGGCCTTTATTCTCAATTTCACTCAATAAATGCTGGTGTTCCCCAGGGATAAGTTTTGGCCTCAACTCTGTTCCTCATTCATATCAATGATCTCATATCTACCACACATAATCCAATACATTCCTACGCAGATGACTCAACACTCCACAGTTCCTTCACATTTACCAATTCTTTCACCCAACCCGATCTTATAAATTCAAAAATAAACACTGCAATTTCTCTGAACTAGCACCTTTCTAGAATTAATGAATGGGGACAAAAGAATCTAGTTTCCTTTAATGCACAGAAAACCAAGTACATTCAATTTTCTAACAGACAGAATCTCACTGACTCCCATATATTTTTTAATGATGTAAATATTCCCACTTCCCCTAGTATTGACATTCTCGGTGTAACATTAACTACTAACTTGAGCTGGACACATTATGTTAGAAGCATTGCTAAGAATGCCTCTAAAAAACTGGGACTCCTGTACAGAGTTCGAGAATTCTTCACTGACGAGCAGTTGGCCGTAATATATAAAAGTCATGTGCGTTCTCAGATGGATTACTGTTCACCTCTGTGGAGTGGAATTGGAGTGGTTGCATTGAGGCAGTTGGACAAAATTCAAAATAAAGCTATTAGATTAATCAATAACCCTGCAATCACACAGGACCTTCCTAAATTATCCATACGAAGAAACGTTGCATCCCTTGGTGTAGTGACTAGCGTCTCGGACTTCCACCCAGAAGGCCCGGGTTCGCGCCCACGCTTGGCGCATTAAAGATTTTTCACAAGCACTGAGTCGATACCATCCCTCATGAGCAAAGGGAGGGGGTAGTAGTACAGGACCCCAATGGAAATACGCCTAATCGGCCTTATTGAGCTATCCTTAGCTAGCTTAGCATGCGCTAGCTTTAAGAACTATTATTATTATTATTATTTGCATTATTCTACAGATATTTTCACAGCAATTGTTCCGAGGAACTTGCTTCAATTGTGCCGCCTCTCCACATCTTTCCCCGTAGAACTAGGGCAGCTGAGAGCGCCCATGAATTTACACTTTCTCCTCCACAATGCAGAACTTCTGCTTATCAAAATTCATTTATCCCTAGAACTACTACTCTTTGGAATTCACTTCCCTCGAGTTGCTTTCCACAAACTTACAATCTACAAAAGTTTAAATCCAGTTGTTACAAATATTTTATGAATGGAGGATGCCTTTAGGCACATGAATCTTTTTGTTATATCTGTGTTTTTCCTTCCTCCGTTCATTGTCTCTTAAAAAAAAAAAAAAAAAAAAAAAGCTCAGAGCCTCCACGAACATCACCCAGTAAACACATAATTTCCGCCTCAGTTGATCATGCTTTCGTGCCTCTATTCACAGTACACTACCAGCAATATACACATCTACACTACAACGACGCTCACATCGACGCCATGACTGACAGCTAAGCATTTATACTCATGTCCATTATCATAATATATAATCATTTGTTTTTCCCTTGACCAGTGCTTTTGGGCCGGTCTCTGTTCCCCCGTCGTCCGCCATATTGGGCAATAATTTTCCTTTGTCTCATAGCCACGTGGAGATATTGGTGAGTTAAATCCTGGAGTATAATTAACCCTTAGAACCTTGATTAACTATAAATATATGTGAGTGACCTTTGGATGTAATTTAGCTTAAATTCAGATTAATTTCAATTTAGACTTAGAGTAATTTAACTTAGATTGATTTATTTGGATTATAGCTTAGATAAATAATTAACTTCCACTGATATTATACCACATTGGTGCCCAGACTCGAGATTTAGCTACCGATAAGGGATTTTTGAAGGCATGAGCAAGGGATTAGCCCACGGATGCAGGAGCAAGGACCCAGGAGGAGTGGGGCTCGGGTACAATCCGGAACCTCCGGCGCCGATACCACAGAGGATAGCAGTTGTCGGGCATTCGTATGCCAATATGCTAAGGGCGGCTGATCAGGGACCTGTGGGGTATAGGGTGTCTGAGGGGGAGAGGTACTTTGAGCTCTCCTTCTTTAGGGTGCCTGGGGCCACCATCGATACCCTGAGAGCCTTCCCACAGTGGGGGCGGGTATTGCAGTTTAGGCCCCTTACGATCTTTTTGTTTATCGGTGGCAATGATATACGCCCCGGTACAGTACCCAGAGAATTGGCCAACGAGATTAAACAGGTGGCGTTGGATCTGGAGAGAGATACCTGGGGGAACTGCAAAATCGTGGCTATCGAGCCCCGGACCAGAGTCCGAGGTTTCAGTGCGGAGGAATGCCAGGCCATCCGGAACTCCGTTAACCGCACCCTGAGGTGTCGGCTGGCGGAGACGCGCCACCGCTTTGTTTCAATTACCCTCAACGTACGGGATCTTGATCTGGACGGCGTCCACCTGGATTTGGACACCAACCAACATCTCTACAATAAAATTGTCGGCCTGACAAAGCGTAATTTTTCATTTTCATTTTCAGACTTCCTATGACACATGACCTGACCTAACATTTTCTTGTTCATTATGACCTTTTAGTGTAGGTGTTGCCATTGAGCGTGCTATTTTCTCTCCATAACAAAGAAGTCTGCCGTTCGGCGTCTCTTAACTAGGCTACTAATTTTCCGCGGTGACATAACATTGTAACATTGTAAGGCGTAGATAGCCTACAGGGTTGCATAAAAAATTAGTAAACCAGAGGAGATACCGTCTGGTGGGGTGCAAAGCAAAGCCCTGAAAAACCAGAGGGCGGGACTTTCATCACTACTGCTGAACTCGAGGAGTTGGAGGCTAGGCTAGATAATGTCCAGGTTACCCATAGTCGTATTGTTGCTCTAAGTGAGGTGATTGTGGCAAGCATGACGGAGGATGAGGAAATAATAGCAGAGTGTGATAATCGCGCCCTCTATGACGAAACTGTCTTCAAAGCGAAACACTTATTACAGCGCGCTGTTGTGAACAAGAAGGGAGGCGATAACTATGCCCAAAGAAGGGTTGACCCTAAACACACTGTGCACCTCCCAAAGCTCAATCTTCCTACATTTGGGGGTTATTTGACCGAGTGGTTAGCTTTTTGGGACGTATTTCGGTCTACAGTGCATGAATTCACTTTGGATAATGTCCGTAAATTTCACTACTTGAAAGGACAAATGGAGGGAGAGGCCTTACATTTAACCCTCTCCGACATATGACGTGATTTTGAGTCTATCAGGGATACTTTAAAGCCTTTGTTACCATCAGGGGTGTTTAGAAACCTTTAGTTTAGTTACTTCAACCTCTGCAGTTGTCTTTGAGTTAGCTGTGGGCAGAAAACTAATTTTGGAGAGGTAATTATAAGAGTGAGAGAACTCTATTTCTTACTGCTAATCTGGCAACCTTTGCATCATATGTGCGTGAAAAGGTTAATAGTGGGTTTTGCGGTAGTAGGTGATAGTTATCTTGAGGCAGTACAATTATCACAGTCTACATACGGGGATTGGGAGCAATTGAAAATGGCCCATGTCGTCGCCTTGTTAAATCTGACACCCAAAGTACAAGGTTGATGAATTAGCAAAATTTAGAGCAGACATGGAGTGCCATACTCGATCACTAGACACCCTAGGGCTGATCTCACAGGAAATGATAGTCATTATCCTCAGACAGAAGCTTCCTATGGCAATACTCGACAAGGTCAGATCTTTTGAGCTGGGTGAGTTTAAAACTCAGTTCAGTAAAGAAATCTGTAATTTACAGTTGAACAATGGGAGAATGAATGTGTCAGGAGGGAGTGGGAATGTTGAAATGAGGGGGACTGTAAGTATGACGGTGGGGACCAAGGGAAAGAAAGAGGGTACATACAAGAAACCCGCACAGACTTTATGTAAACTCTACAGTAATAACAAGCATAAATGGAGTTTCTGTGTAAAATACCCAACAAATGAGTTAAAATTAGCACAAGCGAAAAAAAATGAAGCTATGTGCAGGTTGTCTGAGTAAAGATCATGGTAAGCAAGGACAATGTACTGCTACGTATGTCGGAGGGAGTTAGGGCCCTGTCGTCACTGTAAAGGACATCACTTCGACAAGTTGTGTCCTACAGTTGACAAAGGCAAAGACGTCAAACCAGAGGGTACTACAACTTTGACATTAGGTAGTACGAAAGACACCACTATTTTGCCCACAATAAAGAATCCCATGGAAGGTAATGACAGTAACAAGGTTTGTCGGGTGCTTCTTGATCAGGGGTCTAAACGATCCTTTATAAAAAGGTCCATATTAAGGGGACTGAAGCACCGAATCGTAGCGGCTGAGATTCTTCGACTGCAGGGCTTTACAGGGGTTACTGACAAACAAGACTACGAAATAGCGGAGATTTCCTATTTCTACCGTAAACAAAGGTACTTTATGACATGTATCGTAGTGGACACCCTACCAGAATATGTATCTGTAGGAGTGAAGAAGGTGGAACACGCATTACATAGCAAGGGGGTTAACTTGTCAGATCACATGGTAGATCTTAGTGAGGTGCATGTTCTACTTGGTGTGAATTATTATTATGATGTAGTATACCCTGGATTTAAAAGAATGTGTGGTGTAATTTTAATCCCCACTAACTTTGGCTATTGCATGAGCGGAAAGGTACATACTACACAGTCAAACATCCTGGTCGACACGGTCTCGATACTAAGGGTGAATGTAACCGCGGCAGAGGAGTTGGGAAGGGAGGATTCCTAACCTAGTGACCCTAAAATGACTGCCGAGTTCGACCTGGAACGACTGTGGAGATTAGATCAAATAGGCATTAATCTTGTGGAGACTGATTATGACTCGAAAATTGCACTGAAGAACTTTGAGGAGTCTGTGAGCTATTGTGCCTCAGACAAGCAATACAAGGTTACTTTACCTTGGAAAAATAGTGAGATGAGCCTGCCAACAAACTATGGATTGGCCTTGGGTCGCTTGCGCGCATTACAGCGTAAACTAACAAATGAATCGAGCACGCGCCAGGCGTATGACGATGTATTTCGGAGTTACTTAGACCGAGGCTTAATTGAAAGAGTCGATGTGAAAGAACCAATTAGAAAGGGAAGGGTTCACTATCTAGCCCATCATGGGGTGAAGAAAGACCGCGCCATCACACTAATACGGGTGGTGTATGACTGCTCGGCCCACCAAGGTCAACAACCCAGTCTAAATGATTGCTTGCTGACTGGTCCGTCCATGGTGTCGGGTTTGTCTCAACACCTATTGCGATTTAGGCTGGGGCAATATGCATGTACTAGTGACATTGAGAAAGTCTTCTTGATGGTCATATTGCAGGAGGAAGATATAGAGATGTTACTCGCTTTCTTTGGTTCGAAGACATTAGCGACTCTGAAAGTCCGGTCATAATCTACCGTTTTCGGGTCGTACTCTTTGGTGCTACATGCTCGCAGTTTTTGTTAAATGCCACAATTAAGAAACATCTGTCAGATACTCATGAGGACACAAGTAAACTATCTCGCGGATTGTATATAGACAATTTGCAGGGTTCTAGCGATAGTCAGGATGATTTTTTACATACCTACTGGTATGCACGTAGATTGTTTACAGAGGCTCATTTATTTCTCCGCGAGTGGGTTACTAATAGTGAAGATCTTCAGAATTTAATTCAGTTGGATAGTACGGCATCTCATGACCAGGAAAAGACCAGAAATTTGGGGATGATCTGGCAACCAAAACAAGACATTCTAACCTTTCAATTAAACTCTTTTGTTCAGCAGACAGGAATGCACTCGAAGAGAAGTCTGTTGAGCAAAGTTTCACAATTTTGTTTTCCTTTGGGTCTAGCATTACCCGTTACCATAAGAGCTAGGATTCTGATGCAGGAAGTTTGGAGACGCAAAGTAGGATGGGATGACAGCTTGTCCGAGGACTTAAATTATCAAGGGACATTATTGTTGAAAGAGTATGACATCGTATGTACTAAACAGCTACCTCGTTAGGTGGCGGCATTCGGTGACGTTACATTACGTACGTTTTGCGATGCCAGCACCACGGCATACGGGGTAGCCATATATGTCGTTACTTCATTTGGGGTGCATTTAGTTACTGCCCGGGCCAAAGTAGCCCCGGTCAAGAAAGTAACTATCCCTAAAATGGAATTGACTGCCACACTGCTATTAGCACGTCTGGTACAACATGTACGCGCAGCATACGAGAGCGAGTTGAATATTGAAGTCATTCACGTATGGTGCGATAGTCAAGTAGCACTCAACTGGGTACATAGCAATAAGTCTCTGCCAGTTTATGTGCAAAGTAGGTTAGATGAGATTAGAGCCCTGTTGCCAGACGTTGCATATCACTATGTCAACACAAAAGACAGCCCTAGTGATCTCATAACTAGGGGTATAACGGCTAGCCAGTTAATAAAGTCCGAGTTGTGGTGGCATGATCCAAATTGGGTGCTCCATGAAAATGAATGGACGATATGGCAAGCTATTGGTGAGGGACTTCTACCACTGGAAACAGTGGCAGTTACAGCCCAACCAAAAGAGCCACCGGGTCCAGTAATAGAGTGGGCAAGATTCGGTGACTATAATAAATTAGTCAGAGTTGTAGCTTAGGTGTTGAGATTTATATCCAATTCCAAGGGTAAAGTAACGGGCCAACTCTGCAATAAGGGTCACATCATTAATGCTCGTGAATATAAAGCAGCTGAAGTAACTTTAATTAAATGGGTTCAAACAGAAACCTTTTCCAATGAATTAGAATCGTTGCAAAGCTCTAATAAGTTAATAATGCCTAACTTAGTTCGCCAATTGAGGTTGCACCTAGATAATGACCTCATCAGGTGTGAGGGTCGCCTGAAGTGGTCGGGTGTAACGGATGGCACAAACCGTCCTATACTTATGCCAGCAAGACATCACATTACTGATCTATTGGTCATACGTGCACATAAGGAAGTAAAACACTACGGGGTCTATCACATCATCTCGAATTTGAGTCTCACATGGTGGATACCCAAAGTTCGACAAGTGGCTCGACGCATAGTAAGGAAGTGTGTGATATGCCAGAGACTAAAGGGTAAACCTTATGCGACTGGACCAGCTCCGCCTTTACCTGAATGCTGTGTAAAACATATCGAACCTTTCCAAGCTGTAGGGTTAGATTACACAGGTGCACTGAAGACGAGAGAGCAAGATAAGGTCTATATATTATTGTTTACCTGTGCAACGTCTCGCGCGGTACACTTAGAATTATGTGACAATATGTCTAGCGAGGAATTTATGCTGGCATTTAGACTTTTTTGTGCACGTCGTTCATTCCCTCAACTAGTACTTAGCGACAATGCTCCTACTTGTATCCATGCATCTAGATACCTCAAGGATATGAGCAGTGATCGTACAATCATCGCTTTTATGGGAGAAAAGAAGTGCGAATGGAGGTTCATCCCAGTTAAGGCACCATGGTTTGGTGGGATGTGGGAACGGTGTGTCGGCATAATTAAATCAGGACTAAGAGCGGTAGTAGGACGTGCTTTATTGAAGAAGAGTGAGTTGATGACAGTCCTCACCGAAATAGAGGCAGTCGTGAATGATCGTCCACTCACGTATGTGTACACCGACCTGCAAGAGCCACTACCATTAACGCCAGCTCACTTACTATACGGTAAACCATTGACTGCATTTCCGTCTGATTTCCAGTCAATTGTAGAACTAGAGGATCCATCGTTGTACTCTGAAGCAGCGGTGTCTAAGCGATACCAGTATATATCGAAGGTAATCGAGGACTTTAGAAAAAGGTGGATTGACGAATACCTGCTAGCCTTGAGGGAAAGGAGTATCAAATCCTCTGGTAGACCATCGGCACCTACTGTTGGTGAAGTATTTTTAATAAGGGAAGATAGTCCTCGTTTGTACTTGAAATTAGGGCTGGTGGCACTATTGAAGACAGCCACTGGAACTACTGTTCGTCCTATCGCACGTTTGTACGCTGTGGAGCTCGATTCCGCTTTACAATCGGAGGCTCCACCTGCTATTGCTGGGTCCGAGAATTCTCAACGTAACGATTCGCCTCTTACTGATGGTGATCAATCTCGGACCGGGACGCGTCCTAGACGCGCTGCTGCTGGCGCCGTTGACATGTGGCATCAGAAGATAGCCTCTGGGCAACTTTAAATTAAAGGTGGGGTTATGGTTTTCTTGTGGGGGGAGTGTATCGTGTAATACGATAGTGTTTTTTTTTTTTTTTTTTTCTATATTCCAACTTACTCCCTCTCGGGCATAGGCTGAGAGCCTGGACATTCACAGCTGTACAATGAGCAGTGAAGCCTGTGAGGTCTTGTATCCAGTCTAGGCAGTGAGACATGTGAAGCACGTAGAGCACAACGAGCATCCGCCATCTTGCCTTCACATGAGGCAAGGTGCTCACTCATGGCCCGAAGTGACCCCCTCTCTGAAGACACCTCGTTCCCGTGCTTCACTGTCTCATCCCCTACACTCGGACTCTCACTCTTACACACACACACAACGCCACCTGTTGAGCAGATAACTCACCAGGCATTGCACCCCTATAGCATATTTTGAATATGGGAATACTCATACAGTGCTATTTAATCAGGGAACAATGAGGGTATTTTATTAGCGTTTCGGTGGGCTTTGTGGTAATGCACTGATGCTAGGTACAGCACAAATTCCATCCCAATAATATATTCCATCCCAATAATATCTTTGGGACAAAGATATTATTGGGATGAAAGATATTGTGTAAGACAATTTATGTGCTAATGTACGTCTCTGTGACGTCACTAGGTATATAAGATAGTCTAACGGTCGTCCTTGCGGTACGGCTTAGGAAGATTAGATCGTGATTACATGTTGTAAGTAAGTTAAGATTATAAAAGGCCTAATATGCTATTAAAGTAATATTGACACGGTCTTATGTAGTATATATGAATTTATCGTATTGAGCAACATAGATTTTGTACGATAGTTTGAGCGCCTGGCGTTTGCCAAGGCAACACGATGAAGGTCTGAGGGAAGCTCAGAGCCTCCACGAACATCACCCAGTAAACATATAATTTCCGCCTCAGTTGATCGTGCTTCCGTGCCTCTATTCACAGTACACTACCAGCAATATACACATCTACACTACAACGACGCTCTCATCGACACCATGACTGACAGCTAAGCATTTATACTAATGTGCATTATCATACCATATAATCATTTGTTTTGCCCTTGACCTGTGCTTTTGGGCTGGTCTCTGTTCCCCCGTCGTCCGCCATATTGGGCAATCATTTTCCTTTGCCTCATAGCCACGTGGAGATATTGGTGAGTTAAATTCTGGAGTATAATTAACCCTTAGAACCTTGATTAACTATAAATATATGTGAGTGACCTTTGGATGTAATTTAGCTTAAATTCAGATTAATTTCAATTTAGACTTAGAGTAATTTAACTTAGATTGATTTATTTGGATTATAGCTTAGATAAATAATTAACTTCCACTGATATTATACCACAATAATACACACATGCACATCTAGTTAATTTACAGAGAAATGTTAACTATATAATTATATGTGATCCCGGCATATAGTATATATACAGAGCGGTTGTGAGACATTTGCACTTAGGAATTCTCATGTATTGTATATTTGGGAACATCATGAATATTGTCTGATCATCCATTTATATTATTGTATATAAAACGGAGTAAGCTTGACTGTTTTGTATCTCGATCTGGCACTATATGTATATATATATGTATACAGTTTTATATATACCGGTATATATATATATATATATATATATATATATATATATATATACTATATATATGCATATGTATAAACAAGTTGACCAATATTTTACTAATGGAGATATTCATCACTCACACACACATACACACACACTTGTTCAGTAATATGTATGGTCTCATCATTTAATTTTAAGTTATAAATAGGAACGTTATCATATTTTCCGGATGATAACACATTAATTATACGTGACGGATGGTGGTGAAGGGGAAACTAAGCGGAGAGATAAATCATGGAGGTCAAATGAAGTATGATGAGAAAATGTGAGAATAATGGATAAAGATGGTCAAATGAAGTTTTTGATACGAGAGACGAGACTATATCATTGCATGTTTTTAACATAGAAATACACTTCAACTCTTTGTGTAATGGATGGGTATTTTATTGAAAGAAAAATGTAGACAAGACAAATACACAAAGGATACCTTATTAAGTTTTATAGATATAATGTTTATATAACAATGCAACACCATAACGTTTTCTGATTTTGTTTATTTTGGCATATGGTTATTATATAAACACATGTACATATTACCACTCGTAATTATTAAGTAATTGTCCTTCCATCCCGAGACCTTTTCTTAGTTTAATAACATTGTTTGATGGTAGCTGAAATATATTAAGGAGTCATCTTCTGTTTAAAGAATCTTAGAGATATATTTGTCAATTATAATCAATATCATACACAGAAATCTACATATAATTGCGAACAGCAAAAGACTAACTAGTCTTAACGAGACTTCGATTCCAAGCAAAAGACAATTAACCAAATGCACCGGAATGTGCACGATTCAATTACCTTGGGCTTTCTCAGTTATAAATATTTACTAGGTGAGGGTTAGTTTGACTAAATAAATTTAATCTTGCTTTAAAGGTATTACAGTCTCAGGGTGGTATCTCATTTCAGACGTTCACAATATTGCTGACAAATAAATGCTTTGCTTGATCTAACTGGAATTGTTTTCCAACAATGTTGAACCCTATCCTCTTGAATAATTAGACTGGTCGTTTGTAAAATACTTTATGATTCTATATACAGTACTTACATTAAATCACCCCTAATTCTGCTTTTTGTAAAGCTAAACAAGTTCAAATCTTTAAGACGGGTCTCAGTTTTGGTATCATATTCTTAACCCTTCTCTGAACTACCTCTAATATACCAATATCTGTTATACAGTATGGGGATCAACAGTGCACACAGTGCTCCAGTAGGGGTTCGACTATCGAGTTATATAGTGGTAGAATTATGTTTATAGTGTATAAGTTCGAATAACCTCCCATCAACTTTATATGCCTTGTTAAGGGGGTAGTGCTTGCTTTTTGGACTATATATTTATTAATGTATTACATTTATGAGTTTCCTCACTAAATCTCCATCAAGATTAAAAAACACCCCCTTCATAAATTTATAGATTTTTCTGTAGACAAATTTCCCGCCCGATGGCCGGTTCCATATATAATTACAGTCTCGCTATCGCTCGCCAGGAAATAATTGAAACCTTAACGGCACGAAAGATCTTAATATTGACTAAGTAATGAGGCGAAAGGGATCAAAATCGCCAAACTAACGGAACGAACGTCTGAACATCTCAAAACTAATAGGCTAAACATGAGGGAGAAGGGAGTCCAGAAAAAGCGATTACCTCCCCTTTAATCGATTCTGTAGACCTGGAGGTTGAGCAGATAGTTTAACCCCCAGATCCTTTACTTCTGGTGCACAGCCAAGGTGGGATATATTCATGCTGGTTTTTATTCATTGGTTCGTTCATTTTTACTTCCAATAAGTAATACTTTAATTATGACCGTCATTGTCCATTCTTTGGATAAATTTACAAGTCTATTTAAGTCTCGCTGGATTTCTTGGATTTCAAAGGTTGTGTTAACTGTACTTCCTATTTTTGAATAATTGCCAAACTTAGAAGATCCTGGGTGACCTGGATGTGTGTGAGTTTGTGCTTTTTATCTGTGCTTATTTGTTTTTTTATGTTGTTTTTGTGTTTTCCCTGTTCTTGATCTGTCTTGAGTCGGCTACCCCCAAAATGGGGATTGGGCCTGAGCATATATAGAAGATTTGCTAATTAGGTTTTTGCCAACATCATTCAAGTATTTTATAAACAAGGCAGGACCCAGCAATGAGCCCTGTGGTACATCACTAATTACATCCTGCCAGTCAGAATGTCTACCATTGATTACAACTCGATGCTATCTACAGTATGTGTGAGCCATTTGCCAATCAAGTATACTATGTTCCCTTCAATTCTGTGAGCTTAAAATTTTATGAGTAAGTGCCTGTGTGAGACCTTGTCAAAAGTGTTTATACAATCAAGGTAGATGAAGTTGACAACTTTGCTTTCACCATACATATTAACCCTCTCACGTTCTTGACGCGATTTTGAGCCTATTAGGTATACTTTAAAGCCTTTGTTACCATCAGGGGTATTTAGAAACCTTTGTAGTTGTCTTTGAGTGAGCTGTGGGCAGAAAACTAATTTTGGAGAGGTAATTATAAGAGTACAAAGGAGTACAAAGGAAATCAAGCAACAACAGATCTAGTGACCCTTCTAGGCTGCTTGTCCTCCAAAACACTGAGGATCAAGTGTCCAAACAGTGGTTTAGAGTGGGTAAGGGAACATTGGAAAGGGAACTACTGCCCTGGAACTAATGTCCGTGGCAGGATTAGGAAGTTAGTAGGGGACAGATGGGTTAGTAACTGAGGGGAGGATAAAATAAAGTTATTCATTTACAAACGCAGTCAGTCGCGGGTTTGATGCGAGATATTTGTCTAAGCGAAGTTTAAATGAATCAACGGTGCAGCAGTCTATAACATCTCGGGGAAGCCCATTCCATAAGTTGACAACTCGATTGAAGAAGACATTTTTAGCTTCGTGTGAGTTAAAAGATTTACCAATAATTTTGCACCCATTTCCCCGCGTGTAATTAGATTGGTCGATAGTGAAGTACTTACTACAGTTCATATTGTCGATGCCTTTGATGATTTTGAACACTTGAAATAAGTCGCCTCTTAATCTGCGCTGGGTTAAAGGAAATAGATTTAATTCTCTAAGACGCTCCTCGTATGGTTTGTTCTTTAGGCTAGGTATAATTTTGGTAACTCTACGTTGAACTCATTCTATCTTGTCTACAGTATATCTTTTTGGTAATAAGGGCACCAGGATTGAAAGCAGTATTCCAGAAGAGGGCGGACTAAGGAATTGTAAAGGGTTAGGATAACGTATTTGGATTTATGCTCAAATAACCTGCCTATAAAGCCAATCATTTTGTTTGCCTTCTTAACAGCTTCTGAACATTGTTGACTCGGTTTTAGGTTACTCGATATTGTTACTCCCAGATCGGTTTCTCTGTTTACATTCTTAAGCTGAGTGCCATTCATCAAATAGTTTGCTTTCTCATTTTGGTATCCGATATGTAGTACTTTACATTTATCCTCATTGAAACTCATTTGCCAAATTTGGGCCCAACACGACAACTTATCTAGATTGTGTTGCATATCGTCAACTTGTTCTTTTGAGAGTATGCTATTTGCAATTTTTGTATCGTCAACAAATTTTTAAATTGTACAGGTGAGACCCTCATCTATGTCGTTGATGTAAATTAGAGATAATTGGTCCTAGTACCGATCCCTGGGGTACCCTGCTACTTACATTGGTCTGTTTAGATGCCTTACCGTTTATGGCTACTCTTTGCTTTCTGTCGCTGAGCCAATTTTTTTTCCATTTCAACACACCGTCTTGTATTCCATGCGCTTTTAGTTTTAGTAGTACACGTTTGTGGGGAACTTTGTCAACGGCCTTTTGAAAATCAAGGTATATAATATCTACAGCTTTACTCTCATCGTAGAGGTTGAGGATATCGTGGAAGAAGTCTAAGAGGTTTGTTAAACAGGAACGTTTTTTACGAAAGCCGTGTTGAGTATCTTTAAGTATGATATTTTCCTCTAAGTGATTTATGAGTCTGTCTCTTATGAGTGTTTCTAGCATTTTACATACAACTGAGGTTAAGCTAATTGGACTATAGTTACTGGGTAGGGATTTGCTGCCTTTTTTTAATATCGGTGTTACGTTGGCTAGCTTCCAGATCAGGAATAGTTCCAGACTGCAAGGATTTATTGAATAGCAATGTCAGTGGTTTAGAGAGCTCATCCTAAACTTCCTTTAGGACTCTAGGTGAGATTGTATCAGGTCCAGGCATTTTATTTACCTTGAGTTTATCTAAACAATTCAATACTTCTCTCTCTGTAACGGTGATATTGCTTAGAACATCTAAATTATCAATCTGAATCGGCGATGGTGTAGGGATATCACTGAGGTATTCCGTTGTAAAAACTGATGCAAAGAAGGTATTGAGGGCATTACTCATTTGTACTTCGTCTTTAGTGTATTCTCCATTTTCATCGACTAACGGTCCAACAGTTGAAGTAACTACTTTTTTCTTTCTGATATAACTATAGAATTCTTTCGGGTTTGTTTGATTTTGATTCGCAACATGTAACTCCAGGGTCTTTTTACTTTGCTTAAATAACTTTATGGCTTTGCGTCGTAGCTCTACAAATTTCACCCGTTCTTCGTCATTTTGTAAGGATTTTAATCTATCATTAGCAAACTTTTTAGCAAGCAGACAGTTTGAAATATCTTTATTCCATCATTTGCGCTTATTAGTATGGCCTGTACGCCGTATTTTCGATGGTATGCAGTCCTGCACTGCTTTTAGGTAAGTGGTTTCGAATAATTCCCAAGATGTATTTATGTCGTTATTGTTAATTATAAAGCTCCAGTCAGTTTCTTTAAACATAGCTCTAAGTTTATGGAAGTTTGCTTTCTTGAAATTAGGGACTTTTTCGATGCCTCTATATGGTTCGTTACTAGTAAACTTTAAAATGAAAGTTATTGTACGATGGTCGCTGTTACTGAACTCATCACCAACATTCAAATTCTCTATTAATTCTTCTTTTGTTGCAAGTACAAGGTCAAGAACATTATTACCACGGGTCGGCGATCGAACAAATTGATAGAGTGAACTCTCTTGCAAGTTCACATACAAGTCATGTCCGGAGTGTGAAGTAAGAGTATCGCCCCACTTGGTCACAGGTAAATTAATGTCGCCAAAAAATATGGTATCTTGTGAGTTACTTACATCTGCAATTTGTTCATAAATTTCTCGGTCAGTTTGCACTGATTGAGCTGGAGGTCTGTATATTAATGCAAGTATTATTTTTGTACCTTTATTATTCTTTATTAGCACAAAAGATGTGTCGACGTTCACAATTTGAGGTTTTGACAAGAGGGTCGGGTTAAGACTTTCTTTGTTATAAAATAAAACGCCACCTCCATTTTTATTCATTCAGCTGTTCTCAAACATTACTGTAACCGGGAAGTGAATACTCTGCTAAAAAGTCTCTATGTTCTGTATTGAGCCAAGATTCTGTTATGCCAATCACATCATAATTTTCTGTAAACACTAGTTCCTCTAAATATGAAAATTTATTGCGTATGCTACGAGCGTTTGCATAGAAAACCTTTAAAGTTGTGGTTTTAGAACTCGCAGAACGTTCTTTAATCAATTTTTTTGGTTCTGGTCGGATCTACATTTACATTCATGGCTGTCCTCGGTCCTTGGTCGTTATCCCTAGCGGTTTTGAATTTGGGTCGTGTTGGTGGAGCTTTATCCAAATTCGCGGTTCTTAACGGATTACCATTTAATTCCTTTGCAGGTTGCCATCCTCGCTGTCTTCGGTCCTCCTTCCTGGTTGTCTTGTGCTGAGTCGATTTCTTCTCCGAAATTTTTTCACCGCATCGTTAAGAAGACGCCCAAAACATACTGCTCCCACGTGGTTCAGATGAACTCCATCGTCCGAAAACAAATAGTCATCATAGTATAAATTGTCCCAGGTGTCGACGAATTCCACGTTCTCCTTCCTGCAGAGGTTTGCTAGACAACGATTTGTTCTGGTGGCTATGTTGTAAAATCGGCTCTCTACACCGAGCCGGGGGACGATTCCTGAGACGATGATCCTTGATGACTTCTCCTTAAACGACTTGATCAGCTGCTGGTACTTTAAAAGCAAATCTTCCGACCGGGTTCGCTGTACACAGTTGGATCCAACGTGGATGACGTACATTGTATTAGCAGGGGCCAGCTTTGATACTTCGTCAACTGCAGCAACTACGTCGTCCACACCACCACCAGGGATACAAAAACGCTTCCTGGTCTTAGGTGCCCGGGCGCAAAACTCTGTGAGGTGACCACGTATCATCGAGTCTCCCACGAGCCGGACTTCTCTATTTTTTATTACTAATCTGGCATAAAAACGTGAAAGGGAGGGGGTCCTGGGGTCATACATATCACATTTTACCAAAACCGGCCTCAAAATGTTCCTACACCATCGTGGAATAATACCCGACCATTATTTCACCAGGCCGCGCCAATTTAAATGCCCGGGCGGGATTTAAAGAGAAGAAGGCTGTAAGCACGTGGAGGGGGCATAATTACCCGAAAATTACCTTCATTCCATGCTTTAGTTCATGCATAAGCAAGAGCCATAGCGTAATACAATTATAAATCTGTGAAATTACAATGATGGAGCTTTCCAATGACATTTGAATCATCCCTGTACGACATCTGGTTATCTTGCACTTGCAAACGAAGGCCTAAATTGATAAAAATTAGCACATTTTAATTTTTCTGCTATGTGTGACGCTGCACATGTGTGACCGAGCACTATCTCTGAGCTCAGTGAGTGCCCGCCGGACATGGCTGGTGGTTAGAGCCCTTCTGCGCTCCTTGCAACAGCTGGCCTCTCTCTCAGGGATGATATTATCCTCAAAATGTCGTCCATCATATGGGCACCGTACAGAAGGGGTTAAAAGGCCGTATCTCCGTTCAATAAATTTAGTGTTGCAGGAGACGTTCCGGAACGTCATGGCAATTTACAGATATCTACAGGCTTTTAAAGCCTCTTAAAGCCTGTAGAATCAAGTGCGAGGGAGCGGGACCGTGACTGGCCCACACGTCCTTTCTCCAGCCAGCCGGCTGCGGCACTGAGGACTCTGAGGCATACTCTCGTGAGATATATAGCGCTGCCAAAAACAAATGTAGCGCGACATTAGCGATAATTACTCATTTTAGCGAATGTTTATGGTAGCGCTGCAGATGCAGCCTGCGAGCTACGAAGCTCGTTTTGGTGTAATTTTGAAGCTATTTTCTTCTAGTTTTTGGCTGAATACATTTCATTTCATTACTTGCCTAATCAATCAGGAGTGCCTGAATGAGCCCTAATATGGCGGAAATATGCCCACACTGTAGGGGTTAAATAATCACAGAAAATTTAAAATCAATCAGATTTACTTGGGATTACCATGGAATATTGTTTTTTATAGGAGATACAGACCTATGTTAAGATATTATAGAATATATGAAGAAGTTAAGTATAATAGGGGAAAAAGTCACCAAATACACTGATTTTATGTTACGTCAGGCATACGTGATATAAAAACATAACAACATTCCATGATGAATGGGAAAATTTACAATTTGTTTTGCATAGGGCTGTAAAGATATCAAATGACTATTAATCGCCAAACAATGAAAACAAAATGGTTAAGTATTATTGCCATTACAAAATCTAAAAAGTCATTATACATATATGTTACATGTATATATATATATATATATATATATATATATATATATATATATATATATATATATATATATATGTTAGTATAGCCAGGTAATAGATTATCTTTTAAACAGACAAGGTTTAAGGCAATAGCAGTTTCAGCATTCAGGATTTTATTGTTACAGCTTTCAATAGTTCTAACAATTTTCCTCTGGGGTTCAGAGATGAGGTACAACAGGTTAGCAAAATTCATGGTGGATCCAACGTTTCACAAGTAAACATCTTGCATCTTCAGGGAATGGAGAGGTAATGATTAGAATAGGGACAAAGTATCATATTTATACAAAATTCGAGGATCAAGAATAGAGAGGTGGGCGGAGCTACTGGGTGTGTGGTGGCTGTTCATTGGTGGAAGGCAGTCTGTTCGCGAGACGGGCACTAAATCTTATCGGTGGTTGGTTGTTGGCTGTGGGTGGCTGTGATTGGTTGGTGTTGTCAGTTGTGTGCTGAGCACGAAAGCCTAAGGTAGGGGGGCACGGGGCGAGAGGAAGGGGGGCAACATGCCTGTAGCGCTTGCCTGAAGGAAGAATTTGAAGGTCTTGTGTTTGGTTGTTGATGCTGGGGTTGAGTGTTTGGATGTATAGAGCTTCTAAAATAGCTAGTCTTCTGGGGTCTGATTCTTTGTCGAGTATGGTGGTTTGTTTGTCTAGGTCGGCGCGAGTTAGGGCAAGATGGTGGGGGGCTTGATAGTGATCTTTTATAGCGCCAGATTGAAGGTGGAGGGTTAGTCGACGGGAAAGGCGAGTCTGTGTCATACCAACATAGGATTGGGGTCCACAGTCCCCAGAGGTGCAAATATGCTGATATATCACATGATCGTCTTTCGGTTGGTTGGTGGAAATGGGGCGGTTACGGAGGACAAGGTTGGAGGTCTTAGGAGATTTGTAGTAAATAATGAGTTTTATTTTATTGTCAGGGTTGGTGGGGAGGACGTTTTTGTGAATTATTTCTTTCATAATGGATTCGTCTGTTGTGTGGTCGGAAGACATGTAGTTTCTGTAGAAAAATGTAATGTCATTGGCCGGGTTGGTGCTAGGGGGGTCTTGTTTGTACCATTTTTCTAGGTGGTGGTTGATGGCATTGGTGACGTCAGTGTTGGAATACCTATTGTTGACTAGGACCTGGGTGAGCCTTTCCAGTTCATTGTGTGTGTCATTCCAGGTAGTGCAATGGGTGAGGGCTCTCCT
The DNA here is from genome assembly GCA_032716605.1 of Paralithodes platypus. Classification (NCBI taxonomy): domain Eukaryota; kingdom Metazoa; phylum Arthropoda; class Malacostraca; order Decapoda; family Lithodidae; genus Paralithodes; species Paralithodes platypus. Next base: position 8,778,152 of record CM064542.1, read on the forward strand.
GACATAGGCGGCGATGGTGGACTGATGGTAACGTTTAGGGCATTCACTTTCCCCATTAAGACATTGGCCATTGTTAGTAGGTTTGGTGTACACTGTAGTTTTGAAGCCGTGGTCGTGGAGGGAGACAAGGAGGTCGAGGAAGGGTAGATGTCCATCGGTGGTTTCTTCGTATGTGAAGTTGAGTCCGGAGGCGGCCATGAAGCGCTGTTGGACCTGTTGGATCAGGGACCTATCTATATACTCAGGCCCAATCCCCATTTTTCCTATTTGTATTTTCTATTTCATTCTATTTTATTATTTTTGTTTTCCATTGGGGGTGCCCGACTCAAGACAGAGCAAGAGCAGGGAAAACACAAAACAACATAAAACAACGAACAAACACAGATAAAACACAAATTGACACACATCTAGGTCACTCAGGAGATGACCCAGAGACCAGGGACACCAAGGTCGCTCCAGCACTCCCCCGGCCCCCGACCACCCGGAGAGGTTCCGATCTCGGCAGGCAGACATGCATCGGAGCCGAAGCCACAAGCCCGCCCACCACACATCCAGGCGCACCCTTCATATTAATTGTCTGCCCGGGCTAGGCGTCTGATGGACAATTATCTAGTCCAACTTGCGCCCGACCCCTTCCCCCAAATGACCATGTGTTCACTCAACTATTCACAAGCATTCTCCATTCATTCCTGTTTATTACCACTTCCTTTGCCTGATCTAGAGTCATTCCTCTATCATCCAAAGATTGTCTTACACAGTCTCTCCATCTCAATTGGGGTCTTCCTGCCCTTCTATCTCCCCTTGTATATGACTCACATATTCTCTTTGTAAGCCTTTCACCTCCCATTCACTCAAAATGACCATACCAGCTCAGCACCATTCTGTCCCCTCTGCCTGACAAATGTTCCTGCTGCCCCACTCTCCTATGTATCTCTTCATTCCTCAATCTGTTGTTACGACCGGGACTACGAATAAAACAAGGGCACTCAATGATTGGACTAGTAATAGGGCACTATGCAAAAACGGTACGCTGGATCCAAACCCTCAAACTTATATGCCGGCGAACAAAACACCTATACCCTCCAGGGTTAATCTGCGATAGCGGGTATCCTTAACTGGGCATAAATGTACTCTACTTCAGGCTAACCTGCACTGGTATAGCCTGATAACAAACAAGATGCAAGTTACGTTAAAATGCATAAAAAGGAATCTATGGAAAGATCAATTAAATCACTGCAAGATTTAATACAATAAAAAGATGCTTCAATACAGTTACTCTAAACAACAATAACCTCTTCACTCCTATCTGAAAGAAAGTGAAGTATAGTCCTACAGCATAGACCTGGAAACTTCTGAAGAAAGTCTGATGCTCATAAGATGCTCGTACTGATTTAGAACTATAAAAAGGCAGGAGGCAGGACACCACACGTGTAAATCGAATACACTAAAAGATAGGACATATAATGTTAACTGACACGAGAATACTATAAATGCGCAACGGTAGCAATGCTCGACACTAAAATAAGTACTTCCTCATCAACGAAACAGTCTGCTATGGTTGTGCGGCTCAGCAACAACCTAGACTAATAAATGCTGTGAATACTAATGCGCACATATCAAAGAGCTTATATTAAATACTAACAAGTGTCTACTCGATTAATAATGTCTAGCTGGGATAATCTAGGTAAGGAACTGGGGTTGAGCAAGACAGGCTCGTAGCCTAGCGATGTCCTTAAGACTGCATCCTTTAAGTTACGTTAATTGACTAGGGGGCTCTCTCGATAGATCCAGATCACAAGTATCTGGTTCTATCCTGGCGACCCTCTAAAGACAAGCAATGAGGCAGCAAAGTGTGGAACTGGTACAGGCCAAAACCCTCAGTCAACGCAATGCTGCACTCGCAAAGGACGCAACCGAAAAGACAACCCAGGCTACCACAGGACCGGTCGAAGTCGTGTAGGTATAAGTAAACCGTACACACATCGGAGACAACAACTACAGTTACCTTATCCCAGTCTAGCATTAAATAAAAGAGCAGAAACACTATATCAATAATGGAGACACACAAAGTTCTTAACCTATACTAACTAAGAACCCTCAAATCTATTCTAAGTACATGTAAATATCTCTGAGGACGGCGCATGCAATACAATGGGCCGGCTATGAAAACCGTATGCAGAACCCAAGGGGAGTATTGTGCAGTTAATAAAGGTTAGAGTATGGAAAGAGAGAATCGAGTGAGAGAAACAG